>CM069443.1:30678147-30877730 GCA_035610835.1 Ophiura sarsii
GACATTTCTCAACAACTTTATATTTTAATTTGTTTATGTAGGAGTTATACTTTTAGGGTTTAATCAGAACATTTATTACCTGGTCAGTTACTTATTTTGATGACTGTATAATAAACACGAGAAAGAGGTATCCAGGGTTGTAACTAGAGGGGCGCCCCGCCCCCCCCCCCCCCCCCCCCCCCCCCTCCACCATCAGGCCTGTCCTCCCTCATTATCCCCCCACTTAAGAACAAACCTAGTAACGCCACTGGAGATATCTTACTTTCAACCTCACCCTAGTTATGCCCTAATTCTGTTGCATTTCGGTCAATAAGTCAGCACAAGTTTGATTTATTATTCATATCGTGTTAATCAATAATGACTGTGCAGAATCCTCGGTGGATTTCACTCAGAATGACAGGGATGTGTATTGTATGGAACGCCGTTTGTAAACATTTGAACAATCATGGGGTGTGTGTGTATATGTAACATTTGTGTGTATATTATTGGTTGTGCACACACAAATTATGATTGTTCAAAGATTTACAAACGGCGTACCATGGAACGCCGTTTGTAAATCTTTGAACGTTCAAAGATTTACAAACGGCGTACCATGGTACGCCGTTTGTAAATATTTGAACAATGATTGTTCAAAGATTTACAAACGGCGTACCATGGAACGCCGTTTGTAAATATTTGAACGTTCAAAGATTTACAAACGGCGTTCCATGGTACGCCGTTTGTAAATCTTTGAACAATCATTGTTCAAAGATTTACAAACGGCGTTTGGAGAAAAGGCACTGTTACTATATAGTATTAAATGTAATTGGATGACCAGTTATGCAAGCTCAGCTATACAGGACCCTAAACAGGTTAAAGGCAGTGTTGGAGCAAGTCTGACTCGGAAAACATGGCAAATTTCAACTTTTAATATATAAGTCCAAATACTGAATAACTTGGAAATAAAAGTGTCTCAATTAGGTCATTATAATACACGTCAACTGTCCACAATATACTGCCCTCACATGTATAGCAGTATCTTGTACAATCATGTGTAACTTAGGCCTAAAAAAAGAGGCTTGTTTGAAATTTGCCATGTTTGACTGGACTCGGGTTCGAGTCCGACGGACTCGGGTTCGAGTCCGAGTCCACAAGGCTTGAGTCCGAGTCCAATGGGTATGAGTATGAGTCCATACTAGGACTCATCCATTGAGTCCGAGTCAGACTTGCTCCAACACTGCCTTTAACCTGTTTAGGGTCCTGTATAGCTGAGCTTGCATAACTGGTCATCCAATTACATTTAATACTATATAGTAACAGTGCCTTTTCTCCAAACGCCGTTTGTAAATCTTTGAACAATGATTGTTCAAAGATTTACAAACGGCGTACCATGGTACGCCGTTTGTAAATCTTTGAACGTTCAAAGATTTACAAACGGCGTTCCATGGTACGCCGTTTGTAAATCTTTGAACAATCATAATTTGTGTGTGCACAACCAATAATATACACACAAATGTTACATATACACACACAAGTTATGATTGTTCAAATGTTTACAAACGGCGTTCCATAGTATTGTATAGTTGATCAACGTGATGACATTTTCGTATGAAATCATATACTAGTACGTTATATGTTGCAAACACATTGCTTCAATTAAATGTTTCTTGCATGGTATTCATTAGGTATTCTTTTTTCTGCTGATATGTTCTTGATATTAGCCTATATCACGAAAAAAAGACAAATTCTTTGAAACTTCCCCCTAAAGTCACACGAGCACAAACAGTGATTTATATAGGCCTACTCATCAGAAAATAAGAATCTAAATTACCCAGAGTGCATTGAAAATATATAATTAATTCTGCGTGAACGCCGTAGGCCTACATGCGCGCGCGCACCAAGCGCTTTGTTTTGATTCGTCGTTCACGTCGCAAGGGTCCGCCGATTTGTGGTTGTTATCAAAACTGTTAACATGTTTTTGTTCCTGTGGAATCATATCAAAGCGAATGGACAAAAATATAATTTGATTTATTATTGTCGTGAATGAATCAGATCAATACATGCGTATTTTCGGTCTTGGAAAATAAATATAATAATGCACTTGCAAAAATGTCGATACGCGGCAAATATTGATATGCTAGCAATAGCAACTCCCCTACGGTGTCGTGCCATGAAGCATTTTGGTTTAAAACAGCAGCTTGCATGTTAGGATGCATACATTCTTCAAAATCTTTCAACGTACGTTATCTTAATAGCGTTGTACGCGTCAACAGTCTTATTCAAATGTTGAGTAAATTTAATCTAGGCCTAATTATTAATCTACTATGATAGATAGAGTACACATTTCCACTTCAATTTCCCAGGGATCCAGGACTGAGGGATCAAATTTGGTACGAATGGTATATAGAGCATTTGGATAATCACTACTTTTCCCCTTTTGTATCATCTAAATGGAACTTCTCTCAGGCCTTAAATGTGTAGGACCAATAAGGGAGCAAATCAATACTCGACCGCGCGGCAACCGCCGGTTCCGCCCGGTTGTACCGCATATCATTGTTTAGAACAATAGAAACCGGCTGCAACCTTACGGAACCTTACGGAACCGGCGGTTGCCGGGCGGTCGAGTTTTGACGGTACTCCCTAAGGAAAAATGGGCTATTTCCTGATACAAAAGTCCTATTTTGCATGTAGAAACAGTGAATTTGATCGGGTAGCACATCTTCAAGGAAACACAATTCAAGTTGGTTCAACGAGTTGGTTCAACGACCGTGATAAAGTTAATGGAAAACTAAAGAAATAGTTTCTTTCTTGCTAACAACTTAAATTACCTGTTCCGGGTTATCATCAACTGCACTCCAGTAAATAGTTCCTCCTCTATAATGACTTGCGTTGACGGAGTATGCTAGAACACATAATATCAACAGTGTTAACTCCTCGTATCCCCTCATCTTTAATGCTGAATTACTTCACCAGCATCAAATATAGACAGTTCGTTAGTTGTATCTGGTGTTAGAAAATGTCTATTTAGTCAATATAATCCTCGCGCGGAACTTGAATAAAATATTTCCTTGCCACTGGTCTGTTGGTTAAGATCGTGTCCTTGCTTGACGCCCAATAACACACCAATGATGTCACCGTAGCAAGTTGTCAACCTTTTTAACCTTAGAGGTTCGGGCATACAAAGTCGTTACCTTCCACTATTATTCATTTTTGTAACCGCATCACTCCCACGACGGCTATACATTGACCATATTGTCTGAATGATGATCTATGAACGCGCCCGTAAACGGCTGAAAGTGTCACGCAATATTTTTACAAAAATATCCTGCCAATAATCATCAAGGTCAAAGCTAACCTTAAGAACGATAGGCATCATTACGAATTACGTGTACAATACATACAGAAGTAGTTGTTTAACTTTTAACCAATTAAATATACAGTGAAACGTCTCAACGAATTATATGATGCTAACAAAGGAGGCAATGGGTCTGTTGTTTGGGTAAACGATTCTATTCAGTAGAGGTTAATGACTGTGTGTATGTCTTAACGTGGGGTACTAAGTATTTTTGATAATCCAAAAGCTAACTGGTAACGTGAATTTCCAAACGCCTCAGGGAAATTCCAAAGTGCAATTAAACTAATTGTTCAAATTGTGCAGATCATTGTTAAAGAAATTTATTTCCATTATAATGCCATTGAAAGAAATTTATTTCCATTATAATGCCATTGAAAGAAATTTATTTCCATTATAATGCAATTCAGGTTGGTGTTTTGTAAACTTGCAAACGTAGGTGTGAGTGTTGAAAACCCGTTGGTCAATTTATAATTGTCTCCTAAAAGATTGGACCATCTAAGCCTGGATTTTAAGCACGTCCTACGCGCATTCTTAATAAACAAAATACTTTAAGGGGGAATTAGGGGTTGAGAGCACATTTTTACTCAAACTAATTGTTCTCAAATATTAAAGGTACTGTTAATGTTAATTGGGTATGTACTTAAACCTTAAGTGTTGTAGGTTATAAAATATCGCTTCTTGGTCGGTCATGTGACCAGTTGCCATGGAAACGGCGGCCATCTTGGATCATCATTTTTACTACGAGACAACCTTGCGCGCAAAATATCTCAAAAACTATTTATCGTAGAGTATTATGACAAAGAGCAAATGAAAGCTGATTGATAAGGCTATAGAATGAATTAGGATATATGCAATTGGACACTATTAACTAGGGTAAGTATTTGATTTTGTGTTCACCATAATTTTTTTAATTTTTTTTACGAATCTCCATTCTAGTTCATTTTAAAGCGTATCTTATAACAGTATTCTGGCCAAATTTGAAGGAACTAGCCCTTTAGTTTTCCAGATATCCTGCGCGCACGGTCGCAAAATGGTCGAAATTAGTTATGGAGATATCATCAGTTAAAAGTCGGGTCATTAGTAAATACGAATAATTTATACTCATTAAAGGTAAATAATCGTCATTTTTTGTATGAAATTAACTAAATTTGATTTAAAAATGAAGTTTTCACTTATTTTTAAAGGCATCTTAGAACACTAAAAGGCAATAAATTGGAGTAATCAAATAAAATATGACATTTTTGATCAGAAATGAGATACTTAAAGCAATAGAATACATAAGAATTAAATACATGCGTTAATATACAAAATTTTCGACTTCGCGACGTACTTGGACGCGCAAAATTTATCAAAACTTTGATGGTAACAAAAAAATCTATTGTGAATAGAACAATATTTTGCTAATAATTTTAATCACCTAATAGCATGGCAAACAGCGTTCATCTTGATTGTGGCGATCAGATCAGGAAATTACTTTTTCAATCGAGACGATAATGCATGCATCAGCTGCGAATTCGTGAGGGTAATTTGTTTGAATTATTGTAGTTCTGAAAAAAGAACAACCCCGGAAGAGAAAATTAAGTGTGTGCATAGAGATGTCAATGGTATTTTGTACTTTATCAACAAGATGTTGGCTCTTTTTGTCAGATCATAGTTAACTCTTATGCTATACCGATTCTGCCAATACAGCCAACCTATGGCTAACAATTATATCGCAGATAAATTGTTTGGCATTCTAAGTTTCGTGAAAGAATCCCAGATGATTTGATTACAATTTTCCCTGACACAATGTCCATTATGACAGAGATAGTGAACTTCCGCAAAATTTCGATATTTCAAGATTACACTGGTGACGGTTCAATAGTCATGTTTTATATCCTGTGTGAGTAAATGTCAATTAAAACAGAGAGTAAGCACAACCTTGTTTACGAAGAATTAACAATTAGCCGTTACATCATTGTGTTATCAGTCCCAGGCGCGAAAACAGGGGGGCGCCCCCCCCCCCCCCCCCCCTCCCCTCCACCAAAAAAAAGGGGGGAAAAAAAGAAAAAAAGGAAAACAAAGGGAAAGAGGGAGGAGAAGAGGGGACAAACGAAAAAGAAAAAACAAAAGGGTCAAGGTGGGGGAGGGGTACGAAAAGGCGAGCGGGGAGGCATGCGTGGGACATAAGAACGTTTGGAGTTCACATCACCTCTCAGACTCCCCTGTTCGAGCTGTTAAACAATCTATACTTAAATCCCAAAAATTACAGTATATGCTCAATTTCTTTCTTGCATTCATAAAACAAATATATTGATTGGAAATCAAGAGGTGGCTTTTCGATAAAATGTGACGTGTTCTAACGAAACCAGACACAATTGGGCAAGATATCAAAATTAAGCTTGTAATTGATTATTAAAGTAGAGATCTTCAGCTTTACAATGGTACCTCTCTTTTTTTATAATCGGACTTCCCAAAGCGGAGTTACATCATTTTCAAGTTCGTCTTTTACGGTCTTTATTAAAACTCCAAACTGAGATATCGCCCTTTAAAGATACTAGAACTACACACAGAAAACACTATGTAAAAAAAGTACACAAATTATGTAAAAAATACACAATCTGTGTAAAAATAGAACTCCATAATACTATGTAAACAGTTGTGTTAAGCTTTTGCATAGGAATTTACACAAGCTTGGGTATATATTACATGTTTTATGTAAACTCTTACATAATAATTATGGAGTTCTATATTTACATAATTTTTTACATAGTGTTTTCTGTGTGTAGGCTTTTTACTAGAACTAGGCTTTTTTAAATCACTAAATCATACATTTAGGATGATTTTTTATCTGAATCTTTCACAATATTGTTATAAACACTCTGAAGATTAGTTATTTACGGTAGAACACGTCCCCTCAGACTCCCCCTGTTCGAGCTGTTAAACAATCTATACTTAAATCAAGAAAATAGCAGTATATAATTATGCTCAATTTCTTTCTTGCATTCATAAAAAAGAAAAATTAAATTGAAAATGAAGAGGTGGCATTTCGATAAAATGTTGGTCAAAAGTTTACACCGGATCGCACCAAATGAGTTCGAAAATCGAACAAAATCTACTTCTGAGGGGGGCACATCCCCCCAGACACACCCCCGTCCGAGCATAGCTCGGAGGGTGGTGCTGCGCACCACTTAGATTGTACCAGCACAATTTCATTTGTTGGCCCCCCCCCCCTAAAACTTGGCTGGATCCGCGCCTGATCAGTCCCTGGTGTATCTCAGATTATACTGGAAATGAGACGATTTCATTGTTGTTGAGAGAATTCGTTTTGTTTATAATTTAAGTAACCCTTTTTTTGTAAAGCCAATACGATACTTGTGGTTGCCAAACATTTATAGGTCAATACAATGCGTCAAAGTGTTGCTTCGAGAAAAATGAGAGAAATCAATGCACGCACGCTGCTATTTGATGAAAATATTGGCACGACCCCGTATGGCGCATGAAAGTCGATATCGAGTTTCCCGTTACCCGCCCACATCACTTTTTTCACCCGCGTCAAAATTTCAAGATTTTCCAAAAAATGCATTATTTATTTTTAAACACAACTGTTGCCAGTTTGAGAACTAGGCTCATAAGCAAGGCTTTTTTAATCGTAAACCTACCTACCGCGAACAAAATTTTGATGCATTTATTCGTTTCTGCAAAAAAAAAACCGGGGTTTCCCCCGACTCGCTGGCTACCAGTTTTTCCAGTTAAAACTGGGGGATCGTAAATGCTTGACGGAACTCACTCAATAAATGGTACCACCATTTCATCGTGCAGATGATGAACAATTATATTCGACGTAGCAATGTAAGAATTTTATTTATTTTAATTTGCGTAGAATTCAAGCTTTTGAGGTGTAATTGCTCATTTTAAATGATTTAAAATGATGAAAATGTAAATATTTAAATAGTTCAAAAACCATGCGGTATAAAATTATGACATGATGACAGAGTGCAAACCTGTCGAAATTTGACAGTCAGTATGATCAACATATTTAAATAGGTTCGCAGATGTACATTGTAGTAGGAAAGTTGGAACGCGATGTTTCTTTCGGTAATTGTAAATCACTATAGCGGCGTACCCTCGCTAGATGGTTATGCCACATTACCTACCTCTGAATCTGAAACCACATAAACCCCCTACACACCTACCCCAACCAGGTTGATTTGTATTTAACCATACGCTCGGGTCCCCGCTAGATGGTTATGTCACATTACCTACCTCTGAAACCACATAAACCCCCTACAAACCTCCCCCAACCAGGTTGATGTATAACCATATCCCTCCTAAAGGCATTATAAACCCCCTACAACCGCCCCTCCCAATTAGGTTGATTTATAACCATATCCCTCCTAACCATTTACCTTGGCTACTTTATTAACCCTACCTCTCAAACCGCATCAAGTTAACCCTCCGTACTTTTAAAACCACATAAACCCCCTACAATCGCCCCACTCCCCACACTGCAACTACACCAAACAGGTGGATTTATAATCATTACCCTCCTAACCACTTCTCGTGGCTACTTCATTAACTCTTAACCCTATCCTAAAACATTTCCCGTGGTTTTACCGCCCCCCCCCCCCCCCCCCCCCCCATCCCACCAATCACACACCCAAACCAGGTTGATTATAATCACATCCCTCCCTAAACCATTTCCCGTGGCTTCTTCATTAACCCTCGGTCCCTTCGATTGTTTGGCATGCCAACTTAAAGTAAAGAAATCAGGTTGCTTTATTAACCCCCGCAAAACGCTACTTGTACCATTATAACCCTATAGGTCTATCCTAAACCATACCAAATACCCTACCAACAGGCCTATAACCATTTCCCGTGTGGCTTCTGCGCCATGTGTAGGGGTGCGTGTGCCGCGGCAGTGAGCCCTTGCGCAAACATGCACGCGACGCGTTACCACGGTATGATTACGCGGTAGTACGAGCAACGCACAATGTTGTTCAATTCTAATGGCATTTATGAGCCAAATCTGAGTGGTTAACCAATTTCACTGAAATGAACTTTAACACCCATTCCGTTACTTCCTCTATCTTCATACACCACTTCGATCACAACTAACGGAGAAATAAGGATAACACACAAACAAACAAACAAACAAACCCACAAACAAACACACCACACACACTGTTTTTTTAGATTTATAGTAAGATACACCTATGTGCATATGCACCTTAAAAACATGTTTTTATATTATTTAAATGAGCACCGTATCAATATGGGTTAATCAAACATGCATCTACATGTCAATAATGAAATCTGATCAAATAATGAATAATGAATAACGAAGAAGTCGCCTCATCACTTTGAAAAAAAAAGGTAACGGGAAATAGCAATTAACTTTCATGAGCCTAACCTATTAACGACAATACTGATGAACATTTACAGTGTTGACAATACCATAATTAACTCTCTTTATTTATTTTATTTTCAAACGAATAATAACATATTTAACAAGTTTAATGTCGTCAAATAGGAATATTTGTTCATACTTTTCAACTGATATGTTTGTAATTTCCCTATAAAGCGCTTTGATGAAGATGAATATCAATCGCACCATTTGTAAAAGTAAACAAGATAAATGAACATAATATGTTTGTCTCTTCATTTTACCGCGCATAAGCCTATAATCAACGAAGTATAATTTTAATAATTTTAACAGTCCCCAATATCCAACAATTGCAACATTCTACATGGTGTACCAGAAAGAACAGTACTGTGTTGCTAAAATACATAAAAATTTAAAAAAAAGATTAGTGTTTTAAATTTACACACCTGCAATATAAAGGTGAACATGTTGCCTACATTTTAAGTTGATTTCATTGAGATATCTCTTTTTGTTCTCAGGTGGCAAGACTTAATCGAAATCAATAAAAAACGTGTTTTCAAATTTGTTAGCTCAAAAGCCATAGGCAAATCTGATTAACGCATGGTTTGGGTTAGGGTTATAAGTTAGGGTTAGGTTAGGGTTTAGGGATAAGGTTAGGTTAGGGTTTAGGGATAAGGTTAGGTTAGGGTTAGGTTAGGTTAGGGCTAGGTTAGGTTAGGGTTAGGGTTAGGTTAGGGTTTGGTAAGAGTTAGGGTAGGGTTAGGATTAGGTTAGGTTAGGGTTATGGTTAGGGTTAGGTTAGAGTTAGGTAAGAGTTAGGGTAGGGTTAGGATTAGGTTAGGTTAGGGTTATGGTTAGGTTAACCCAGGGTTGCACAAAGTTGTTTCTTCCCCAGGAGCAAGGTATTGAGCCACCCCCACCTATACTTATTGTAATCAGATAAAAATCAGATTACAATATTGGATTATATTTTTTTGTTAGGGTTCATGAAATAAAATGATTTGCGCGAAGCGCGCACATTGTTTGTGGCATTTTACCAACATTGTCTGATTTTGTCTAATTTAGTACCAAAATCTGCGCAAAGCGCGAAAAAAAATGCCTTTTTATGCCAAAATTGTCGGTTTCTTTTCTAATTTTGACTAAATAGGTTTTTTTAGGGGGTGGGGGCACTAAAATATCTTTTGGGGAAATGCCCTCCCCTTGCCCCTTGTAGCGTCGCCACTTGGAAAAGCAATAAAACAATAAACACGTTAGCATATCCTGCAACCACAGCTCATAACCCAAAGTTTGCATTTTTTTCTCTTCATCTTTTTTCACCCTTTTCCCCAATACTTTTTTCTTTTTCCACTTGGCATTATTTCCCCAATTCTGCTCATTATTTCCCGGGAGCGGTGCTCCCTGCTCCCGCACTTTGTGCAACCCTGGGTTAACCCTTACCCAAACCCTTTTAGGGTTATGGTTAGGTTAACCCTAACCCTAACCTAACCCTAACCTAACCCTAACCTAACCCTAACCTTACCCTAACCCTTAACCTAACCCTACCCTAACATAACCCTAACCTTACCCTAACCTAACCCTAACCTAACCCTAACCTAACCCTAACCTAATTCTTACCCTAACCCTAACCCAAACCATGCGTTAATCAGATTTGCTGATGGCTTTGAGCTAACAAATTGCAAAACACGTTTTCATCGATTTTCAATTCAGTCTTTCCACACAAGAACAAAAAGAGATATCTCAAAGAAATAAACATGTACTGTAGGAAACATGTTCACCTTTATATTGCAGGTGTTTAAATTTAAAAAAAATAATCATTTTGTATTTTTTATATATTTTAGAAACACGGTAGATTTCTTTCTGATACACCCTGCAGTGGTTAAGAAGTGTGTCCTATTTTAAGACCCTGCGTAGTACACTTTTCGTTATTGAAAGCTGCCATGTGAGTGTAGATATATTGATTATTTGGAAATATCCACGCGTCGGTACTTGTGATTTTTTTTCATCGCGTCTTGTTGTTTAAAACATCATCTTCAAAATTAACCAATCAAATTTGTATTAATGAAAGTGAATTAACGTTTCAGATTTTTGATATAAGCCATAGATTTGTGATAAAACGGATAAGGCACGGTTTGCGTTGCTGTAATTTATTCTTAAATATACTCGAATAAAGATGAGCTTTCTCTAAACAAAAACTCTCCCTAGTCGTATCATCTTGTTATTAACCATAGCAACACAATTGCCAATTGACTGTCAGATTTTGATATTTGATACCGTATCTAATGATCTAAGATGACAATACTGATGATGGACAATGATACAGGTGTCACGATTTGATATGGGATTCACGTGAGACTAGACTGATGTATAATGTGTAACGGGCAGTAGACACTTAACTGTCAGCCAGTACTGAAAGAGAAGAGGGAAATTAGCTTGTCCGCTCGTGGTGTTTACTCAATTTCGCCTCGTCACGGAAACCAAGGCTTCTATTACTATCCTTTGGCTAACTAGAAGGGAAATGGATTAGGGAGGGTTGGCATTAATGATCCAAAGCAATCTTACCTTGCTTTTGTGCAAAGTCAACATGACTATCCGTAAGTTAACATGGTTAAGGATGTGATCAAAGAAGATTTCTTACTCCAGAATGCATCACGTTCATCACATGACCAGTGATATCTGTCACCAGTGTACTAGTTCCAAACATACTACGTAGCATTAGCAATGTCAGGCTTATAACGTTGTTTAACGACTTTAACAAAATCCTGATGCTAGTAATACAATTGACGTAACTTCAATTCAATCCTCTTTTTGTTTTTCTTAAAGGGTCTTTATTCTTAATCACATATATTTATGTTTTAAATAGATTTAATTTATTTTTCATTTTGTTGTTGCTAATCTATGCCTATACGTTATTTCACGCGAGCGTATTTTGTTGTTGTTTTCGAGGCGCGGCGTCAAAATGCTTGACAGGCGCGATAAACATGAACAAGGTCACGCGCCGGCGATCACGGCGTGTGACGATTTCACGATTGACCAATTAGGATGCGCGATTTTTTTTAAAGGGACTGGTACGCAATTCCGAGTTTACGCACATACGCACCTACGCATTACTACGCGAACATACGCACATACGTACGCAACTCCCACGTACGCATGATTTGATGGAATTATGTCCAAGGGATTATGAAAGGGAGTATTACCTATGCCATGTGGAAGTCAGAAGATCTTAAGCTGCTATTCATAGCACTGCAGGTTGGATACTACTGGTTATTTTGAGGGAAAACCCTTCGTCGATAAGAGTATGCTATGCATGCTGGGCTGTACAAGAACTCTTCATTGGGACGCGATATAATACACTTTGACTAACAAGTCATATGATTGCGCACTATCCATCTGATCCTTCGATAGTATCGGGTTGATTTTTTATGATATGTCTCAATTATTAAGTTACATGTAGGCCTATGACTACACTGCAAAAAGGTTGCTTAAAATACGTTGCTAAAAGTACTTTTATCATCCGTTGGTTGACGTGTTGATTAAAATTCATTCAATATATGTAGAAAGTAAGGCGTTGTATAAAAGTAAAAAATCCCCAGCGTTGAGCAATTCGTCGAAAACAATGTCCTTAAAATGTTGGTGGAAACTGTTTCTGTTGCTAAAATATGTTGCGTACAAATATTCCACTTTGGCAACTGTTGCATGAGCATTGAGGACAATCACGCAACAGTTGATGCAAGTTACGCACATGTGAATTTTGGGCAACTGTTGTCCAAAAAAGCCAATTTCGTGAGCTGTTGCATACTTGAACAACTGTAGAGTGAATATAATTGCCTAACTTTTGAGTAACTAGAATTGTTCAACTGTTGGTGAAAACATATTATCCAACGGTGTTGGGCAAATTTTACTTAACAGTTGAGCGGTTGCATACTTGAACAACGTTGTGTAAAATGTTGAGTAAATATTTAAGCAACCTTTTTGCAGCGCAGGACCACAATTAGATTTATTCTGTCTTGGCATCCAAAACGGAATACACTGACAAATAGTTTAAAATTGCCATCCTTGTTTGACATATATTTGTTTATGGATATCATTTCAACGGTTGTATAGCGACGTCACTAGCGATGAATATTGAATAGTCGATTTTTATAGCCAAAAAATACACGACATGGACATATACTGAATAGTTCATGTCATGTGATATATTTTGCACCAAAAGAATCACATAAATATGTTTATGTATCATATAATATGGACTATTTATACCTTCATACCCAGATAGCAAGACTACGTTTGGCAAACGTTCACAGTAAAAACACCATTGATAAGAGATGTCAGATATCATGTATAAGCCTATAGTTTAATAACATGTTAAAATAAATTACAGATTCACTACCGAACAGGAATAGTGTATGTAGCTCTGCTGCATCGCCTAGAATTCCCATTACAAGTTACCGGTTCACTACCGGGAGGAGGTGATGTATGTAGCTCTGCTGCATTGCCCAGAATTCACATTATTTTGCCTACTGCGTGTTGCTATACCAAAAATGCTCAATATATAATAAAAACTTGACACAAATAAAATACCCAACATATGGCTATATTTGATAAATTAAGCAACAATTGCTATACAAAAATGCTCAATATTATAATGAAAACAATTCACAAATTAAGCAACAGTCACAAAATGCCCAACAAATGGTTAATTAATAATACCCAACTGTTGTGTAATTAAAATTGTGCAACTGCTGAGTAACTGGAATTGTTCAACTGTTAGTGAAAACATGTTATCCAACGGTGTTGGGTAAATGTTACGCAACTGTTAAGCGGTTGCATACTTCAACAACGTTGTGTAAAATGTTGAGTAAATATTTAAGCAACCTTTTTGCAGTGTAGGATTGTTCACAATACCTCAGGATATCAGGAAAGAATGTTTTACGAACATGAACCAACCATCCCAACAAATTGTCCCCATATATAGCATTCAGCACTAATTTGAAAACATTGTCAACTTTCAATAATATATCACCTATCCAAACAAACATCAATTTTTTTTATCAATTATCTAATTCAAACAAGAAGAGTCTTTAAAATGACAAACCGTCGCTTAGAGGAGTTGAATTTGAATGCAAGCGGGCATTAAAGGAAGAGTATAAAGAAAATAATGTGTTATACATTATCAAAATGAGCACTCCCAACATGTCCATGAAATCAAGTTTCAAGTTTAAATTTATAACATAATCGTCTGTAGGTATTTGACGAGAAGTCCCTCAGGCCACCGCACTTTTACTCAAAACTCCCACCTATAGCCTACACATAATTCTATAAGCGTGTACCTTGTCAGTACCTTCCGCGCAAACCTATATAATTACTACGAGTAAAATCTTCAGAAGTCATTGCCCACTAGGCGTCTCGTCAACTCATTTCCCGGGCTCATTTCCCAAACACTATATTTAATGTTGATAGATGACGTTCCAAGAAAATCTAAATAAAATAAATAACAGTATAGCGCATGTTGATTTGAACAAACAGCTCAACCTATTAAAGAGGGAATTAGACATATAATGATAATTATCATGTTTTGATGATTTCTTTCTTAAAATTGCAACACTTTTAAATTAAGAAAATGTATGGTAGTGGTTTTTTCACCTTACAGACCTGCTTACCGTCAAAGGTTATTGTTTCATTTCAAATGTGTACATGGGTAGTCAGGAATATAGCAATTGAAATGTCCACCGAACATCTTATGCGCAGTCATAAGGTTTCTCAATTGTACTCAATTTGCCCCAGCAGACGACACGGACATGCCATAATTGTTATCGTGCACCTATTTAAATTTTGAAATTATAATCGTTACACCAGAATAAAAATCAAGCTGTACCGAAAACTTATTTGATAATAGTGTCACCTGACCAGGAAAGCTTGACATGTTTCTGCTATGAATATACTTTCTTATTTTGCCTTTTTTTTCTCGGTCGGTGATGACGAATCTTGGGTAAACGAATGTTAAGTGACACATTTGAACCCAACATTCTTTTCTCTCTTTTCAGTCACATCAATGATCCTTCTCATTTGTACTATGGTATAGCTGGTTGCAAATACATTGGTAAACGTCAAATGAGATGTAATGGGTATTTCATTTCTTTTTAAAACTTGAAAGTTTCGTGGGGAAATTGCATTGATTTAATTGCATTCGTACACAATTAGTCGTTTTAAAAGTTACCGGATTGCCCCGAAATTAAACTTGTTTGCTTCTTGGATTTTAGGCAGATTCATCCAATCAATTGGTCTCTCCATTTGTCCGTCTGTCCGACTGTCCATATGTCCGTTTATTTGTCCGTTTGTATTCGTTGGGGTGTGTTGGGGGTTTGTTTGTTTGTTTGTTTGTTTGCTTCAGCGGTTGTTTCTCCTTGGTGAACATTATTAAGTTTAATATTCAGTGTTACAATCCATCTAGCAAAGAGTCAATTCCCCAAAATAGAAAGGTTCAAATGAGGTCATCCCAACGCCTACCCGTCGTAGTTCATTTCCTTTCTATACAGTTATTCTCTCTCATCAATCAGTCGATATCATTATGACATGTAGGAGAGATTTTCTTTCGTCCGATCAAGCGGGTCAAATAACTCTCGTTACAAACGTAATTAAATGCAACGAATTGATTTATCAACAACACCTGAATTGGGGCTGTATAACAACTTTGTAGAACTTACGATATTGACCAGTATTGACATAAGTTAAAATATTTCAAAGAAGTACAAACAATGGTTCAAAAAGTCAAAGCAATTTACTAACATTTGAGAACTACGACACCATTCCTATTTAATAAGCGATTGATGTGATTATTGCGTGCGTACATGTAGCAGAATAATTTCAATAGGCCTAAGTTTCACTTTTTTCACCGTATAGTAAACGGTTAGAAGCTTTCTTTCAAGAGTATTTGCGGGCGGAACCAAAGGTTAATTGGGGGTTAATTATTTTGAATTGTCACATTACCATGCGGTGTTACAGTGTTTACCATGATTCAATGAAACGTGGATTTTGAATTCAATCAACCACTTCGAAATTCAATCGTGTATCTACATGTATGTTCATCTTTCCTCATTATTGTACAACATTTCAGAAACAAACCAGTAAACAAACACCGGCTTTGAAGCTATATCAAAACAAAATTAAATGGCATAGTTTGGGTATTTCATTCTGCGCGAATTAATAAACGTCTACACGAATTGCCATTTTAACGGGATTTCAAATTGACGCCATATTCTATTGTATGACTGTAGCGAAGGAATTTCCGTTAATAATCCAAAAGAATGTTATCTTATTGCACTTGAACCAATTCCAATTAACCAATTAAATATTCCCCTCACCCAATAGTGGCCATCGTCAGCGCCTGTAACCATGGTAACTATAAAGTAGTATACAGTTCGCGTGACAGTTCGATCATTATCAATAATTATTTGATGTCGTTGTTTATTTTCACGGGTGTAATTGGTGAAATGTGTAGCCTATTAGGGATATTTCCATATCGCATAAGATGGACCTTTGCTTCAGGGTGTAATTTTCCAATAAAATAGGTTTCCACCTCAACATCCAAACAACTTTGGTAGAATACAGAATATAGAATATTTTTACTTTTAGTAGTGTTCTATTTCTATTGCTATACCTGGAAATGTTTGTGTGGCTTTTGAGTGGTTAATTGACAATCTACTGCATTTCATTTATTAGCTATACGAATGGCTTAAGATGTGCGACTCTTGGGACAAGGTGGGTATACATACCTAGCTTACGGTAAGGAGTAAAATAGTTGAAGGGATATGACTAGGCTTGTCAGATTTGAGCGATACGAAACCACACACTGACATACTGTGACCATTTGAACCCATAATGTTTCAACATGCCTTGGTCACATGGAGTCTACTCCTTCCCAGTCCTCCCTAGCTTTCACAAAGAGATATTAACCACATTTACAGTCATTTAATTAAACATGCTGTGAAATTTGTTGTAAACATATTTTTCATAAAAGTATTTGAATCAGCAATAAATAAGGAGCACACTTTTCGGAAATAATGTTATATAAATAAACAGTTCATACTCTGTAGCATTGAAAACTACTTACTAAGGGAGTGTTCGTAAATATTTGGGGGGGGGGCTGCGTTTGGAAACTTGTGGGCATCGGACATATTTCTTTTCTTGATCCCCCAAACACCGTCAATTTTGTCCTTGATCCCCCCTTTTACGGTGCCTTTTTTTTCTTCTTGATACCCCTGTATGTCTAAGTTACCGATCATTATTAGATTCTACTGCGCATAATGTAATTGTAAACGTTTGGTTTCTTTTGTGCGCGAAGCGCGGAAAAAATGTGGACACGCCTTTTTGGTGTGCACAAAGCGCCAACAAATTGTGGACTTTCTTTTTGATCCCCCCTATTATAATAAGTACCAATTTTTTTTGTGATCCCCTTTTGGGGACTTTCTTATGATCCCTCCATTTTTACCAACCGCCTACCAAGATATTTATGAACACTCCCTAAAAATCACCCACTACTACATGTACTATAGTGAATTCATCGAAGAGCGATCTTTGGTGCTCGGATGGGCAGGGGAGATGAGCAAAATTAAGATGTGCTGTCTTCTGGCGAATATTTGCTAGTTGTCGAAGGATCCCATTTTATTCCAACCTCCAGTCGAACCTCATCTATAATATGAATTGAAACAATTAAGCTGCCTTATGCAAAAACACACAACACTGTTCCAATGCATAGTATTCTCATCACACACATGCACATAGCAGCTACGTCTTGTACCATTCAAAGAGATCCAAATATCGAACCATTTGCGCATTATCTGAAATCAAAAGGCTTTGAAATCGTCACCTGTGATTTCGGCCTATGAATAGAATCACAATGCTGAATAAGGTCGAAAGTGATGGACTTTGAACATTTACCATAATCGTCACCTGTGATTTCGGCATATGAATAGAATCACAAAGCTGAAAAAGATCGAAAGTGATGGACTTTTAACATTTAGAATAACGTAGGAGGCCACATTTAATTTTTATTTGCTATCTTGTATAATGTTTCCAACAGTAAATAATGTTTATTTTTCAGGTTGGCCGGGCCTATAGTAAGATAAAATGGTTGTGAAATGATATGAAACTCCGTATCCCTATGTTCTGTCTGCATGTCCGAATCAATCAGATTTCCTTGTTAAGTATAAAAAGAAACAAATACGCTTACAATGATATGGTATCACTATAATTTACGAATTTTACGAGTTTAAGGTACGATTTTCATTTTCAAACAAATATTATACAATTTGAACGTTGACAAACTAAATAAAGTTTATTTTCTGACTTGTAAAATGAAAGGTTGTCTTCATCGGGGTCTATCACTCTTCATGTACCTGTTCGTAGAGGCCTGTAGTACAGTAGAGCTTAAAATGGCACCAAATAAGACCATTAAAGATGAGAGATGCAGCCAGTGCTTGCCAAATTGAAAGCTTTTTTAGAAAAGGAGAAATTGGAAGGGAAAGCTACCTGATGGTACAACTTGGGTTATGATGATAAAAGTAGGTGGGTAACATAATTATTTTTTATTATGGCCGTTTTTCACTCTACTGATTCCATTGATATTTTTGTCAGAAAATAGCCTCCTCTCCCAGTCAATGGAACGGCTGTGTCACGTGATTGGAAGATCGGTCTCAGATGGATTAATTCCATGGATGGATAGACTATAACAGTGTTACAAAAACGACTTGTTATTTAATTCATTTTGAGTGACGCATACGCATGGGTCACATGCACTGCCGCGCAAAAGTATCTGAATAGGAAACATGAATTTATTGGTATAAAATGTACAATGAACACAATGAAATGGTAATTGGGTCTGATGGTTTAATACTTTGTCGACAACACAGTGATAACTTGCAAAGTTCCAGGGGGAGAAATACTTATGCGCGGCAGTGTACACCTACAATGTGCTTTAAAACGTTTATGTCAGTGAGGCCGGCCAGCATTTTACTTTCAAAATTACTTATCAAATTTAAATACGAGATTGTTATTGTCTCTTGTAAACACAGTGGGCTGGTATAAACTGCTTTATATTATGTTAATGTATTCTGTTTCCTCTCACGTATGCGATTCCTACCGTGTTTAGCCAAATGTATTATGCTATTGTGTTGTGTGTATTAAATGCCCGTCGCCTACACACTTAGCCCTGGTTCGAAGTGCCGTTTATGAGCAAGTTCCGGTGGTCTGGTTCAGGCGTCTAGCGTTCCGGAGGACCGGGGTTCGAATCCTCGCCGGTTAATGTCCTTGATTATTTCTCGGGTCGGGACATTTGACCATGATTTGACGGTGTTTGTTAAAACGTGTTGCTATACTACTGTTTATATTGTAAACACTGTTGGTTGGTAAACTCTAATCGTATGGGTTATCAAAGGCTAACTGTCATGTCAGCGTGTTAACTCCTTATGTAATGCATTCAAAATAAAGGGTTCAACAAAAGAAAGTATACCACTTTGTTTATGTCATTTTGAGTAACATTCAATTTTTTTTGACCAAACAGGCTAAATAGGCATTTAGATGAATCTTTTAGGCATAATTTGATACCAAATTTGCCCCCTAACAACAAAGATAAACCATGATTAGCACCATTTAAAGAAAAATATCCCATTTTCAAAAGTCGCATTTTCAATACACAGCACGAGAAGAAAGGACCAATTGGCGTCTCTCGGGGTGTGTGTATTAGACAGGATTTACGGGGCTATCGATCGGACAGTGCTAAATGCGTTGGGTCTTAATACGACATATTTACACTGTGTGTGTTAACAAATGGTCCTTTTTTCTCGTGCTGTGTATTGGAAATGCGACTTTTGAAAATGGGATATTTTTCTTTAAATGGTGCTAATCATGATTTATCTTTGTTGTTAGGGGGCAAATTTGGTATCAAAGTATGCCTAAAAGATTCATCTAAATGCCTATTTAGCCTGTTTGGTAAAAAAAATTGAATATTACTCAAAACTACATAAACAAAGTGATACACTTTCTTTTGTTGAACCCTTTTGTCATGTAAAATGCAATCAATATAGAGGATACATTTTTACGTTTTATATATACTTTTTTGACACTTAAATAAATTCCATTACACATAAACCTACCAATATCAACATCTGGTTGATATTGTCATGAATGCAAAGCAACTGATACTATTAGATAAGTCTTACATTTATGAAAAATGCGCTCATATCTTTCCATTTCTAGAGAAAAATAACTGAAAAAGCTTGTTACATAATGACATGGGTTATGTATTAGATTGATGAAAGTTATGTTAAACTTACACGTGCTGATTTATTAGATTAACCATGCATCCGTTCAATCCATGCTGCATTATTAATCATGACATTTCAGCCTGCAGGGTAATGTTCAGGGTAATGTGTATGTCTATCGTCCTGCTCTGTCAACCTACATTATGTATGTTTGGTTATCTTCTTATCTATATATCATGCACGCAAACGGCTACCGAAAGAAGATTCGTTATCCCTAAGGTTCGTTACCTTCACGTGAATGACATATTATTCCACTGGGTTAATGTGTAACTCTTTCACCCTGTTCTGTTTGACATACAGTATGGGGCATTATGTTCGGTTATTATTAAGCATTATATGCCAAGGTTAACGTCTCGCAATCCCTAAGGTTGACTAGCTTAGGATATGGTTTGTTATCTGTTCATAACATTTAACAGTACTCATTTAATGTGCGACTAGTCTCATCCTGTTCTGTCGACATCGATTGTAATGTATGTTCGTTAATCATACTGTATATATCATTAGTTTGGCTGTCATGAAGACTGGGCAATAGTGAACGACCCGCAATTCAGATGGTTGACGAGATATGCCACACCCTTAAGTTTTGATATCTTCAGTTTATGTTGCTATCTGTCAATCAGTAGCGATTAGGGCGTAGCTAGTGAGTGGCATGGGTGGACCAGATGATACCGGACATACGCTCGTTAGTCGTTCACGAATATTCAAGATGCGATACGAGGTTACGTGATCAAGCGAATGGGACGAACGGTTAACGACGGATTTAAGATTTTTTTTAAATTCTGGGGTTATTATAGTCAAAATCTATTTGTACATTGAAGCCAACGGAGATGCAAAATGTACGGCCATTCGTGTCCACCGTCGTGTGGGGTGGACAATGTTCATGGGTCACGGAGTTCACCGCCCCCCCCCCCCCCCCCCCACGAGAAATATGATGAAGAAGGAAAGAGCAAAGGTAGGGAAATAATAAAGCATGAAGGCTTAATGTGATGTACAATAGGTCATGTACGCATGTATAACAGGAATGCTGAACTTTGCGGGTCACGTGAACATTAAGGGTATCATGGATATCAACAATTTCGAATCATGTTATATTACTATGTTGAGTGCACGTTGTTCATCTGTGCAAGCGATGATGAAACATGGTTTAAAATAACAAAAAATAACTATATATATGCATGCGCTTTGATCTTCGACTTTCTTTTTTTAACAATTCACGCATTATTTAAGCAGCATTAATTCGAACAGAATATCGTTTTGCGCGCCGATCAGTGCACCGCTTATCGAGTATAACTGATTTGGATGAGGAGGATTTGGATGAGGAGGGTGAGCACGGTTTCGTGCCACGTTTCAATCTCAGATCATTATCAATGGCCAGCAATGCTGACATTAATTCTAGAGCCAATTCTCAGTGGAAGGTAGAAATCGTGAACGTCAATCTCGTCAATCCAATTGTTACACCCGACTAATTGATAACACGGTTCGTGCAATACATTGGACATGCACCGATGCAATTGAATGTACATGTACGAGGGTCGTTCAATAACTAATGAAAGTGATCATGGTATGGAATGCATGAGTGATTCTATTGAGGGATAATGTGATCAATACAAAGGATGAACCTTTGTCTTTCAAACAATACAGTTTTGGATTTCTAAGTGTGAATTATGACGTCATAGCATTGTCTCAAAGTAAGTACACTTGGGACACTGCTAAATCAGTTATTTGGTGGTAAATTTGAATTGTTTGTATGAAACATGTGGTAAGAAGATTGCATAACATGGCACCAGAAACAGGTAAATCCCAATTTCTTTCGCGTAAGTACGATAGAAAAGACCATAATTTAAATCCCTGTGTAATTTGATATACATGTAGTATAAGAGGAAAAAGTAAGGAGAGGCAATCGAATAAAAAGTATACAAATATCAGTATTTCAAATAGCCAATTTCATTGAAAAATGCCCAGTAAGTGAATCACTAATATTGCGGAAAATCAAACAATTTAGGAACAATCCTAGCAATTAACCAGTTTTGGAGATTCCATATAATAGCTAACTAAATATCTGAACTTATTCGCATGAAACCTGCAGAAAATATGCGCATGCGCAGACGGCAGATCATTTTGAACTGGGCCAAAAATGGCTAAAATCATGAAATTTACCAGATAAAAGCTTACTGTGCCTTCAAATTTTAATCAGAAATAATGAAAAATGCTTAAATCAATGTGTATAAATATTGTAATAGTCAAAATGAAGATATACATGAATGTATCAATCAAAGATGGCTGCCACAACCTCTCTTATTACTGTTATCTTTAGAGCTACTAGATATGTATTGTTAAAGTAATCGTCACATAATTTCAATGGTTTGAGGACATTTTATGAACAGCTCCTCTTGAAATCCCCACTATTATTGCTTTACATCCCACAACAATTTACTAAATTATAATCCTCCAATGTTCTTTATCCTTTGTTGTTTTCTAAGGTATATTATTGCGGATTTTGCTAAATAAAAGCGTATTTGAGATGGTCCCTTCTTGGTTTGTATTAAGGAATTCAGATCTAAAAAAGTGTTAAACAGAGATAAGTGTGTTCTAACTATGTGCCAAGTGTTATCTGTTTTTATGCTTGCATTGCCGAGATATAGGCCTACGCAAATGTATCAATCAACCCATATTCAACATATTACATATCCAGCCAAATAATTGACAGATTTCAGTTAGTGTCTGAAACCTATTGTGTTTATGTTAATGACGTTACATAACCAAAGGTATCTAACAATCCAAAAGTGTATTGATTGAAAGACAAAGGTTCATACTTTGTATTGATCACATTATCTCTCAATAGAATCACTCATGCATCCCATACCATGATCACTTTCATTATGTATTGAACGACCCTCGTAGTATAGGCCAGGTGCGATTCCCCTTTGTAGCCCGTTGCGCATGGCTACATGGATAATCCTTATTGCTTTTGTTGCATGGTTGCATGCACCATAGACTTGCTTCAAGTCTCTCTTGTTAGTCATCTCCATCTTATTGTTTGCTAATACCTTTCAGTATGCCAGTCATGACACTTGACTTAATGTCCTTAAATAATAAGGTCATACCATTGACCCTAGCCACTGTTGCATCATATAATTATCTACCCCAGTCACTGATCTCCCCAAGTTACTGATCTACCCAGCCACGTATGTAGACTGGGTATAGACAGTCTGCTTATTATACATCGGGCTAGTGCAGGGGTGGGCAACCTACGGCCCGCGGGCCGCATGCGGCCCGCCAGTGGGTTTTTTGCGGCCCGCGAGATGTATCAAGAAAAATAAAAAATAAATATATTTGACATCATCACAAAATACGAGCTAGCTGCTATGCATTTATCGGCACAAATGATGTTCCTCAACGTGCGTAGGTCTATTTCCCCATTAATTGTCATCTGTCAGTGGCATAACCAGAGGGGGGGGGCGATCGCCCCCTCCCCCAATATTGACGTCGTGTCGGTTGAGATTGGCACTCTCGGTTCATTTGACAAGAGAAATCATGGAATTATGATGGTCAAAAGAACACAGATGAAAATTTTTCGCGCGCTACGCGCGCGCGCGCGCATAA
Organism: Ophiura sarsii; assembly: GCA_035610835.1. Lineage (NCBI taxonomy): Eukaryota > Metazoa > Echinodermata > Ophiuroidea > Amphilepidida > Ophiuridae > Ophiura > Ophiura sarsii. The sequence continues at coordinate 30,701,768 of CM069443.1, forward strand.
TTATGTTTCCCCAAATTGCAATATTTTTATTGTTTAGAGCCAAAATATACCTCAATCGTGCCAAAAATAAGTTTTTGTAAAAATACCGGTAGATTATTAAGCACATACACCTATTGCATGCTTGAAAGTCTTTGGAATCAAAGGTTTGAAATCAACAGCAGGCCATTGCTATACACAATTTGGTTAGGTGCGGCCCAGTTAATTTCTTACTCCTTATATCTGGCCCATTCATTGAAAAAGGTTGCCCACCCCTGGGCTAGTGGATTTGTAGGTATGTAGACTGAGACACAGTCTGCATATTATACCTGTATCCAGTTAGCAAAATTGTTCTGTGGCAGGAAATAAAAAGTAGGGTAAAGTCGCCAGTTTTCGGCCAGCGCCTATTTTCGGTCACTTCGTGATGAAAATGACTCGTCGGTATAAACAAGACGGCTCAAAAACTGCCGCATAGTTGATGCCCGGTAGTGCTTTAATATGGCAACGACCGATGCAATTACCCGATTTTGGCCGCTTGACCGAAAATAGGCGCTGACCTAAAACTGGCGACTTTACCCACAGATGGTGAAAACAAACTGCTTTACCCTACAGCCGTTTCAACTGTAGTAGTAGTCATGGTAGTAGCATATTAAGGGCGTGAGAGATCAGCCTGGAACCAATGCTACATGCACGATAGCTGCTCTACAGTTCATGGTTCACGGATCACAATGCGTCGTCACGTCCTTTAGCATGTTTAGAAGACGTTCGTGTATGTAGTCTTTGTATTTTCGCTGCAAGACTGGCTTTCATTTACATGCACATTAGCTTTGACAAATTAGCTACATGACTGACTTTTTTTTCCATAAAACAAAATGTTATCGATGATTACGTCATCTCATTAAGTTTATTATATTTAATTATAAAATGATTACACACTAATTACTTTATATAAAGTAGTACAAGTGTTGCGGAATGTTTAGACTTACATTGGGAAAACAAATAATTAAATGGTCAATTATTACTTCATTGTATGATAAATACCTTATGCAAAGTGTAGTACGCATGCTCGGGAATGTATAGACTGACATATAAATACAATGTTTGAGACTTTGGTGCACTTCATGAATCTTAATCTTTGATAAATTCAATACGTTAATTCCATCACATCAAGTTGTATATAATAACAAAATAAATATTTTTTACCAAATAATAAATCTTCATGTAAGGTGAGGACATAGATATTACATATGACTCGACTAGCACAAGCGTGTGCAACCTGTGGCCCGCCGGTCTCTAATCTGCGGCCCGCGAAGCAATCCCAAAGTTCCCATTGATGCGGCCCGTTTTAACCGGAACTCGCCTCTCTTATAATTAGTACGGTGACGCAGTCGGCGTACAGCCAGAGGGGGCGAGGGGGGAAATTTCCTCCCAATATTGACTGTCGTGTCGGTTGAGATTGGCACTGTCGGTTCATTTGACAAGAGGAATCATGGAATTTTGATGGTCAAAAGTGCACAGACATAATTTTTTCGCGCGCTACGCGAACATGTGCACCCCAAATGGAATTTGTTTTGATAGAAACTTGTTTAAAGCAGAAATGTACCTCAATCATAGCAAAAATAAAGTGGAAAATGTTCGCGCGCTATGCGTGCATTCCTTTCATCGGAACAAACTTGTGATTGCGTGATAAAATCCTTGGTTAAAATGGCGAAGAGAAGCGGGTATCCGGATGTGTTTTTGAATGTTTGACAATCACTGCGGCCCGTGAATGGATCTCAAAATCATAATGAGGCCCGGGTGGTAGAAAAGGTTACACATGCTTGGACTAGAAAATGAATTATATCGGCTCACTTATTACAATAACAAACAACATTACATGGCATCATGGATTAATATTATGAACGAATTATTTCGAGATATTCCAATTTCGACAATAAGATTCTTCTAACGTGTGTTTTAAGTCGGTTCACAATTCATTCAGTGTGATTAAAGACCACGTAATGTATATCTCAATATGTACCATTTTACAATGTATGTATACAGATCAGCCCACAATTTTTCATACCCTTTGAAAAATATGTGTTGTTTGCATTTTTCTCATATCTATACCAGCTGGAGTAGTGGAACTTTCACTTTTACACGTGAGACAGTTAGTTTGCAAGTACAAATCAATATATTTGGGCTCAATTGTTTTTGCATAACAATAGAATTTAACAATAATTATGTTTTTGTGCCTGTCTAACATATTATAGTCATACCCCCATACCAAATCTCAGGATTGAGGCAATTTTTTTGTGATAATACACATGTTTTTGACATTCCAAACGTTCATTGTATTGTGTGATAGGCTTTTGTGTAAAACGAAAGTTCCATCACTCCAGCTGGTATAGATATGAGAAAAGTGCAAAAAACTCATATTCTTCAAAGGGTATAAGAATAATTGTGGGCTTAACTGTACATAAATTGTAATATGGTACATATTAAGATATGTTAACAAATAATAGATGAACAAATAAGCGTCAAAGACTAACTTTATAAAGTTAGTCTTTGCCGCCTATTTGTTCATCTATTGTTTACAAGCTTTTCCATAATTGATTTGTATTTATAGCAATAAACTGTATAAATTGATTTCCATTCATAACATGTAATAATACAGAATCAATAATACAAACAATACACAATAACAATATTTAGAAAACTAACTAACAATGTCCTACATATCTGGGAATGTTTGAACTGATCTTCAAGCAGACATTGCTAATAGATTCATGTTCTTCATTCACATATTTATTTGTATTTGAATACCAGTATATAAATTGAAATATTCATCTCGACTGACGTATGAGAAGAGTAGTTTTATTTATTTCATACAACGTTGGTCCCTTTCATACTCCCATTACTTGTCCATGTTACTTCTCGTATACGCATTGCCAGTAAAGTTAACAGCATAAGAATAACGATAAGCAGCATTGTAGTCTGAATCAAGTCTGCTTTAGCGTGGTATGTTCCGTGTTCGTCGATTTCTGAAAGAAAATAATTTCAAAGATAGAATGATAACGATAGTGCATTCAAATATTTCTAATTAAGGGATCTTTGATGTCGTTTATACTCTCTAAATGCAAAAGAGTGGTTTCCCACTCTTTCAAGGAGTTAAACGCATGACAACACGTTTTTGAGTGTAAAAACACTCTAAAAGGAGTGAAAGGGGATTTTATATGACAATGTTCCACTCTATTGAGAGTGAAAAATTAAATCTCACATTCATTTAAATTGTTCAAAGTATTAACAAAAAGAGAACATTCTGGAATGTTTGTCAATCGCCTGTATTTCGTATTTTTCATGACATGTTTACATGTGTTGCATCAATGATGCTGCATTTATAGCAATTACTTGTGTCAGTGTTCAATCAATGACTTGAGAATGTTGGGACGTCTCTTTCTGACCGTCTGCCGAAAATCACTATTGTTTTGTGCTCAAGAGGAATGGAGTAGAGTTGTTGTTTTTAGCACATAATAGGAGTGAGTTTGGCACTTTCTGATAGAGATCATCTCATATTTGTAAGCAAGTAGCTGAGCACTTTAAACAACTAATTGTTACAAATGCGATCGTAAGAAAGATAACAGATAAACGCATTCTGTTGATATACATCACAGTATGAACATTAAACAATATATCTGAAGGTAGACGATTGAGAAAAAAAATGTGAACCTTTTGAGAAGTTTAAAATGTCCAGAGTTCAGCTTCCATCCATATACTTTTCAATGTACAAACATACTCTGGTATGAAATTAGACTTGAATTAAGCAGTGTTCTACATTATGATGGAATTTTGTGATTACCGTATGATTCAACGAGTCTGATTGGTCCATCTGTGTCCTGATAAGCTGCAGATGAGTTCCCACCGCTCGGGACGTCACGTTTGGTTATTCTGCCGTTCACCGCGCAGGAACGTGCGCACTTGGAATTTGGATCCATCACATCACAGATGCGCATGTCACAATGAATGAAGACCTACAGCAAAAATATTGTCAATGTTATATATATGTTACATTAATTTAGGTTCATAAAGATACAAGAAGGAGAACCACTAAAATGTCATTTGATTCTTCATAACTTGAATATTTTTTTGCGCTGGATAACATTTATCGTAAAAATAATTATCAGGTGAATAGTTCAATTAGATAACTTTTGCACTTACCGATTCTTGCATTAGATGTCCCATAAAAGCAAAAGCGGATATCGAGAAGCGTTTTCTCAACGAAAAACGGGTCGGATACAATTCGACGGTGTCGTCAATTATGCATCTGCATTGTATAAAACAAAACACATTTACAATAAGTGTGTGAATATGTAAGCACCGAACAAAATTGTTCAGATAATAGTTCTGAACTTTCAGAGAGAAGACGATTTACGAGGATTGGTTATGTGTTATAGCATCAACTGATCAAGAAGGAGCTTGACTGAGTCCTAACATCCCTCTCTATACGACGGTGGCCATCTTTAAAAATTGCAGACCAAATTGTGCACCCTCGCAGGGGCCGTACGTACATTTTGAAGACGGGAAGGATTCAGTCGAAGGTGGACCTGCGAAATCACTACGATGGATTCAAGAGTCAAGTGTCGACTTCAAGGTAAAACTAAGTTCTACTCTAAACTTTCACAATGACTGCAGAATAACATTTTGTGTCACCCACAATGATCTGTCTCGAGATTGTAACATTTGCCTAAGATTTGCCTTCAATTTTCGTGCATATTTTATACGATAAATGATGCGAGATATTGGTAGTCATCATAAAAGCATGGCGTATAAGTTACTTTTACTTTGTAGTCCAGCGTACTGATATCTAAGCTCCACCTGATGACGGAAAGATATAATGACAAGATCCTAGATCTCTTCAAATTGATAACATATCTACTTACCCATCTTGTATAAAGGTGTACTGGACTTCATCAAATGGGTTAGCTGTTGGGGTGGCTCTGCAGGAATCTAGGAATAGCTCTGTTCCCGAACGAGCCCAGGAGCGAGCTTGAAAATACATTCTATCGTTGAGACGAACAGTTATTGGAAAGTCGCTGTTCTTGAAGGTTTTCTTGAAGTTTTCGTCTCGGTACATTTTTAGGGAGAAGTTGAAGTTTCCATACCCTGATTCATAATAAATGAGGGTTTTAACTTCCGTGTCAAATTCAGCGTACGTAAGGTGTTCTGAGGTAATTGCGCAGGCCACGCGTATTTCAATGTTGTGTTCTCTTGATATAATACTGTCATTGGTGTAAGGGGCTGCAGGAAGGTAAACGACATTTCCCATCACGTTGTAAGAGTTGTCCTCGTTGACATCTATGCGCTGTTAAGAGTGACAAAAATAAGCCAAACGATTTCAAAAAGATGTTTTAGGTTTTTATAGTTTTCAGTAACATGAGGAATTTCAATTTCACATCACAATGATAATCAATATAATGTATATATTTAATGTAAAACTAATACACAATAAAATAGTCAATTAAAATCGAAGATCGGTTCTCTATATAAAGGTTGCATGCAAGGAAAATGGAAACATAGACTGGACACAAAAGGATATACAAAGCTGCATTAATAAAAGTAACACATGGAAATGAGGAACTTATCAGAGAGTGCAAGGGACCGGTACCATGCCTGATGGAAAATTGCACTTTTGGAGTCGGTCATTGTCCATAGCTTCAGGAAAAGGGGTTTCTCCATCCCCCTGATGAAAACCGTCACTCATATTATATCCCGGTGTCTGTGTGTTCTGGAAGACTTCTTAGAATCGTGTCTTCATCCACTTTCTTTTTGTTATTTTGATAAAGTTTGAATCTACAACCTATGCATACAATTATAAGTAAACATACCTCAAACATAGTCCCGCACATTCCGTATCCTGTACCAATGACGTAGTGAGTGTCGTTGTGTCGTTCACCTCTACACGAGGGATCGATCAAATGCATACGATACGGATCAATATCTCCCACAATCTTCTTGGACACGTAAATAGTCATGGAACTATACAAACATTCGGGAACTGCTGCTGGATCACACGGCGGGATACCTGGTGTTGGGGCCTCCAATTTACCAGGAGGTTTTCGACCTTCTGCGGGAAGGACTGCAGAAGTAGGTTGAATAGAAGGACTAGTTGGAGTGGATTGCTGGGGTGATTCATTGGACAACTCGGTTGATAATGTATCACTCGGTACGTCATCTGCTTGTGGTGTCACATCATATGATAGTGAGGTAAAGTCATTTGAATTAGGTGTCACGTATTCTGTCTTGGTTGTTCTGTCATGTGATGTAGTTAGATCTTTAGGTGAAAAGGTTGTAGCATCATTTGTAGGAGTTATGGCTTCGGTTGGATTAGTTAGTTTATGGCTTGGGACTGGCGAGCTAGATGGTTGAGGTGAAGCATCAGGTATCGAAAAATGTCCTAATAATCAAAAGCATCAAAGTAAATTGGATTTGTGTTAAGGGTTATATAATGTTATATATGATTCCTATAGGTTTATAGGGAATCATTTTCACATGCATGTTTTATTTTATCATTTTACGGTTATTAGATCTAACAAGAATCCTGTATCGCATGATGATATTTTGGTCATAGAGGAGGTGTACTATATAATTTTAGAAAATACCTATAGGTTACCAAAGCTTGGCTTTGGTATAACTTACCCAAAGATTGCAAATCCCATTCGTACGGTTCCGATCCCAGACCACACTTTGTTTTACTGTTTACAATACCAGCTTCAAATACAAGTTTATAACCTGAATCAATATGTGGCAGTAAATCCGAAGGGAGTCCGATATCAAAAACTCGTCCATCGAACCTTACGTCTGATGACCGTTTAGCAACATTTATTTGGAATACCTCAATTCCAAAGGAGTCGAGAAAGGTAATAAATTTAGACTTCGTAGGTCTCACGATCTGCAAAATGTCAGTAAAAAATAATGAAAATACTTAATTTATTATTAAAAATAATCAATATTGATATTTTTTCCATTTGGAGTAAGCACCGCGACATACTCAAAGTCGACACATCAAGTCAGTTGATCAAAAAAAGCGCTCTTGTTAAATATTCATAAAAACCGAGATTGTGCTACCTCTATATGATATAGTTATGTGCAGCCTTGTAGTGTATGGCTTCGTTTGACTACGAACATTTTAACCGAAGTTGATCATTGATCACTTGTTCCTTCATGCTTAAGTTACTTTTAATTTCAAATTACACTTACCTCTTCGCTAAATAAAAATTGCAGTCTTTCAGGGTTGAGTTCATTGACGGCTGACGATGACGGAGTTGCTTCAACGGTTAATGTTCCGATTGAGTCAGCATCTAAAAGACATGAATATTAATATGAATAATGAAATTCCGTTTTACAATATACCATAATTAATCTTGATTTGTGTCAAAAATACCAAATGGATCTCAGAATGAATGCAACACACTCCGAATTTATCTCATTTATTTCTCGAATATAGAAATCATGATCGAAAATTAAATCTGGAATTTGTAAATCCCTGAATGGGTTTCAGAAATCATAAGGCATAATTTTAGAAATCAAGAGAACCGGTATTGAACTTACCCATAACATTAAGGTTCATACACGTCATGGTAGATGGCGAACTGTAATAGAACAATGTATAAAGATGTGTATTAAACAATGTTAAATGTGATTCAACAAAAGCTTGTCTCAATATCTTAGGGGCGATATCCAAACTCTACAGTGATTTTAAAGCATTTTTCTAGCGATTTTACAACGATATTCCAACGGTATTTCGTTCTATTGTTAAAAGCATCGGAAAAAGATCGGTGATTAACTAGAAACCTCTCTACTTATATGGCGTTAACAATAGAACTATTGTAGTACTCTCGATGACTCAATTAGTGAAGCAGACACATCAAAGCGCGAGGATGGTTGTGTTATATTCTTTAAGAAATACTATTTATAAGCTTTTTAAATCCGATCATAAAATGTTTACGTTCACCGCCGATCAATGTATCTGGTCGTCTAGAAATATGAATTCAGCTACCGCTCCATCACTCTATTCATCTATTGTTTGGCGCAGTATTGCCAAGATCTTGTGAAAGTAGCCCATTTCCCCCTTCATTCCATTGAAATCAATGCTGAAAACATTTTGGCGATAGGTCACGTAACATATTTGTACAATGGATGGGTGATGACGGAGGGGGCGTAATATATTGACCATCGTGTTTGGAAGTATTATACAATATAATACCTACAGGGTGACCCAGAAAATGTTGAACCCAAAAATCACAAACTTAAAATAAATAATTAAAAATGAAAATAACTAAATATGGCATTTTGTTTTCAACAGTTATGTAAACAATTTATTCAGCTTTCTGGAGAACTTTAGATCATGTAAATTGGCCTTACCAAACTAAAGATACACTTGATTGTGTGACAGGGGTGTTTTCGCCATTTTGTAAAAGTGAAAAAATTGTAACTTGGTTCAGATATGAAACTTAATTCTGTTCTAAGTACGGTGAGTTAAGTAATCTTTTCTTTTGATCTGTATTTATCAAATTAAAATTTTCAAATGAAGTCAAGGGGACTTCAGTTTTTGTTTTCAAAGTCTCTTATATAATAATAATATTGATTTACATAATAAATGAATATTGATGAGATACTGTGCAGAAATGGTTTCAAACAGGCACTTGTTCTGCTCATGTAGCATGAAACCATTTTTTTGCACTTCACTTACACTACAAAACAACACTTCTTACAAAATTACACGTATTTTAAGTTTCGTGTGGCCTATTTTTATGATCTAAGATGTTTCAGAAAGTTAAATGTATGGTGCACATAGCTGGTGAACGAGTTATGCAATATTTTGTTATTTCATTGGTAAGAAAAAATATAGAATTTTGTGTTTTTTGGGTTCAACATTTTCTGGGTCACCCTGTATGTATTATACAATATATAATCCAAGTCATTAGTTTAGAGAGGATATTGTTTCCGACTTTTGTCCTTTCGATTTTAGCCTCCGATTTAAGAGATATTTGTATTTTGAACCCTATGTAATGTTTTTCTTCAAAACGTTTATGTATAGCCTTCATTAGCTCAAACGTCAAAGCGCCGGCTTCACAATCATGAGGTCAGTGGTTCGAATCCTGCGGATGGGGATGGTTTTCTTTTCTGTTTTGTTATTACACTGTTTGTTTTTATAAATTGACAGGATTGCTTATCGTTCGCTATATTTATTGAATGTTGAATGATATTTTTTTCTTTTGCAATTTCACTGCGATAAAGAATGTCCTGTAAATATAATTGTGTTTACTACTCCTAGGCCTACATTGAATGGCCACTAGCTAGTCTATGAACATGATCTGCAAAGGCCAATTGTTATGTAAATAAGAAGCCAGTCGGCTCATGTCCTTGAATCGATTTTCCTATTTCCTACACCACCGAAACATTATTTCAATAATAATAATACAGGCACATTGATTTGTATTACATAACGGCTGGCATTTACTTTACAAGTTTAGCTCAATCGATAATAACACATTTCATGATGCCTTGCACACTAAACAGTCAGTGGAAAATTAAAATGAAATCGTAAATAATTCCACATTCCAAAATGAAATGATAAACAATATCGAAAACTAATAAAAAATGTATATAAACGATTAAAATAAAATTTCAAGACGTGATAGGAGTCGAACCCACGACCTCCGGTTTACTAGTCCAATGCTCTACCGCTGAGCCAACTATGCGCTATGTGAACGCAATAACAAACAACAGTAATATGGTTCAACATACCACTCTTCTCTAAATTGGATGTTTAAAATGCTTTATATTTCTTAATCTTTGTAGTTTTAAGATAGTTTCTCGTTCAAAAGTTGATTATTTACTGTTAAAGAAAGTAATTCTGATTTAAATGTAACGAATAACACTACTTTTTGAAACAATTCTAGATATATTATATTTCGTTTGTACAGCATTTTGTCGATTTATGTGCACACTTTTACGACTTAGTATTGCATCATGGGCTTTTTGCCGGGCACGCGAGGACTTGGGAGCGAAGCGAGTCATGTGATTTTTGTCCAGGACAAACACTTGAGATGTACACGCCCCTTTAAGAATCGGTTCACAAAGTACGGGATTTGTTATTCGTTAAATCTAATAAATCATAGACTCATTTTATAGACAACAACACCGTGTTGAAAAACCCGTGTGTATTTAGGGAATAGTTGAATGAGAACTATATTTGGGTATAAAGCGCTGAGGATTTCAGGAAAATCGCAATAGCTCAGTTGGTTAAGATTACACTGTAAAAAGAAACGTTTATATTTCTGATAACACTTAATAAACACTTAAACACGTTTATTTTTGTGTTTTACGTGTAAAGGTATGGGAGGCATTTCTACGATAAACGTTTGCATAAACACTACAACACGTTTATAGAGGTATTTGTTGTATAATTATTAACACCCCAACATGTTTATATTGCTGATATAAACATGTTGGTGTGTTAATAAATATTACACAATTACCTCTATAAACGTGTTGTAGTGTTTATGCAAACGTTTATCGTAGAAATGCCTCCTATACCTTAACACGTAAAACACAAAAATAAACGTGTTTAAGTGTTTATTAAGTGTTATCAGAAATATAAACGTTTCTTTTTACAGTGTAGGACTCTCATTCAGCAGGCCGTACGTTCGAATCTTTGTGGCGGTTTATATTCCTTGTGCTCTATACTTAGAGCGGTCGAGTCTGGGTAGAGGTCGGTTAGGGTTTTAAGTATGCCGAAATATAATATGTATTATTGTTCTCTCATTATACGTCCATTCGGGGTTTTCATTTATATTGACATAATTTTAACGTTATTTATTTATTTTGTATTTACTTTCTTAATTGTTGATGTTTATTTAATTATTTATCAATCAATTAATTATAAATAGGCCTTAATATACTATTTTATTGATATAATTATTAATCTATATATTATTTATTTACATTAATTACTTAATTTCTACATATTTATTATTTATTTATTATTTATTAGGTCACGTTCAGAGTGTATGCAACATTCTTAAATAGTCTAAAAACGCAGAAAAATGACACTATTTAGGGGAGTAAGATTCATAATGCTACTTGATTACACACATTATGCCTATACCAGAAAACAATAACACGTTGTATGTTTAATGGCTCCCATAGGCCTATTGTTTAGTATTCAATGATAACATTATCCATGCTTGTACCAGGGAGGTGTCATTGACACCTCCCTGCTTGTACTGCTTACTCTAAAATCATCCACGGCTGAACAATAGTCTTTAAAGGCCACATCAAGGAGGATTATTCTTATGACGTTAACGAGTGGATTACGATAAGCCTAGCAATGAATAGGCGGCTACAAACATATCGTTTGAGTCGGGGTTTGAGGAGTGTCGCGATTAGCCTCTATCACCTGCCATGATAAAACCTGGCACTTGTACCCCCGGGGGGGGGGGGGCACTGAACTTTTTTTGGGGTAGGGGTGTGCCGCCCAGGGTCTCAAAAAGGGGGCTAAAGAACTGAACTGAGTGGATTTTATGACGAAAAATAGGGTCTTAGGAACTGATTTTTTTACTAGCCTATAGTTCAATTTTCGATTTATTTTGGTTTAAGAACGCAAAATTTTCGAAAAATTGGGGCTTTGGAACACAAAATTGGTGCTTTGGAACGCAAAATTAAGCGATTTTTTGAATTTTCAATGAAAATGGGGTCTTAAGAACTGATGCAGGCTCAAAAGGGGGGTCATAAGAACTAGCAGCAGAGGGTGAAAAAGGGGGTCTTCAGCGCGGCACCTAACTATACCCTTTTCAAATGTCAGTCCCCCCCCCCGGGACTTGTACTAGAAACCCGATAGGTGCACTTATAAAACTCGCCCATTGCTTGTGTGTTGGATTTCGATCACGACAGGAGCATGCGCAGATGCGATTTTTGTGTAAGTGGTCTGTGATTTTGTCAATATTATATTTTACTGTGATTTGTCGATCTGCATTAAATGCAAAAAGTAACAACGCCCCCGGCTGGACTCGAACCACCAACCTTTCGGTTAACAGCCGAACGCGCTAACCAATTGCGCCACGGAGGTGATTATTTACTAGGCTGTTTTGGTTTGTCATGTTCACCCGTACACTTCCCCGTACACTTTCTTGCAAAGTCGGGCATCGTTTTTTCTCAAATGTTGCCTGCATATTGCCGTTGCTGTCGCCTTTAATACATGTGCTGTCAGTTGAACTTGGAACCAACGTTTAATTTGAACTGTCTATTTTCAATAAAAAAATACTCCAATACGGGAAAAAATTCACAAAAGCTCACAGACAACAAATAAGAACATCATTTTACTCGACCTAGAATTTCAATCAACGTATTTCAATCATCGGGAAAACCCGATGATGCGAGTGACGTCATTTAATGAGCTCATTAGCATAATTTATGTCCGTAAAATGTACAATACAGTTTTATAAGTGAGGTGTACAATCTGGCAAATGGGTCGCTCTCTACGTCACAACAGGGGTCGGGTGAACACTGGTCAGCTTAATAATACAATCTTCCTCGCGCTTCATGTGTCTGCTTCACTAATTGGGCCATCGAGAGTACTACAATAGTTCTATTGATAACGCCAGATAAGTAGAGAGGTTTCTAGTTAATCACCGATGCTTTTAACAATAGAACGAAATACCGTTGGAATATCGTTGTAAAATCGCTAGAAAAATGCTTTAAAATCACTGTAGAGTTTGGATATCGCCCCTTAGCAATGTGTCCCAAGTAATATCATTTGCTACGAATGAAATTAATGTAGAGGTGTTAATATTATAATCGCCAATTACATTAGTTGAATCTGTTGCTATGGCTGTAAGTGCTCCAATTCACTCTCAAAACGCTCACGAAATTTGCAAAGCTAATAGTTTTCTTTAATTCGAACCAAGTTTTAGTGAGAGGCGAACTACATGCATCCATCTAAACGTTCACAAGATGTTTATTAACTAAATATACAATACGCAACAGTTGATGTACTGCCTCCCCATTGTACCCGCCATTTGCCAGCGAATTGTTACCAGTGAGCTTAGACTATTAAATGTAATACTATTAAATGTAATCTTTCGTATAGTCGCTGCGCGACGCTATTTAACATGTACCTATGGGTCAGTTCCCTGATGTGAGGTATCTCCCACGCAAAAGTATATGAATTAACATTATCGAAAATGATGGAACGAAAGAAAAATTGAAATATCTTCGGTTTTCGTCGAAAACTTTTTTTCCCGTCGATATCTTTGTTCTAAATGGTTTTAACTTCCGATTGAGAACATTTACCCTTTCCCCAAATTTGCTATAAATTCGCTTAATTAAGTTTTTCTTTCGTTCAATTTTTTCGATACGTTGGACCATATACTTTTGCGTGGGAGATACCTCGCATCCGGGAACTAGCCCATAGGCACATGTTAAATAGCGTCAAGCAGCGACTTAAAAGATTAAATTTAATAGTATTACAATTGATAGTCTAAGCTCACTGGTTACGTGTGTTATCCGATTATCACTATGTCAACTTGATAACTTGCTTGCGCCCTGAACGCCGATCGAAATGATCGCCACATTAAGGCAATGGCGTGTGCCATAATAAATAATCCAGTTACCAATTCGCTGGCACCATCCTTCGAAAAGGCTTACTTACTTGTAGTTATCGCTAGCCTGAAAGCAAACCGTGTGTTTGCCAATTTGTTCTGTAGTTGGTGTCCACGTCAACATCGAGTAGAATTCAGTGAAAGTGTTTTGAAGAGGTTGCACTTCTGATGCTGTCATACCCTCGGGTTTCAAGGTTGTGAAAGACCGGACTCTGATTTTGAAAATATACGAATAATATGATCAACTATTTACCCAGCTCTAAAGGAGCATTCTAGTAAGCACAATATTGTGTAATAATATAGGCCTATTAATATTATAGCCTATCAGAACAATAATTGTTGAGCCCAATAGTTATACAGCGTGTCCGTGTCTAAAAACCGGTGAGCTTATAACCGAAAATATATGAAACATAGCTGCTGTAAATTAAAGAATATGAAAGTCAATATATTCGTCATTAATTGGTAAAATTATGAGACAACTCGGATGTAAGGGTTTTGAAATACAAAGCTTTGAATACAGCGTGGTTTGAACCCGTTTTTTCCTTCGATTTTGCCCATGTACCGTCCATGCGTTGTATTTGCGCATCGTACTGACTTCATCAACGTTTTGCCTTTGACTTTATTATTTACAGTGACTTACTCAGGAAATTCAGCTTCATCATAAGGGGGATTAAAAAGAGTAAATACCTATGGAATGTTTTAGAAAAATAAATAAATAACCTTCTGAGACACTGCCATTCATTATAGCAGTTCAAACACCGTTTTTGTTTGTTTTTTGTAAACCAGCCAAGGGGGACTCAAGGAAGTTTTTGATTTGATTTTTGTGAGTGCTGTAATTATTGAACTATTTATCAAATGCATATAAAAGGATCCATATTTAGTGTCAATTTTGACCCACAATTTTGAGACATTTTGAGAAAATCACAAAATTCACTTTTTTGACCCATTTTTTTTGACAAAGCTAACAAAAATAGTTTTGAGTAACAAAATCCAAAATCGCTAGATGATGATGTAAATACACTAACTTAGGGTTTTTTAATTGTTTTTTTAACCTAATCGAATATTTTTTGAAATGTTGACTAAAAAGGAAATGGAAAGAAAAAAAAGAACCCTTTTTTTGGGGGGGGGGGGGGGGGGGCACTTTTTAGTGAAAATTTCAAAAAATATTAGATTAGGTTAAAGCAAAATATTACAACCTAACTTAGTGTCTTAACATCATCATCTAGTGATTTGGGCATTTTTTACTCAAATTATTTTTGTTAGCTTTGTCCAAAAAAATTGGGTCAAACATTGATTCTATGTGATTTTCTCGAAAAATCAACATTTTTGGTCAACATTTATGCTAAACTTGTATTCTCTGATCCATTTCCTTTCCAAAAATGTATACTTTTGTGGACATTTGAGTCATAGTTCAATAATTACAGCACTCACAACATAAGCCCTTAAGCCCCCCCCCCCCCCCCCCCCCCCCCCCCCCCATTGTACGTCATTCTTCTCATCAAAGATGTGTTTGTACATTTTCAATAACAAGGTTACTGCAATGGGTATTTCAATGCTGCATATTTATCCAAAATACCTGTAATTTAACCCATTTTTGACGAAACATAAATTATTTCGGAGAATACGCACCATGCAGCAGGAAAAACTTCCACACACGCACAGATACAACGCGTGGTTTATTGGTAAATCGGGGAAAACGGGTGTTGACGACGCTCTATTGGAAGCTTTGTATTTCAGAAAGTTGCCATTCGATTGATCTCACAATTTCGCCAATTAAGGACAGATTAAGTAACCTTTCAATCCCTAAATACGAAGCAGCTTTGCTTCCTAATTTTTAATTTTTAAGCTCTGCAGTTTTGAACCCAGTTTTTTGGGACACGCTGTATAGAAAACAAACTAGCACACTTATCATAAAAATGAATAAAAGCTGCCATCTCTCAACATGCCAAAATTCGTGTTGATTTACGTGCCTGTTTCAACGAGTCATGGTTATTATGGTGCTCAAACGTACGTACTTGCACTTCCAATTTTAAGAAATGCCATGTCAAAAGAGAGCAAGTATTATTCGTTTGTATGATTTATAAGTGTGATGTTAAGTCCTATATAACTACGCGATTTGGGCTTGATATTTTTTCTTCTTTCTAACATATAGGCCTTAGGTGCACAATGTTTGCTTGCTGGACTGCCCTTTTGCGTCATGCAATTAACTTAAACAAACTCATTGAATATAATAATCATATAATATCGAAGCATTGCTGCCGTAGCTCTCACATGCACTGATATTGTCCATGCATAACCATCATTGAGATCAATTCGCGAGTAAACGCTGATAGTGATACAGTCTCAGTCTGTTATTGAATGAAGTATTATGTAGACTGAGATAATAACTATATCCTGTAACATCTTTTATCCTTTGTATACAATATATAATTAATGTTTAGGAACTGCTCAACCCAGCCGATCAATTGCCCTTAATATATAATTTCACATTAAACGGGTTCTTAAACTTGACATATTTTGTCAATGGTTACGAACAATCACTGATAATATATCATATAAGTGTTTAAGGTTCCATAAATTAAGAACAAGCTCTTACGTTCTGCCTGGCGAAACACTGACGATAAGTGGTGATTCAAATGGTACTTCCGCGGGAATAGTCCGGCAAGTTCCAGCTTCGGGCGACACAACTCTTGGTTTATTGCATTCTGAGGAATCGAGGACACTGATAAGAAACTGAAGGGAGGTTTTACTTAAAGGTACATCAGATGTCTCATTGGCGAAATCCTCGATGATAAGATTAACAGCGTGCCAGCCAACTGCCATCTTCCTAGTATCAAATCTGAGGGTACAATCGTTCTGTAAAAGTGTGAGATGTAAAATATAACAAAAGTGAATATTATAAGAATAATTAACGTACTTTAAAGTTCTTAACTACTTTATCATGTCAACAAACCATGATGTATAAAGCTCGAACAGCCGCGTCGAGCAGCTAAAATAATGAAGACACATACTAACATGTGCGCAAATGTAAAGGACTGTGATTGTATACCCAATTGACTATATTAGATATACCTGTATAGGGCCGTATTCTCGTACTAAACACGGTTTAAGCTTAAAACCGTGTTTAACTAAATGCGTGTCTAACTTAAACGTGAGTTTATCCTTTAAACGACGTGTTTAACAAAACACAATTTTAAACTCTGCAAATCTCGTTCCCAGAGTGGTCCTGCGTTGATTGAATACAGGTATTTAATTCATTTTGGCCCTAATGGAGTACAACAAATATCGACCGAATGCCTTAATACACGGTACTTTTAAAGACTACGCGATCGGCACGTCAGCTTGCACCGGGCACGGATGAGTGATCATTCAAGGCATACAGTTGGTGCGCGAGTTTAGTTAAACCCGCATTAAACTACCCCATACCCATGTTTAAAGTTAGACACATTTCGACGAGTTAGACGCGTGTTTAAGTAGAACAAATGTACGAGAATTGCGTTTAGTTAAACGCCGTGTCTAAAGTCAAAGTTAGACGCGTGTTAAGCTTAAAATCGTGTTTAACTACGTACGAGAATACGGCCCTATATAATCTTCGAATTTCTTCCCAATTCAGTCATGTAGTTTTTGTTGCAATTTAACCCTTATCTTTCCATGGTGAAAGAGGCACAGATCCTACTACAGATATATGACTTTGTCTTAATTTCAATTCACTATATTGAAACCTTTTCATGACACATTGTTTGCTTGGTTTTTTTTCTCGTCAACCATTCGTTCCATATCTCCAATATTATTTTGGAAAGGGTTGATAATCATAACCAGACAAATGTAGATGACAATTTCTGGAATTGTTAGTTAAATATGCTTATGCTATAGCATAGGCATATTTAACATAAACTTAATCACATACCTTTCTTAGTCTTGCTTTCGGTGTTGGTCCACATGCACCGTTATTGGCCTGGTTACATTCATGTTCCATATCAGGCCATCGGCATCGAACATCATCGTTATCAGGATCAGTGGCTTTATAAACAAATCAAATAGAACCTGGTGATTACTCAATATATGGAAAAGTTATTTTTCGAAACATACCGTCTGTTCAAACTTAATTTTAAACAGTGTCATAGCAGTGACAGTTAACTGGCACTGGTCAGGGATACTATATCCTGATCAATCAGATCACAATATTATTGATGTGTCGATTAATTGAAAAAATCCATACGGCAAACTCTCATCAAAAATGGTTCAACCTCGATATGTTAATCTTCTATAATAGAACCTTCAAAATGGTTTTAAAACTAAAATTATCCAAAAGTGATCTTATAGATATACCTTTGGTTCATTTGTGAACTAGTTTAAGTTCCAAAGAGGACAGTTTTAAAACCCCTTTCGAACCATTTCACTTAGAGTATAGGGATGGGGATATTCCAGTCGAACGAACTCTATACACCTCCGAAGGAAGATGTAACCTTTATCTTACACACAGGGTTGTGAGTGTAAATTCCAAATAGGGAATACCTTAATGGGTGACGCCATTTGAAATCTATATTCCCTGCGTGGGAGATTATTGTCCAACAGTTAAAGCCGCGTTCAATGGAATACATTGTGTTGTTAACAGGGATGGAACTTCAGATTTTTTTCAACTAGCCAGTCGGGCAGGTAACTCACAGAATTTACCTGCCCGACAAAAATTCTACCAGCCCAAGGTTTTTTCATAACATTTTGCAGCAAACAAATGCAAGACTACTTTTAAACTACATTTACATGTTTTTGTCTTTATTGTACGATGTTCCACTGTAAACCTAGCCCGTAACAGCTCCTCGTATTCATCATGTTCATCAATCCAATACTCTCTTTAATCTCCTATCAACCTGATCTCCTCTATCATACGATTATCTGATGATGAAATTACCCTGAACTTACTGTTACTTACACTTTGAGCTTCAAAAATGTTACCCGCCAGTCGGACGGGTACCTTTGAATCTTCACCCGCCCGACACGAAAGTTACCCGCTATGGGCGGGCGGGTGGGTCTTATTTCCATCCCTGGTTGTTAAGCCTTTAGGCCGCAATGCAAAACAAGTACGTACGGATCATACGTATAAATGACTTTTACGTACGACTTGATAATATTTGCTTTGGTCTCAATTGATTTTCATGGGTGTTTAGCAATTACTTTGGTGCCAATCGTATATTTATGTCACTTTTACTTATAAGCCATAAGTAATGGTCAGTAGTGCAATTATAAGGCCTTTGAATTGGGTGGGCGTAAGGGTGGTGGCAGGCCTGTGATCAGGGGTGGCATAACCGACAATTTGTTGTCATGTCCCGGGGGAGGGGAGGGGTCGGGGGGGGGGGGGGAGCCTTCTTATAGGGGTGACTTAATGCCTCTGGTGCTCAAAAATTCAAATTTGTCTTGAGGTGCAAAATAGCACTTTACCTTTGTTGTCAAGGCGCGATTCCTTCAAGTCAAGGTGCATTTTAGGTTTCATCACGATAGCAAATTGATTTAGGGCTGCACAAACTTGTATCACAATTGTGCACCACCTTTGAAAGTTGTATCGCGGTTAAATTTTTAAGGCGCAAATTGCGATGCGATACGGGAAATTTGCAGGTATGGTTACACCCCTGGTACTAGTTTTAGTGCGACTTTAAGTGAATAGAACATACGAAGCCTCCTCATTAATCTACGCAATATAAAAATATAATAACCTGGTATTTGCAGTGCGTAAGAACAGCCTTTTTCCATAAACTGCACCGGCAAAGCCTCGGCTACCGGGGAAGAGTTGATGCGTCCTGTGTCAGGACGTCTGTGGAGGTCTACACTAGCCGCAAGTTTCCAACCACGCCCGGTGCCTCGTTCGTGACTGACCAGGTCGACCCAACAGCAGTTTTCGTAGCTGGAAGTAAAACAGTTTATAAGGTTATTATGGCACGGCCGTATTGTTTTATCATTCATGTTTCTTATTAGCCTTCCCACGTTTATAAAGTCCCATGTCAGTATTCATGGTTTCGTATGGTATAGTGAGTAGAAGTCTCCACTTTCCAGCAAACGTGAACATCACTAAAACAATATAAGTGCAATACACTAACTATCATTTTTAGATGAAAACCCTGTATTTTCGAAAAACTATTTCTATATATTGTAGAAAATAAATATAGCCTACGCGGTTCCAAAATAACTTTTCCTTAAAACGGTATTTTTTTACATGACATTGTAGGTATATGTCATACCTAAAATAACAGATTATTTCAAACACCGATTATGAAAAATGGATGATGAAAAGTGACCTCGTCCCAACCTCTCTGGAAAAATACCTCTCCGGTATCCATGTGAAAAAACACCATTAGGCGGGGATTTTGGGAAAACCTTACATACCATGTGGCAATACCCCTTGTACAACAATCCCTTAATAAACCTAAAGCGTGAGAAGAGGATATGCTGCGAATTTATGGCAATAATTGAAATTTCGAAACCATTAAATAGTCCACAAATTATGTTAGGATCGGCAAAAAATGCAAACAGATAACCAGAAACTAAAAAACTTCCATTTGACACATTTGTGGTTGACGATATTTAACATTTGTATTAACATTTAAGGGCCTTATTGTCGTACCTAGTTAAACACGGTTTTAAGCTAAACACGCGTCTAACTTTGACTTTAGACACAGCGTTTAACTAAACGCGATTCTCGTACATTTGTTTTACTTAAACACGCGTCTAACTCGCCGAAATGTGTCTTACTTTAAACATGGGTACGGGGGTAGTTTAGTGCGCGTTTAACTAAACTAGCGCACCAACTGTATGCCCTGAATGATCACTCAACCGTGTCCGGTGCAAGCTGACGTGCGGATTGTGTAGTCTTTAAAAGTACCGTGTATTTAAGGCATTCGGTCGATATTTATTGTAACCCATTAGGGACACAATGAATTAAATACCTGTATACAATCAGCGCAGGACCACTCTGTGAACGATATTTGCAGAGTTTAAAATCGTGTTTTGTTTAACACGTAAAGGAAAAACTCACGTTTAAGTTAGACACGCGTTTTAGTCAAACACGATTTTAAGCTAAAACCGTGTTTAGTACGAGAATACGGCCCTTGTTTTACATCAATAATTATAAATGTTGTAATGTTTGTTATTAAGCCAATAAGAAACATTCAAAGTACAATTACCTGATATTAAACTGCGGTGATGGTACATCATAAATGAAAGAGTTCACTCCAATAGCCCATTCATTCACTTCATCATAGTCTGTGCAAACGTATTCCAAATCATGCATTTTCACGTCTTTCCCATTATCACATTCGTCGCACTTCAGGTAACCATTCGTTTGCAGTAATTGACCCTCCTCTTTAGAGTTCATTAAGCAGTCGTCATGTCCTGGTTCGACGTGACCGAGTTTGAAACCAAGGCGATAGGTTATCTTCACCTATAATTACGGAATGTAAAGAACGTTTATGAAACGTTATATACCAGATTTGTCACAACTGGAAATTTGGTAATCTTTTCCCGTACCAAACATTTACTTTTACTTTTCCAGTAATTCTTTTCATAATTTCCCCCAATTGTTTTTGCAGGCCTATGTAAATCTGTGTGGCAAAATGATCAAATAATTAATTTTTTTGCCATTCTGAACATTTATACCATAGCTTAAGTTGATGAAACTTTGTAACACAAACATAATGGTAACAATGTTAATTCTCATGGTTTTGCAATATAAAATTAAGAAAACAAAGAACGACAACATTAATAGAGTTTTAATCGCGCGGTAAAAGATAATTTTTCATCGACAGAAATGCATTTTTGGGAACAGGATTAAAATGATTATTTTCTATATTGAAACTGCTTAAGTCACTCTATGTGAAAAAGAATGTCATATTGAAGAATTACATCTTATTTTTTTCTTGTTATCCTGAAAATATAAGAACAATCCATCAAATAATAGCAATAATGAGGCGATTTTGTGTACAGATAATATCACAACACGGTTCCGTTTTCTCATTAAATTAACATTCTCCGGATATTATCACTATGCAACTAATAACTACGAAAGCTATGACGGCCATTGCATCAAAGTAAATTAGGTATTAATGCCAATGAAATTAACAACAACAACAAAATGCCTTCTCATTTTTCATATACAAATAATATAAAAACACAAATTCCCCCCCCCCCCGAATTTTACCCCAAATATGGGTCTACCATTTTGCGTCTTGAGATCTTCTTGTATCTTATATCCCTACCAATATGTGTGCCAAAGATGGCCGTTTTGTGAAGTTTGTAACAATCAAATCCTTTACAAACCCTACTAATACTAGTACTCAAACGCCTTAATTAGCGTAATATTTGGCTCATTTGGGAACGTGCTTGCCATGAACTATGGTAACGGCTGCGCTCAGTGTCCTTAAAAACATAAGCGAATTATATATAAATTCAAGCACACTGACGGACTGTAGTGAGTGTCACCCTCATAGCATGCACCAAATAAGTTTGAAGCGAATACATTTTATATATGGATAAATGTGCTTGGGATTGCATTCAGTTAATACAAATTACAATGACGAATAGAGAAAAGAGCCTTTATTTTAAAACTATTTTTCGAGTGGTTAAGAATATCAAAATCTTGTCAGAAGCACCATTTTCACCTAACGCTTTGCTTGCATTGATAGAAATCGTTAAATACCTGTTCGGGGTTGTCATCCACTGGTTTCCAATAGATGCTTCCTCCTCTGTAATGTTTGGATTCAACCGCTGCAATCAATAGAAAACACATCCAAATTGCGAAAGTAAACTCATCCTTTCTCCTCATCGTCGTGACTGAATTTCACAACTAATGCTTCTAATTATAGTGATTGGTATCGAAAAAGAGTTCACTATAAAAATGTAAAGTCGCTCAACTTAAACCGGGTCTTCAATTCTCAATGGGCCAATAATCATGTAAGCCCATGTGATGCCCGGTAGCAGTGATTGAATGCGGTTTGTATTTAAGTAAAGCGACGCAGTTCAATGCTTTCATCAAATACGTTATGCTGTACCAGACAGTTTGAACGTCTTATATATAAGCATTTGAGCATTTCATCAATGTTCTAGCATTCATCACACCCCCACACCTAGGTTTCCCCCACGTCGGAACCATGACAGCCAAATCATCTGAACTTGAATGTTATTGCGAGTATGTCACGCAGTAATAACATGATTATGGACTTGCATTAACCACACACGTCTGAAGGAAATCATTTAATATAATGGCAGGTGACTTTATTACCGTGGGAGGGGCAGTCAAACATAATGCTGTAATCATGCGTGACCAACGATATATTTGATGCTTTTGTGCGTTTTTCCACAATTTCACCCTCTAAACGCGAACGCGTACTATTTGCTGTCCAAGTGTATTACAGGTGACGTTGATACATAAACAAACTTAGTGTATGTACACTTTTTAATTCTTGGAATTCTTGAATATTTTTAAATATTAGTTAAAGTGACACGAAGAGATGTGCTGGAGGCTGCGCCCTCAATTGTTTTACATGTATGAACATACACTTGTAAGGATTAAGAACAATCATCCCTCTTTGTACAACAAAACGTTAATCAAATATCCTGATTGTAGATCAGAATTTCACTCTATAATTTATGGGAGCATTCCGCTCCCGGTCCACTCTAGCTGACACAGGGAGTTATGTACCAAAATGTTCTTTGAAGTTGGTAAAGTTGTACTTCCATTGTAAAATTAAAGGTGGTCACCTTGCCAACTTGGGTGGTTGATTGACCTTGAACCTTTTTTTTTAGAGTGGACGGTCACATGTGTTTCAGTGTGTTTCAAAACCACGTGTGCTGCACAGATATAGCTCTATAAACAGTCATAATAAAAATATGTTGGGTATAAAGGCTGCATTTGTGATTTCGTGAGTGGTAACAGCAACAAATGACCATTATTGTTGTTCATCTTGAATTTTGAAGTAAATTATATGATAAAAAAAATCACACTACTTCGTGTCCCTTTAAATAAGTTGTGGTAAACAAAGTAACGGAATTAATGTAACTCTTCGATATATGGGAATGGTGGGCGTTTGTTTGTCTGCGAAATGAGTACTTGTTTATAGTCTCGCAGGTTAAAGATGAGAAAGGTGGAGCCTTAATTGGATGTCGAAACATAAGATCACCACATGATTTTTGATCTTAGAGTTGACAGTCATACTAGAAAGACCATGTCATAGCTTGAAATTATATCAGTTGGATTTTCCAAATGATGAAATTGTATAAATTATAAGGGTTTAATAGGGAATTGCGGTCCAATTAAAGATTTAATTCAAATATCGTTGTTATATTCTATAATGCATTTAAAGTTACGCATATTGCTTACTTTCAAATGCTTATTCTTTTATTTAAAATGTCATTGTGTTCAATTTTTATTTCCGTGCGCCTACTCGATGCGTTGGCGTAGAAAGATGGACAATATTAATACACACGTTCGCGTAAATGCTGCGTCTTTGACGTAAACGCCACTTTCCAGAGGAACGCTAATTGTAATACGTAGACTAGTGGCAATTAAAACATACCAACCTGTACATAACGAATTTACATGTAATGTTTAAATTTTCATAACAACCAATCAAGTTTTGACTAGGAAATTATTATTGTCAGTAAACACATTTTCGGGAAGAAATTATTTACTCCATTTATTTGTGATTTACATTTAAAATACTGAAGGTTCAGTACATGCGACAAGTCCCATCTCCAATAGCTCTCGAGATCAAAACAATGATTAGAGTGTTCTGTCTTTGTGGGTTTAGAAAAACATTACCCGGCAAAAGCCTTCATACTCTATTAATCTAATGCCCGGTTTCCCTTTATTTACGACAGGGTTCTTATTTATAGGTCACATACATTTGATATCAAATTCGTGAAACGATAATATGAATTCGTAGAAATAATTAGTGTAATCGTTACTCTGTTGCTACACGTCAATCTAAATTACAAATGTACCGGTGTACCACCAGAAAACATCTTTGATGGTCGGAGTAAGGGAGCAGTTCCATTTGTACGCGATAAAAATTGCGAGAATGTTCCGGGCCTCGATGAGTTTTTTATCAGGCCCCGATGAGATTTTTATCGCGTACAGTTGCGAGAAGCAAAGGATTATTTATCGAGTAGCGTATTACCGCTTGTTTAAATATAACGAAAGATAAGTGGTCGGTATGTAAATAGAGCTTCGGGCTATTTATTCTAGTTGTAAGGTACAAATTCAGCATTTCATGTTTTTAGAGATAATGTTATTGATTATGGATGTTTAACGTAAATTGTATTATCCTCGTGTATTTGCTAAACAATGTCCCGCTCTATTTGCTAAACATACCCCAGGGTATGGCAGAGGCCTCGTATCGGTCCCCGATGTCTATTTTATCGGGGCCTGATGACTATTTTATCGCGAATCAACTTGAAAAACATCGGGTTCAAAACATATCAGGCCCCGATACAGTCGCGATAAATTTATCGCGTATAAATGGAACTGCTCCCTAAGTATCATTGATGATACACTAAGCTAGGAACCCCCTGACCTCTGTGATCTTTAAAAAAATCAAAAGATATGTCTAGACCGTCTATGGTCCACGGAAACAAAGTTGAAAATCATTAGGCGTCGTTGATACGGATATTGTGATATTTTTTGTATATACTATAGTATGAAAGAAGATTTTAAAGACACGACCACAATGCATTGCGTTTTTGCAAAATGCCCTTATTCTGGTCTCCAATTTGTCTCGGTTCCCATTGACATGCACACAATCATGACTTCATAGCGCGTTCATAGTGGGAGTTCTTAGGTTCAAGTTAACATCATCAATGAATAAATTAGTTATCAGTGTTCCTCTTTCTTATTTCTAAAGCTCGACAAATGCATCGTGTGAAAGCTTTAGTTTGTTGGCGTTCGCGCAAGGCACCTTAAAATCTTCTTTGTACAAGACTAGCTAATTTACTTAGAATAAATATGTCACTTATCGTTCATGTTGTACGTCAACTTCCTACGTCTGCACATACCTAACATTTTCTGTTTAGCGAATGAGTCGAGTATTAGCCCCTCATTCATGTTTATAGCCTATGAAAGGAATGGAGTCATCGAATTGTATATCAGATAGATTATAACAGGAAATAAGTTGACGAGACACCACAGACTATAAAAGGTGTTTTGTTGATTTGAATCCAATTCCAGGAGACATGTATTTATTAACCCATTTTTTTTAAACAGAAAATAATTCAAATATTCACAATATTGAAATCACATGAAATCCTAAATTAGTTGGTGTGGTTTCATATTGGGATGTAAGTACTATTCCATGTCAAGGTCAACTTGGTGGGGAGAGAGCCGGAAACAGTCCTGTATTAACTATGTTTCTAGCTATACTTTAAAGGGGCATTGAGAGATGTATCGATATACTAAATGAGCAAATAACGTAAAGATAATCATCAACGTAGCCCAAATCCAAAATGTCATACAATTCCGACATCGCCTTCATGCTAAAATAAGCAAATAACGGCACTTCCGGGTTGAGATTTGCCGCGAAAGTTTGTGAGTAAAACGATGCATAACTTCCGAATTTAGCACCTTAGTTTCGATATGATCATATCGAAACTAAGAAAATCATGAAATTTTATATGATAAACGGCGAATGTTGGTAAACTGTTTCAGATGGTAGTTAGTATATGCCTAAGTATTACTTTGATGCCAAAAAACTGATTGCCATGATGATCGAGGGGGCGCACTCCCATACGTATCTCTCAATGCCCCTTTAAATATCAAGACCAAGACTGTGCAAAAGACGATAAGCCTGTTCCTATTCGAACGCAAAATGGGGGTGATTTGAGGGAATTGGGGATGATTGGGGTGATGGCCTTCATAAAAGCATGCGATCACCCCCTTTTTTCACCACCTCAATCACCACCAAAATAACTCATGACATAAATTGCCCGCTTAGGAGCGCTATTAATTCGGTCTGGTAAACCTATTGTTATCAATTACTACGAGAGGATTGCCTGGTTGTATATTTAAATTCGGGGCGTGTACGAGCGATACTAATTGCTAACTGCATAAGTGAGTTCCATTCTGTTGCAAATTACATCCACGCTCATGCGTCTAAACTAATCAATGGGCGTTGCAATACAGCCGGTTGGTTGCACACGATAATTATTTCATATAGCAACCAGCTTTGATGGAAGGCGAATATTTAAATTTGGTGCCGGATTGTTAGGGCACTCATTTATAGCGCTGTAAGCGGGCCTTGTAGCCTAATGAGGCTGATCAGTTTGTCACGGACGGACATGTCACGGACGGACATTTTTAAATGGATTATTAACACAAACTACTTGCACTTATTCAAATGTTTTATGTATTATGTTGAAGAGTGTCATCGACTTCATTGACATTTATTAAAATGTTGGTGGGTGTGGTTTGTTACTAAAAGAGACACAGTTAAATATTTGCGTCACGGATGGACAATATGTTAACCTTAAACTGATCAGCCTCTAATGATTATTTCTGGGTTATTGGGGGTGATTTTAGTGGTGATCTTGAAACAGGAGGCGATTATTTTAGTGGTGATGAGATTCCCCGCGCCGCGTTATGCATGCGCGATCCGCATGCAAACATGTTTCTCGGTCCGCCCACGCTCGGATTACTCGCGTATAGCGTGACGGTTTGGTTGGATATGCTTGCCTTGCGCGTATTTTGGTGAACTTCCGATATCACTACCTTTTGCTGTATCACCAGCCTTTGGTGCTGAATAGAAACACGCTAAAGGGGGTAATATTGGTGGTGATAATCCAAGGGATTGGTGGTGATGATATAGAAAAACGTACGCTTTATTACGCAAGCAATACATCTGATGATTCCAAATTTAACTGTTTAATTATTCATACAATCTGTTATAGATTATCCCAGCGGTCCAAATGACGTTGTAACAACGTTGTATCAACGTTTATTTTCAACGTTGAAATATCGTTGAAAAAACATTGTATTTGGAAGGATTAAAATGACTTATTCACCTCTAAGTTGACAAAAAAACATTTTACAAACGTTTACTATCGAATGTGATTTGAGATATGTTTCGGGTGGAAACATGAGAATCAGGTGTATTACTCGAATACGTTCAAGAAATACCTTAACTGAACTGAAGGTTTGCACTTATCAAGTTTGTGACCGAATAAAGTGCAAAACATGATTTGTGTTAGCTATTTCATAGAACCACCATGTCCTTGATGGGTAGCTTGATCCTCAAGTTATCTAACTGTCATCTAGTAAGTAGGGTATTTAAAAGTTAACGGTAATTACCGTTAAGTTAACACAGCGTTAACTTTCCAGTGCCTCAATAGATTTGTCATTCATTGGTCAGATTAAGATTAAATCCCTTTCTCCCCCTCGATTAATATGTCACTTGGAATATACAACCTAGTATATGGTACACCGCCCAAAGTCTGTCAGTATAAATATAAGTTGTTGATGTACATTTTCAATAATATTTCAAATGAGGAAAACACATATTTTCATTTTTGATCAAACCCGCAGCAACAACAAATGAATCAGGTATATGAATCAGGTACATGCGCAGTTCAATGCATTTAAGTTTCCTACTGATAATTTGTTTTCGTGATGGCTAAGAAGAGTGTATGTATTTTAAATCAACCTGCCATTTTGTCAAGTCATCATCCAGAAGGTAAATAAGGTGCCATTTGCCGATGGTGGACGGCGTTCATCACCATGGTGAGGGATCCTGTAGTTCGTACGCAGCAAAGTAGTGTCGGAAGGAGATTAACCAGATAAAGATTAACCTGATAAAGTAAACAGAAGTAATGTATTAAATTCGTGTAAACAGAAGGCCTACGGATTATCAAATAATCCATTATGGAAGCTACCTAGTTGGGTTTTATTTAGCTTTTCTAATGAAACGGAACCGCAAAAGAAACATTTGATTAATGAAGCCCGTTATTTTTACAATCTTGCAACAATATGTAACGCCCCACTGATAACGTCAACCTACATATTTTGAGTGGTTCTGTTACATTAGGGTTAAAACTATTGTCTAGGACTGTTTGAGAGCAAAGCACGTCGGGAATCAACTCCTGAGTGATTATATCAATTTTTTCTTTTTAGAGCTTTTTTGACGTGTAAAATAATATCACCGTTACGTAACTTACGACCCCTCTCCCCCCCCCCCCCCCCCCCCCCCCCCCCCCCCCACCCTTGTGTCGTTTGAGATTGACACTGTCGCGGGTAGGGGAGGATGGGGGCAACTGGTCCGGTCGGTTAAGCATATTTCATGATATAAAAGTTTGAAGCTCGTGTAAATATTTATGGAATTGCTATAAAAATATCACCCATGTTACTGTTTACATATAACATATAATCAATGTTAAAAAATATCCAAACAAAAAGGCCAATTACCACTAACTAAAAACTTTCCTTGGCACGGACCAGTTACCCATCATTGGGGCAACTGGTCCTATATGTTTCAACGGTTAGAATACACAGAAATCATTGATTGACAACACGGGAACTAGGCGGTATTTTCTTTACAAACTCATTTCCATATTATTTAACGTGTAAAAAGGATACAGGTCTCATGAAACCCATGTTTTATACAGTTTTCGTGGTAAACGTGTACAAAGCAGTTATACTAATGGTGTACAAAGCAAGCGCAATTTTCGATAGCACGTTTATTAGATAAAACGGTATGAACCTAGTTAAATGGTTACATGGTTGTGATATTCAGACGCCCCATACATGTGTCTATATATACCCCTTTCTTTAATGATTTTATTTACTTTATATAATCATCATTTAGTACTTATAATAAACCATCTTGATATTTAGCCAGCTTTTCATGTTACAGAGGAAGTTAGTCAATATGACAATGATGACCCAACGGTTAATATACACAAAAAGCAGTGGATGAAATACATAAATCATGATATTTCGTCATAGCAAATACCTTTACGTACAGACACCATTTAAAATATAATAAGATGTAATACATAATACCGAGGTTTTAAACCATTCTAAAGCAATTTCATGTCATATTGTAATCCTTCAATATCAGAAATAGTGGTATTAGACCCAAAATACCCCAAAATGTCTAAGAACTAGAAAGAATGTGAATTATGTCATATTCTATTCACATTTCAATACCGAGTCATGTTTTATTGACACTAACAACTAATTTTCAAAATGAATTTTACACTTTTGATTAATTTTTTTGCAGGCGGACCAGTTGCCCCATACCCCTTCGGACCACTTGCCCCAACAAATGACGTAGCACTTTGTCGAGATGAAACATTATTCAAACACGCCTGTGATGTAATACATTTTACGCCAACATGTTTTAAAACATACCACCATTTGTCATAATAATCAATAACTCCAATACATTTCAGAAAAAAAGGCAAAACTGCATTTTTGTTTTTAGCCATTACACAGATTTCTGTAGCCAGCGAGTATCTTTGAATTCGCAAATATTACGGCGTTCGGGTCCTACAAGTAGACGAGTGTCTTTAGATAAAATAAGAAATGGTGTACTTTGTTATTTGCAAGTTCATAAACTAATAGCTCTACAAATGAATACCCGTGATAATGATTTTAAGTTGAAGAATTCTTTAAATGATAATATTGATCGGAAATTCAAACCACCAATGTCCCAAGTTAGCAATATGCGCCATTTTACGGTCATTTCAACCACAACCTATGGTTTTAATCATTTTGGAAAGTCCCTAAGCACACTACAATATAGCACCCATCAAATGCAATTATGCACCTATAGAATCTTAAGACGATTGTACACACAGAAAAATGTTTACATAATTATGTTAAATATAGAACTCCATAATTATTACGTAAGCCTTTCACACAGTATTTGAGTATAAAATACACAAGTTATGTAAAAATAACTTGTGTACACAATTAAGTTGTGTCGCCCATACTATCTGTGAATTTTCAATCAGTCACTCAAGGAGTTGGCTTCAAAGATCTGGAGAAAAATCACATGTGAAAATACCATAAAGTTCCAAATGTATTGGATTGTAGAAGGTAAGGATATATGTCAAGTATCAACAAAAGTCGCACTGTTCAAAAGAAAGCAGTATGCCCATACAATTACAAAATCCTTCATTTCGGACCACTTGCCCCACGGTCCAGTTGCCCCATATTCCCCTATTCGAGCTCGCGCTGGATTTGGATATGCGATATTAATTGCCTGACTCCCCCCCCCCCCCTCTCAAGTTTCTGACTTGAGCCCCCCGCCCCCCCCCCCCCCCCCCCTTCGAAACACACCCACTCGCCCACTTTCAAGTTCCTGACACGGTGGGAATTCTCACAAACTTGGCAGCCTGCTGGTAAATGTACTAGTCGGTTACCAATATGAAAACCCTAGCTGCGCCACGGCAACAAGTGTTTGAAGGAATGAAGCGCATCATACTGTATGCAGCAAGGCACTTCCGTGTAATTAGTGGGTCTGAGACCCTTATCCTTCTCTAAATATGTAACTGTTACGTTTCATGGAACTGAATCAACGCTACCAAACGTAAGGGTAAAGTCGGCTAATGAAAGGTGTCCCACAATGGTTCAATCTGGAAAGGCAGTGCATTTCTTTGGCCATGAATACCAGTGGCGGATACAGGCGCCCCCCCCCCCCCCCCCCCCCGTAAAATTTGACAATTTACCTTTTTCAGCGACATATATCTGTATATAGGTATAGGTCCGTCTGTACAATTGCGAGTTCTACCATGCGAAATGTTTGGCCGGTTTTGAAATGACTACATCGCTACCCCCCCCCCCCCCCCCCCCCCCCCCCCAACCCTCACGAACTGGCGGCAAAAACAATTGTTGGGGTACCAATTAAAAAAAAAGGTCAGCCCCCTGTAAATTATAATCATGGATCCGCCACTGAATACCATCATGACCATTGCTATTGGTCAGTGCTTCTGACATACATTTAGCTTTCCTTGGAGTTTTCACGGACATTCCGAGCAGACAAAATGTAAAAATGGTAGATTTCAAGTTTTGTCTCTTTTGAAAATCGTCTAAAAACCGCTGATTATGTACGGCAAACACAATGGAAACGTTATGCAGGTAATATGCTGTATCCTGTTTTAATTTACACTAAAAGTTGATTGATGTCAACTGTCAGTTATGTCAATGAAATACTATTTGTCGTGCACACATGAATTGTTTAGCTTGAATGACTTAATACATTAATTTTGGCCGTATAGTTTACACATTGCTGTGAGGTTAATCTTTCGAAATTAGTAGTAGTTAGATCTCATTGATTTTTAGCAATGGCATGCCCACTTGAACATGTTGAACGAAAACAGTAATATTGATCAAACAAACAGAATAAGTAGATGATATCTCACAAGTATGTTACAGATCCAATTGCCTGCACTCGTCTTATCCCTAAACGAATTCTTATTGAAGGTAGATGAAGATAATGTCAAAATAATACGTCATTTAAACAAAATAGGCATACGGAGAACTGAGGGCACGGGGTTATCGTCCAACCAGCAGTATTGTTTGTTAGCAACATTACATTGATATTTATATTCTGCTATACAAAAGCATACATGCCGTAACCATGGATACCAAATCAATTGGGAAAGGAAGGTGTTGCTAAATAGACCAGAGACAACATAAAGCATTGACAACATAGGGTGCCTATCAATTTGTCTTCCAAATATGGACAGAATCGAGGCTAGAAAGGAGAAGAAAGAGGAATGTGGAATAACCTTTGAGGAAAATGGGTTGTTCATATGATGTACAGGGTGTCTCAAAAATTGCAACGCACCATTAGGTGATCTTC
The DNA here is from genome assembly GCA_035610835.1 of Ophiura sarsii. Taxonomy (NCBI): domain Eukaryota; kingdom Metazoa; phylum Echinodermata; class Ophiuroidea; order Amphilepidida; family Ophiuridae; genus Ophiura; species Ophiura sarsii. The sequence goes on from CM069443.1 coordinate 30,734,223, forward strand.
ACTTCCTCAAAAAAACTTAGAGTCGAACAATTGAAACGACAAAATAAAGACAAATTAGTTGGCTATAATTAGGAGGAAACCGCGATTGATTCAGTTCAGTAATTACAAAGAAATGATCGATTAGGCTACGTAAAAGTAGTCAAAGAACTTCCATCCAAGTTTGCTCATATTGAGTGATTCAGACAGCACAGATAAACAATTAATCAAAACTTATCACTCAAAGATAACATTTATAACATTTAGTCTTGTTCTATTTTGTTCATTTATTCTAAATAATAATATGCCGGTTGTTGGTTGTTAACCATGTGCAACATAATAATGCTCACAAAGGTTATCGGGATTTTTCTCGTTTAAAAAAAACCTCCCGTAGACTTAAGGACCCTGATCTCCTATTCAACCATCTTATTCACTTTCTCAAGAGACTTAGTAGTTCTCTTAAGATTAAAAGAGTCAATTGTAATATCTTTACTTACAATGAGTTGTATTGTTTTTGACTAGTGGGTGTTAGGAATGTCACGATCGATTATTATTCAGTAAGTTATGATATGAAGATTAAAAGAGTCAATTGTAATCTCTTTACTTACAACGAGTTGTATTGTTTTTGACTAGTGGGTGTTAGGAATGTCACGATCGATTATTATTCAGTAAGTTATGATATGAAGAAAGTATTCAACAGTGCTGGATGATTAAAAAAGAGAATGAGTAACTGACCAACGCTGCGCAAATGAACATCTGCACAAACTTGGATGGAAGTGTTCTTCGACTATTTGTACATAATCGTTCATTCTTTGTAATTACTGAACCGAATCAAACGCTTCTTCAAATTGTAGCCAACTAATTTGCCTTTATTTTGTCGTTTCAATTGTGCTATTCCAATTGTTAATTAGAAAGTTACGATCACCTAAATGGAGCGTTGCAATTTTATTTGAGACACCGTGTAGGCCTACAGGCCTAAACCATTAATATCCGAATTCGTATAGTTATCCTCTTTTTGGCAAGTGATGATACACCATACCATGTGAAAATTCTTAACAGCTGATAGGTGGGTAAATTATAGTACCTGTTCAGCAGAGTATCATACTTTGTGTTATTAACTTCAGTCCTGATGAAGTTAGTGTCATTTTTATCGAAAGATCGACCACTAAATTAATTCGACGGCGTGCTTTTTTAACCTTTTTTACTTGTTATGACTTGCCATCGTAAAAACCTTAACATATTGTATACAAGCATCATTTCCCGCTAAAAACCGGTAATTGATTTCATAGTGTTTGTTTAATATTTCGTACCCGAAACGAAACAAGATGTAGTTTCTAAATACATTACAACTGCGGACATAACGGGCTTGCTTCAAAGACAGAACCCGCAGATTTGTGCCCGTTTAGGCGCGTTTTTAGACGACAAGGAAGTATGCGTACCACCTATCAGGTGCCGAGTTTCACATACCGCCTTATATTCCACCGGAGTTTATTTCACTCATGAACTCAAATTTTCCTGCAATTGACAACTCATGAACCCAAGTTAAGTCTCATTTTCTCATCTAGAGGGGAACCGAGCGTAGCGAGGGTATCCCGCAAGTGGCGTACAAAGTTCCAAATGATCCGAATTGCTACTTCACGTAGGCCTTACGATACAAAGACAATTGTTGATGCACCCTATACAATAATGTATCAAACGGAAAAGCTTGTTTTGCAACTGGGAAATCCTAGACGTATGTTAGACATTTCATGTTTCATGGATGCCGACTTGGAATTGTGAAATTAACTATAAGACATTGCGCCGTTTAATGAAATGTACACATGAATAAGGAGTATAAGGAGTTTATTTCAAGGAATTCTACACCTTCATTTACTCTTATTGGAATTCTATTATGATGAAACAACGTTAGGTATATAGTTGAAGTATGTGGATGGGAGTTTCAGGAGTACATTGGACGGAGAGCCTGGGTGTTTACTTGGAGCTTTTGTTGTGCCTTTTCTCGTTTGTTTCTATCAACGCTAAGCATTACAGAGGTGGAACTATTTATTGGAGTCCGGTGGAAGATAACCCTGAACAGGTATCAATGATTCGGATTTCAAACACTGATGCATTAATTGAAATATATTTACTCTTTTAAAAGTTGTTAAAAAATCAATTATTGATTTAATAGGCCTACGCCACATCCATTATACCACGTTAATTAATTATTCTATATCGTTAGGGTTAGGGTAATAGTGTTAGGAGTAGGGTTAGGGTTCCATGGTTATATTTAGTGTGAGGGTTAGCGCTAGAGTTATGGTTATGGTTATGGCTAGGGTTAGGGTTACAGTGTCAGGATTAGGGTTAGGTTTATAATGTCAGGGTTACGTTTAGGGTTAAGGTTATATTTAGAGTTAGGGTTAGAGCTAGGGTTATGGTTAGGGGCGATTTGATGAAGGTTAGGGGTATAACTTTATCGGGCATATAATTGGACGGTGGGATGGCGCCATTGCATCAGAACAACTGATTAAATGTTTTCAACATATTAGCGTACTACTCTACCATATCGATAAGCAGTAATAGAAATACCCACATGACTGTCTACTCGGGGTTGACTAGGTAGGAACTACACACTTTGTGGACTTATATTTCTACCCTAACTTTTACAAAAGGAAAATAATCAGATGAAAAAGTTGTCCTAAAAGGAATCGAACCATGGTCCTCTGCGTTTCTGCACCGCTATACTAGTGAGTCTGAACTGCCAAGTACATGATTTTAATGCCGCTTTTTTATTATGGAATAAAGCAATACTACTATTACGATCAGTACATACAATACTAATGTAGAGCTGCGACACATATGATCATCAACCCCGGGTTGCCATGACAGTCAAGTGGGTATTTCCATCTGCATAATCATGATAATAGATAAAGTTGCATACGTTCAAGTTGTGTCAAGTGCTATATATAAACAGCACAATGAAACGGGATTGGTAATTCAACAGTGTTATTGAAATATGATTGTCCTCATTCGTCAACTAAATGCAATAAATATACCCGTAGCAAAATACTTGATACTAGCAGCTAGCTAGCCGCTAATGCTAGCCGATAGTTAGCTGCTATGGTTATCGAGCAGGGTTAGCCGCTAACTAGCCGCTAATAGAATCACATGCAAATTAGTTAGTAACGGCTAGTTAGCCGCTACTGTTTATGCAAATTCTGATAGTATTAGCGGCTAGCCGCTACTGTTTCCTGCTAGCTAGTTGCTAAGGCTTCTTGCTAGTATTAGCGGCTAGCCGCTATTATTAGCAGCTAGCTGCTAGTATTAGCGGCTAGCCGCTTGTTAGCCGCTAATAAAATCACATGCACATTAGTTACTAGCGGCTAGTTAGCGGCTAGCTAGTGGGTCACATGCAAATTAGTCACTAGCGGCCAATTAGCGGCTAGTGTCTTCCTGCTATCCATTTCTTACCGCCCAGCTCATTATAGCTAAGTAAAGACCGTTTTCGCTTTCCCATCATACACGAGCTGAAGTGCATCGCGAAATTAAATTTCTTGAAGGTATGTAGGTATTTTTCAGAAAAGGCGCGCAAGCTTCCGGAAATTGTCACTCTTTCCGCATATTTCAAACCTGCGCGGGAGAGAGACAGCTCTAGTAGCCTACGCGTCAGTCTTCGTTCTTTTCCGTGTAGCAACACCAACATAACTCCAAACTTTCCATGGAGGTATTTCAAAATGGTGCCTGTTACACGTAAAGAGATATGGCAATATATTTTGTACTTAAAATCTCCTTTATAAATATGTGTTCGCGACACACACCTCTCCTGGATAAGGGAAAACGGTCTATAGGCAATAAGTCCTTATCCGCAGTTAGTCCTTTAAGTCTTGCATACTTACACCAACTTTCCTTTCATGAAATGCAGTGTCACACAAGTCAAATAGTCAAATAACAAGGAGCCTTAATCTGTTTATCACCCATCCATTTATTTTGAACGCTTGAGACATTCTTGAACATGTTTTCAACTGCATACTGTTAAATTTGCAATATATCATACTTGGTGCCAAATCTCGTCAGTTATACACCTAGCACATAAAGTCCCTGACCAGGTGCTTTGAGGTTGGCTAATTCAAAATATATGATCGGTACCAAAAATCTGAGATATACAAGAAATTAGCAAATTTCTTCTCCGCAGTTTGATACCTCATTCAACAAAATCGAATGGATACTTTTAAAGTTATGTCGATTTCAATGACCGCGCATGCAACAGAAAAGTTGCACTAGGTATAGGAAATCATTGATTTGTGTGACAGTTTTGACAGTAATCACACACAATTCAATGAATACCTAGTGCAACTTTGCTGTTGTTATGCGCGGTCATTGAAATCGCCATAACTTTAAAAGTATCCATTCGATTTTGTTGAATGAGGTATCAAACTGCGGAGAGGAAATTTGCTCATTAAATGTATATCTCAGATTTTTGGTACCGATTATATATTTTGAATAAGCCAACCTCAAAGCACCTGGTCAGGGACTTTATGTGCTGTGTACATGCTTGACACCTCCCAAGATCATCAAAACTCAAATTTACAACTTAGATTAACACTTTCCACGCGGCTATTAGTTTTACCATTTCAAAACAGATTTTTCAGGAACCTTCCCCAATTTGTTTAAAACTTATCTCAAGAATTACTGAACCAATACTAGGAATAGTTGTACTTATTTCAATGCATTTCTTACGGTAATTCCAAATATGGTGATAAAATTTAATTATTTTGACATTTTTGAAACATTTTGTGAAATTGTGGAATGTCGTCTGCAGCTGCCTGCCGCGTGGAAAGTGTTAATACTAGACCAAAATAAGCTATCAATCGACCATCATCAAATTAATATATAAATAAACTAATCAACCACTCATTTAAATAATCGATCATCTTTATTGATGAAAAATCAATTAACAGCCAATCAATCGATCAACCAATTAATGCATCACTCAAAAATCTATAAATCGAGGCAATTCAAAATAAATGATTCAACAAAGAACCAATCACCCAACCAAATCAATAAATCAATCTATAAACCTTCCAATTATAAATGGATCAAACAATTAATGTATCAATCAAAAAATTAATGAATCAAAGCCATTCAAAATAAATGATGAAACAATCACCCGAGCAAATCAATAAATCAATCTATTGAGCTTCCGATCAAACATTCAATCAATTTATTAATACCTGTCAATAAAATGTATCAATCAAATTAATCAATTTACAATAAATCACCCAACCAACTGACCAACCAAGTAAACAATAAACAATAAATCAATCGATCAGCTATTAAATCAAACAAAATATATTTACTATTTGATTCAACGATATCAAAAACGATCAACTAGTAATAAATAAACCAACAAACCAAAACAACCAATCAAATCAATATTTTATCATCCACCTGTCCAATTTCCATTGGTATTAAACTAAGGTTTCAACAATTTAAGAGTTTGGATGCTAGAAAAAGGTGATTGCCTATTATACTGACTTAGGTAGTACTGAAATTATACCATAGCATGCATATAAACTAAAAATTTAATAAGCTTATACTTACTCAAAATACTGTAAATTCAGGATAAATCAGTTGATAAGTATAAATCTGAATAGCCTACCTTATCAATTCTTGTAGAATATCATGCAGCTTTCATCTATAATAGGTTTATAACATTAATAGTTAAATACAGCAGCATTCCGACACAGGCAGTCTGTTGGCAGTAAATTCCAATATGTCTGCTGCAGGTTAAGAATTCAAAATTATTATCAGCTTAGCTGCTACTATTAGCAGCTAGCTGCTACCATATACTGTATATATTTTGAAGACTAAGTTAGCTGCTATCATTCTGCTACTATTAGCAGCTAGCTGCTACCATACTCCTATGTATATTTTGAAGACTAAGTTTGCTGCTATCATATACTCCTATGTATATTTTGAAGACTACAGTTTGCTGCTATCATTCTGATACTATTAGAAGCTAGCTGCTACTATTAGCAAGAGGTTAGCTACCATACTACTAATAGTAGAAGAAAGCGAGCCGCTAGTTCCTGATAGGTTCCTGATAGGTTCCTGATAGGTTTATAATCAATAGCAGCTAACGATCGGCTAACTAGCGGCTTGTTAGCTGCTACTATTTTGGTTTGCTATGGGTAATACATGTACATAATGTCAGGAGAAAATCAAATAATTAAATAGCTAGTATCACTAATGCGAAAGCAGAAATATAACAGTGATCGAAATTGATTTATTTGTAAATGCAGTGAATTTGTATGTATCCTGAAAATGTTTGTCTTCTCTTCCTAGGTAAAAATAACTTACCGTTTGAATTTCAAGCTTAAACACAAGGAACCGGGACATGAGGACTGCCTTTTGAGCAACAAGAAATTGGGAGATGTATTACAAACTAATGGCGTCTTAAAATGTGACGAATGTGATCATGGGAATGACTTGAAAATAAAGGACTTAGACTACAGATGTATTGATTATGACTATTACGGCCAGTGGGCTAGTGGAATAAACACGTTCATTTATGATGCACCCTCCACCAATTTCAATATCAGGTAAGACCATATTTATGATATCTTATTAATATTCATGATACGGTATTGTATGAATAATATTTACATATTTGATTAGTATACAGGTGAATTACTCCGGCCATTAGGCCAAACAATTTTTATTATGTTGTCCTCGACCGCCCGCTCATCAGATTTAGGGCCGCTCCGATTTTTGTCGTCAGATTTTCTTCTTTTTTCGGATTTTTCTTTTTTTTCAGATTTTTTTTAAACAGTTTAAATGGCATTCAATATTAAACTAAGTGTTGGTAACATATATGTGCGACTCTTAGTGTGATTTCAATTTCTTGTTGGCTGAACTTTGAGCTTCCGCTGGTATAAAGAAAACAAAAAAACAAAACAAAATCCGCTCGCCCCTCCTCTCTGATATCTCTGAGGACAACCAAACACATTTGTTGGCCTTACCGTAATATAAAATGAGTCACCAAGGTATTATGATTTGAATAGACTGTTATTTTTTTCTCATTTCGAATAACATACAAACCCATGAGTTGTATTTCACACAAAATCCTATATGAAACATTTACTCGCGTGGCGAGGGGTTCATGGATGGATGGGGATAGGGCATGTTGTGTGACACCATTTCTTTTCAAAATATTTTCGTATACGGGCATTCAAATTCCAAATATGGATTTTTATCGACCTTAGCTTAGCCACTCCACTCAAAACATATTTCCATAATTAACTAATACAACATTGTATTGTAATGTTTATATTACATCCAGTTATGAAAACTGCTGTTGGGTGGATTTAACTAGTCATAAACGAGGTACTGGGCGTGGATGGAAACTAGGGTCTTCAATAGACCTTCAAATACGTCCTGATACAGGACGCATCAACTCATCTCCCAAATCGGAATCTCTACCCGTTCAGTTTATGGAGAGAGGCTGTAAATATGCTCTACAGATTCCAGGTTAGCATTCATTAATTCAACAATAAGATTAAAAACGATTACTACAGGCTGTCCCGAAATAATTAATACCCATCGATGCCCAACTTGCATTAAATTCTTCAATCATAACAAGTAATGATATTAAGATCATTATAAGAAATTGTTTTCATATGACAAATCCAAGGTTAGATGAAGTATAATAATAAAACAAATTATTATACTCACTTGTGACAGTTTCATGCTACACTGAGCACTTCTTCAGACTATTTGACGTCAGATCTCATCACAGGCTTTTTATCCTGTCGACCACCGGAAGTAGAGGGCGGTCTTGATGAGATTAACTGATCGTAAATGTTGTTGAGTTGATAAGCCCCCTCATCCTTGTCTCCATCGACGAACAATATAAATCCGCGATAACGGAGCACGTCGCAGCAACGAACCATGTCATCGGGTGGGAGAAGGCTAAGGTCATCGACAAGGAAGCACACAAGACCACAAGATGGTTAAAGGAGTCCATTTGGATTCGAAGAAAGGGGAAGGCCACGCTCAACAAGGATGAGGGGGCTTATCAACTCAACAACATTTACGATCAGTTAATCTCATCAAGACCGCCCTCTACTTCCGGTGGTCGACAGGATAAAAAGCCTGTGATGAGATCTGACGTCAAATAGTCTGAAGAAGTGCTCAGTGTAGCATGAAACTGTCACAAGTGAGTATAATAATTTGTTTTATTATTATACTTCATCTAACCTTGGATTTGTCATATGAAAACAATTTCTTATAATAATTTATGAACAATCCTGATGAACTTACACCAAGATATTAAGATCTTTTTTAAAGGACATTAGGCCTACTCAAGTTGGGAAAAGTTGCTCTTAATCAGTTATTTATACATAAATAACATTTGCTGAAGTAGTTTGTGTTGTTTTTGAAGCGTCATATTAAAAAAAAATAAAGAAAACACTGATAAGTTCAACTTATTTTCAATTGGTGCTCCATTGTAGAGGAGGGATTTTCTATAAAATTCTTGAAGTATACGTAGCTAGCAATTAACATCATGAAATACAATTTTTTTAATTTTTAATGATCGGGATTATGAGTACATGAAATGATGAAATTGAAAGTTGAGCCCTGATTCTTCACTTGATGTAAGTGCGTGATCAACATGAATTAATAACCAATCCGTACCATTGTTAAATTACACACGGACTTAGAAATTATTTCAGGGATGAACACACGATAGAATACATGTCGAATTCCCCATCAATGCCTGTGTAACTGCTTCATACTTTTTCGCATGTCATCCTTTCCTTTTGTTGTCATTGTATCTGTCGTACCATCAAAAAGGTTCACAAATCCATCTAAACTGCAGCGTATTATAGGTCGAAACAGCTGCTTACGGCGAGTCTGCGACACTTGATAACGATGTTTCTAAAAGTTGTTCCAATACTTTATATTTAGTTTGCTTCATCTTTTCATTTCAAACCGTAGCCTTAGACTTATGATTTGTTTCATTTTTTAATTTTTTTATAGGAAACTTAGGATTAAAAAAAACCCAAATCTTGAACACTTTTGAGAAATCTTGTTGCCAAATCTGTTAATTTATCACGCCATTTTTGTTGTCTGTTAGTATCTGATCCTGATGATGATGATGTACGATGCAGATGGCCGGATCGGAATATTGAATGTAACAAAGCCAACAATGGAGCATGTGGTTCAACACCGAAAGCAAGACTGAGAAAGGTATTTACATCGAATACAATGCGTGTTATATATTGATAGCTCAATTTTTTTTACCAAACAGGCTAGATAGGCATTTAGATGGGTTTTTTTAGGCATACATTTGCCCCCTAACAACAAAGATAAACCATGATTTAAAGAGGAAAAAAAATCATATTTTCAAAAGTCTCATTTCCAATACACAGCACGAGAAGAAAGGACCAATTGAGGTCGGGGTGTGTGTGTGTATAGCCAAGATTGACTTTCGCAGGATTGACGTGTTTATCGATCGCACAGTGCAAATGTTTTGGGTCGTACGACATTGTGCGGGATATTTAATTCTGACATTGAAGTGCATGGCAGTAAATACGGCATATTATGTTTTGTGTTAACAATTGGTCCTTTCTTCTCGTGCTGTGTATTGAAAATGAGACTTTTGAAAATAGGATTTTTTTTCTTTAAATGGTGCTAATCATGGTTTATCTTTGTTGTTAGGGGGCAAATTTGGTATCAAATTATGCCTAAAAATTTGACCTAAATGCCTTTCTAAAATTGAATGTTACTCAAAATGACATAAACAAAGTTGTATACTTTCTTTTGTTGAACCCTTTATGTGATTGCGCTGTTATGTTAAGATTTTAAGAATCCACGCACCAACTTATCTGCCAGATTTCTCCTATATCATGCTCGAGATTTTCGCAGTCATTGTCGTACGTAATCCCTAATAAAAATAGAAAAATAGAAACTTCAAATGATCTTTGCCATTGAAATTTAAAGGTAAGTTAGAGCTTTCAATGAACAGTCAAGGCTATACCGAAATGTTTTCGGAAAACCCCCTTGTTCCTACATCGTTCAACATTCTTGTTCTGAAAGGTTATTTCAGGTATCTACCTGAAAGGCGTTTACATTTCATGTAAACGTATGTTGTGGAAATACCTTGACAGGAAAGTGTTAGTTGTATACTCAGGTTGTTGTCGTGGTTACCGGCAACAACACGCACTCTAAGTCAAAATGAATGTATTGCATTTTGATCAGTTTCCGGGACTGAACTCGGAAGAAATTAGTTACATGATTTGGGCGAGACTACTGCCATACGTAGAAATCCATTTAAAAACGGGAACGAAACTTGTATTTCCGTACTATATTATTTGTTCTTAAAATAAACATTTAAATAAGTACCATAAAGTATGGATAATATATCCATATTTTGTCCAAAATGTTATCATATATTTTATATAGTATCTTCATAAAAAGTAACTATAAGCAGCTATGAAATGGGTCTGATATGGACTAGTAAAATTGAGAATTATAGATGGTTTTCTTACGCGTAGTTTGAAACCTAATTTTTCCAGTTGTGTTCAATAATAATTCCACAGCATAAAGATAAATACTTCAGTTTTAAAATTGCTCTTTACTATAGCATGTCTAATTTGGTCGTACATGTATAGGCATTAGGCTTATGATGTATTTGTGATACAATCAAGATGAAAGTCCTATCTTAATGTTCAGTTATTGCATGCCTGATATGGACCTAAAGTACACTTTATCTAAGTATATCGAAATGCGTTTCATTTCTATAATATGACTATAAACCAGTGAAATGAAATAAATACCTCATAAAATAAAATAAAAAGTCGTAATAAAGCAATAAATACACCATCAATTTGAGATGTTAGTTAAATGTTAATTATGATAACATCAGGAGCTATTTTGTTAAAACTGATGAGTTGGTTCCGTTGAAGTTAAGAGTTGCAAATTGCACATTTCGATTGAGTCAGTAAATTATATTCAAATAGGTTCGATACATGCATCAACTGCAGGGGGATGCGAGGGGAGGCATGGGAGGGGAGGCGTGAGAGGGGGCATAAGAGGGGCATGAGGGGGGGGGGGCATGAGAGGGGGTCATGCATGTGATCATGGAGGGGGGCAGAACCGACTTATTTTGTTAAATATACATAGAGTTTGTCATTTTATTTGGGGCATCGGGGAGGGCAAATGCCCCCTGCCCACCCCTCTAGTTTACGGTTCTGATAATAAGCAAAGATTGTGCTTTATTCTGTCAAAAAACAAATGTGGGAGCTACAGTACACTACATGTATTTGGTCACAGGTCACTAATAGGTATATCAAATAAGGTGGAGCCGTTTCAAAAAATCCTTAAAATCGTGATACGTGTCTCTATTTTAAATAGAAGTTGTCAAAAAATCATAACATTTTTGGTATCATATTAAAGACAATTTATCCAGCTACCGAATAAAAAAAATATTAAAGCCACATGTCTAGCAACAGTGAAGTTATCAATCTAAACGTCAAGTGAGTCAAGGGTGGAGCCGGTGGGTGAGGCGCCCATAGGTTTCTACACGAAATAGCGGAAAACTAGAACTTTTGAAATTGATGCCATTTTAAAAGTATACATAGGAAAGTTTTCAAACTTCTCATATGTGTTAATAGCATGTGCCTGCTACTATGAATAATAATATTGAATTGTTATCTAGACATTCTCTACTAGAATATGATGTTTAATTCAGGGAGTGTTTTAATGTAAAAAATACACAGTTTTATTCATTTTATTGATTAAACAATGGCCAATTCGCAGTCTCTCTATTTCATTTGTGTGACTCTTCGGTCCTTTTCTACCCTGGGTAGTAAAACATTTAACTAAAAAAGCCAGAAGTGTTTCTTCACAGAATTGTTCATAGATTTATGAAAAATTTGCTATTTAGACCTATTTTGGACCACCCTGTATTCAAAATAAAAGGAACTTTAATGATATTCATGTAGTTCATTTTGATAACCATTTTCCTTAAAATTAAATAGTCCATGCTAACTAAATTTCATAGAATATTATATACAAACCTTCATTTTATGCATTATTTCATCATCATTTTAGACACCCTGTACTTTTCCTGTGTACATTTTGGGCAGGTGATTCTGTTACACACCCTGTATAATTTGACTCTTTTTTGCAAAAATGAAAAACCTTGAATCATAAGCTTTCCAACAATATATAGTTTGTGGGTCATTAAGTATGTAAAACTTAAGTTTTGTCCCGTTTAATCAAAATTGGTGCATTTCTCAACATTATTAGAAGTGAAACATTTTTTTGGACCAGTTTGTGACTTCTGACCATTTCCCACTTATCATGACATAAATTGCCCGCTTAGAAGCTCTGGTAAACCTATTGTTATCAATACTTCGAGAGGATTACCCAGTGCATATATTCGGGGCTAACTGCATGGGTAAGTTTCCATTATGTTGCAAATTACATCTATAATGTACGCTCACTGCCGGTTGGTTGCACACAAGAATTATGTCATATATAGCAACCAGCTTGGATGGAAGCAAGGCGAATATTTAAATTTGTTGACGGTTTTTAGGGCATCAATTTATAGCGCTGCTAAGCGGACCTTGTAACCTAATGTTACAGAAAGCTATTGGATGTTTATAATAAAACTGGCACTAAGGACCCATTTCGTATTAATAGCCTATCACAGTGCTTACAAAAAAAGTATGAATAAACCGGTAATGCATTTGTCTATGATTTGAGTGGGGGTAAATTGATGCAATGAATTAGACAAACGGAAGATTAAATTCAGTACTGTTCTGATATTTATAAATATGAAATATGTCATTCATTATAATTTTCTATTGTTTTATAACATCTTACAGCGCGATTGCACCCTGAGATTTGATGCCCGGAAAATGAGACCCGGTTGGCATGCTGTCAATCTTATCGTGGAGGATTTTGCTAATGAGACATCCAAAGTTCCACTCAGTAAAGTTCCGCTACAGTTCCTTATCCGTGTCCAAGGTGCTCTAGAATGCAACAAACCGAAAGTGATATCGCCCGCTATCGGCACTTGTAGTACTATACTCACCAACACCAGGTTTCAGTATGCGCTTCGCGTCAGTGTTACTCCTGGCAGACGGTAAGTAGGTTTAGGGTTGAACTGAAGTTCTATAGATAATAACATCCCTGTTCTTCCCTATCTGAGCTCAGGTGGTTGAGCACTGGTCTAGCCTAGTAACCCTGAGTTCCCGGATGGTCAGTGATTGTTTTCACTGGCTGTCATTTATGTTGTGTGGATAAACCAGCATTTTTTGTTGTTGAATGTAACCGATACCGGTGTGTCATTGTTTTAGGCGACATTGTGCGAAATCAATACGCTAAGTAAGGTTCAGCGCAAAGGTGACTTTCACTCTAGACTCTATTCACCCAAATTGAACTGAAACCACAACTGCCACCTTATCATTAATGATCTACTGTATAGCCTACAATGTATAAGTATACGGTGAGTGGTGTAACATATTATTTTTACGACGTCATTTGATTCCGCAGTTCCGCCTTATAGTCCTTAAGAGATCAACTTTGTTGTAGATACAGGGTGTCCCAAAAGTTTCGAAACCATTTCAAAGCTTTTTATCTCCATTAAAATAATTCCCAGTATAAATCTGTAAATATCTTTGGATAAAAAACACTTGTAGAATTTGTTTGATACCAAATTTACAAATATAGCTACATATGTATTAGGGATGGCATCCAGATTCGTACGGGTAAACGCACAGGCTGCCCGTTCACGGAAGTTGTTCAATGCGTTCGCTAAGCATGGCCAAACACGTATTGATTGGTCATATTTAACCGAGTTCCGTTTATCTACACACAACTGTCCGTTTATCCCAGTGCGTTTACCCTCTCCGATCTACGGTTTTCAATCCGTACGAATCTGGATGCCATCCCTTACCATACTACAGGAGAAGATATCTCCCGACCTGTACAACTGCACTTTTAGAACGCGTACTATAATGTTCGCTTATGCAATGAACTATGGAGCAAGGGAGGGATCATATGGGAAATATGGAAGTTTTTTTGAAATCTTAGATTAAAATAATTTTATTTATGAGCTTTAGTACATATAAACAATTAACATCAGTTAAAATAGACTAATACAACCTATAATGCAACAATTCTGCTTAATCTGTACTTGTGCGGGAACTTCTTTAAGTCTCTTCACAAAATGCGGTGAACACTTGACCTGGCAACTCTGTTCTGTACTGAAAGTTGGCGAACAGATTGCGTTGGACTCGTAACTACTGCACGTCTAATGACGTCAATGTTGTTTGTTGATCTTCCAGTCTCTTAACAACCACCGCGAACTGCTTCTTGTAAAGATCCTGACTTTAAGTATTTGTTCACCAAGTTCCAAATAGTCGACTTTGCCGGTGCGCCTTTAACATAAAATGTTCTCTGAATTTGTTTGAGTAAACTTGATTGATTTGGTGCGTACAGCCAAACAATTCGAATACGTTTATTTATGCTGTAATGCATCCTGAAAAAACCTATTTAACCTATCAATGTCGTGCACTAAATCAGGCATGTGAAACATACATCTGCCTATTGTTGAGATTTGGTTCACAGTATAGCGCACTCTATACGAGGTATCACATGCGATAAGGGCAAGCAGTGAAGCGTAAAATGTCAATCATTCGTTGTGAATCAATATTCAGATAATATGACTATTCATTGTCCGGGTCATCGTGTCACAAGCGTTATCATAATAAACAAATATAGACGTGTTCCAGGCCGTCGTAAAGAGATCTTATTACAATATTCATTAGATGCAAATAACGTCACGCCCCTCCTCTGTCACTGTCAGACGAAGCCATCCACAATTTCAAATTCGTATTTTGTTCCACGTTAAGATTAATTTCAAATAAACAATTCTGAATGTTTCGTGTTATATAAGAACTAAATTCGGTCATCATCGCAGCATATCAGTGCCGCTCTAAATCACAATCAGCTTTTTACCATTGATGTACTATTTCTGAGTTACAAATCATGTTTTGAGCCGATGAAAACCACCACGTCTAATATCGTCTGGTTTGCTACGATCATGATAGTGCGCCCCCTCACGAACCATCACATGTCAATTAAGGTATAGGTAGGCGGGCTTGACCTTTACGAGTTATATAGTCCCTGACTAAATGTAATGAGTGAATGTATTTTGTGAAATCCACGTGAATTGAGTATGAGGAATGTGCAGCTCCAGTACGTGTTTACAGCTACGCACTGCTGGCGTCATGAACATCTAACAAATTGTATCAGACGATGCCGGACACGAGCGTATTCACGAATATTCAAGGTTAAAATGATGTACACGAGGTTACGTGATCAAGTGAATGGGACGAACGCTTAACAACTTAACAACGTGACTGCGCCAAAGCTGTGGAATTCCCGTCCTCTCCAACTCCGAAATCCACAATCAACAACTCAGTTCAAATCTCGCTTGAAAACGTATCTTTTTAAACTGCTTATAACTTGTCATAATTGATGTTTTATTGACTTTTAAATCGCAATGTTTATATCAATACCAGCTGATTGTATTATTCTCCGATGGCTATTTTAACAATTTTGTTTGTACTTTTTGAGGTGTTCTTTGCATTGTATATATTTATAATCTTTTTAATCATGTGTTTTAAATGTATGTGTTGTTTTTTAAGATCTTTATCATTTGCTTGTAAAGCGCATTGGTGCCGCTGCTTTATGCGCTATATAAGTATTATTATTATTATTATTATTATTATTATTATTAACAACGGATTAAATTAAAAAATGATACTGACACTGGAGTCGGTTATCCAACTCCACGTGTGATGAATGTTATGGGGTTATCGTCTGCAATGGTATTGCGCGTTATGTAAACAAACATTTTCGCACATTTGGTATCAAAGTAATTCTACAAGTGTTCTGTATCCAAATATAGTTCAAACTTAAGGTGCGAATTATTTTACCGGAGATATAAAGCTTTGAAATGGTTTCGAAACTTTTGGACACTCTGTTCTATGGACGATGTCAACATTGGGCTATTCCAGATAATATATATACATGTATGTGCACACACCCTATAGAGGTGTTCGGATTTCCGCACTTTTTAGGTTCGAATGATCATCGGAAATCCAGACTTTTTCAGTTCAGATCCAGACAATATCTATACTGCATAAACTCTCCTTATAGAGGGCTTCGGAAATCAAGATTTTTTTTCGATTAATGGACAGACTCCTTTAACATTTGCTCTTGGAAATCCGGGCATTTTCAGAAATTATATTACCCCTTTATAGGGGTGTGCAAATATTATCTGGAATAGCCCAACATGGTTTGAATTTGATTCATTTGATGTAAGTAGCGCTCTCGTAGATATGATTTGTCCTCTCACGTTTGTGTGGTGAAAGTAAACCACCATCTTTCTACCTGCCTCTTGATGTCTTAGGTGCATCTCATACTTACATCAAATGAATCAAATTTAAACTATTGGGCTTTTGCAGATAATATGTGCACACCCTGGTCCTATGATAGGCGCTAAATTACTGGAATTTAAAAACTCTTCATAATATTTAAATATAAAATGTACAAAATCGGTGCTGACGTATTTCAGTACAGACATTTCAAACAAACAAATTGAAAGGAAAATGGAATTATTGCATCGCTTATTCGCTTATGCACTGGTTGGGATTCGAGGTTCTGTAAACAAGTGGTCGCTGTTTGAGTATAATTCATGCAGTTTTCTGTGTCTATTCCATAACAGGATCCGATCCTTCACAACTCTTAAACCTGAAGGTATGAGAGCATCAGGTGTGAGACTTAGTCCAGAAACGAATACCGAGTTCTACTCACTGTTGACATGGATACCAAAAGCAGACCAGATCGGCAAACACACGATCTGTTTTCAAGCTATCGACAACTTTAAGTAAGTCCACCCGTTTGTCTTAAAAACATCCAAAAGATCGCAAAATGTGTCTCCCGTTCAAATTTGAAAACTTGCATACATTAAAGAATCCATTTTGTTTTTAAAACCATGTTGAATTTTGAATCTTTGTAAACGTGGCAAGAATGACATATTTGTTCCGTTTGTCTTTGGTGACCCTCTTTACCGCACACTTCAATCAACGTGTTTGTCCACGAACACGGTGATTTTCAGTATTGAAATTGCACACATTGCATTTTCATATTTGAATATCCCGCCAACAAAAAATTGGAATTGTTCAGTTTTTCATCCAAATTTAGAACATTATAAGCAATTCATAGCATGGGTGAGGTAAATTAGTTATGTTAGCTCACATGTTAACAAGAAACGATGCATTAAATTCCAACTACATTACGAATGTACTCAAGTTTTCAAATTTGAACGGGAGACACATTTTGCGATCTTATGGATGTTTGGGGTATCTCGTGGACAAACGTGTGAAATTGGTGCACGGGCAAAAAGGTTCACCAAAGGCAAACGGAAAATGACATTGACTTCATTTTTCACACAAAGTTAGTAACAAGTAGGGTATTCTTATAACGTTTAAACATTTTCAAAATTCAACTTAAATTTTAAAAAAAAGATGGCTTCTTTCCACTGTTGCATTTTTTGTTTACTCACCCTGTACATATGGAGTGCATAGGAATGTACATGCCCCTATAGTTTACCGTGAGACTGTGCATAGCTGTACATATATAGCTGTACGTCAACCTGAGTTTTCACGCCTAAGGTCAACTCAAAAGGTATACCTTGGAGTACATTGTTAACACATTGTTAGGCTGGTAAATACCACGGATTTGATATAAATGAAAAGCTTAAAGCACATTTTATCAACTACCACAACTTATTCTGTAATTAAAACTATTCTCTTTGAGAAATTTAGCCTGAAAGTACGAAGTTTCACTTAATTAGCATGTCATCGCTGTTCTCCTGCTCACTGTGTTTCATTGCAAATCTATGTGTATCCACAAACTACGCCAGCCGGTAGCCTGTATCCCACTCTTCAAAAGATTGTGTACTTTTATGGATGAAATATACGTATAGCGTAACACCCACAGTCTCAGATGTGGCCCTCATCGGCTATTATTACTGCTAATATTTACCGCTTCTCTACCAAAGAGGGCAGTACGTATAAATATAGTAATATAATTAACCTGTAATGCATGTGCTTTTAAACCATGATTTTGAAGTTATTAGGAATCGTATCGCTCTGTAACTCAGAATATATTTACGATTTATGATCAGATATGAAAATCTGCAAGAAAATCTAATTTCTAAAAAAAAACTGAATAGAGGGCGCCCTGGAAAGATCACATAATATCTCTCGAAGCCATCGAAGCACTTGTAATAGTACTTAAAAGTACTATTACAATTATTCAGCAAATTACCTTGAAATAAATGAATATGAGCAACCTGTTTCTTCCCTTTAATCAGATCGCGTAGGATTGCACGAAATGCCCGCTCATTTTAACAAGCACCATTAAACCTTAAGGATTTGTTTCGATTTTCTTATATTAATTTCTAATATGAAAGGAAATCCGTGCCATGAAACTTTAGCGCTCAGATATATAGCATTATTATTAATATAGACCACATCTGTAGGTTAAAATGTTTAAAAGTACCGCGTAAAGACAAAATCGGCTTTAGAAAAAAACACAATCACATGTATGGACGTCGCCATATTGATCAAAGCTATGACGAAAGACTTACGAAATATCTGCGTCTCTGTTTCATGTATTGATTCTATCGATTTATGCATTGAATTCCTGCATGATACCGTCCAGCGACCTGTTGTTGATGAGACGGTTTTAGTTACGATGACTTCACAATATTGTGTTTGGCTATCCATCATCACTTTCGACAAAGACAACAGGGCGCGAATTTCAAATAATCACAGGTTGGGGATGTGCAGTTTAAATTCGTTTAACTGAACATCATAGCTCTGTGTTCAATTAAAATGGTCAATAGACATTAGATTTTTTTCCTACCATATAATACATGGTTTAATGAATAGCACGGTATTTCTTCAAGCATTGTATTATTAGGTAAAGGCGTTATATGTACGCAATTATGCGTATATTTTCACCTACGCCATGTAATCAGTATAGCTGTGATACTTCACCATTTACATTCTAGACGTAGATTTCATCATGATTATTAAACTGTGCGTGCATTTAAGAATGATATTATTATTAACCATCGCGGCCATGTTCATATAACATCACACATATCTCTTCATTTATTCACAGATCGCCAACAAGTACGGTGTGCATGCAGCTGAATGTGGTAGGTAGGTTCTGTTTTTTAATCGCATGGGTGTCTATATTTTTTCTGAATTGTCAAAAGACCGATTAGTACAATGCAATACTATTGCATTACCAACGATGACATCGGGCTAGGGTTACGAAGGTTTTCTAAAAAGTAGCGTATCTCCCGGGGGTCAGTGGTGGTGTGGGGGAGAGTGATCTGGAAGGCCAGCTCAAACTACCTGGGTAAACATGTTGAAGTGAAGGAAGGGAAGGAGACATGAGCAGACAGATTTTTTTCTCGTAATAATTGATAGTGGGGTTGAGCGCGAGGGCCTCAATATTCGAGTCGTGTCGGTTGAGATTAGCACTCTCGGTTATCCAGCTCGAATTTTCGCGCGTGATTGTGGAGGCCCCATTTACCCCCCCCTCGGAAAAATGTCCTCTGCCCCCTCGGAAAAATGACCCAGAAACGCCACTGATGGTCAATTTACATTTGTTAATGTCATATTGTCATGCTTATTCATAAACAGACTCAATCGAGGAATTGATTGCTGAACGTGTTCCATCAGATGAACATCCGGAAAGACTACGTTTCTTATATAACAGAAAGGTTCGTATCACTTTTGTTTATTTTTGCTTATGTATGTGATGTAGATTATCAGTCTAATTTATATAAAATGGCAATGGCTTAACAAAAGCCCCATCATTGTCTTTGTTTGTTATTACAGATTATGAGACCCCCACGTTCTAAATTCATTACCATACTCGATTCTTCTGGAGTCGAAGTATTCCGAATGGATGTGTCCAAAAGATCATCAGACGTAACATTTACAGGGAGACGACTTGAATTCGGGTTACCAGCTACATTATTCAACAGCATTGAATCCGGATATCAACTTATTTTTGAAAAGGGTGTAGCAAAAGGCGCATCGACGTGTGATTTGGAGTCTGAACCATATGTGTGGAGTTTGCCTGCTGCGCGTAAGTTCAAATACTATTAGATGATTTGGAATGACATTTTGCTAATTCAAAAATAACAGATCATTGTAATTGTATGATTTTTGTAAAATATCCTATATTTATGATTAATCAAATGATGGGCTTTCATTCTATAAAGAAAATGACCATTACGAAAGACGATCACGGACAAAAATAATGTGTGTCCACGGAATGCCAAAAAGCATAAGTCCGATTCTTTTCCCAGTATAAAGCACAATAATCATGTGTTATCATATCATTTCCGCCTTGATTCTTTCACAATTAACGTATTTCTTTGGATAATTTAATCAATAGAAACTACGACCACAAAATCACCCCAGTCAGATACCACACCCATCCTGACTACAATGCACCGACGGGAAAGAACTACAACAGACCCGGAGAAAACTACAACGCACTTGATAGGCACTACAACGCATTCGGAGATCGCTACAGCGCAAACTTCTGGCAGGACTCCCAACCCAAATGATAGTTCACCTCCTAAAAATAATCTTGTTATACCAAGCACAAACGGGCGAACAACACACCCAGACAATATTATCCCAACAAAACGAGATGGTGAACTATCCGCTCCTTACAATGTAACACATTATATCCATGGTGGTTCAGGTGCTATAGTAACACTCAATCCAGCGAAGGGAGTGTCGGGTGAGGGTTTATCAAAACTCGTAATAACCAGTCCAGATAAGACGTCATCGAATTCAGATGTTACACCCAACCAGGATGAAATGACAACCAGTTCAGATGATATTACCACTCGTGGAGTTGACATGGTTGAAGTCACACCCAACGGAGGAAAGGTAACACCCAAACCGAATGATATTACACCACTGCCCAATCATAACATAGATGTTACACTTGATCCAGAGAGGGTAACATCGAAACAAGATGATGTTATAACACCACTGTACAATCATGATAACCCTAGCTCTCCAACAACGCACAGTGAGTCGACTCACACGGGTGATTTGACACCCAACTTAAAGGAGGTAACAACCAAATCAGATTATAGTATTACAACACTGCCCCATCATACTTACCCTACCACACATGATAAATCGGCTTACGCCACTAATATTATTGTTACTGCCAAGTCAGAGGAGGTAACGCCCCAACAAATTGCTACTACACCAGAGTCCCATACTTATGATCTTAATACCCCTACCATACATACCAGATCGCCTGACAGAAATGGTGCTACAGCCAACTCACAAGAGGGAAGAACCCAAACTGATGATATTACACCACTACCCCATACCACACAAGGTGGCTCGCCTAGAACAAAGGATTTTACATCCAGCCCTGGCGAGTTAAGACCTGAACCAGATGATATTACATCACAGTCTTATCATAATTACCCTAACATCCCTACCACGCAAAGTAGTTTCCCTATCACCGACAATGTTACGCCCAACCCAAAGAGGGTGACGCCCCAACCAGCCGACTTTACATCACTACCTCATGATAATCATCCTAACTCCCCTACCATACACGGCGATTCACCAAAGACAGAAGATGCTACACCCAAAATAGAGAAAGTAACACCCAATCCAGATAGTATTACATCACTGCCCCATCAAACTTACTCCACCTTCCATAACACACAAGGTGGGTTGCCCATCACCGATGACCATACACCTAAACCAGGAGAGGTAACACCAAATCCAGTTAAGAATACACCTCCACCCAATCAGAATTATCCTATCTCCCCTAACTCGGGTGATTCTACAACCAAACCAGAGGAGATAACACCCCGATCAGTTGATATTACACCTCAACCCCATCATAATTACCCTAACTCCCCTAACTCGGGTGATCCTACACCCAAACCAGAGGAGATAACATCCCGATCAGTTGATATTACACCTCAACCCAACCATAATAACCCTAACTCCCCTAACTCTGCTGATCCTACACCCAAACCAGAGGAGATAACATCCCGATCAGTTGATATTACACCTCAACCCAACTATAATAACCCTAACTCCCCTAACTCTGCTGATCCTACACCCAAACCAGGGGAGATAACATCCCAACCAGTTGATATTACCACACAAGTTGGATCGCATAACACAAACAACCCTGAGGAGAAAACACCCACACCATTTGAAATAACTCCCAAAACACAGGATATAACACCCAACTCAGACGATATAACAACACACACAGACAGTATTACATCTAGAACAGATGATATTACACTGAGCCAAGATGATATTACTCGAAACACTGATGCTATTACACCCCGCACAGATTATGTTACATCCCGAACAGATGATATTACATCACGCACAGTTAATGCTACACCCCGACCAGATGATGTTACATCCCTTGCAGATGATGTCACATCCCGCAGATATGAAGTTACATCCCGCACTGACGATGTTACATCCCGCACAGATGATGTTACACCGCGACGAGATGATGTTACATCTCGCACAGGTGATGTTACATCCCGCACAGATGATGTTACACCGCGACGAGATGATGTTACATCCCGCACAGGTGATGTTACACCCAGCACAGATGATGTTACATCCCGTATACATTATGCTACATCCCGCACAGATGATGTTACACCGCGACGAGATGATGTTACATCCCGCACAGGTGATGTTACACCCAGCACAGATGATGTTACATCCCGTATACATTATGCTACATCCCGCAGAGATGATGTTATATCCGACACATATGATGTTACAGCCCGCACAGATGAGGTTACACCGCGTACAGATGAGATTACACCTCGCACATATGATATTACACCCCGCACAGATGATGTTACATCCCGCACAGATGACGTTACAACGCGAACAGATGAGGTTACACCGCGCACATATGATATTACACCCCGCACAGATGATGTTACATCCCGCACAGATGACGTTACAACGCGAACAGATGATGTTACATCCCGCACATATGATGTTACAACTCGCGCAGAGGAAGTTACATCCCGCGCAGATGATATTACAACGCAAACTGATGCTATTACATCCCGCACACATTATGTTACATCCCGCACAGATGTTACACTGAGCACAGATGATGTTACACCCCGCATCACAGATGTTTCACCGCGAACAAATGAGGTTACACCCCGCATAAATGATGTTACACCCCGCACAGATGATGTTACATCCCGCACAGATGACGTTACACCGCGAACAGATGACGTTACACCGCAAACAGATGACGTTACACCGCAAACATATGATGTTACATCTCGCACAGGTGATGTTACATCCCGCACAGATGATGTTACACCGCGACGAGATGATGTTACATCCCGCACAGGTGATGTTACACCCAGCACAGATGATGTTACATCCCGCATACATTACGCTACATCCCGCAGAGATGTTACATCCAGCACAGATGATGTTATATCCGACACATATGATGTTACAGCCCGCACAGATGAGGTTACACCGCGTACAGATGAGATTACACCTCGCACATATGATATTACACCCCGCACAGATGATGTTACATCCCGCACAGATGACGTTACAACGCGAACAGATGAGGTTACACCTCGCACATATGATATTACACCCCGCACAGATGATGTTACATCCCGCACAGATGACGTTACAACGCGAACAGATGATGTTACATCCCGCACATATGATGTTACACCTCGCGCAGAGGATGTTACATCCCGCGCAGATGATATTACAACGCAAACTGATGCTATTACATCCCGCAAACATTATGTTACATCCCGCACAGATGATGTTACACCCCGCATCACAGATGTTTCACCGCGAACAAATGAGTTCACACCCCGCATAAATGATGTTACACCCCGCACAGATGATGTTACATTCCGCACAGATGACGTTACACCGCGAGCAGATGATGTTACATCTCGCGCAGATGATGTTACACCGCGAACTGATGCAATTACATCCCGCACTGATGATGTTACATCCCGCACACATGTTACATCCCGCAAAGATGTTACACCACGCACAGATGATGTTACACCGCGAACAGATGATGATACATCCCGCACTGATGACGTTACACCGCTAACAGAAACCATTATATCCCGGAATGATGATGTTACATCCCGCACACATTATGTTACATCCCGCACAGATGTTACACCGAGCACATATGTTACAACGAGCACAGATGATGTTACTTCCCACATATATTATGTTACACCCCTCACAGATGATGTTTCACCGCGAACAGATGACGATGCACCGCGAACAGATGAGGTTACACCCCGAACAGATGACGTTACACCCCGAACAGATGACGTTACACCGCGAACAGAGGATGTTACATCTCGCGCAGATGAGGTTACACCGCGAGCTGATGATATTACATCCCGCACAGATGATGTTACATCCCACACATATTATGTTACACCACGCAGAGATGATGTTACACCGCGAAAAGATGATGTTACATCCCGCTCTGATGACGTTACACCGCGAACAGAAAATGTTATATCCCGTACTGATGATGTTACATCCCGCACACATTATGTTACATCTCGCACAGATGTTACAACAAACACAAATTCTCATCGAGGAGATGTTACATCCCGCACAGATGGTGTCACACCGCAAACAGATGGTGTCACACCGCGAACAGATGGTGTTACACCGCGAACAGATGGAGTTACACCGCGAACAGATGCTATTACATCCCGTACTGATGATGTTACATCCCGCACACATTATGTTACATCTCGCATATATGATGTTACACCAACAGATGATGTTACAATCAACACAGATGTTACGTCCCGCACAAATGTTAAATCCCACACAGATGATGTTACGTCCCGCACAGGTTATGTAATATACAGCACTGAGGATGTAACACCCCGCGCATATGATGTTACACCCCACACAGATGATGTTACAGCTCACACTGATGTTACATCCCGCACTGATGATGTTACACCCCGCACAGATGACGTTACAACCCGAACAGATTTGCCATTCAACACAGATGTTACACCACGCGAAGATGATGGTCTTACATCCCGCACTCATGATAGTACATTACGCACAAACGATGTTTCATTTCACATAGGTGATGATACACCCCGCACAGATGATGTTACACCCCACACAGTTTACACAACTCCCCTTGTGAATGATATAACACCCCGCACAGGTGGGGATACACCCCGTACTAATGGTGTTACACATTTGACATATGATCTAATATCCCGAACGCGTAACAATAAAACACCCCGCACAGACGGTCTTATATCCCGTACAGATGATGCCATTACACCAGGCAGAGATGTTCCTACACGCAAAGCCAATGAAATAACATACGCAACTGATAAGTTTACACCCAACACAGATGATACAACACCCACTACAGGTGATATGAAAACCAATACAAATAATGGTGTTACAACACGCGAAGATGATATTACTTCCAACCCAGACGATGTAACATCCCGTATAGATTATGTTACACCCGGCTTTGTTACTCTCATTCCCGATAAAATTACCTCACGCAAAGACGGGATTACTTCAAAAACAGAAAATAATAAAACCCCTATAGATAAACTTACATACCGCACGGATGATGTTCAAATCAACACAGCCCCGACGGATGATATCTCAACAGGCAAATATGTTACTACACTCAAGCCCAATGACATTTCGTCGAATCCAGGTGATGACATCATCTCCCATACAGATAATATTACACCCGGCAATGATTTCATTACCCGCAATGATTTAACACCACGCACCGATAATGCTACACCTAACTCAGAAGATGTTACACCCATCGCAATGGAAATCACACCCAAGACAGACGGTGTCACACCACGTACAGTTGATGTCACACCCAATGTAGATGCTATGACACCCCGTGAAGATTATCTTTCAACCATAACAGAAACTATTACACCGCCAACAGATGATTTTACAGCCATCACAGTTGGTGTTACACCACGCAAAAATAATGTCACACCGCGCAGATGGGATGTAACATCCCACGGATATGATATTACACCCAATGCAAATTACATTACCTCCAATACTGATAATATAACACATGGCAAAGATTTCATTACCCGCAAACCCGATCGTACTTCAGCTGGCACAGATGATGCTACACCGCGGACACATGTTACAACCAGGACAGATGATATCACACCACCCATAATTGAAAGTACATCAAGGACAGATGGTGTCACACAACGCAAATATAATGTCACACCGCGCAGAGTGGATGTAACACCCCGCAGAGATGATATTACACCCAATGCAAATGACATTACCGCCAATACAGATGATATTACACATGGCAAAGATTTCATTACCCGCAAACCCGATCGTACTTTAGCCGGCACATATGATGCTACACCGCGAACACATGTTACAACCAGGACAGATGATATCACACCACCCATAGTTGAGATTACATCAAGGACAGATGGTGTCACACAACGCATATATAATGTCACACCGCGCAGAGGGGATGTAACACCCCGCAGAGATGATATTACACCAAATGCAGATGACATTACCGCCAATACAGATGATATAACACATGGCAAATATTTCACTACCCGCAAACTCGATCGTACTTTAGCCGGCACAGATGATGCTACACCACGGACAAATGTTACACCCAGAACAGATGATATTACATCACCCTTAGGTAAAATTACACCAAGGTCAGATGGTATCACAAAAGTCAAATATGATGTCACACCCCATACAGATAATGTTACACCCCGCACTGATGACGTTACACCGCGAACAGAAAATGTTATATTCCGTACTGATGGTGTTACATCCCGCATACATTATGTTACATCCCGCACAGATGTTACAACAAACACAGATTCCCACCGAGGTGATGTTACATCCCACACAGATGGTGTTACGCCGCGCACAGATGGTGTTACACCGCGAACAGATGGAGTTACACCGCGAACAGATGCTTTTACATCCCGTATTGATGATGTTACATCCCACACATATGTTACACTAAGCACAGATGATGTTACATCCCGCACAGATGTTACACGAAGCACAGATGATGTTACATTCAACACAGATATTACGTCCCGCACAAATGTTAAATCCCACACAGATGATGTTACATACGGCACTGAGGATGTAACACCCCGCACATATGATGTTACACCCCGCATAGATGATGTTACATCTCCCACTGATGTTACATCCCGCACAAATGATGTTACATCCCGCGCAGATGATGTCACATCCCGCACAGATGATGTTACATTCAACACAAATGATGTTAAATTCAACACAGATGGTGTTACATTCAACACAGGTGATGTTAAATCTCGCACAAATGTTACACCCCGCACAGATGACGTTACAACCCGCACAGATGTTTCATTCAACACAGATGTTACACCCCGCGCAGATGATGGTCTTACATCCCGCACGTACGATGGTACATTCAGCACACACGATATTACACACGGCAAAGATTTCATTACCCGCAAACCCGATCGTACGTTAGCCGGCACAGATGATGCTACACTACGTACACATGTTACACCAATTACAGATGATATTACACTACCTTTAGGTGAAATTACACCAAGGACAGATGGTGTCACACAACGCAAATATGATATCACACCACGTACAGAAAATATTACACCCCGCAAAGATGATATTACACCCCACACAGATGATATTACACCCGACATATCAATTACTTTACCTCGCACAGAAGATATCACACATCGTAAAGATGTCATTACACACAAGTCAGATGCAATAACAACCCAAACATATGATATTACACCTAAAACAGATGGGATTATATCCCAGACAAATACCTTAATACCCGGCAAATACTCTATTACACGTCTACCCGATGAAACACCAACTTTTACAGGTGATGTTACATCCCGCAGAGATGGTATAACACCCCACACATATGATCTGATAACCGATACAGATAACATAACACCTCGAGAAGACGGCAATCCACCAAACAAGGATGATATAACACCCCGTACAGATTATATTACAACCGGCAACGATCTCAATCCCGATGGAATTACAACACAAACAGATGATTTTATAACCAAAACAGGTAATATAACACCACGCACAGGTGGTATTCATACTAACACGAATGGTGTTACAACTCGCAGAAATTACATTACACCCAGGAACGTTGTTAACACACTCCGCCCTAATAAAATAACATCAAACACAGATTATATAACACCAAACACAGACTATGCTACATCACCTACATATAAGTTTACACCACCTACAGATAATAGTACACCACCTACAAATAATATTATACCATCTACAGATAATATTACACCACCTACAGATAATTATGCAAAACCTACAGATAATAGTGCACCACCTACAGATAATATTGCACCACCTACAGATAATATTGCACCACCTACAAATAATATAACACCACCTACATATAGTATTATACCACCTTCAGATAATATTACACCACCTACAGATAATATTACACCACCTACGTATAGTATTACACCACCTACAGATAACATTACACCACCTACAGATAATAGTACACCACCTACAGATAATATTGCACCACCTACAGATAATATTACAACACCTACAAATAATATTACACCACCTACAGATAGTATTATACCACCTACAGATAATATTACACCACTTACGTATAGTATTACACCACCTACAGATAACATTACACCACCTACAGATAATATTATACCACCTACAGATAATATTGCACCACCTACAGATACTATTGCACCACCTACAGATAATATTACACCACCTACAGATAATATTATACCACCTACAGATAATATTACACCACTTACAGATAATATTACACCACCTACGGATAGTATTACACCACCTACGTATAGTATTACACCACCTACATATAACATTACACCACCTACAGATAAAATTACACCACCCACATATAATATTGCACCACCTACAGATACTATTGCACCACCTACAGATAATATTACACCACCTACAGATACTATTATACCACCTACAGTAAATATTATACCACCTACAGAAAATATTACACCACTTACAGATAATATTACACCACCTACGGATAGTAGCACACCACCTACAAATAGTAATACACCACCTACAGATAATATTACACCACCTACAGATACTATTACACCACCTAAAGATAATATTACACCCATCACAGAGAGTATAACACCCATTGGAACAGATAGTATACCTCGCACAGGAGATATCATATTCCGTACGAATGGAATTACACCCCGTACAGATGACATTACACCTAATCAAGATGATATTACAACTCGTAAAGATGATATTACACTAAATCCAGATGACATAACATCCACCGTAGATTTCAGTCCAGCAAAGGGAGATCCCATTACAACAAAGGCAGATGTTTTTGCAACCTACACAGATAATGTTTCGATCAATACAAAATTTATAATACCCAGCACATCCGATATTACGACTAACACAAACGAAATTACCCCACCGAAAGAATTTACACCTAGCATAAATGCTAATATACTAAACACGGGTGATACTACATCTACCACAGATATCATGCCCAGTACATATGATATCACGCACAAGGTAGATTATATTACAGCTAAAACAGATGATATTACAACACATAAAGATTACCGTACAACAGATGCTATTTTAACTAACACAGATGATATCGCACCAAATACCGGTCATGTTACAACAACTGCAAATGATATCACATCCCGCACAGATGGTTTTACAACCAACGCAGGAGATGTACAGCATACAAATGATATCACACAGCATGCAAATGATATCATGAAGCACACAGATGATGGAACATCCGAACGCAATGATATTACACCACAAGGTGACAATGCACTGTTTACATCTGATATTATCACGCACATGGATGATAAAATAACTACACCTCACGTCGAGGACATTACATTTAACATAGACGACACTAATACACCTCATCTAGGTTATGAAATAACTACACCTCATTTCGAGGACACTACACTTAACATACCCGACATTACCTCTTATCTAGGTAATGAAATAACTACACCTGACATAAACGAGTTCAAAACGTATACGGATGATACTACACCTCACTTAGACCTTAGCACACATCACACAGACAACACAAGACCTCAAGTAGATCACGTCACTATACCTAGCAAAGACGAAACTATACCTCACATAGATGTAACTGCACCGTATATAAACGACATTACACCTAACATAGATCTAACTCAACCTCACGTAGATTATACTTCATCTCCCAATGACCAAACTAAACCTCACATAGAAGATATTACATCTCTCATATATCAAACTACACCTCACTCAGGCGAAACGACACGTCACAGGCGCGTAACCAAACGTCACACAGACGATACGTCACCTCAAACAGACAATACGACACCTCACAAGCGCTATACTACATCACATCACATAGGCAAAACACCACCTCACATAGTTAATACTACACCTCACATAGATGCAACACTACACGCAGACAAAACTACGCCTAACATGGACACCTCACATCACATAGACGATACGACATCTCAAAAACACGAAAACACACATGATATTGATAACACTACACCTCACAAACGGGATACCACGAATTACATAGACCATACTGCCCCTCACAAAGACGAACCAATACCTCACACAGACTATGCGAGGCCTCACACAGACGAATCAACACAACACAAACCCTATACGACACCACATACAGCAGGATCAACACCGCGCACATACTATACGACACCTCGTGCAGACGAATCAAAACCTCACACAGACGATACGACACCTTACAAAAGCGATACCACACATCACATAGACCATACTACACCACATCTTATACACGATACTACACCTCACACAGATGATATTTCACCATACACAGATGATTTTACACCCCACACAGATCAAATGACAACACACACAAATTATCTTATACCAAATACAGCAAGCATTACACCCCGTACAGATAATATCAGGTCCAATACAGATAACATTGAGCACATTACTAGTACGCATACACATTATAACGCTCCCAATACAGAGAGCATTACGCCTGAATCGCATGAACCCGATTCTTATCATTATATCACAGAAGGCGTGTGCCTAATATCTTGCGAACTTGGTGAGCTTATTCCCCCAGAAACATGACCTGCAATGATTTATTTTTTCATAAATAATGAATATTAGTTGTTTATCCCATCCATTTGTAAAATTGCGTCATGTGCTAAAGAGGTCTTATTATTTGTCCCATACACAAATGTCCCAATTTGTATTTGTATTTCCCTATCAGTTCAAGTAAACGCAGCCTATATGATAACTATTAAAATATCTAGAAGGGTAAATCTATAGGTCCAACCTATAACTTACGACGAGTAACGTACCTCTAACGTATGTCAGTGTATGTCAACGTATGTCTAACGTATGTCAGCGTTTGTAAACGTATGTCTAACGTACCACGAACCTATCGGGAACTTATGCAGAACGTAAGTTAAGCACACGTTGAGTACGTCGAGAAATTTTGAACATGCTCAATAATACGCCAACGTATTTTTCGATATTTCGCATACGTTGTCATACGTTCAGGCGATACGCCATGGTGTGACAGGGCTACCGTACAGCTAGCGTATGTACCGTACAGCTAGCGAGCATTCGGCGTTTTGGGAACTTTTGGAGGGTTTGAGTATATAAATGGGTCCCTTGAGTATCTCATCCTCACTTCTTCATGGTCTGTCGTGCTGAACACATCAACCCATCATCATACGCTACGCTACGTTAAGTATACGTTAAGCATACGTAAGTCATACGCTCGCATACGCTGTGATACGCTGTCATAAGTATGTTATAAGTTAGTGATACGCTAGCAATACGTTAGTCATACGCTATGTATACGTTCAATACGCTATGGATACGCGACAGGGCCATACACGATTGCCCGGCATAAGGTGAATACGTGAGAATACGTCGTAACTCGTTGGAAATACGTCAGGCATACGTTAGACATACGGCACATACACGTTATCAACTCGTTATCACTACGTTGGCTGTACGTTTCCCCGTCAGCCTACGTTCATCAACGTATACCAACTTACGAGTAACGTACGAGTAACGTACCACTAACGTATGTCAGCGTATGTCAACGTATATTTAACGTACCACAAACTTACCGGGAACTTATGCAGAACGTATTAAGAGCACACGTTGAGTACGTCGAGAAATTTTGAGCATGCTCAATATTTTTTTCGCGGGCTCGACGTGTTCCAAATTATCACAGCGTATCACAGCGTGCTCTTAACGTAAACGACGTATCCCCAACGTACCCCTAACTTATATCAGCGTACACCAACGTACACCACCGTATTTTTCGATATTTCGCATATGTTGGCATACGTTGAGGCGATACGTATGGTGTGACAGGGCCTTTAAGGCGCACCACTAATGTCCGTTTGAACGTTTTGGATTATATATTTACTTGTTTGATAGATTCATGTACGCTGACTTGTGCCATGAATAAGGACTTGTAAGTTTGACGACTATTTAATGAGCGTATTTTTTTCTGTTAATTAAAAGTACTTTTAAGTTGCATTGAATTGCCTCATGATTTCAAATAAATCATATAGTCTATATTAGGCTAAAACATTGTTACTCAAATGTATACGTAATTTTCATCGTGATACTTGAGTTTTAATACCAATATAGAGATTTTATCCATCTTGAATGTTGATTATTTTGTATAATAGAAATATAATAATAGAAATAAATATAACAATAGTACTGAAAATGTTCATAATGAAGTCAATTCCTGGAATACCGTTCTTCTGCAGGTGATTCTATACGTGTACATCGTAAAATTATGCACGATCATAGTAAAAACATAAAAAACAATCAGGAATATAATGACAATGCCTATCAGCGGGCTGAATAAGGTCTGTAATAAAAGTACTCCCAGTTTCTTGATATTCTGAAAGAAAAAAGATGACAAAATCAAAATAGTATTAAAATACCCAATATAATTTTCAAGGGTTTATATGCGACGTAATAAGAGAATAGCACAAAAACGACTTCGTTTATTAAAACAATTTGTGCTGCTGATTCATTATATTTATCTACATTGTAGCACTTTGTACATGTATATCTGCAAGAGCCCACACGTAAGCGTCGTTTTGGATCAAAGTCAAAGTATCATATTATGGTCGCCGTTCTCTTCTGCTGAACTTTGGGAACAATTTACCATGATGATATCATAAGCTAAAAAGGTAAGCATAATGCTAATGTTTAATTATTTATTTTTAAATCTTTTATTTATCTGCTTTCTGTTTTAGTATTATAGCGCATAAACACTTGTTTGCTCAATAATCATGGTTTTATTAGTATAATTATTAGTATGTGACGTTAAAGCGAAAATGTAAACAAAGGAAATTCCACTTAATCCACCATAATATTAGTTATTAATATCTCAACTCCTATATTTACAATATTTTAACTTGCACAAGTGGTGTTTATACTGCAACAAATAAAGCTCGCACGAGAGGTACATGTCGATTATAATGCAATAAGAGAGCAGCGCTCATCAACAAATTGATTTCTCTTTGCATTCATATCGACTCTTACTTTTAAAATATTACAAATTGCAAAGGTCATGTCTATTCTGCAACAAGGAATCATACACCATACAGATATACTAGGTGTAAATATAAAATGTAATGTAATAAGGAGAGCAACCCACCTTCGTTCATCAATTACGATAGTTCAACTTGTAAAATTCGTATCTCCAACGAATGAAAAGCAAGGATAGGGGAGAGCGGTGAGTGTTAGCCCCATTTTCATTTGAAGTGGTTTAGAGACGCCAATTTTAAAGATTGAATGAACACTCTCAGAACAGGTATTAAAAAGCCATGGGTTAAAAAAATGTTGATTAAAAAGTATACTACATTGGTTAAAAATGAAGCGTTGGTTAAAAATTAATTTTAATACTGCGTTGGTTAAAGAGTAAAAATATAAATCATTTTTGGTTTATTCAACGTTGGTTAAGTCCTCATAATTCTAACCAACAATCGGTCAAAACAAGATTCCCACCAAAGAATGTCAATGGTGGGAAAAGAGTTTATGCATAGTATCAAATTGTTGGTTACATTTTAATCGACATGTGTTGGTGAAAAATCTCTATTGCACAACGTTGGTTAAAAATGTGGTGTTGCTGCGACATCAAAACGAGGCTGGCCCGTTCTCTCTCTTTTTGACAAAATGGCAGACGACCAAGTGATTGCAATGCTCCGGTTGTGGGGTCTGGAGACGCAATATAAGGGTTTCAAGGTACAAGATTGATTTCTTAATACTGCAATTTAATAAATATGTAACTGTCTGAGCTAAACTGTACAATATTATGGTATTTGTCTATCGAGAAAGGCAGATTTAGGACACTATTTTACCTTCCCACTTACTACAACATGCATGATTGTATGTAAGCTTAATAGCTACGAAGCCTACCATAGACTTCCTACATCGTATTTTCACTGTAGGGCAAACAAATTTCGAGTCATGTTTTCTAGAATTTTCTGTTGGTTAAACTGTGGTTGGTTACAATTTTTAATCATTTGTTGGTTAATATGTTTTAACTAACAGTGGTTGGTTAAAAAATGTTGATTAAACTTTTATTTTTTTGCTAAACTTTAACATGTGGTTGGTTAAAACTTTTAATCATTTGTTGGTTAATTCTGCTAAACTTAACCATTTGTTGGTTAATCCTGCTTGATATATAACATGGATATATAGAAGGTGCCTCAGCCATTTCATCAACTGCTACATGTTAATTGATTGTTATAGATACTATGTGAACCAAAATATAATGAATTTTGAAAATGTTGAAAAATAGTGATGAACCTACGATGCCTCTGGTCAATACAATAATAGTAGCCTTAATCATCAAAAGCTCAGACAGTTACATAATTATTAAATTACAGTATTAAGAAATCAATTCTGTACCTTGAAACACTCCGTCGTCTGCCATGATGTCGCAGCAATACTTCATAGCCATATAATAACAGAGCTACTGCCCAGTGCATCAAAAGAATTAACCAACAAATGGTTAAGTTTTAACCAACCCCATGTTAAATATGAAGCAGATTTAACCAACAATGGTTAGGTTTTAACCAACCCCATGTTAAATATGAAGCAGATTTAACCAACAATGGTTAGGTTTTAACCAACCCCATGTTAAATATGAAGCAGATTTAACCAACAATGGTTAGGTTTTAACCAACCACATGTTAACTATGAAGCAGGTTTAACCAACAAATGGTTAAGTTTAGCAGAATTAACCAACAAATGATTAAAAGTTTTAACCAACCACATGTTAAAGTTTAGCAAAAAAAATAAAAGTTTAACCAACATTTTTTAATCAACCACTGTTGGTTAAAACATATTAACCAACAAATGATTAAAAATTGTAACCAACCACAGGTTAAAGTTTAACCAACAGCTGTTGGTTACGTACGGTTTTAACCAACCAATTGTGTGGTTCACCTGGTAACCTCCCATTGGTTACAATTTTAACCAACATGGTTAAAGATTTTAACCTTTGTTCTGAGAGTGTATCATGTGAACTATTGATATCTTGGCTACATACGACAATGATCTCAGTACTCTAGGACTTACTGCAAAGGCAAGAGTAAATGATAAAAAATGTGTCTCAAAAGGGCGAACTTGCCCAAACGCCGGGGTAGGTTCGCCCATAGGCCGGGCAAGTTCGCCCTAGGCTCATAATTAGGCTACACAAAGTATCATAATATCTAATACATATAGATTCGTCATTCTTCGTTATTTTATTCCAAAATAAAATGTAGGGGTCCAAAATATGCGGAATATACTCGTTCAGAATTTAAAAGTAATAAGAAATACTACATTTTGAAATATTCTCCTCTAATATTAGTGTTACTCCATTCCTGATAACAATTATTTTTATAATAACAAGTAAGAGGAAAATTACAATTTTGAAATTATGCAAAATCATAACTATATATATAAATCCCTATTGGCGAACCTGCCCATCATCATATGGCGTATGTGCCTCATATAGCGCAATAAGTGCATCGACCTACACCACGGATGTCCCACATACATTGGTAGGTTGTTAACTACATCACATCCATAATTAATCCCATACCTACCTAAAGATAATTTACATTAAAACCTTTTCTGCGACATTCTTTGGAACAAAATCAATATGAAAAATGGAAGAAAATTCACTTTGCGAGGCAAAACTGTTTTTGGATGATAAGTTGACAAACATGTTGCTACGGTGATCTTTCACGTTAATGCGGGAAGCTTGCAACATACTACTGTATCTATTGTGCGTTTGCCAAATTCAACAAGTGGCCGCAAAGATGAGAATCACGTGGTGGGCGAACCTGCTCATAGGGCGTACACTCTCCGCTCTCCCCTACTATCAGTGAATTTAATTGTGTAGCAATCAAGCCATTGGGATAGCTTGTGCAACCATGGTAACGATAATTTAATTGTTACAATCATCATTTTTTGCTGTGTATTCCTCTTCACACATCATCACGAGATATCTGCAGGTACACGTTGACACATCTAACCTGAGATAATATTTTATTCAACCAACGTATGAGTATTACTTCTATGCGTCATATTGCTTCGTTCTCATATTGCGTAGTTTTATATAATGCCTCGTAATAGTTAAAAATATTGCAAGCTGTTCCTAGATTTTAACCAACAAACTTGCATCTTCTTCATTACATTGCGCGTTGCTACTAACATTATCAGAGTATGGTCAGGTGTTTCTAAAACGTACTGACGAACAAACCCAACAATGTGTATCATTGTGTTCTCTTGAAGCATTCTCCAAGCTGATTCTGTACTACACCCACTGTTTCACCTTTTTAAATTTTGTATTCGGACTCTGATGGAAATAGTTATAGGTCGGTATAGCACTGACCGTATTCATCTATTTACATTCATTTTAACCAATGTACATTGAATGATAAGCGCCAAGGTGTGGCTAAAGTTTGCTTCTGTGTTATATATACTCTATTATTTAAATACCTTCAACTTCAATTGGACTGAATGTATTAGATTCAAGCGAAATATCACAAGATATTCAAACACATTTCACTAAGTCATCCTAACGTTTCAAGTTGCTGCAATCAGCATACACTTTCTGATCATGGCCAGCACCACCTTTGGTTTCATTCTGCGAATATACTGCTTTACTTTCCCAGCTCTTTTATACTGTAACAGTAATGCATCGGTAGCCGCCATCCATATATCGGTGAAACCATTGTGGGACGTTGGAAATGCCGAAACACAGCTATGTCGCATTGAAGAAAGAAATACCAGTCAAGGAATGGGGCTGTTCTTACATGGAAGTGAACAACTAATGTGCAGTGTCCAAGTTAATTCATCACAGGGATATTATACTCGATTTGAATTATCGGACATCTATGGTACAGAACAATCTGTTTTCCTTTATATTGAAAGACAAGGAGATTTGGTGCATTGTAGTGATAGATATGTAGGTATTGACACAAATGCTGAATTGTGCGGCGTCACTCTGTTACAGGAAAGTGTTCATTTGAATCTGCAAGGTAATACCAGTATCTTTATTCATATGGTATCAGAAACACAGCCAGTTTGCCCAGAATCTATCGATAATATCGTTTCTAGTACAGAAGTAAGTCAGACATCAAATTGCGAAAGTGTAAAGGCGTACCATACCAAAATAGTCACTTGTGATCTAGCAAATGGAAACAGATGTACACCAGAATTTCCCCCAAATTGTTTTGTAAGTATTCACCAAAGGGAAGTGATTTTTGAATGTATCGAGAACGGAGTTCTTAAAACCCATGAATCATTGTCAATCTTCCCTATTAACACATTCAATCTAGATTTAAGCCAACATAATTTAGTACACTTAGCCGCCTACTCATTTCAATATTTGTTTAATTTGCAAGACCTTGATTTACAGAACAATCACTTGACCACAATTCATACTGGTGTGTTTTCTGGACTGCATCCGCTATACCACTTGTATATTAATCGAAATAAATTGGCCAAACTTGATAGAGATTTATTTCAAGGGTTAGTTATGTTACGTAAGTTGCATCTCCATGAAAATAATTTGATCAGGTTACCGGTAGGCTTGTTTTGGGGGCTACACAACTTGTATCAACTCTCACTGCATGCAAACCAACTAGACACCTTGAATTCGAGTACTTTCTACGGGTTAGCTAGGCTAAATCATCTGAGTCTTAATGATAACAAATTTACAAACTTGTCGGATGGATTGTTTCAAGGATTAGGAACTTTGAACCAACTTGATCTGTATGGAAATGAATTAATAAGCTTGTTTCCGAATACATTTCAAGGGTTAGTTGTGCTACGCATTCTTGCTCTTTTTGATAATGACTTAATCATTTTACCGAATGGGTTGTTCGAGGGACTGCAAAGTTTGACTCATCTTTACCTTCATATAAACAAACTAAACACCTTGAATTTGAGTACATTCCAAGGGATGCATAGGCTTACTATTCTGACTCTGTATGATAATAATTTGAACATATTGCCAAATGGATTGTTTGAGGCATTGGGAAATTTGAATAAACTGTATCTATACGGAAACAAATTGGCAACCTTAGTTCCGAGTACATTTCAGGGGTTAGGTAGTTTAAGACGTCTCTCCCTATATCATAATATCATAACAACTTTACCGGATGAGGTGTTTAAGGAACTTGAAAACTTGAATCACCTTTTTCTGCATGGAAACAAACTGGAAACATTGAATTCCAATACTTTCCATGGATTAAATAGGTTAGTACTCTTGAGTCTAAATGACAACAACTTGTCATATTTGCCAGAGGGGTTGTTCAAGGGATTGGGAAGTTTAAATGAAATGTTTTTGACAGGAAATAAATTGACGTTATTGAATTCAAGAATATTCTTTAGATTACATAGGATAACTAAACTACATTTGGTTGAGAACAATTTGATAACACTGCCGACTGGGTTGTTTGCAGGTCTAGAAAATCTAAATCAACTATTAGTGCGTGAAAACCGACTTGAAACCCTGCATTCAGGAGTTTTCCATGGGTTACATAGACTAACTTCCCTAGGTCTGAATGATAACAACTTGACATCATTGCCTGATGGTTTGTTCGAGGAATTAGGAAACCTGAAACAACTGCTACTTCATATAAACCATTTGGTCACCCTTAATTCGAGTACTTTCAAAGGGTTACATAGGCTGACTGTCATGAGTCTCAATCATAACAGATTGATCAGTTTGTCGGATGGATTGTTCGAGGAACTAGGACATTTGAATAAACTGTACCTTGAGGGTAACCAGTTAGTAACTTTAAATTCAGGAATTTTCCACGGGTTAAATAGTCTAACGAACCTGCGTCTTGATGATAATAACTTGATCACGTTGCCAGATAGGTTGTTCAAGGGTCTGGGAAATGTGAATGAACTTGGGCTTCATGGAAACCAATTGTCCATTTTAAATGCGACTACTTTTCTTGGGCTAGATAAATTAGCTGCCTTGGAGCTAGGTAATAATAACTTGGTTACTCTGTCTGATGGGGTATTTTGGGAACTGGGCGATTTGCGTGAACTGTACCTGCAAGGGAATCAATTGGCCTCATTAAACCCTCATCAATTTTATAACAAAGCCAAATTACAAACTCTGGCCATCGTCAATAAATTAAAACGTTTACCAGATGGTGTGTTCAATGGATTGTTCAATCTAGAATATCTGTTCTTGTATGGAAACCAACTAGAGTGGCTAGACACACACGTATTTCAGGGGCTATTCAATCTCAGTTTGTTATTTTTATACAAAAATAAGTTAAGAAATCTTGATATCGACATATTCAAGGACAATAAATATTGAAGTAATTGATTTATCCAACAACAGGTTGACAGAATGTCCAAATATAAATCACTTGACACACTTAAGGTTATTTATAATAAGAAATAATTCATTGACAAGTATAACTAGTGATACTTTTTCAACTGTTATTGTAACTTTAAAGATGACTGTAAGCCAACACGAGATATGTGAGTGCTATGTGCCTGAGAGTGTTAACTGTGACGCAGCAAATAATAGATCACCATATCTTACATGTGATAGGTTGCTTTCAGACAGAACATTAGTTGTGTTAATGTGGCTAATTGGTCTAAATGCATTATGTGGAAATACATTTGTTTTAGTTTGGAGATATAAAACTACCAACAAATATAAAGTTCAAGATTTACTACTTAGCAATTTGGCCTTGTCTGATTCACTTATGGGCTTATATATGTTAATAGTTGCATGCGCTGATATCTACTATGGCGATTACTTTCCCATGCTATCGGAAACATGGAGATCTGGTTTTACATGCAGAATAGCTGGAGCACTGTCAATAGCATCAACTGAACTATCTGTTTTCTTTTTGACATTGATAAGTATTGATAGGTTCATTTGTATTAAGTTCCCGTACTCTATTTACAAAATGGGTAAACAATCAACAGTTGTGACAGCAATGCTGATATGGGTTTGTTCAGTAGTATTAGGTGTTGTTCCATCCATTTTGTCTGGAAGGAACTTTAAGTTTTATGATAACTCACACGTGTGCATTGGTTTGCCATTAGCTCTAATCCCATCATATACAACTACAGAAAATATCACGATAATATACCCAGAAAATACAGTTCTTAAGTATAAGCAAGCAACGTTTAATACTAAATTCTCTGGATTTGAAAATGGTTTGTACTTTTCAACAGTACTGTTCCTTGGAGTCAATTTTTTGTGTTACCTGATAATACTTGTATGTTATGTAGAGATAGTAAGATCAGTTGCAAAGTCAGCAAAAGACTCTGGACGTACACCCGATATGAAAGAACAAATCCGACTCACCAGTAAGGTAACCGCTATTATTGTTACTGACTTCTTGTGCATATCTCCGATAATTGTTCTTGGAATTCTAGTTCAAGCAAGGGTCATTGAACTGCCACCATCAGTTTATGCATGGTCAGTGACCTTTGTTTTACCAATTAATTCGGCAATTAACCCATATTTGTATACCATTGCAGAAATTGTCTCTCGTTATCGAAAGAATCAAGCTGACAAAAGTGTTCAACACACAATGGAGTTACAGAAAATGTGAGAGAAGCAAACAATACAATGTTACGCGAACAAACAAAAAAATAGTCCGTCAATGAATTACAAATATGGGGGTGGGGGGGGGGGGGGGGGAGGTCCACAATGTTGCCAAAACCACCATGCTTAATTTAGCCTGGCTCGAGCATTTCGTCAGAGTCTGGTCCAATCAAAATCAACGCGTGTCTCTACACGAACCAACCGTATAAACATGTAAACAAAACACCCCAACACCAAAACAAACAAACAATAATTAAAATTAAAAAAATGATAACATTAATTACATTTCATAATGGCTATGTATAGCCATTGACATTTGTGCAATATTTCCCGAGGTTGAAGTGCTGGTAACCTCTTCCCTCCGCGTCCTTTCACACTGTGATTCAATTTCAATGGTAATGTGCAACATCTGAAATGTTTGCAATTGGATAGATGTTTATCACCATCATGTGCATTATAATAAGAACAAATATAAATTATATGTACTTTTAAAATATTGTAAACTACATGTAGTTGGTTTTGTCTCATGAATTGTATTGTATGTGGGTTTTTTAAATCAATTTGCCATAGTTTGTCATCTTTTAACTAATAGTTGTGTCATTGGTTTCAATATTATGCTGTATTCTATTTATGATGTTTTTTATCAATTTGTCATAGTTGTTCATCTTTTAACCATGTTAACTAGCTTGTGTCATTGGTGCAAATTTCATGCAGTATTTTAATTTTGTTATTTGATATTTTGTACTATTCCTTTTTAAAGCATATGTTATTTCGATGTATTTGCATTTTCATGGTTTGCGTAAAGCGCCAGAAGCTTTTCGTGTTATGCGCCATACAAGTTTATTATTATTAATATTAGTATTAGTAGTGTTAGTATTATTATTATGTATAACTTATCTAAAGTGCACATACAACTTAGCACAACTGCAACTAAATTGTTGGTAAAAACGCTATTCAATTTTCCGCAACTCTTAAGCAATAAAGTCTGCGTCACTTCAGTTTGATCAACATATATTTAAATACAGGGTGTCCCAGAATGGTTTATACTGTGTTTGATGAAGATATAAAGCTTTAAACAACAGCTATGTGTCTTAATCTACTAGGTCTAATATACTGGTGTACATGTACCCATATATAGTCAGCGTCATACTAATATGGACAAAATTCCACCAATGCGTGCGTACGTGCGTAAACCCTGAAGTGCGTTCCGTCAGCATTCAAAGATGACTGCGTGTCATGATTGGTCAATCGTGAGATATGCATGCGTATTTGTTCGCGAGTAGTATGCATTTGAACGCGACAACAAATCACGCTCGTCTCGTAAAATATCTTGAATTTCATCCATAGCATTATGACAGTGATGATTAGCTTCATGACAGTGATTGCAGTCTGTTAATTTCATCAAGATATTTTGTTTAGGTGGGGCATGACTTTGCTGAAAACCGATGGAAACCTGGTTTTTTTTTCAACGTTATTATCGTTCGTTAATAACATCGCTAGAGACAGACTAGCGCTGTACTTATTAACATTCTTTAGCGTTAATACGCGTTCATTAGCGTACCACCAGGGCCCAGACACCTATTGTTATAGAACAATGAACCTCAGTACGTACATGAATATACAATGAATAATCATATCAATGAATATACGTCATTTGTGAAGTCGAAAATGAAAAGTACCAGACCATAGTGGACACGAACGGCCGTAATCTTTGAATCTCCGTTGATTTCAATGTTATGTCGGAGTGTTTTACCTAATTTCATACTGACACGACCTGAGTGATAATCAAACGGTCCCCGAACGATGCCCTGGCGCTGTTGAAGTCAGAAATATCATCGTTCCCTACAGTCCGAGCGTTCCCACATCGAATTTCACCTAGAATATTCGTCACACGAACCTATATCCGCCATCGTCTGAATATCGAAAAGGCCCTCTGGAGAGTCAAGGGGACAACATTTTTTTCTACGCATGCGTCCGATCGCTTTGGATTTGTCCATCAAAATTGTGGACAAATTCCTAATGAGTATGTGCTGCATGGCAAGTGACACAACTTCTTGTAATGCGCTAATCAACCGTAGATCTAACTCCCGGGCTCCGGCCAGTTTGGGGCAAAAATCGCACGGTCAAAAAATTTCGCACGGTCACAACATTTCGCACAGTCACAAATTTTCGCACGGTCACAAAATATCGCACGGTCACAAATTTTCGCACAGTCATAAATTTTCACACGGCCAAAAAATTTGAGTAACCGGCCCTAAGAGGCCCAAAACCAAGCGGCCCATGTGGCGATCGCCACAACGCCACAGTGGCCAGTCCGCCCCTGGCCATAGGGAGAGGGGGGGGGGTGGACTTATCAGGCAGTATAAGTCCGAGTTGTACCGACGAAAGGCATGATGTACAGTCAATAAAACTACGGTAGTGCCCGCCACATGTTGTGGCGAATTTACACTTACTTGCAACAGAGTGACGGTGGAATCCGGGGGCCGACTATACGACCGTAACAGAGCGACAGTAGAATCCGGTGTTTCATTTTTTGTAAAGTTGAGTGTATTAATATAGTCACGGTTCTAAGCACTTCTCTAGCCCGCCCGGCCTGTGGGCCTAAATGAGACGCCGTGCACTTTGCGCCGTGCATGCTATAACCATCTAATACCATCTGAAGCGTAGCAGCATAAAGTATTATGAGAAAATGTGTACATATTTTTTTATCTCCTAAGATAAAACATCACTTGTTGCTGATTTTTTTGTTCCACGCATTGGCCAAGTGGCGCCGGAGTCTACCATCGGACCGGGCTTTCAGTTGACCTACGCATAGGAGCATCGTTGAAGCGAGAATGTCCCCTGTAACCTTTTTCAAGATCTTTGGCACTGAAATTACAATTTTGATTCATAAAAGAGGGAATCCACTTTACTCATGCGTGCCCGTAACAAAAGGTT
Organism: Ophiura sarsii; assembly: GCA_035610835.1. NCBI lineage: Eukaryota > Metazoa > Echinodermata > Ophiuroidea > Amphilepidida > Ophiuridae > Ophiura > Ophiura sarsii. The sequence goes on from CM069443.1 coordinate 30,778,590, forward strand.
TTCGCTCCCATATTATTCGTTGTTCAGATCAAGTCAATGTACGACCTTCAACAAGCCAACCCTTTGAATACAAGCGTTACTCTGTTAACATAATGACGGGCTATTATAATGTACATTGGCGGGTTATTTTCAAACGAGTATCCATCAACATGTGATGTGTGTTTCACAGAGTAAGATATATGTGGTGTTGGTCTTTTTTTAAATTCTGAACCAACTCTAGCTCTCCAATGGCTGATACGTGGATTACCTCTAATCACCTTTCAAAGGTACAAGACTTGATCGCGTCTATCAATAGTTGTCTGATTGCCTTTCCACATATATTTCGACATGAATATTGCGTCTTCCAATTCGTTTATTAAAGCTAGCTAAATTTGGTACAAGAACTAACTTTCCTGAAATGAAGCTGTACCAAAGATTTTCCAGAAATTCATCGGTTGTACAGATTTAAAAAAAAATGGTAATCATGGTAGATTTAACATTGATAGAACGGTCTCATTTCTCATGTTGTACGATTGGCTATGGTCTGTTTTGGAAATGTATTTGCTTCGTGTATCCAAATAGCTAGTTACAGTTGTATATTAGCCTAGCTATAACAAGCTATAAAAATGACATCTCTGAATGTATAAACAAAGTGTGCAAATGAGAAATGGTTGGGCACCGTGGTAAAATGGTTTTACAACAAGTGTTGCTATCATTATCAAAGTGAACTCAACTTCAATCACCTATTTATCGAGCAATAATATATTGTTTACGCATTTTAATTGTTTAGATTATAAAGTTAAATAAATCCAGAGATAAATGATAGATAGAAAAATAGATTAAAAAAAGAATAGAAAAAACTATGAAAGCATTGGCGGCCTTTATAAATTATAAAAATTGACATAAAAATAATGTTACATACATCCACAATCAAGTTTAAAAAAAATAAAAAATAAAATAAAATGGAAAACAACAACGAATACACGGAGATTCGAACCCGTGATTGCCGATTGCAAACGATATGACCAACGTATGCACGCCACAGAGATCGACGAGTGTAATTGTGTCAGTTTTATTATTTAACCATTGATTCTTTTATTTATAACGAACGGATTTTTATCGTGCCATTTTTGACATTTTAAACCATATTTATATGTTACTCTCGCACAAAATGTGTTTGTAATGTGATTATACTCCTTATTTTGGAAAGAATGGTAAAAACGTTGACATTTCGAACACAATAAATGGCATCTTGTATACTGTTTATACGGCCGCTCGACTGAACGTTGTGTGACGTGTTGCATTGCATTATTCATGTTACGATCTGTTTATGTATGCTTTTGTTATACTTCTCAATCGCTCATCGCCAACTCTGTACAAGAAACTTCATGCGCTGTCCGAACGCTGTCGTTAGAGAACAATAGAAAAGTCCCTTCGACTCTCCAGAGGGCGTTATCCGCGACCTTTGACTGGGTTCACGGGGTTAATCATATTAATGAGCAAATATGCAAATGAGCTAAGTGTCCCCTCCTATTATATATACTCCTTGGTACCACCGCTAATATTAATAACACCAGTTAGCGTCCATAATAGGGCGGCAACGGCGACAATAGAGTTATATAATTAACACATCCTGTTCACGACAAATTGAAGCCAACTAACGGACAGTCGAACCATGACAACAAAAATTCAAAACAATTTCGCACCTACCCGCGTGCCAGTAGTGCGCCACTTTTCATGCAGCCTTTCCGCACTGTGATTCTGTTCAGCGGCATCATGTGCGTGTATTCTTGGTTGCTTGCTGTCCATACGTTCATGCACAATCTGCGCCAGAAATCCACTGCGCCCGTGATACGCCCCCGACAATATGACATTGATATGATATCGACATGGTGCCCGTGAAGCAGGAGACATGGTCCCCTTGAGGCCGGACTATGGCTCCTTTCACACCGGTACTAATTTTAGCTTCAACGAATTACGTGCATTGGTATGCCTAATGAGCGGCCTCTAATACCCCTGTCACACATACGGCGATCAGGCCTTGCGCTCTCGTTGCGCTGAAAAAGGATCAAAACGCCATGCAAAACGCATTAAGGTCACCGAGAACCGATTGAAAACGCAGTGGACACCATCTAGAGCGGTGTAGGGTTCCCATGATCGCCCATGAGCGCCATACAAAGCGCCGCGCTTGTTTACGCTCTGCTGCGATCAAGCCAGCGCTTGTATTGGGCTTATAAGTCGCTGTCTGCGTTGCTACACCTTCTCAACACGTTTTCATAACGTTCTCTGCGTCAGCGCGGAGAGTACAGAGCGAGTGCACGAAGGGTATAAATTCAAACATTGAAATAGTAGAAATTATATTGCAGTCCTCAAAATAAGTGATTGCCTGTAGGTTATAGATATAGTCTTAACTCAAACACTATAGCTCCTACGTAAATATATTAAATTATGAAGTAGGCCTAGTAAAGAAAATACTCTTTAATTCGAGAGATATTGTTCACGACTGTCGGTTAATAATTAAGAACGCAACATTGTGAAGGATTGAACAAAGTGCAGTTTACATTTTCACGCTTGGGATTTGAACACGCGGGACAGTGTGAGAGGTATGTGTACGGGCTGCATTGATCAATTGAAGCATCCCAAAAGCTGAAGCTACATGTAGTCCGAGGCTGCGTGTTGGCTTTAGGCAAATAACAAAACGTGAAGATTGAATGAATATTAACATATTCATTCAATCTTCACGTGTAATATCACAAATTAAAGGAAAGAAATGTCCATACCACTTTATAATTGAATACTTTTACATCGGAGCTATTATTGTGTTGAAGTTGAGAGCATATTAATGTATTACCTGGTCAGTTACTTATTTGAGGACTGTATACTCCTTGTAGTAGCGCTACAGAAGGAATAACAATAACCCATGTTTAAAGCTCTAATCACATTGCTTGTTATGTAAATCCTATTTAGAGAGTATTATCCTAGCTTAGAGTAATGCGATAATGCCACTTTTGTAGCCATGGAAATAGTAGAGTGTCAATTGGCGGGAATTTTGAACAGGTGTATCAATAACATTGTTGAATCTGAATATATTAAAATGATAGGGTCATTCAATAAGTTCTACCCCATACCTCATAACTTTGCTATTGTATAAGCCAGTTGCATGAAATATTCCACAAATGTAGTTTGAATCTCAGCTACAAATTCATAGTGATTGGTCTGAGTACTGGTTGTACTTTTCTGGAGATGCAGTACAAACCAAAGGTCCAAGTAGTGCGACGAAAACAATTACAAAACAGCCAAATGTTTCATAAGAGCTATACTTTTGGCCAATTCTAATCGGTAGATTATAACCGTTCTAAATTACATTTATCTCTTGAACAGACTATAAACAATAACATTAATTGATGTACCCTATGTATATATAATAGTATGGGGAATGCCCTCTAATAAGGCAGAACCAGACCAGGACAGCCATTAGTTTCAACCCTACCACAGAGAACCGCTGCAAAAGTCATATTATTTGCTCTTCACTATGGCTTGACTTGGCTTGACTTGTAACAACGAAAAATTGACTTAATAGCTGTAGGCCCTATTCCAGTTTGCTAAAGGCGTAGCAATACATTCGAGTTGATATTATACTATTTGCAAGCATACAAAGGTTAATATTGCCTACAATCTGATTTATACATGATAATACAATATTATATTCAGAAAAAAGAAGAAAAAACCACGTATTTCTTTAGGATAATTGTCCGTGTCTGTTGTCCAAAATCTCTCTCTGGTTTTGATCGCATTATTATAAAAGTGAGAGAGATACCAATTATCATTTACTATTAAATGTGTAGCTATGATTATACTCATGACAAAAGTCATGAAGCAGCTGCCATTCATATTAACGATGCTATGAATGAGGAGGTATAACTCATTGAATGACCCTCGTATTATTAATGAAGTTTTGATATTCAATTTTTCAAAACAGGTTAATATTATTCAAATCATTGCCCCAAGTACAATACCAAACACCTGTTAAACTAATAATCCATGTGAATGGACTCCATCCATGCATGTCTTTGTCTAAAGGATTCTCAGTATGTGCTTGGAGTTTGACGAGTGAACAACTACAGGATGACAGGACAGGACAGCGCTCTGACACAAAACAAGCGTAGTACACTGGCGATTAAGGGCGACCATGGGGACGCTCTCACGTCCCAGCCAGTTCCCACTGCGTCACCAAGGGGTTCGTAGAGATCTTGATGCGTTTAAGCTTGGAGTTTTTATATTTTTAAAGCGTAATCTAAGCGCCGACCTGATTGCAACAGAATGTGAAAGGGTTTTAGCGACCTTGACTTAAAAATGGACAATTTCGGACAGTTTTCCGCGCTCTCACTGCGTATTATACATATTTTTGAGCGCAGTTCAGTCGCTGGTCTGATCGCCGTATGTGTGACAGGGCCATAAGAAGTGTGTCTATCTTGATTAATGTCCATCGACATCGAGCGTGATATCGCTAATAACGCTTATTAGAGTGGTTGACCGAAACAATAAAACAGAAGCACATTAAGTGTTGTGCATGTGCCTTACTAGCGTTGATATCGTATTAGCGTCCAAAGACTAAGGCCAAAACAACAACAAAATGTTTGATTGCCCATAGATGCTCTCCAAAAGGTAGGGTAAATCAGTACCAAATTAGGTCCCTGAATACCAGAATTAAAGAAAGAAGAAAACAAACCTGTTACATTTTTTTTCTTCATTTTCTAAGTCCAACACAGGACCTTAGATGACCCACATGGGTCAATCAAGGTCATCATATACGAGACTTTGTAAAAAAATGTAAAAAAAAGGGTACACGATCGGTCAGGCGAGGCAAGCAAACGTTTTTGTTTTGGCCTAATGATGCTAAAAATGCTAATTAGCGTTTACTCGTGCGATTGCAAAGATAATTGGCCGAGTGCACCAATGGCGGGTAGCTGAAGAATAGCGCTACCTCGCTATTAACTGAGGCGTAACCCAACATTTTGAGAGCACCAAACCGGTAAGCTACTAGGCTAGTATACTTGCGAGTAATTTACGCTAAATCTTATACCTGACCGGACCCAAGAGTAAGTTGAAGCATAAAAATTTATGCTGTAACTAAATGATAATTTCTGATTTGCCTGATGGACGATTACATATGATGATAAATGGGTGATTTCTATCATACAAGTCATTCGGCCGAGTGCCCATACCGAACTGTACACTTTTGACGTGAATGGTCTTTAAAACTGTGTCGTCACTTGCTAGGTCATGAGTGTAAATAAAGAATCACGTTGAATCGGCCTGCAGTCTGAACAAAATGACGCCATTTTTTTGTGGCCAAAAATGTCGAAGTTGTTTACCGCTTTTTCACAAATAAGGACTATCGTGACATTACAAACATATTTTAGGTGAATGTCACATACAAATGTATGTGGAGGTGTTTTTTGTAATTGAATAGTTCAATGGTTAATTAATAACATGATGCCAGTTCTATCGTCCATTCTTTGTGGCGTGCTACTGTGATCCTGTCTTTTATAAGTGGAAAACACGGGTTCGATTCCCGAAATTCCCTCATGTTTTTTGTTGTCTTATTTTTAAACATGATGGTGACTTAATGGAATCATTCGATTTAATGGCCCAGGTATTGACATACTTTTGTATTTATTTATTACTAACCAATTGATTTATTAAAATGTGTATGTACACTGTTAGAAATACCTGTAAAAACCGGTAAAATACTGGCAATAAGGACGCCAGTCGTCAACCGTAATGATAAATCACAGTTACCGTTAACCATAATGTTAGTAAAAAACGGTTGACAACTGGCAATCAGGACGCCAGTTGTCAACCGTAATGTTAAATCACAGGTACCGTTAACCATAATGTCAGTAAAAAACCGGTAAAATACTGGCAATCAGGACGCCAGTTGTCAACCGTAATGTTAAATCACAGGTACCGTTAACCATAATGTCAGTTAGAAAACGGTAAAATACTGGCAATCAGGACGCTAATTGTCAACCGTAAATCACAGGTACCGTTAACCATAATCTCAATAAAAAATGGTAAAATACTGGCAATCTGAATGCCAGTTGTCAATCGTGATGTTAAATCACAGGTACCGTTGATATGTATATTTCAGTAAAAAAACGGTAAAATACTGACATTCTGAATGCCAGTTGTTAACCGTGATGTAAAATTACAGGAACCGTTAATAATTATATTTCTGTAAAATAACGGTAAAATACTGGCAATCTGAATGCCAGTTGTCGACCGTGATGTAAAATCACAGGAACCGTTAATAATTATATTTCAAGGCCAGTTTTCAACCGTGATGTAAACACGGGGTGGGCAAATAATAGGAATTCTGGGCGATGCAGCAGAGCTACATACATCACTTCCTCTCGGTAGTGACCCAATAACTTGTACTGGGAATTCTGGGCAATATTTTTCATTCCGTAAAATAAACAGAACATTAACATGAGTTTTTACATCTTTACATGGTTGTTGGTGGAATAACAGTGTTTACTTAATAGATGTACTCTATTATGTGCATGTGTTTGGGCTATTGTGGCTGATTGTAATCACGCTAATTAGCATAATTAGTATTTGCATTAACGGAAAAATCCGTATAATTAAGCAGAAAATATGGCATATTTCACTTTACGGAGTCCCTAAATTTACGGAAATTTTTAACAGTGTACCAACTATGAAATATGAAATATACCAAACTTCAAATCAATCAATAAAATGTGCATTTATCAAAAATATAAGGTTATACACTATGAAGACAGCGCTTGCTTTCAATTCATGAATTGGTTAAATGCAACATCATTTTATATACACTCTGATTAATAACGCACATCAAGTATTGTATCATTCGTATACACCTATTGAGTGCTTAAAGTTCCTATTCATTGAGATCATGTATGGTATCAATGGAAAGCTTAGATTGTATAGAATATGTTAATCTTTATTTCATCTTAACCTAATATACTGGGAATTACCAATAGGCAATACAAACTTTCGAGTACAGACCCCCCCCTTATACCTTGGGATAAATAGTCAAAACGGGGTTTAGAATTGTGACGTCACCCCAGGCACAGAAATTCATCCTCATCCTATTCAACCCATTCATCGAAGTCCGAGATCGATACCACACAGACAGTACTGCACACAGCGCTACTATTCAAATAGATACAAGAGAGGCATGCATCACAATGGACAATGAGTTTGTTTACATTACCGGGTCCCTTTGCTGACGTCATACAAGAATCTTGATTTTCACCTCTCCACTTCCGGGTTTGCGTCCGCCCTACACCGGTACTTTCTAGTGCTGTTTATTATTTACAGTGGCATTTTGGGACGTGGACACCCGCGGGTGGACACCACCATTTTTCTAAGCTTTCCAATGATATATAATTTGGCTATATTTCAATTTTCAATGAATAGCACCTTTAACATTGCTACTAACATGACTAAGCCTACTATTAGCTAGGTAGCCTAATTACAACAGCAAGAGTCATATGGTTAGAAATCATTTATATTTTCCGCAAAACCATAATTGTTATTAACCCAAGTTATATTCTGGTCTTCATTGCCCGGATGATGCCGTCTGGAGGAGGTTGGCAAGTCGTCGTCAAGTACATGTATACCGTCATCTTCAAAAGCCTCATTTCTAAAATCATCCATGTGAATACTCTCTTCATACTTCATCTCCGGTTCTCCACGACAATTGCCGTGTACACAAATACACGAAACGATGATGGCTATGATGATTGTACCACCTACGACCGAAAGAGTAACGGCAAGGAATAACTCTAAATTTCTTGCAACAGGCGTCCCCCCTTCTAGAAATGAAGAGAACAAATAAACACAAACGTTCAGTATAATATAGTACATGTCAAACATCGAACGTGTATTAAGAAACTATATATTAAGAAAAAAAAAAAAACCTGTTAATCACCTTGACTGTTGACAGAGCTTTGAAATCCCATGTCGCATGTATACGGTATGTTGGGAAAGTGGTGGATCAAATCAACTTTTGAAGCTATACGACAAGTACATCTGGATACATTTGTGGATATTTTAAATGAAACTATTATAATATATGTGTCTTTTTATACAAATTCAAATTGATGCAAGAAAATCACTCGATCTCTATAATCTCCTCATATTATTCAGGTTTTTTTCTTCGTTACGGACATATTAATTTTATATCTCATGATGTTATAATAGAGGTTATCCGTGTTTTGGATTAGCTGTCGTCTTGTCGGGAGGGAAGAATAAACTATTTTAAGATTTGCAGAAAGAAGATACACCTGTTTCATGAAGCATGATGTGGGCCAATTTTGTAACACGGTTCATGCGTTTCGTTGAGTCCGTATAGTACATAGGCTTATGTTCAATTTTTCGTCCCTTCGGGCATTTTATAAACAATCTCCACAAATTTCATATTTTAATCAACATTTTGTGTAGATTTCAAAAATTCCGGGTGGGAATTTTTTAAGTGGTGTCTTGGGCGCTTTTTGGGCTACTTTTGGCGGCCATCTTGTTTTGACTTTTAGATGGTATTGAAATTGATAAAATGGGAGTACCGTTGGCATGTAAAACATTTGCACACCACCTCTTATGGTATAATTAGGAATAAGTGACAGGTAAATCTCTAAAAATAATAATAACAGTCATTTTGGGGGATTTTTGGGCTACTTTTGGGTACTTTTTGGGTGATTTTGGGTGCTTTTTGGGCTCATTTCGTCATAAGTGTGAATTAGGCCGTTTTAGTGGTAATTGGTCATTTATTTTGATGGATTTGTATATATTTTTCTTGCCACCACATATCTGACGATGGGCTATGTCAATTGGAACTGCGTTATCTGCTATTAGGCCATTCGTGGGGGATATAATGCTCTGATTTTTCAGACACGTCCTAAATCAGTGCTTATTATTTCACCTTAAATACCAGGACACTATACATCCTTGCATGTTTTTTCTCTTCTATACGTGGCATGTTCCATAAAGCGTGTACAGTAACGGGTCTTCAGACTGTCCCAAAATGATTAGTACCCATCATTTCCCAAGTTCATAAGTTAATGAAGCAATCCCTTCGACAGGGCACTCCCGTGGCTGGTAAGACCACATTTTCCATATCCGGCCGGACGCATTAATGTTTCTCATCATGAAACCAAATGAGATTAGGTCCATTGTTTTTTCATCATCTTTTACATAATACCATTTCATTAGAATTTTAGATCATATAATTATCGGATATATCAGACTGAAAATACACACCATTGTGTATATAGACAAAGTGCAAAGAATTGTGTGTTTAACGTGTTAAATCTCTTGTCAACTACTATAATATGTTATTCTTTTCTATGTTAAACTGTTATTATAGTGCTGCTTGTTCAAATCACTGAGTAATACTTCTCATTTTGATGAGTACATGATGTGCATCACACATGAGTAATCCAAAGCTTTGTTTCTACAGTGGGCCAGGCTAATTTTTAGGGACATTTAAATGTGTAAAGAAGTGGTCTTGGATAAATAATACTGGCTTATACTTCTTTTTCACATTGGGTGGAGTTTCTTTTCAAAATTGGTAAACATTAAAAGTCCCTTACTTTTTAACTTTTGATTTAGATGATAATTTCATGCTTTAGGCAAATAGAACATTGTCTGTCTGCAAGTGGTGGTCCGGTCGCCCGAGACCACCAAAATGAGCACCGGGCAACCAACATTTTCTTTTGCAGTTGCCCGGCGGGCAACCAAAAATCTTACTAGAAGTTAACACATGAATTTAAATATTTTACAGAACTGTGAATGAAACAAAATCATCTAAATAATAATTATATAATCCAAGTTTCATACGGAAATATCAATCTATCATTGTACTTCCATGATCTTATTTGGGCCTTATTAGTATGTATCCTAATTATACCGTACGCGTGGTAGCTGTAGTCTGTAGGAGGATTGAAGGCTGATTCAGCAGCAACAACAACAGCACAGCAACACTAACTAACCCTACTTACGTGTACCTTAAAAATTCCAATATATAACCCAACTTGAATTGTCAACTCAACATTTACACTTATATCATGTGATACAAATATCTTTATCTCTTTATTAAGTACATGTACATTCAAGTTCAAGTTTTTTGTGGCCGAAATACTCAATCTCAATATGTTTATAGTAATAGCTCCAACAACAGAGAAACTTCTGAAACTGAAAGAATAAAAGTTTAAAAATAACAAGATGATGATGGTGTGAGTGACTGTGATGTGATTACTAGTTATTAGCAACATATTTATGTTTTAAATTACTGTCACAATTGTGTTCAGTATCACAACTGTGACGTCTAGCGCGGCGCATAATCGGATTGGGTGTAGATTACTAAAGTTAAACAAAATAAACACATAAAATACGGGCAACCAACAATTCTGCCGGGCAACCATAATTTCCTGCTAGGTTGCCCAGCGGGCAACCAGATTTTGTTCCTTAATTCGGACACTGTCATTCACAAAGTTCTACCTCCTTAACATCGCATATGAATGTCATCCCCATGACATTTGTCATGATTATCTGAATCATGGCTATCTATGAATGTCTTTGAAAAAAATTATCCAAACAAATGTTGATACAATCCTTTTCATTAGCCAAAACCGATAAGAGCTTTAATATTTACGCTGTTACGTCCAATCTAAAACTTCGACAATGGTGCTCAGCAAACTGAATACTGAGAAATCTCGTCTCTAATGTGCCGCGACGCTTCGGCGTCTCGGCAAAAATCTAGACATGCAACGGAGCGAGTTCAAAACACATGGCCATACTGGAATACTGCTAATCGGTCAAATTCGTTGTTACAATCCAGGTGAGCTAGAAAGATGAATGAGGTGTCATTTTCCACCCACTAATTCTGGTATTACAAATCCAATAGAGGAGTCATTGTTTAGGGGTGACTCTGACTCTGACCTCTCAATCTAAGATGGCCGACTATCTGTGGATGGCCACTGTCTGGCATTTTGAAATACCTAAAATATACCGTCTTTGAAACCAATCTGCCGAGCACCTTATCACCCCTGTTTGTATGGTAGCCTATACTTATTTTGTTTGGTTCACCGCTTGAGTACGGATTTAAAACCGAAATCATTCAAATGGGATACCAATAGACACCGTTGAATCACAGATGACTGAACTGTCTGACTAAATATATTCATGACATAAGATCATTTCAATCCATGTGATAATTTAAGGACCCAAGTGGTCATTTAATGACCATGAGTGATCATTCAATGACCACAAGTGATCCCTTGTGGTCCTTTAAATGATCCCTTGTGGTCCTTTTATGATCCCCCTTGTGGTCCTTATTATGATCACCCCTGTGGTCCTTATTATGATCACCCTTGTGGTTCTTATTATGGTCACTCGTGGTCATTGAATGATCACCCGTGGTCATTGGGACCACAAGGGATTAATTAAGGACCACAGGAGATCAGTTAAGGATCAATGAGGATCATTTAAAGGTCAAAAGGGGATAATTTAAGGACCACAGGGGATCAGTTAAGGACCACGGGGGTCATTTAAGGACCACAAGGGATCATTTAAGGACCACAGGGGATCTTTTAAGGACCACATGGGATCATTTAAGGACCACGGGGGATCATGTAAGGACCACAGGGGATCATTTAAGGACCACGGGGGTCATTTAAGGACCACAAGGGATCATTTAAGGACCACAGGGGATCTTTTAAGGACCACATGGGATCATTTAAGGACCACGGGGGATCATGTAAGGACCACAGGGGATCTTTTAAGGACCACAGGGGATCATTAAAGGACCACAGGGGATCATTAAAGGACAACAAGGGATCCTTTAATGACCACAGGGGATCATTTAATGACCACATGGGATCATTTAATGACCACATGGGATCATTTAATGACCCCAAGGGATCATTTAATGACCCCATGGGATCATTTAATGACCATATGGGAACATTTAATGACCACAGGGGATCATGTAATGACCACAGGTGATATTTAATGACCACAGGGGATCATTTAATGACCACAGGGGATCATTTAATGACCACAGGGGATCATTTAAGGACAACAAGGGATCATTTAAGGATCACAGGGGGTCATTTAAGGACCACATGGGATCTTTTAAGGACCACAGGGGATCATTTAATGACAACAAGGGATCATTTAATGACCACATGGGATCATTTAATGACCCCATGGGATCATTTAATGACCATATGGGATCATTTAAGGACCACAGGGGATCTTTTAAGGACCACAGGGGGATCATTTAAGGACCACAGGGGATCATTTAAGGACAACAAGGGATCATTTAAGGACCACAGGGGGTCATTTTAGGACCACATGGGATCTTTTAAGGACCACAGGGGATCATTTAAGGACCACAGGGGATCATTTAATGACAACAAGGGATCATTTAATGACCACATGGGATCATTTAATGACCCCATGGGATCATTTAATGACCACAGGGGATCATTTAAGGATCACAGGGGATCATTTAAGGACCACAGGGGATCATTTAAGGATCACAGGGGATCATTTAAGGACCACAAGGGAACATCTAAATACCATGCGGGCTCATTTAATGATCATTTAATGACCATGTGGGATATTAAATGACCACAGGGGATCATTTAAGGACCACAAGGGATCATTTAAGGACCCCAGGGGATAATGTAAGGACCACAGGAGATCAGTTAAGGATCAATGAGGATCATTTAAAGGTCAAAAGGGGATAATTTAAGGACCACAGGGGATCAGTTAAGGACCACGGGGGTCATTTAAGGACCACAAGGGATCATTTAAGGACCACAGGGGATCTTTTAAGGACCACATGGGATCATTTAAGGACCACGGGGGATCATGTAAGGACCACAGGGGATCATTTAAGGACCACGGGGGTCATTTAAGGACCACAAGGGATCATTTAAGGACCACAGGGGATCTTTTAAGGACCACATGGGATCATTTAAGGACCACGGGGGATCATGTAAGGACCACAGGGGATCTTTTAAGGACCACAGGGGATCATTAAAGGACCACAGGGGATCATTAAAGGACAACAAGGGATCCTTTAATGACCACAGGGGATCATTTAATGACCACATGGGATCATTTAATGACCACATGGGATCATTTAATGACCCCAAGGGATCATTTAATGACCCCATGGGATCATTTAATGACCATATGGGAACATTTAATGACCACAGGGGATCATGTAATGACCACAGGTGATATTTAATGACCACAGGGGATCATTTAATGACCACAGGGGATCATTTAATGACCACAGGGGATCATTTAAGGACAACAAGGGATCATTTAAGGATCACAGGGGGTCATTTAAGGACCACATGGGATCTTTTAAGGACCACAGGGGATCATTTAATGACAACAAGGGATCATTTAATGACCACATGGGATCATTTAATGACCCCATGGGATCATTTAATGACCATATGGGATCATTTAAGGACCACAGGGGATCTTTTAAGGACCACAGGGGGATCATTTAAGGACCACAGGGGATCATTTAAGGACAACAAGGGATCATTTAAGGACCACAGGGGGTCATTTTAGGACCACATGGGATCTTTTAAGGACCACAGGGGATCATTTAAGGACCACAGGGGATCATTTAATGACAACAAGGGATCATTTAATGACCACATGGGATCATTTAATGACCCCATGGGATCATTTAATGACCACAGGGGATCATTTAAGGATCACAGGGGATCATTTAAGGACCACAGGGGATCATTTAAGGATCACAGGGGATCATTTAAGGACCACAAGGGAACATCTAAATACCATGCGGGCTCATTTAATGATCATTTAATGACCATGTGGGATATTAAATGACCACAGGGGATCATTTAAGGACCACAAGGGATCATTTAAGGACCCCAGGGGATAATGTAAGGACCACAGGGGATCATTTAAGGACCACAGGGGATCATTTAAGGACAAAAAGGGATCATTTAATGACCACAGGGGATCTTTTAAGGACCACGGGGGATAATTTAATGACCACAGTGGATAATTTACTATCCACAGGGGATAATTTATTGACCACGGGGGATCATTGAAGGACCACATGGGATCATTTAATGACCACAGGGGATCATTTAATCACCACAGGGGATCACTTAATGACCACATGGGATCATTTAAGGATCACAGGGAATCATTTAAGGACCACAAGGGAACATTTAAAAACCATACGGGCTCATTTAATGATCATTTAATGACCACAGGGGATCATTTAAAGACCACACCTGATCATTTAATGACCACAGCAGACCATTTAATGACTACAAGGGATCATTTAATGACCACAGGGGATCACTCAATGACCACACGGGATCACTCAATGACCACAGGGGATCATTCAATGACCACCACAGGGGATCTTTCAATGACCACAAGTTATAGCATTATAACCTCATGCAATAATTTTAAGATTGGACCGGTTGTTAAACAATGTTAAATAGCCCCAGGTGATCGTTTAATGAACACAATATTGACCACACACAATCATTTAATGACTGCGAATCACGCCGCGAATGGTCATTTAATAACTCAGACGATGATTTACTAACCCTCAATTGAGATCATTATATAACTCGCGTCACCCTGTGATCAATTAATAACACAAACGGTGAAATAATGAATGATGAATTATTTAATGACCATGTGATAGTTGAATTTCGCCCAAACAATGGTGGACCACGGCTACCTTTGATTTCTAAGTCTAAGCTAGAATCAATTTAGGTCCTTTAAAGTAACTTTCGTTTATTTTTATATTTTACCAAACAGGCTAAATAGACATTTGGATGAATATTTTTGGCACAATTTGATACCAACCATGACACCTAACAACAAAGATAAACCATGATTAGCACAATTTATAGAAAATTAGTCTCTTTTCAAAAAGCACATTTTCACAACACTATGCGGGAAAAGACACCAATTGTTAACAAGCACATACATGTAAGCCGTCGGTCCTGTGTTGATTGCTGCGCATTTCCCCTCAATGCGCGGGCTAATTCAAATTCATAGTGTCATACATGGGTGAAGGATGTGAATGTAACTGGATTTTTATTGAAAAGAGAACAAATTAATCAATTTTTTTAGTCGTACAAGATCTTCATTTTTATCATATCGGTACAATTAATTTGAACAATTTGAGTTGACAGAGTCAACAGCATTTTATGTTACATCAATCTGAAAAAAGAGAAATTGATGATATAATTACTGACTGATGTGTGTTATTTAAAATGCTTCATTAATATCTACAGCTAACCCAAACCAAACCAAACCAAGGTGTATCGCTAAAGCTTGGTAAAATTCCAATGGTAATCATCATGTTCGTTTTTAAGCAATTTTTAACATGTTTTTTAAAGGAAATTTACACAGCGGTCTATGGAGAATATTAATTATTTTAAACACATTTTGCCCGTCTGGCCCGAAATGTGCATGCCATATTTGTGTATAAAAATGTTGCGCAACAATATACCCTTTCCATTTGACCATTTCCAAAATAAAAAATGGAGATTACAATTCTCACAATTTAACGAAACGTGTCACTGAAAAATTCGGAGAGCAATCTTCCTGTGAGATTTGGCATTAATGTGCACTACGCGCGTACAATGAATACATCATTGCGTGTAAATGCTGCATCATAAGATAGGCGGTATGAGATCGCGATGTGATTTTAATCCAAATTAAAAAATATATAACTCATTTTATCTTTAAAGGGGGTGGGGTCTTTGATCCCTGAACCAATATCTAGAACCCAAAGTTATATGTATAGATTAATGCCTTGTACATCTCACTTTACATGTATATTATATCAAAAAACATATGATTAACAGGTGCAATATAGGCCCATTTAGTAACGTTAGTCACATTTCTTTCTCAGTTTATAAGAGGTGCCTTTCTTGGGTCATCTGAACCCTTTAATCACCCCTTAGCAGCCCTGGTTGCGTATCATTATATTATGTATATTAGACACTGTCTCCTTGTTGTTCTATATCATTTGAGCAATTTGTTTTTAGCTTTTTTCTCATTTTTGAGGACATTTTGAATAAGTTTTTTATTTTTTAATATTTTTTTTAAGAAAAAGGGTACTTTTTCAAAATCCTCTTGAACTCGTTTCTTAATTTCCTTGCATTCACCTCACTATCAATGGGATTGGGAAAAGTAATCTATATCATACTTGAATTTTTTTTTAACCAGGAATATATTTGATTGTGATGTACCCATTTCTTTACACTTTTTATGAAACAGACCTTGTTCAGAAGAGACGCCTGTTTTACTGGTATTTAAGGTGAAATACGCATTTAGGGTGTGTCTTGAAAATCAGAGTATTATATTTGAGTTACCCTCCCTCCCCCGGTGATGGCCTAATACTAATAACAGATAACACAGTTCCAATTGACATATCCCATCGTCAGATATGCGGTGGCAAGAAAATAAATACAAATACATCTCAAAAATAAATTACCAATTACCTTTAAAACGTCTAAATTCATGCGTATGGCAAAATGAGCCCAAAAAGCACCTAAAAAGCACCCAAAGTAGCCCAAAAAGCACTAAAAAATGCCATAGTATGACTGATAATTTTTATTTTTGAGATTTACTTATCACATATTTCTAATTATATCATAAGAGGTGGTGTGCAAATGTTTTACATGCCAAGTACTCCCATTCTATAAATTTCAATACCATCAAAAATTCAAAACAAGATGGCCGCCAAAAGTAGCCCAAAAAGCGCCCAAGACACCACTTAAAAAATTCCCACCCAGAATTTTTGAAAACTACACAAAATGTTGATCAAAATATGAAATTTTTGGAGATTGTTTATAAAATGCCCGAATGTTTACATAAGCCTATGTACTAGTAGTGCGAGTTAACTCACGGTAACTTGTTCAAGCGTGGGCCCATACATCTGTTCCGAATTATTATACTCTTTGGTTGAGACTCGGTAGTACGGATACCAGGACTAATTGTCGACGGTTGGACTGACGATGGCAAGCTTGGATTCCGTTCAGTTGGGTTACTGGGGACGACCCCAGTGGCTGAGGGTTTAGAGGATGGACTTGGATATGTTGGGTTTCCACTACAACTAGGAGATGGTTCTGTTGGGTTTCCGCTTGGGTATGTGTCGGTTGGTACGGATGGTTTATTGGATGGCGGGCTCGGCGTAGTGTCTGTTGGCAATCCTGTTCTCTCTGTAGAAGAACTAGGCTGTTGTGTAGATGGTTTGGCGGTAGACGAGCTGGGCTGTTGTGTAGATGGTTTAGCGGTAGACGAGCTGGGCTGTTGTGTAGATGGTTTAGAGGTCACAGTTGTAGGAGGAAGCGGGACAATGAAACAATCTATACATATCATTTCAAGCAACTCGTCAACCGTTGCTACATCCCCGTTACTGTTTTCAACACTTACAGCTGACACAGTAATATTGATTGATGTCATCTGGTATGGGGACACCAGGGTTAGATATGGTATATCGAGTACTGAAACGTTGAACGACCCATTTCCTTCATAGGTAGCTGGTGACACCGTCATATTTTCAGGAACATCTGAGATGAACAGCGTTATTATCTCCGATCCATCTGAATCGATTGCGTCAACACTGATATTCAATGATACATTTCTTTGATCAGAATCAAAGTAGCTCGGTGACACTTTCAAATGTGCAGTATCCGCAACGGCTTCAATACTAACTGGAATTACAACTTGCCTACTTGCTTGTTCATTCGATCGGACTGTGGTAGCTATTATAATCACATCAAAATCTGCATCATCATTAGGTGGAGGAAGTATTGCCATATCTGGTATTAGTTCATGTGGCACTATCCAATCATATCCATCTTTGTATCCAACATTGAGAAATCCTTTTTCAGGCACTCCTTTAATAATTCCATAAGTGTAATTGGAAGCGTTATCTGTTACCTGTACAACTACTGTCAAATTGACAAATGTGTCTTCTTTTCCAAATGCAGGAAGTCCGCCTATAACTGGAGGCTCGATTGGCGGGGTGTCTAAAATAAAGGATTAAATATTAAAAGTTATGTATATCAAAAGGGATGAGTTTGAAGAAAAAAAGTACTATTACTCTCAACAAACCTCAAACATATTAAAACAACTATAGGCCTAGTACATTAAAAAAAGGTACAGCTCTATGAACTGCTAATGAATCTAAAATTGACCTGCTGACCGTTTTAAGAAAATCACAAATAATAGAATATGCAATCTGTACGGAATTCAGATGGTTTCGTCCAGTTATGCCGATATTGTTTCCAACAAGGAAAAATGTAATATGAAGAACCATAAATCAGCGCATATTTTGATATCATTGATGATATGATACAGTATGTGCGTATGATCATTCCAATGTAAAATGAATGAAATCAAAAATTCGAATAATCTTTCTCAAATCGCGACAATTTAAACAGATCTCCTGTTAAATTTTGATAGGTTCCTGATGGACGGTCCCATACCACGGTATTAACTACTACGTTTACAAATTCGTATCCATTATCATACTTCTGGATGCATTGAACGGGATTTCCAAGCTTTGGCATAATTCTATAATTCCCTACACACCCATATTGGTAGAGCAACACCTATTGACGTGTGTAACCATGGAAGGTATAGATGGGGTGACAGGTGACGTCACACCGGGCAAAACGTGGCTAGTTGCCATCGTTTTTTGCCCGGCGGTTTGCGCGCGCATTCTGTTTTTTGTTTGGGACCCGTGCTTTTAAAACTCGCGCCAAAGCATTATAATATAAAGGGCAATACGGTATTATAGTGGACAGTGTTGTGGTCACATGCTGTTCCCTCAAGCGTGTATTGACAGTCCAGTCCCTTCGACCGTTGCGTTTGTTGATAAACATTGAATGTAAACAATGGTCACCTCATCTATTGATGACACTGCACATAAAACTACTAGTCTTAACTCTAGATGGCGCACATCATATCGGTAGAGCGACATCTGTTGACGCTTTAGGGAGCACATCAAAACTCGACCGCCCGGCAACCGCCGGTTTCGTGCGGTTCCGTGCGGTTGCAGCAGGTTTCTATTGTTCTACAATGATATGCGGTCCAACCGGGCGGAACCGCACGGAACCGGCGGTAGCTGCGCGGTCGAGTTTTGATTTGCTCCCTTACCCATGGATGGAATTGACGACGACAGGTGAACCTACTAAACCTTAACTAACATTGAAGCATGATTGTAGATGACGCTTTCGCTTTTCAATTTCATCTGACTCACGCTGTGCCTACATTATAGTAGGTAGGCCTTAACCAACAGTAACAGGGGTATGCCAGAATAAGCATTCGCAAGCAGGTCGTAACCAACAATAAAAGGGGCTCGTTATGAAATGCAAATGGCATGAGTATGGACAACACAACACCCCGTCTTACCTAAATCACAAGCTGAGCCATAGTGATCGGCAAAGCATTCGCAGAAATCTTCTCCTACACAGGTACCGTTTCCAGAGCAATTGTTTACGTTCTCACAAGAATCTGCAATCGTAAAACGTACAAATCATTATTACATTAAATCATATATTTCTTAAGCCAACCTTCTGTTATTTTGTTAAGAAACCAGAAATTCATACAGGTCAACATACTTATATCACGTTGACGTGGCACGTTCGGGTGAAATTAAAATGAATAGGTGCCCTATCTACCCAAGCCTATTATGCTCCAACATTTCAATCGTAGTAATATCATTCTGGGGACTACCGTCGGCTATTTATTATTCAATAGTGGGAGTAGCCTACTCTTGCAATCCTAACAATTCAAGCAATGTGCAGATGTGGAATTCGCACTTAAATTTGATCTGCCATCTATAGGTTGTTCGGTAGACACCAAATACTCATACAGGCTTGTCAGACAGAAGGCAACTAATTGGACTCATTCCATTTCATTGGACATTGGTGAAAGATACTATATATAATTCCACGAAGCGTATATTATTATTCCCAAGTTTGACCTACATTCCATTTCCGAAAAGATTACTTCAAGGAAACTTCCTGATTGAATATCGGAAAAGGAAGGTGTATTTCCAACGTTGTCAGTGGCTATGGCTACAATATTATAGGAGCGTCCAATTGGTAAATCAAGAGTTACGGTTCTATCCGTTACACCATCTTCAATCATCTGCCTTCCGTAATCTTTATGAGAAAAAATAGAAATAGTTATATTAAAATAATTAAATAATTAAGTAAAATAATTGAATTCAAATATTAATTTCGTTTACTTGCTTACAGTTAGATGTACAGCGTGTCCCAAAAAACTGGGTTCAACAGTTTGCGAGCTTATAACGAAATAAGTAGGAAACATGGATAGTTCATATTTAAGGATATCAAACAAAATATACCTAACCTTAACTGGGTAAATTCGGAGACTAATCCAATGTAAACTTTTTGAAATACAAAGATTATAATAGGGCGTAGTCAGAACCCATTTGTCCCGATTTAAGGAATAAACCATCCGTGCGTTGCATGAAACTGTGCGCTATGTGCAGTATTCCCGGCATGGGGTGTTTTCTCCGAAAGAACTTAACAATAAATCGGACTATAACAAAGAACATTTTGTTTTAATGTTTGTGTAAATAATGAACTTGTATTATTGCAATATGACCAAGATAATTTTGTTTACTGCCCAAGTATTTGTAAAGAATGAATGCAAAGGCAAAACTTTGATAAAGTCACAACAATGTGCAATTGCAACACATCGGAGTGTTCCTTGAAAAGTGGGACAAATGGGTTTTGACCACGCTCTATTAAAATCTTTGTATTTCAAAAAGTGTATATTGGATTAATCACAGAGTTTAACCAATTAAGTTCAGGTATATTTTGTTTGATATCCATAAATATGAACTATCCATGTTTCCTACTTTGTTAGTTATAAGTTCGCAAACTTTTGAACCCAGTTTCTTTTGGGACACGCTGTAGACAACAATCATGACAGTCGTCCGAAATATTCACATTGACCCGTCGATCTTTGTATATACAATAGATTGTCTTTTTAATTTAAATTTAAACTTTTTATCGTGCTCACGGCCGATGCTAGAAAACGATCCACTTTTCCCGTTGAATACCATTTAACTGAATATCAATTCAATGTTTGCATGTGTTTGAAACGACTCAATAGACTCTACTCCCAGCGATTGGTCACCCAAAAATCGATCGTCAGGTCGATGTGAAAAGGTTCGTTTAACAATAATTATAACAAATACATTAAATCGAGGTCACCTGTACAGTAGGTATCAACTGAAATTTAAAACAAGCGGTCCGTGGATATCTGTGAAACATGTATATTAGCTTGCCTATAGATGAGGTGACCTATGATGTCATGAATTTACAAATGGGACACCCTCTGTTGTTTCCCTCCAGGCAGAATATACAGTAAAGTTAATGAAGACAACATGAAATTTCTTTCTAATGAATTGTAAAACTCATTTAGTTTTAGTTTTTTTTGTGAAATGCGATAGCTTATATCATTCCTAAGCAAGTTTAAAGACAGTTTTGATAACAATTTGCTGTGACACCACAATCTAGTTAGAAAACCTGATCTGGCCTATGTACACTATAGGAACTCTTGCCCGGTGTGTTTTGTCTCAACCAACAGAGGGCGTCCTAAATGTCAACAAATGTCACCTCATCTATACTATACAGCGTAACTGTTGTTTAAACAAATAGTTTGAGATATTCTGTGGTAACGTTTCATGATTACATTATTGACTATTCAAAGATTCGGAGGATCATCTAGTGAATCCAAGGCATTGATTGTATCATCCGTCATTCGTCTTACCATTATCAACGTAGATATTCACAAACTTGACACCAGACGCGCTGTCGAATAGATTCAAAGTAATGGCTAACACTCCTGTTGACAGTGTTTCTTCAGTTACAGACATGTTAACGAATGGCAACCCTGAATCCATCTGTCCAGAATGGGGGAAACAAAAAGGAAGCTGAATAGTGTCAAGCATCATTACTACAACTACACATGGAGATGTAATAATTAATTATAGCCTACAAATGATTAGGAAATTACAATTTGTATAACAACTTTTCATCAAAAAGAAATTCACAACTTTATAAATAATCATTATCCTTAAATGTAGATATTCTGATTGCTGGCCCGATTTTCAACTTGATGTTTTCTATTTTACATGAAAGGTCATCCTTAAATGTGTCACATTCCAAATTTTGAGTTGCATAGCTCCAATGGTTCTTATTTTAGAAGCACAAGGTCCCAAGAAAGAAATGTTTGTAACTTCACTAAAAATAAATTGACATGATTCTGCCAGGAGCATGTCAATATGTTTATAAGGCCATGCGTTTTGAACTCGCCACCCTTCCCGTTGTATGTCCAGATTTTTACATTTTACAACATCTGAGATTCGAATTTACATATCGCAATAACTACTTGTTCTACCCCATAAAAGGTATATATTTTCTGAGCGGTAATCTCACAAGGAATCCAAATATGCTATTAATATTTAGATAAGACCTAATGGTACCATGTTGTGATTAATAATGTTAAAAAATATCGATTTTTTTCATATTTTGATTAAAGCTCAATAATATTTTATACATACATGTATCCCAATCATAATTTGACTGTGCATATTAGTTCCTCATGCAATTCTCCATCAGAATATAATGGTTGTCAAGGGTAACCTGTTGAAATATACTATATCGGGAAGTGAATGAGTACAAACGTTTACACATTTCATTTTTATTAGCGTTTACAAATATATTTTTGGGGTATGCGCCCTATTCTCATCTAGACGGCATTTGTGAATTCCCATATTTGAGAGCTTTCCAAAAAATGTTTAATTTTGCTATCATCGGTTGAATATTTTGTTTGTTACAGTCATGTATGTAAAACCGCTCAATTAGGGCAAGTTCAGCGTGAAGCGAATAGGGAGAGAGCCAAGGGCAATGCAATCGATTCATGATTACAATTGTTATATAATAGTTGACACATTGTTGAAACAGAAACTTATAGAATATAAAACAATCTTTAAAATGAGACAAAAATCATGTTTGTACCATACAGACACGAGGAGATATTGTAAATTGAACGTAGAATTGGGAACATTTTCTATATTCCCTATAGAGATCGTACACAGCGCCACCGCCACCGCCGCCACCGTCACCGCCACCGCCCCTGACTTTCGAAATATAATCAATCATATCTCAGCCAAACAGTTGAGTTGAGTTATTAGAGAGAGATGGATGATTCGCCACCAAATATGCAACGCCACCACACTTTTGGGTGGTGAGTTCAAAACACATGGCCATAACTGTATTTTGTATTCAGCGCCATTGAGAGTGTATGAAACAATCTTTAAATGGTCAAAAACCTCATATGAATACCGTATTTAGGGGGAGTAAGATTCATAAGGCTACTTAGTTACAAACATATTAGGCCTTAACCAGAGAACCATAACAAGTTGTATATTTAATAGCCCCCATATTGCTTAGGGTCACGTTTTTTAACCTCGGCACCACAAAAAGGTGGTTTTGTTACATTTTAGAGGGGTTTTTTTGTCTTTAGGCTATTGTATTTGAGTAACTCTCTATCAAATTGACTTGTGTTTGAGCTTATCTTAAAGACAATTTAATACCTTTTAATTAATACAGCTCGTTAAGTATAATTAGTCAGGGTGGTTGAGGGAGCGGAGGAGGAGGGAGTGGAGGAGGAGGAGGTGATTGCAATGCAATACATGGTGGAAAATTGTTAAATCTCAAAATGTCCTAACAGACAAATGGTAGCGGAGTGGTATAGCAGTCCCAAGTATGCAAATGATTCCATTGCATACAATGTCATGCTCTACCACACACAGTAATCAACAACTGACTAAATCTTATTGTCCTATTTGCATGAATGGATGGTTTCTCCTGACCTTCATTTGAAAGTATTACTGGACTCCTGCCTCAGTAATGTCTTTAAGACCTATGACCACAACTGGTACTACATAATAGCCAAAGTAATTAATTGTCATTACTTAATATGCAACACATATTATTATGATACTTTTAAATGCCCACTGTTGCAGGTTGAGTTACGTTATCAATAACTGTAGTGGGTGAGATGACAACATAATACTCACGTACTGTACATGGTAGTTTAAACACCCTGTATATTAAATTGCTGTGTGAAACAATGCTTTATAATCACATAGTGATGGTTAAACTAAACGATAGTCTCTCAAACTTGTTCTGAATTATCATATATTTCATAACTTGTTTAAATTGGTGTTTTTTCAGTATTAAACATTGGGTATTTTGACCACCCCGTATATATATACTTCCTAATAAGCTGACTAATTAATATTGAATTCGATGGATGGGTAATTTACTCAAATACAACAAAAACATGTATATCCTTCATATAGGTCCTGCATTTAGACTGTGGAAGAAAAAAAGTAAATCATCATTTTGTATAACATTTTAATTGTTACACCCTGTATAATGTTTAGGTCACCTGTATATTTGATTTCTAGTTTAAGAATTTACAATCCTTACATTATGAGCTTTCCAGATATATATGGTTTCATACCCTTTAGATGTAAATATTTTAATATATTCTACCAAAACAAAAAAATGATGTATATTTCATGAAAATGACCAATGTAACACAAATGTAGCCCAGGTTAAAAAATGTGACCTTAGTATTCAATGATAACATTATGAGGAAAACAGTGGGCATTTAAAAGTATCATAATAATATGTGTTGCATATAAAGTAATGACAATTAATTACTTTGGCTAAGGATGAGGAAATTGCGCCAATACTATCAAATCTCAACATTAAAGTCGGAACCTTTGACTTGGAGGAATATGAGAAGGCTAAGAAGGCACTAGTAGAGGGGAAAAGCTGTGGGGAAGATGGTATTACACCTGAAATGCTCAAAAGATGTGATTTGGACAACATCATTCTTGTCTTCTGCAATGATGCCTTGTTGAACGGGAAAAAGCCAGAACAGTGGTCCATTCTCAACATAGTACCAATACCGAAATCAGGTGATCTCAGCTTGGGGGGCAACTACCGTGGAATAAGCCTGAGTTCAATTGTTGCCAAGCTATACAACAAGATGATACTCAACAGAATTAGACCGGAGCTCGACGTCCACCTAAGAGCTAATCAAAATGGCTTCAGAGTAGGACGTACCACTGTAGGTCATATACTTGCCCTCCGAAGAATTATTGAGGGAATAAGATCAAATAACCTGCCAGCCATCATAACCTTTATCGACTTCAAGAAAGCGTTTGACACAATACATAGGGGACGAATGCTGCAAATATTGAAAGCCTATGGTGTACCTGATCAACTTACAAATGCAATAGCAGAGATATACAAAGACACCAAGGCAAAGGTTATATCACCAGATGGAGAAACAGAAGTGTTTGAGATACTGGCTGGAGTACTACAAGGATACACCCTGGCTCCATATCTCTTTGTCATTGTTCTTGACTATGCCCTAAGAGAGGCCATAGATGGCAGAGAAGAAGAGCTAGGATTCCACCTCACAAAAAGAAGCAGCAGAAGAATAGGACCAACCGTACTAACTGACTTAGACTTTGCTGACGACATTGCACTGTTGTCTGAGGAAGTGTCTCAAGCGCAATCACTACTCAACAGAGTGGAGACTTCAGTGGGCAGAGTTGGGCTAAAAATGAACGCTGCAAAGACGAGGTACATGTCCTTCAACCAGACGCTAGTACCTGTGATCACCACAAGTGAAGGCATGCGCCTTGATAAAGTGGAGGACTTCAAATACCTTGGAGCCTGGATGAACAGCACTGAAAAGGACATCAAAACACGCAAAGCAGCTGCATGGAGAGCTTGTGGCAAACTTAGTCAGTTATGGAAGGCTAAATCACTATCCAGAAAGCTCAAAGAAAGACTGTTCATAGCTACAGTAGAATCAGTCCTCCTTTATGGATGTGAGGCATGGACAGTCACCCCAAAGCTTGGTAAACAACTGGATGGATGCTACACTAGGATGCTAAGATCTGTGTTCAACATCAACTGGAGTCAGCATGTGACGAATAAAGACCTGTATGGGGACATGCCAAAAGTCTCGGACAAGATCAGAGAACGCAGAGCAAGATTTGCTGGACACTGCTTCAGGGGGTCCAAGGAGCTTGTACACAAACTCATACATTGGATTCCAAAGCATGGAGTAAGAAAGCGTGGCAGACCAGCCCTAACCTACATTGACATACTAAAACGTGATACAGGACTGCAGGTGGAAGAAATCAAGACAGCTATGTTGGAAAGGAAGATCTGGAGAGGCATTGTGGTTCGGAAAAACCATCCGCCATAAGTCAAGTAAGTCAAGTCAAGTCATAACATTATCCATGTTGTCTTCTTACTCTAAAATCCTAAGGGCAGCCATATATTGTAGGGCTGTATTCATTATTGTTTCTATGACTTGGATTAGTGCATCCATGCACGCCAATTGAATCAACAACAATGCAAGCCACATTCCACATCATGAATAGCCATCCATTCAAGGTATGAAAATGCCTTGACCCTTGTACATTTCAATGGCAGCGTTATATGTAATATTCGAATGGCTGACATGGTCAAATAATTTCCAGATCAGATTTTTGTCCCGCACCAACTCTCTTTTAGGCCGATTTCAATTGCAAATGTGTCGAAATGCTTAAGAAATCACCTGATCAGACTGCATCAAAATATGAGCGCATCCTTTACAAATTTGAAACGGTTCACACCGCCTTTTAATATCAGCATCAGCAGGCTCTTACATCTGCTGCCGATCGCGATAAGACAATACTAAACTGCTCACAAATGTGAAACAGCTTTCTTTTCCTTCCACCATACGCTGTGTGATTTCATAGAAGTCTGTTTATATACGGTTCTTTACATATTATCTTTTTTCAAAATGGATGCTCTATCTGCCCGAGTCTGCTTTTAATTTCTTTCGTATTTATTATACATGTATGTTATTTCCTTGTAGGTTTGTGCGTTGTGTGATTTTACAGAAGTCTGTTTATATACGATTCCTTACATCTTATCATTTTTAAAATGGATGCTCCATCTGCCCAGGTTTGTTTTGTATTCCTTTCGAATTTATTGTATGTTATCTTCTTGCAGGTTAGTGCTCTGTTATATCTAGGTATACACAAAATGGCAAATAATATATTTTCAATGTAAGCTGCCATTTCGGGAATAAAACTGTTTCAAAATTAGAAGACACACCTGTTTCATGATATGTAGGCCAATTTGGTAACACGGTTCTTATGATGAATTGGATGTCATGCACTAATTCAATTGAATGTAGAATGGATCGGGTGCGATTCCCCTTTGCAGTCCGTTCCGCATGGCTAATTAAAGGATAACCCTATTAATTATGTATTATACAAGAATGACACTCTTAAAGGTGGCTTTCCGATAACTTTAGATTTTTTGCCCATCATATTCTGCTATCAGAAGAAACCCCATATTTTGTGCATTATTTTTGTAACATCTTTGCCGCAAGATATGTTCCATTAAGACGTTATAGGCCAAAATGCAGTGAATTACTGTCAAAGGTGGTTAACCACCCGGCCAGTCTGTGTATACTCATTGGGCAAATTGAATGTCACCATGTGCTTCTAAAATAAGAACCATTGGAGTTATGCTAATCAAACTTGGAATACGACTATTTTAAGGATGAAGAACAGACAACCACCAATTTGAAAATTGGGCCAGCATTCGGAACACCTACCTTTAATTATATTAGCCCAAATGTCTTACTGTGTTAAAGATAGCTGGAGTGTCAATGGGCTCGTTGTGGTCGAAAATGATCGTAGCCGTGGCATCGATACGTGCAAGATCAGCAGTTCCTTTGTTGGGTTTTACGCTGTATGTAACATACCCTTGTCCGTCCGTCCCATTCTCAGGATTTGGGGGCAAGAAACCAATAGATGGATCAGTCGGTTGTTGTCCTTCAAAAATAATCAAAACAACAAACAACACAGTCATTGAGGGTTTGAATTATGAATACAACAGAAAGCTGATTGTTCACAGTTACGAATTTTGTGTAGAATTCAGTAAGTGTCAATTGCAAGTTATTCTCGCAATTCACAATACGATACGCCATCCTCGGTTGCTTGGGAGAGGCCAAAATAGAAGGTGCATCTTGGGAAAAAGTCGCCGAGCATCAAGAGTCCGCATACTAGAGGACTGGCATATGACGTAGTTTACCGGAATTGATTCATGGCAGACTACTGAACTTTGTTCACTAAAACTACAAGAAGCTTATCTTGTAATTTTTCCCACAGTAAAAAGTAAAAAGTATTTCCAAACATCCCTGAACACTCAGTAATTGCAATGGACAATGCAAGTTACCAAAGTAGTAAAGGATAAAAAGTACCAACATCAAGTAGTTCAAAGGCTGAAATGCACGAATGGCTAACAAATCATAACATTTCTACTCAAATTCACTGAAGAAATCTCAACTTTATGATATCATTAAGATGAGTCAGCTAGCATGTCACGCAAATGGTCGCTATTTTCTTTTTCAGCCAGCGCGAATGACCTCGCTCGGCCAACGGACGTTTTTGCAAGGATGAAAATGAGAAGAGTTTTAAATATACTATTTTTGTGTCATTTCTGGTAAAATCTCCACTATAAACTCCTTATTATGGTTGGCAAGGCTTCAATCTTAATTAATACAGGTGATTTGATCCTTTAAAATGATGTGTAGGACATAAATTACCATCACATGACTCACTTAAAACTCTCGCTTCCACCTTTTAAGAGTTCTTTGAATCTAAAGTGGAACAGATCAAGACAAAGATTATAAACACCGAGTTTCGCAGCATGTCCGTTAACATTCAGAATCATGTCAGTCCGAGTTTACTCGCTTCCACGCCGTGACCATGGATGAAGTGCGTAAAATCATCATGCAATCATCAAAGACATCCTGTCCGTTGGACCCGATACCTACTCCGCTTCTCGTGGACACTCTTGATTCATTATTACCTACCATCACCAATATAATTAACGAATCGTTCTCGCAAAGTATCATTCCATCTGAGCTGAAAGTAGCTTTGGTCTCGCCACTTATAAAGAAGCCTACATTGGATCCGGAGTCATTTCAGAACTACCGCCCAATATCAAATCTGCCATTCCTCCATAAGATCTTGGAACGTGCCGCAGTTCTTCAACTCCAGCAGTACTTGTCCGATAATAACCTTCACGCGAAGGCTCAATCTGCATACCGACAGTTCCACAGCACGGAAACAGCCCTCATTCGCGTCACTAATGACATTCTTCGTGCCGTAGATCAACATCAAGAAGTTGTCCTCGTGTTGCTTGATCTGTCGGCGGCTTTTGATACTATCAATCATCAAGCTCTTCTGCAACGTATGGAATGCCGCTTTGGAATTAAAGGCCCAGCACTTGTTTGGTTGAAATCATATTTTCATGAGCGTCAGCACCGTGTCCGGATCGATAACATCCAATCCGATCCAGTTACTGTGACGCGTGGTGTTCCACAGGGCTCAGTACTCGGTCCCCTCGCGTTTATCATGTATAGCGCTCCAATCGAGCAGATTGTGAATGCCCACAATATGAATTGTACAGTATACGCTGATGACTCGCAAGTCTATGTCTCTTTCAAGCCCACTGAGTTGGCTAATATTATCCCAGTTATCGAAGTTTGTATTAAGGATATCAAATGCTGGATGACACAAAATATGTTGATGCTGAATGATAGCAAAACGGAAATACTGCATCTACATTCTCGCCACGTTCCATTTCTGCCATTATCATCTCTTCAAATTGGTGATTCAAAAATTGACCTTGCACCATCCGCCAAGAATCTCGGTGTTGTCTTTGATGATAGTATGACGATGTCCCAACATGTTAGCAGCATATGCAAAAGCGCATCGTATGCCCTGTACAAAATTGGTCGGCTTCGAAGATATCTCAATCAGACATCTACTGAATCGCTGGTGCACGCCTTTATTACATCGCGGCTTGACAACTGCAATTCTCTGCTTTTTGGTTTGCCAGCCTGTGAGCTGAATAAGTTGCAACGCATTCAAAATGCAGCTGCCAGGCTTGTGTCGAGGGTCAAAGGACACTGCCACATGAAGCCAGTTCTTCGCCAACTTCATTGGCTTCCTGTCAGAAAAAGGATCATGTTCAAAATAATCCTCATAGCCTTCAAAGCAATCCATGGTCTCGCTCCCGAATACATTCAGGACATCATTACCATCCGCACACCATCTCGTTCTCTTCGTTCATCATCATATATCCAACTGAAATATCCACCCCTAAGACTGCTCAGGACCACGTCATATGGACACCGTGCTTTCTCAGCTTCTGCACCAGTTTTATGGAACCCGTTGCCGGTGCAAATCCGTAACATCCGCTCACTGAGTCTTTTTAAATCAAAACTGAAAACACATCTTTTTACATTGCCAGATGTTTAACTTATATATGACTCTGTATTATTATTATTTTTCAAAACTTTTTATATTCTAATGTGCAATATTGTGTAACAATTCAGTCTGATTCGGACCTTCCATCCATTTCGGACGCATGATCTCTTTTGTGTGCGTTCGTCCGATATGTCTGGGGAGTCCGAACCACACATTGCAGTGCTGGTAACTGCTTTCTCGCTCATTGTCATGCGCTTTTTAATTTTTTTAATAGTTTTAGTCTGCATTCTTATCATGTATTTTTGGTATTTTGTGATATTTTTCATGTAAAGCGCTTTGTGTTATTTGTAAAGCGCTATATAAACACGGTATTATTATTATTATTATAAAATACTGAAAACAGTATCGCAATTTTTCTGCAATATTTACACTGAAAAGTGTCTCCATAAATTTGCCATATCTCGTTAAAAATGGTCACTACCCTTCTAAATGTTTCGCAGCAAAATAAAGTGTAGTCTTCGTCTCCGTAAAATGTCAACATTTGGAAGGCTTGTTGCTTCAAACAGTCAAGACCAGCAGGGAAATAAGATGAACAGATGATTTTAGTTTGGCAAATCTTTCACATTCTATCATTCTCTGTGTAGAAAGTCGCGTTACCGATCGATGAACCTATTGTCCCGCTAAGTTAAAGTAAACCAGCCGTGCGTGTAGTGTCGCGGGAAACGCATGTATTTCAAATGGATATCCCTAACATATGCTTTGTCTATACAGAGAGCATGTGAAACCACAGCAAAATTCCGATCTTTCAACCAAAACTGTATATTTCATATGAATATTGGAAGCAGATATTCATTCTCTACCCTTCTAATTGTTTTACTATATGAAAGATCAATGCTTCAAATTGAAGTCTGTGTTAGCAAATTGATATTCAAATGCTTCAAACGGTCACGACCAGGGTTTTTAAACGCATATCACATAATTATGATCATTTTACCTCATTTTTAAATCAAGAATTACATAATGTTATACAGTCATAAATGTACAATATCTGATATGAATGATAGCAGAAAATGATAAATCAAACAACTGTGAATAAAACAGTCTACAAACATATTCTGGTTTTATGAGAAAGCGATCTAAAGTGAGCTCTTCTATTCGGTAAATTTCGGAAATCATCGGAGCTTGCATATTGCAGTTACATCCCGTGAAAAGAAAAAATGACCTTGCCGTGCACAGAGCGTGACCTGCTGGTTGACTGTGACAACACGAAAAATGGACATGAAATATTCGGGCTACCACCATATCACTGCAATTTGATTTAAATCCGGAGGAATTAATTTGGGCGAACATCTAGGGATACATGTACGTCGCCAGCTCTTCAATATGACATCCATTAAAAAAACCATATTGCGTTTAATTATAGCCCTATGGTTTTAGACAGAACATAATCTAATGAAATGAACATAATGAACACTATCGACAGATATGAACACTATCATCGACTATCAAAGAAAGAAAGAAAATCAGGAATGCTCTCAGCCGTTGCGGTAATCAATGGTTGTTCAACATGTTCAATACAATGTTCAGGTACCCACAAAACCCACTAACAAACTAACTGAAGGGCTCTGACCAGCATGTAAGAAGCTTCATGGTTATCCCTTTCACATAAAACCTATCGTTTTTAATATTCTGAATGTTTATTTTAATGAGTTATGTATTTGTGTTGTTTATCAGGTTTTGGTTTATTTTGGTATGTATTAGTTATATTGATTGTATATATTTCAGCTTGCGTCCTACTGTAGATAATAAAGTCCCATGTATTATTATTATTATCATCAACATGTAAGGGACGTGGCATATCTGAAAGGTCTACTTCAGTAACATATTAAACAAAAGTTGTTAAACCCTAAATATAAACAGGAACTTTAAGTCTCTGCAGACTGCATATTACAAAATACCATGCCAGCCAGTGTACGTTGGAATGCCAGTCACCTTGTTAAACCAAGAATAAGAACCAGAAAGGGATGGATAAACAACAAAGCCAAGAAGAATCACATGACGAATTCTTGACTGAGTGTATAGTTTAATCAATTCAAAGTTGGCGAGAAATAATACGTGTTTTTTTTTATCTCGCCGTGTGCAAAGGTAATCCAAGTGTTTACGCTACTTACACGGTAGAATGGCGTACCCATTGAAAGCGAGGCTCTCCCCTCACGCACTATCACGCCACACTGCGTCGGTGGTTTCGCGCATGTTTGTGCATCGCGTGACGCGTTTTGGCGCGTTGATAACAGGGAAGAGCCTTGCGTGCAAGTAGCGTATACCCGCTAATTCGGCATACCCAACAAGCGTCACGCATACGATTCACAGTGCGCCATGTGAGTGTTATGCGCGCCCACGCTCTTCGGAATCCATTCACTGCTACAGGAAAGTTCGCCAATTTGGAACTCAATGTACTACTTATCCAATAGATCCATCAATGTCGTCATGTCAGGTCAAGCATCCAAAAAATGCTTCTGTTCCACAAGGATCTATCCTTGGTCCACTACCGTATTCTGTTTTCGTTGATGACTTTGTGGATGTTTGGGATAATGA
The DNA here is from genome assembly GCA_035610835.1 of Ophiura sarsii. Lineage (NCBI taxonomy): Eukaryota > Metazoa > Echinodermata > Ophiuroidea > Amphilepidida > Ophiuridae > Ophiura > Ophiura sarsii. The sequence goes on from CM069443.1 coordinate 30,811,666, forward strand.
ACTCTATTTGTCGCTGACGACTCTACACCTTTCGCACCCATTAAGTCGTCAACTGATGCCAACGCAGTAGCTGCCAGAAGCTTGTCGCTCTTCGCAAGGTTGCAAATACATTGAAAACTGAAGACTGATCACTCTGCCCGACCGACCCATTTTCTTCGAATTTGCACCAAAAAAACCACAATGTTTTTCTTTCATGTTGTTGAAATTGTTGAACAAAATTGAAAAATTTGAAAATTCACAAACATGTTCCGACATTTTTGAAGAAAAAAAACCCGCCCGACCGACTCTACCTGAGAGGTCTGTTTGCCAGTAGAACAATTTTGTGTTCGTCGCCGAATGTTAATATTTATTACATGTTATGTTTATGTTCCAGGATTTTACCGAGAGACGACAAATCTGTTTAAATAATTTGAAAATAGTACCTGTCAGTGGGTCTATTGCTTGTAACCGCCAGAATACTACGCGATTGGTAACGTCAACACCTGCTGTCACTCTCACGTAAACTCCATGAGACGTCAATAAATCAAGCGTCTCCTGTACACATAATTAACAAAAGTGTAGGAATACCAGCGCTTTGTTGTATCATTATAAGTTGTGCACCATGATTCCCCAAATAGTTTAGTTTTGTTTTAAGTTCCAATGCAGCGGTTTTTCAGGATCCATGCCTACTGTGTAAAATGGCCCCTTATAAAATTTTATTTTCTCGTAAGCGACTGGTTATTCCAATTGTTAATTTCGGAAGATCGTGGTCAAGAAAAAAAGGCAAGATCAAGACATAATTTTCGAGATATAAGCCGTCAAAGATACGCTTGCTTATTATAGAGCTTACAGGCCTAGCCCAAGTCTAAGTAATTCTAATATATTATTGAAGTCTCTAAAATGACTCAAAGTTCAAGCAAAATTGGTCAGAAAAATAAAATTTGCAGTAATATTGTTTTATAATCTTCATTTAATAATTATCTGATCAAAATTCCAGCCCAAAATTCACCTGTTGGAGCATTTTCATATCGTTCACTAAATAAATATAATAATAAGCATTTATATAGCGCTCTACAAAGAACCTTCCGTTGTCTGCTCTATTATTTATTGGTGTGGTCCGTGTGGACTCGCCATGCTTATAAGTATAGCCTGAGGCCAATATGTCATCGTAAAACTGAGGTTATACGCTCTATAGTTTTTTGACCCAGGTCTTCGGGACATGCTGTATAACAAGGGCCATTAATAAGACAGCATAAAAAGATCCTTCCTGGGAGGACTATTCATTATTTAGACCAGGTCTAAGTTGTTTTGTGCATGCATATAAGTACCATACACTTTAATATTTAACATGTTACGATTAGAATCAACTATAATCATACGAGGGTCGGTCAGTAAGTAATGAAAGTGATCATTGTATGGGATGCATGAGTGATCCTATTGAGAGATAGTGTGATCAATACAAAGTATGAACCTTTGTCTTTCAAAAAATACACTTTTGTATATCTAAGTATGAACTATGACGTCATAGCATTAGCGTAAAGTAAGTACACTTCGGACACTGCCTGAAATCGGTCAATATTTGACTGGATATGTAATAGGTTGAAATATGGGTTGATTGAAATATTTGCGTGTATCTCGGCAATGCAAGCATAGAAACAGATAACACCTTTTTTTTCTTCTTTTTTTTTCTTCTTTTTTTTCTTTTTTAAATTCCTTCTTGACAGCTGACATAAACATAGTACTGTCACTTACTCAGTGATCTTAAGCTACATACACCTTTTTACATGGGTAATATATTGACAAATATATTTAAATGAAACTTATCCGTTAATCAGTGCAGAGACTTTGCCATTTATGCCATTTTTCCAGAAAAGTATTCAAGTCTGAATTACATGTGGCTTGGTATTTTAGAATATTGTAATAATACTTAATTTCGTGTTTGAAAGTGTCTAAATCTGGCTGTTTTTCTGTCATCTTTGCTCTATAAATATGGAATTTCGCCATTGTCATTATCAATGTTAGGGTGAAATCCAAATTTGATCCAAAAAGTATTGTTACTGGATTCATATTCAAGTCCACATTTGTTTGACCTTTAACCCACCTTTTAAAGATATTCCAGAATGATTTTGAGATTTGACAATTTATGAAAAGATGCGTAATTGTTTCAGAGGGTTTTTTACAAAAAGTGCATAAGTCATCTCCTCTAATAATTTACATTTTAGCAAAAGACTATTCGTTCCTAAAATACTTTGATTGATTCTATATTGGAACCATCTATACTTTGTGTCATCGGAAAACTTAAAATTTAAAAGACATATTTTTTTCCACTCCCTATTTTCTATACCAAAGTCTAATTGCCACTTATTAATGGATTGTTTAATTTTCTTTGATTTTATAAAGACTTTGTAGAATAAAGTACAACCTTTTCGCTGTTTGAACAGTAGTTCCACGTTACTAGGTCTAAAAGGTGATACTAGTTTCGACCCATTTAATTGACTGATATTGAAGTTTGACTTAATTGCTCTTATAATACCATTATACTCTAGGAAATTGGTTTTCACTTGATAAATTTCTTCGAACTCGTCTTTTGACATAAAAGTCCCATTATCTTTCAGTAAATCATTGATAAAAATGACATCCTTTTCCTTCCAATGAGCATAGTTTATCGATTTACCTCCAATTTTTATTTTATCATTCCACCACAAATATTGTTTTGCAATGCGATTGAAGTCTAAAACACCGTTGTTAACAATGCATCAAAGATGACCAAGAGAATAGAGTATCATACCAGAACTTGTTGTCTATCTTATTTTTTGTTGCATTAAAATGGAAAAAACCTGTACAACAAATATCGTCTTTTTTGGCATTTAAACATAATCTATACAATTTTATCCAACTTTTTTCACCTTGCAAAACCCTTCGAATCCAATTTATTTTCAATGCATTTATATGAGATTCCACATCTGGCATTTTTACACCTCCGTTCTCATAATTTTGCACAAACTGAGATCTTTTTATTCTGTCTGGCTTGCCACCCCATACATATTTAAAAATCATATCATTAACCGTTTTTATGAAATCTTTGTTCGGGTTTGGAAGCATTTGAGCAATATAACTTAACTTAGGTAGGACCAAAGATTTTACCACTACAACTCGACCCAAAACAGTTAGATTCCTTTTTTTCCAACTTAAAATCATTTTTTTCATCAATTTAAGTGACTTATCATAGTTCTGTTCAACCATTTGTGTCAAATCAGTATTAAAATAAATTCCTAAAAAATCAAAATTTCCATCAAAATTCCAGGATATCTTGACATTTTCACACATTTTCACAATTCTGTTTTTATATGACCCAATCCATACTGCTACTGTTTTATCTATATTGATTTTTAAACCCGACATCTCACGGAAAATTTTCAAAGTATCAAACGTGCTTTTTAGTGACCTTTCTGTACCATCTAATATTAAAGTTGTATCATCTGCGTATTGTGTTATCTTAAAATTCATGTCATTTATCTTGATCCCTTTTATGTTTTGATTTCCTCTAATCATTGAGGCCAGAATTTCCGCGCATAAAACAAAGACATAAGGCGAAAGAGGGTCGCCCTGCCTACAACTACGTTGAATTTGAAACGGTTTTGAAATATTCCCATTTATTAACACTGACGATAAAGCATTTTTATATAGAGTTTGAAACCATTTACATATATCCGTACCAAAATTGAAGGTTTTCAAAGTTTTATATATAAAATCATGTGATACGGTATCGAAAGATTTTTCAAAGTCTATAAGTAATAGCATACCAGGTATTTTTTTGATTTCCGTATAATTTAACAAGTCATAAAGAAGGCGAATATTTTCTCCAATAAATCTGTTTGGAACAAAGCCAGTTTGGTCCTCTGAAATTAGATCTGGTAAAACTGATTTTATTCTGTTAGCAATACAAGCAGATGCTAATTTATATGAAACATTTAAAAGTGATATTGGTCTCCAATTCTTCAAAAAATGGCGAGGTTTGTCACCCTTTGGTAGGAGAGTAACATGGCCAGCTTTTTGTTCTTTTGTGAGAGAGCCTTTCCTGAACCCTTCATTTAATGAACGAAGAAGAAAAATGGAAATGTCGTCCCAAAACATTTTATAAAATTCTGCTGTAAAGCCATCCGGGCCTGGAGTCTTATTATTTTTCATGTTTTTCAAAGCAAAAGAAAGCTCAGCCAAATCAATTTCTCCCTCTAAATTAGCTGACTCTAATTGTGTTAATTTGTTAATACAGTACAGCTCGAAATAGAGTGCACAATATCAACGCACATCAGTGCAATGTCAGTGCAATGTCATTGCAATATCATTGCAATGTCATTGCAATGACATTGCAATGACAGTGCACTAATCGGATTACAATTTGCAATGTCATTGCAATGTCAGTGCAATGTCATTGCAATATCATTGCAATGTCATTGCAATATCATTGCAATGTCAGTGTACACTCTATTTCGAGCTGTACTGTATGTACAACATGATCATTAATGTTAATATTACTCTCTTCATATTTATACAGTTTTCATAAAATAATATTATTTCTTTTTCAATATCCTCCTGAGAGATTGCCTCTGTGTTATCTTTTCTAACAATTTTACATATTTGTTTATTTACAAAGTTTCTTTTTTCAAGATTCAGAAAATATTTTGATGGTTTCTCCCCTTCTTCTATCCATTTAGCTTTTGACCGAACAAAACATCCTTTAATTCGTTTAGCACGTAAGTCTTCAAGCTCATGTTTAGCATTATCAAGTTCCTTCATTACCGATTCGAAATTGTGGTCTTTATTCAAAGCTTCTTCACATGATTTCTCCAAATTATTGATCAAATTATCAAGTGTTTCTTCAGTTTTATCAATTTCTTTCTTTCTGTTAGATGAAAATGCCATGGTAACACCTCTAATTTCCAGCAATAATACTTCAAAAAATAGCTGATCGTCGATAGTCAACATTAATTCAGATGGGCTAATATCATTTATACATTCTCTATCATATGGAGAGGCCGCATATATTTTTTTTACCTTTGTAATTGAATCTTTAACCATATCTACATATTTTTCTTCTATAAGCAAATCATTGTTTAATTTCCAAGATCCCCGACCTTTTTTTATATTTTCACTCTTATTTAGACCAATGATCACCAACGAGTGGTCAGTTCTGTAACCAGGAGTTATATCAGAAAAATCCGTCAAATTAAGCAATTCTGAAGATATCAAGAAAAAATCTAGCCTAGCTTGTTTAATTGGATTATTTTTTCGCCAGGTAAAACGTTTAATTTCTGGATTCAAAACTCTCCATGGATCACATAATTCCAAATCTTCTTTTTTTTTAGAACCATTTCTTTTGATTTAGGAATATTTATATTTATATAGTTGAAAGTATCCAGTTTTTGATCCTGAACTAAATTAAAATCACCGCATATAATATAGTGAGGATTACCAACATTTTCTACAACTTCTTTCAGATGATTATAGAAATCCGGTTGATCATCATTTGGCCCATACAAACAACATAAAGTGATGTCCATTGATAACAATGTAATATCAAGAACTATCCAATTACCAACCTTATCACGGTGTATTTTTCGTACCTTAAAATCAAAATTATTGTTCATCAGAACTGCTACACCCCTAGAGTTTGTATTATGACCTGCCATATAGATCTCATAACCCCATTCCGATCTGACCATATTTTCAAATTGTTGATCCCAATGTACATCTTGAAGACAGTATATCGAAAATTTCTTTTTCCTTAGATAATTCAGAACGTCACGTCTCTTTACTTTATTATTCAGGCCCCTGCAGTTTATAGAACATATTTTTATTGAGCTATCCATACCTTAAACCTTCATTTAATTTTGATAAATCATGTAGTACCCGAAACTGTTTACAATACATCAAAGCTGTCAAAAGCAAGAAGCAAAAAAGATAGATAGAGCTATGCAGCTCTGAAGAAGAAAAGAAAATAACAAATAAAACAGATAACACTTGGTGCATAGTTAGAACACACAACGATCCCTGTTTGACATTCCTTTTATATCTGAATTCCTGAATACAAACAAGAAGGGACCATCTCAAATATGCTTTTATTTAGCAAAATCCGCAATAATATATCTTTAGAAAAAGGATAAAAACAATGGAAGGATTATTATTGTGTAAATTGTTGTGGGATGTAAAGCAATAATAGTGGGGATTTCAAAAGGAGCTGATCATAAAATGTCCTCAAATCATTGAAATTATGTGTCGATTACTTTAACCATACATATCTAGTAGATTTAAAGATTACAGCAGAGGTTGTGGCAGCCATCTTTGATTGATAAGTTCATGTTTATCTTCATTTTGACTATCACAATAATTATACACATTGATTCAAGCATTTGTCAATATTTCTGATTAGAATTTGAAGGCACCGTAAGCTTTTATCTGGTAAGTTTTATAATTTTAACCATTTTTGCCCCAGTTCAAAAAGATCTGCCGTCTGCGCATGCGCATATTTTCTGCAGGTTTCATGCGAATAAGTTCAGATCATTGGTTAACTATCCTATGAAATCTCCCAAACTGGTTAATTACTTGGATTTTTTCTAAATTGTTTGAATTTCTGCAATATTAGTGATTCACTGACTAGTCATTTTTCAATGAAAATGGGCTATTTGAAATACTGATATTTTGTATACTTTTAGTCAATTGCCTCTCCTTACTTTTTCCTCTTCTACTACATATCAAATTACACAGGGATTAAAGTTATTGTCTTTTGTATCATAATTACGGGGGGGGGGGGGGGGGGGGAATCGGGATTTACCTGCTTCAGGTGTCATGTTATGCAATCTTCTTACCACGTGTTTCATACAAACAATTCAAATTTCCCGCCAAATAACTGATTTAGCAGTGTTCCAAGTGTACTTACTTTGAGATAATACTATGACGTCATAGTTCATACTTAGAAATACAAAAGTGTATTGTTTGCAAGACAAAGGTTCGTACTTTGTATTGATCACACTATCACCTCAATAGAATCACTCGTGCATCCCATACCATGATCACTTTCATAACTTACTGACTGACCCTCGTATGAATATAATATATAGACACGTTGATGTTAACATACCTGAAGTGAACCGCGAGGCGCTACTTCTTGCGTGAAGTTGCTGAAAGCAAAGGTTCCCACACGAAGTGTTCTAATATCAAGGTCAGCATCCAGTGTCATCTCAATGAGTACTAATTGCGCTGGAGCAGTTGCACTGATATCATTTTCAAAGCGTATTTTATATGTCAATTCACCATTTTCTGGCACAAACCTGGCAGCGCCATAACCAACAGGTCCTATAATATCGTTCTTTTACAAAATAGAAAACATTAGGAACAGTTACACATTTTAACAGAATAAATAGAGAAGCCTTTGACCTTTTCCTCTCGTAGGAACACCGTACGTTACAACTTCAAAAATATGGACCTTCATTTTTAACTTTATTAGAATTGAATGAATTGGAGACCAGAATGATTAATGACCAGAAATATCAATGTAATTTTATCAAAACGAGTATCAAGACTTCTAGGAATAAAAGCTTTGATAACAACCACGACGACGACGACGATGATGAGACATTTGTTGTCATTTATGTGAATACTTACTGGATCAATTGATGTAACCCAATCCATAAATCCATCCCATGTATTGCTGGCAGAGTCCTTAAGATTGTCGAAACCTTTCCCTAGGCATTTCGCATCTTGTACACAGTCTGTTAAATTATTAAATACAAATCCTCGTGCTACTCCCCATGCTCCATTCAATATTTGCGTTGATATTTGATACTTCTTCGCAATAGCTAAGGCAACTAAAATGAAACAATGTAATATAATGAAACTTTTAAGTTAAAACTTTCACTACACGTTAATAAAATACACATAAAGACTGATGACATAAGGTTCTACCGATGCTGATGAATCTATTCAACAACGCATAAAGACTTCATCAAGAGTTAAGGTCAGTTGCGAAATTTGAAAATACGAATTTGGAAACGTCAGGGTCCTCACGGATGTTTATTAAAAGGTGCTAATCATTGCTTAAATTATGCAAAAAAGATTCATCCAAATGTCTATGTATAACCTGTTCCCTCTATAAGTAGGCATAGCACGAATAACATTCAAATGATTGAGACATGTGCAAAATTGAAATCAAATGAAAGATTGCAATGAAAGATTTATTTTCCAAAAAGAATTATGACAATCGGTCAATGCATTCTTGTGTTACGGTGTTTTGAAATACTCCGAAAATGGCCGAAAACCTGCCAAAAACAGTAACAATGCCCCAAAATATAATTTATCATGATTTAGAGAGCTCAATTTGTTAATAATGTAACATTTAAAACACCATTTACACATATTTCTTAACAATTGAATATCTATATACCATGTTAAACTAAAAATATGGTAACATTATATTGCATTAAGCTAAAATAATCTAGTGACCAGTTTTACTGACCGCAATCAAAATAGTGACTAAGTCCAGCTAATTAATATGCGTAAATGTTATAAATCCAGATGTGAATGGTGTATTGCAATCAAACTTGGTATACTGGCTAACTGTATGATACCCAATCTAACTAGTTTCATAAGCTCATTAAATATGCAAATTAGCTAATTATCTATTCAAGTCATTAATATGCAAATGAGCAATGTCCGAAAATTTTTCCCATCATAAGAGTGATCGGTAATAGATATAACATGTATACCCAATTTGATTGACAAATATTGATGGATTTAGAAATTAAACAAGCTTCTCCATTTCTTAAATACATATATTTAAATTCTCAGTCTTTTCCTCACATTGTTCACTCAAAGGATGCAAAATCTGAGCATATCACTAAATTGATTGAAGTGTTTAGTACAATATATCAGGTTAGGTTTATTTAAATCAGCCCAATATATTCATGTTTAGAGCAAATTTCGAAAATTGGTAAAAACAGTCCTAACTAAAAAAACCTGATAATAAGTATTTATTTTGTGAGATAGGCTTTTACGACGGGTATTCATAATATAAGTTAAAAGTTTAACGGGTTCGCCGTCGGACGAGTTTTAATCTGTCAAGCTTTCGTCAGGATTAGCTCTGACTTCTTCAGGACCAAATTATTATAATATTAAACAAAACATAGAGATTGCCACTTCTCTTGTTATCATCATTTGGGCTGCCCCTTGCCCGATGATTTGAGAGTAGGTGCCCTTTCCTACTTGTTAAAGAATTTGTGGCTCTGAAAAGAGCCGTTCAGATGGATTGCCGCTTCCACTGAACACGTAGGTTGCCCTTTCCTACTTATGAAAGAATTGGTGGCTCTGAAAAGAGCCGTTCAGATGGATTGCCGCTTCCACTGAACACGTAGGTTGCCACTGGCCTACTATATATAAATTTGGTTCTAATAGAACCAGGGGCGGACTGGGACCTGAAAGCGGCCGTGGCAAAATTATTAAAGCGGCCCTTTTTGACCATGTCAGGCAGAAGTATGTCGTCCCGGTAGTAAATTTTCGTAAAAGGTTGCCCCAATTTTTTTCCCAGTCAGTCACCTCGTGAATTTCACGTAAGTGGGGGTGGGGGGGGGGGGGGGGGGGGGGGGGGGGTAAGGGTCAAAAAAATTCGCACGGTCACAAAACGCACAGTCACAAATGTTCGCACGGCCACAAAATTTGAGTATCCGGCCCTGAGAGGCACATAACCAAGCGGCCCATGTGGCGATCGCCACAACGCCACAGTGGCCAGTCCGCCCCTGAATAGAACCTCCAAAGGACTGCCCCTTGACCGATGGAAATAACGTAGAGACTGCCCCTTGTCTACTACAGACTATAAAAGTCTAATGCACAGTAGTGCGGTCACTGATCTGTAAAAATCGTTTGACGCTGTAACGAACTTGAGCAGGGTATATAATGGTTCATTGCGGACCTGGCTGAAAAAATTACAAGACTGTTATCGATTGGCGGGATTGATTGATACTGTAGGAAATAGAGAGCGCTACATGCGGCTGATATCTTTGCCGTCATTTCTATTGATTGTAGATGATTCATTGATTCTGATCTCTAGAGCTTCACGAACAAGCCGCATACTAAGATTGGAAACCTGTGCAATGCTTTTGGATTGGTTCCAGAGTGGTTCATGACCTTCTTCACACGCATGTTCAGCTAGAGCCGAGCTATCTTTCTTGCCTTGTAATGTAGCTCTTTTGTGTTCAGACAATCTGACCTTTAAAGGCCTTTTGGTTTGACCAATATATTGTTCACCACAACTACATGGTATGCTATACACGCAAGGTGAACGACCCTTGTATTTATACCTGAATCAAAGTTATATAGTGTAAGGTCATGACTACCATATATGGCAAGCTCACTGCCCTATGCATAATGTGAGGATAAATAATTTTATATAGGGGTGTTTTTCAAAGTGGAGCTGCATACATTATATGAAGAGATTTTGTTTGCATAAGGGCTTACAGACCATTCCTACATGTTACTCATTTTTCATTATTAATTAATCAAAATATTGTATGGCTGTCTTCACGACTTGGATTAGTGCATCCATGCACGCCAATTGAGGCACCAACAATAAAAGCCACATTCCACATCGTGAATAGCCATCCATTCAATAATGCAAAATGAGTAACAGGTAGAAGTGGATGTAGGCCCTTTTGCAACACAGCTCTTCATATGTTGTTGTTCACTGGTGTAATGCTCCCAGTGGCAGACTCTGTGTTTGTGCATTGTGCTATGCATACTAATGTATAAAATCTAAGCAAAGTGTAATGTATAACATTGTTTTGTTGAAATAGTTATAATCTTTTTAATATTGCAACCGGTTCTTTCAAAATGAATGTTTGCAGTGTACTGTAATAGCTATGGAATATTTTTAAAATTTTGTATTTAACTTGATGTTAATGAGGCAATGAGAAAGCCTCTGGTACGAGAGCACTAACAAAATGACCTATAACATTAAACATTTCGTAAACGTTTGTTTCATAAAGGTTATTAAAATCATGTATCAGCGTATGTGTATCACAACTCTACAACGGTGCTCATGTCGTCTGCGTGGTTTATTTCACATAAATAAATACATAGACGCGCAGAACGCAACTTGTAGACTGGTGATGCACATTTACGCTGAAACATAATTTAATCCCTTTCAACAACGACCACGGATTTGAACACCATTTCATGAATAGACAAATGCAAATAAGAACATGATTAATTTGTACTACATTTTTAAAATATCATCAAACTATTTTTCATAATAACCTTAACACTAAAAATGACCAAATTAAAATTACAATCAAGTTCCTTTAAGTTTTAAAAGTCGATGTAAACGGCGATCATTGCAAACCAATACACGCTGCGGCTGCGATCGCGTTGCGCGTAAGCACATTATCCGCGTGGTGCGGTTTGATCGGCGTGCTTGTTTCCATAGCAGCGGGGCTTTATATAAAACAACAACGCTTTGCTACTGTACATTTGAAGCCAACTAAATTATCTTTCAGATTATATATGGTCGAATCCAACGAAAAGTGTACACGGCTAGATTTTTAGGGTCCAGTTTCAAAATGCTTCGATCTCTTTTTCCTTTTTCCCACTCAAAGTCAACATATCAAGCTTGTATGGAAAAAAAGTGCCATCACTAATCTCTCCAATTGACCACGTGGCGGAATGATGAAGTTGAAGGTACACTTCTCAATGTTACCTACAAATACAAGTACCATATTTTGATTAAGTGATGATTATTCCACCTATTTACATATTGCATTCAAATTTGTGATTGTATTGTATTCAGAAGATGCTAATGCTGATAGAAAGTGGACATATTTGTACAGGTACTCATCTTTTTTAACATTTTAGATTCACACAGTTAGGTAGCATTTTCAGGCTCTCAATACTTTTAAACATGAGGTTGAGTCACTTTGTATACTTTCACCAAGATGATTTTAATGAACATTTGTTTTCATGTACCTCAAAGTGGGGGAATGACCCTTTCTGGAAAATTTAGAATTTTGAGCATGCGCCAGAAACTTAAGTACATAGAGGAATGTGGACATTTTGTATTCGTAGGTAACAGTTAATGTATACGTAGGTATAAGAGAAGTAAAACTGTAATAAATTAATGTTGTACTTAATTTATGCTGCATTTTGGGGGTGAAATGATCATGCAGGGTTGTTAACAATATTTGTTTTTAAATAAACATGTTAAAACATGTTTAAATCCTAATATTATGGACATATTCCCCAACAGTTTACTTTAAATAGATACTAGAATATTAATTTAATGTTGAAAAAATATACCATTTCTAACTCTCAGTTGTGATTTTGAATAGGTTTATTAAGAACAAAATATCAGGCAACAATTTTAAGCATTCCTATAAGAGAAAAACATGTTAAGACTTAAAGCACGGTAGCTAATATTGCAATAATCAAAGTATTCGTAGGTAACACATTTGTTCTCAACTTTAACTTCGTTGACTAAGAACGGTTGGATTCTTTGATTTTACATATGTTTAAGAGGCAAAATTGTACTCGACGTAGTTTTTATGCCCTGAATCGCGTGTGAGGGTGAATGTCGTACAGCAAAATAAAAAGGTGTCTTGCTTGACGTTAAAAGTTGATAATATAAGAATGTGCGCTCAGCACTGCTTTTACAAAGCAATCAGAATTGCGTAATATTCAACATTTGAATAAAAAGCAAGATTAACCAAATAAACATTAAAATTATATAAAACTATGTTCCTATTTCTAAGATATAAAAGAAAACATCATAAACATCAATAAACTCACTAGGCCTATACTGTTAGTATTATTGATCATCTAATTTGGTTAAGGAATGTTGATTAAAATTAATTTACACATGATAATTACGGCAGAAAATGTTTTATTATGCTAACGTATCTGATCATCTAATTTAATTTAGTGTCTTTCTTGCTTGACTTTCAATTATTAAGAATGTGCGTTTAACTTCTACAAAACAGTCAGAAGTGTGTAATATTTAACATCTGATACAAGGCAAGATGATGACAACATACATATCGTACTGGATTAAAATTTCGTAAAGGTATAGTTAAACAATCAATTAACTCGCTAGTATAATATTCTTACTCATCTCATTTGGTAAAAAGCATGTTCATCATTAAAACTAAACATAATGAAATATTAAGCATATAGAAACATTTTAAGTAAGATACCTCTGATCATTCAGCCTTGTAATATCTACTTAACAAGTTTAGTGGATCTTGTTGTATTCTTTGTGTAGTTAGTTCTTCATCTCTCTCTTGTCACGAGAATGAATATCTAGTAGAACAGAATTACTCTTTGTTTATTATAGGACATTTTAAAATGTTAAAGGAAGGGTCCCGCAAGCACAACATTGAGCATTATTTGTTAGAAAAATAATTATCGAGCGGAAAGTATGTTATTATATAGAACAAAACACCATACTAGTCACAAAAATGAATAAAAATTGCCATCACTCAACATGCAATTTTTAAAATTCGCGGCGATGGAAAGTCCCGGTGTCGATGACGTCATGGGTATCGGTGCTCAAATTTGCGCATGTGCATTGTATAACTATGACATCATCGACACTGGGACTTTCGATCGCCGCTAATTTTAAAAAGTGCATGTTGAGAGATTGCGGTTTTTATTTGTTTTTGTCATAAGTGTGGTGTTTTGTTCTATATAATTACAAAAGTTGGACTTGATAGTTAATTTTCTAACCTATAATGCACACTTTTATGCTTGCGGGACACCTCCTTTAAGAATGAACGTTTCAGTTTCCGTGTGAATCCAAAGTATTGGATCGAATCAACTATTTAACATTTCCTCGAGCCATCATTAATTAGAAAGCAAGTGGTTTTCTTTTAGCAAACGGTTTAATTTGCCTGTAATTCATAATCTTGAATGTCAGGTTATTTGTTTTAAGCAATAAAACAACCGGTTGTCTTCCTCAATTTGTTCTAAATGAAGGAGGCAAGTGAGTCTTCTAGCAGTTATCATTTTGAATAGCTGTTTTAAACACGAAAGCCAGATCGCTTTTTAATTCATTTAATATATACTTTGAAATAATTTCATATCAGACCTTATATTATATATATAAGTTTAATACGAGCCGAATATGTTCAAAGTCTAGAATATTCAAATGTCGTGCATTTCAGTCCACAGCGCGCGGAATAAAGCACATACAACTTACAGCAAGACATCCAGTTGTCAGATTAGAATTAAGATATAATTTCCTAGTTTGGAATTTGTATCATTCTAAAAGTCGTACATAGTAAGTTTTTATCGAGTTTCAACCGGAGGCAGATTCCGTTTGACATAGAATCACCAATATGAAATATTTTGTCAGATGTAGACAAAATAGGAATTTTATGTTTAAAATTCAATGTTGTTTGATTTAAAAACACTAATCTAATAGGTTTTGCCACGAAAGAGATATTGTCAGGCATGTGCCTTTCATTGTGATTTTCTTTTAAATGTCGGAAGCATTATTCATGAACAATTCTTGATTTGAGACTGAAATCAGTTAGGCCTACCCTTGATTACCTCCCACCTTTAAAAAAAGGGAAAATGTTTTACTAAATTTCTTGTTCACTTAAAATACGTTTCGGTGACATTACACAACCTGCCCGAGCAAAAATTAAGCAAGTTATTTTATATTTGTGACACATGAATTCCATTTTCAAATACAACTACAATAATGGCCAATATTATGTACCTCAGTAGTCACTTCTCTGCAATTCCAGAGGAAGTTGGTTAACTACGTATACATCATATCGACAAGCTGGTTTAAAACAATATTATTACGCACCAAACGATATTATTCCCGTCTTATACATTCCTGCTAAATATTTACATAATATAAGGTGCGAATGAAAGCGAAAAACAATACAGGAATTGTACCATGCTCATTAACTAATATATAGGTTACCTACGAATACAAAATGGAATATGAGAAAATTGATTATGAAGCCGAAATTTCATGGATATTATGACTAAATGTACCCATTTTAAGACGATCAACGTGTAATCTATGGATATAAATAACATTCATTCACTCTAACTCCAACAAAATATATGTTCTCGGCAAAACCAGTGTGATTACACCATGCATTTTATTTAAATTAACACCTCCTATTTTCATTTAATAAGGGAATATTAATTTTTTCCCTCCAAATATAAATATAATAATATATCCAGTCAGATTTTATGATTGCGCACTGCTTGTATGTAAAATACAATCATTTAGGGCCAATATGCACCGTGTATATTATTGAATGTTGCCTACATATACATGTTACCTCCGAATACAACATGAAGTCAATGCACGAGAAGCTGTTCCTGATTATTTATATAAACATTAATCATCCCATTGCGATTTAAATCAACTGTCAGAGGATGTCTTTGCGTGAATAACATAAACAACTACACTAATAGGAGTAACAAGATTGAGACATAGGGAGGCTATATTCAATCAACTTTTAAGACAACAACAAATTATTGATGCACTTGTAGGCAAACTACAGAATTTTGTGAAAAGTTACTTACAAAAGCTGAAAGATTGATGCAAAACTTCTATGTGGCTTGCCGAACGCAGCACACATTTCTACTTTATTCCAGTCGATACAAGTATGTAACAACAGAGGGAATAACCACGGTATCGTTATTTGTATTTGAAGGTAAAAGTTCATATTTCAAATTTGCCTACGAATACAGCCTTTTATTGCTGATATTTCAAAAAATGTTGCCTTCAAAATGAACAAACTTGGCACACATGTACGTTGTATCACACTTCGCTTATTCTATAGATATCATTCACTAATCTGTGTTTATATTAAAATGGCAGTGTTTTAAATAGGTATTCGGAGGTAATGCATTTTTTTTACCAAACCGATCGTTTCCGCTTTTAAAATTTCTAACAGCTTTATCAAAAAATCGACTTGAATGTGGACAATGCATTTAAGTATTTAACATATTTAGGTATCCTTACAGCACAAATTACACTACCTCAGGCGAATTCTTCCCGAAAGTGAGATTTAACAAAACATGTATTGGTAGGTAACGTCAAAACTTACCACAGCCAAAAAAATCACAACAATTCAGGGGATTGATCAAAAGTAACAAAAATTACAAGAGGCATTCTTGAGATATCCACCAATCAAACAAGTAAAATTATTTCCGCTTAAGCTCGTTTTCATTTAAACGGTTATATGTCTAAAATAAAACCTTAACAACTATTTTGTAAAAGGGTGAAAAATAGCAGGTTTATTGCTCGCATACGCCCAATTGTGCATAGAAGTTAGTCATATTATATATGGCGCGAAGCGTCTCATCGAGGCGGATACGTATAACACAAAAATAAAATAGTCAAGATATAGATTATTTTATTATAGGCCTGAACATCACGTGTACACTTTTCGTTGGATTCGACCATATATAACGATTACAGCCAAACACCGCGTCATCAATGAGAGCAATGACGTGGAACACGTGCACCCTTTTTAGGGACACCCTGTACTTAAGGTATGGGGAAGTTGTTGAAATAATCATACTTACTTGACTTTGTCTTTCCTAATACAAGAGGATTCATTGGAATAACTCCCAGTAAACCGCCTATGATAGTCTCCTGAATTAAATCAGATATCTTGATAGGTTTGCCAGTGATCATCGCGCCGCTTATGTAGCCTTCATAGCCCGATACAGCTCCAATAAAGAAATTCGGCACTTTGCCTAACACCCCAAGCGAAGCATGAGCCCCAATAGCGGCCCCTGCTAGTGATGAAGCAAAGGCACCGCTTATAGTTGCTTTGTCACCTTGTTGTATGTAATACACAATTGGGTTGACAATGGCTCCCGCTAATATCAGACCAATCGCAACTGGGGTGGTTCCTTTTGGATCGATGTTCTCAATGGGATTATTATTCGCATAGCTGTATACATTTGGTGAGTTTCCTCCAATTCCGAATGGATCAACCGTAAGGAAGCGACCATGTTCAGAGTTGTAGTATCGTGCCCTCATGTAGTACAGTCCTTTGACATGAGATAGCCTTCTGACTCCCCACTGTCCGATAAACGTATACGGGTTGTCCACTTGCTCTTGACTTTCAACGATACTTCCAAAAGGGTCGTATTCATACAGATTAACCAGTAACCCTGTATAGTCTGTCAATCCTCGCACGGATCTATTGTTATACAGATACAATAGGATTAGTTGTAATTTGAATATTCGGCAAATCGACATTTCTTTCTACCAGTACCAGAGATCTCATTTAATGTGTTTGTCTTGAAGGGATCAGCCTCAAGCACACAACATTCGGGATAGTATCATTTAGCTCTCGTACTACTTTTTTCAACCATAAATATGGACCTGTCTATCGATTATCACACCATTATAGTCCGGCGACAAAAATACAGTTTCCATTTTATTCTCTAATTGCCTGCCTCGCCAAGAATGGAAACAATTATGTAATACAGTGATTTAAATTGCTTACCCCATGGTGTCGAAATGGTAAAAGTACGTGTTATTGTCATTTGAGGGCGTAATTGCAACAAGTCCGTGTAGATCAGCATAAACATAGTAAGTTGGAAAAGAATCATCCAGTATCTAATAATTTGGAGATACAATTGCCGACTGGCATTATCAGTACGGTACAACAGTAGAATGATACACATACGCCTAGTGGCGTAGCTCAGAGAGGGGGGGGGGGGGGGGGGGGGGGGGGGGGGGGGGGGGGGGGGGGGGGGGGGGGTAGGGGGGGGGTGGGGGAATTGCCCCTGACGAAAAAAACCCACCATTTGGGCCCCGCCAAGGGGTGAGAAAAAAAGTAAATAGGAACAATTTATAAAAAGACCGAGGTTGTTAGCCAATAGAAGGCAAAATTGTACATTTACTGTGCTATTTGTTTTGACTGTGCGATTTTTTTTTACTGTGCGAAATTGTTTGACCTTAACACCCCCCCCCCCCCCCCCCCCCCCCCCCCCCCCCCCCCCCCCCCCCCCCCAATCCCACTTACGTGAAATTCACGAGGTAAGTGACTAGATTTTTTTTGGGGGGGCAACCTTTTACGACAATTTTAGAAATCTTGCCCCCCCTGAAAAAAATCCTAGCTACGCCACTGCATAAGCCTATATGTAATAACTAGAATATGGAAATGAAAAATAGAGGGGGGGAAACTTAGACACATTCAGAGAATACCTATGTATAGGGGAGTTGGGTACCGCGCCATTTTGCGATATTTTGCGAAAACGAAACGATCGTGGTTGTCACGTGATACGTACAGTTGAAAAAAATATTTACACTGTTTTAACGAAATGCACTATGGGATTGTGTTACCAGCCTAAAATCAAAGAGGTCGCAAACTTGCTTACAATTGTATATTACGCGGCCTAGCTATAACAAGCTAAAAGTGACATCTTTGAATATATAAACAAAGTGTGCAAAGGAGAAATTGTTGGGCACACTAGTAAAATGATTTTACAACAAGTTTTTCTATCATTATCAAACTGAACTCAATTTAAATCACTTATTTATCGAGCAATAATATAATTGTTTACGCATTTTAATTGTTTAGATACAAAGTTAAATAAATCAAGAGTTAAATGATAGATAAATAAATAAAAAGACAACTATAAACGCATGGGCGGTCTTTATAATTCATAAAAATTGACAAAACAATAATATAACATTAATCCACCATCAAGTTTAAAAGATAGAAAAATAAAAGGACAACAAGCAATTTCCGGAATCGAACCCATGATTGCGGATTGCCAACGACATGTCCAACGTACGCACGCCACAGAGACCGATGAGTACAATTGTGATAGTTTTATTATTTAGCCATATCCATCCATTTATTTATAACGAACGGATTTTTATTGTGCCATATTTGCCAAATGTGTGTGTTTCTCTCGCACAAAATTTGTTTGTAATGTGATTATACTCCTTTTTTTTGTTGAAAGAAAGGTAAAAAACGTTGATATTTTCGAACACAAGAAATGCCGTCATTTATCATACGGTTCAAAAACATTGGTAGCGGTATGGTGTAGAATGTCTCAAGTATGCAAATGATCTCACTGAATACAATGTCATGCTCTACCACACATCAACCCAGTAAGTCCATACCCTTACCCAATCATTGCTCGACTGAAACGTGTTGCATTATTCATGTTACGATCTGTTATACACAGCGAACATGCACCGGGGTCATGGGTTAATGCGCTAGTAATTCTACATTCCCGACAGACACTCTGTTCAAAGGCACAAAAAGTGGACTTGTTTAAAGTATTTTTTTGGCAATTCAGAGGTGGGCAGTTCGATTTTCTTTCTCGAATTATTTAGAAAACCATCCATTTTAGAACATCTGAAATTTAAAATGAACTGCCCACCTGGGAAAGTATGATGCCAAGGGCATATTTTTTACACGTAAATCCAATACAAGAGTTCTAAAAATCGACAACATTATGACGTCATAACCATTGCTTCGAGACAAAATGGCGCGGTACCCCTCCCCCCCCCCCCCCCCCCCTAACCTATGTATAAGGAAATTAAACTGTCATCAAATCGTTAATTGTGAAAGATGATCATATTCATTGTACTGTATTCGCCAATAGGTTTGCAGAACGCTAGGGGTTCCGAGTTTGAGGGAGAACTAACCAATGTGACAAGCGTATTTATTTCTAAAATGATTCTATCACTATTAAAATATATTGTTTTGTTTGTCAACTTAACTGCGACTATCCCCGTCGGTAAACCTGAGCCTCTGTCGGTAGATTGGCGATTTTTGACCATGCGATTTTTTTCTGCCGGTTTTCTGGACCACCCCCCACCCCCCTATCAAGATTTCGGCTGCTGACGTGGACAAATTGTGTAATTTGTACGATTTTTTTGGAGTCTGTAAAAAAAGTTGTCGGTATATCATGCCTTTCGTCGGTACAACTATGGTCGTGCCCCCCCCCCCCCCCCCCCCACCCCCGTTTCCAAACGCTGGATACGCCACTGACTGCGAGTGTCATGTATCATTGGTGATCGTGAGCCACTCATCTTAAGGCTAGTGATAGTCATGATGTCCGTAACTTATCAACCACAAAAATTACACTCTTCAATAATACGTTATAATGATGTTATGTTATTTTGTGTAAATTATTAAGAATATAAAAGCACGAGTGCTCCATGCACTTTGGAAACGTTAACAAAAAGTAGCCTAATTCGACACCAACTACTCCGCACTGCAGGTGGACCAATTAATGAGTCTACTTTCTGGACGGATTTGCATGAATAGATTCTGCCTCTGGCAGCATTCACAAAGTTACAAACAAACAAAAACAAAAAACCAATGTGACACAATTGTTCTACCTCCGTATAGACATGGTTGCCATTGCCAGGTCACTGGCAAAGGAAGGGAAAAGAAGGGAAAGAAAGGGAGAAGAGAAGACAAAAAGCATGAAAAGGGAAGGAAAGGAAAAAGGGAAAGGGAACGGACAGAAAGGAGAAAGGAAGATCGGCAAATTAGTTGAAAATTGCAGTTTTCACGCCGGTATGGGGGGGGGGGGGGGGGGGGGGGCGCTTCGCCTCGTTACGCTACCTTGATCTGATAGTAAGCACATGGAAGATATCCGTTGAACCAGCAGCTATTGGCTAAAAAGCAATGTGCTGTGCTTTTTTTTTTTTAAAGAGCTAAGTCCTTTGCGATTTGTGTATTAATTTTTATGTTATAAAAATCCAAATATATTCAATAGTTTTGTTTAATTGCCCTTCTAATAAAAGTAATCAGATATGATCAATGCACATTGTACGCTTGTGTTCTCTTCATCTCTTAACTTCACAAAGATAATTGAATGTGTGTTTTCAGTCACAAAGTTGCCGAGTATCACCGAAACAAACTAGTTTTAAAGAAAAGGAAAAAAGGCTGCTCCGCGTAGCGCTATACGCGCGAGAGCTCATTTTAAAAGCAATGCGTGCCGGTCCCTGAGACAAAGTATTAATTATATACCGCATACATAGATTCCTGTCATTTGATTGGTTAAAAGTGAGGGGATAATCAAGCTATATGCCTTCAATTTCAATATCACGTCATGAAAAACAACTATGCCCGGGCATAGTCGCGATTATGCCCCGGGCATAGTTTTGTTTGATGACGTCACACTCACACCCATGGTTCACGAGTCAAGCGATCCGCATTCCGAGACCCATTTGAAACACCTGAATCGCCCGGACCGGCCCCGTTTGACTAAACGTAATATTATAGACGGCGAATAATTTCGTTTTGAACACCCTGTATATTTACGCGGTGCTTGACAGCTGACCTTTGATTTTTCGCAATTATTCGTCTGCTGTGTAAAGTTTTGTTTACAATTTTACATGATCAGTTTCGTGTTGTTGTACAGTTTCAAGAAATGACTAAAAAGCAAATAGCTCTGGTTGCGCTTGTTGACGAAGAAGGTATAAAAGATATCATGGATTCAGCAAGCATAAATGCAAAGTGTCCAGTGAAATACGCTGTTATAATCGATAATCGATATTTTTGTCCAATTCTACTTTTTCCTTGGGTAACAGAACAATGCAGGTTTCATTGGTTGGCCTTAGGTGAATAAGTCTATAGGAAATGTTCTTTTAACCAAACAACTGACAACAATCTATATATTTGGTATATTAATCAAATATTGACTGCTTTCATTCGGGTCATGTTCAAATTATAGGCCCTCGGTGATCTCAAAACAAGACTATGCTCCGCCTCGGGGCATAGTCTGGTTTTGAGATCACCTTGGGCCTATAATTTGACCATGCCCCTCATAGCAGTCAATAGTTGTATACTGTTCTTGGCCTAACTACTAAATGTATTTCACCTACCAGACTTTAGGAGAAATCTAAAGAAGATGGCGTGTCAATGAGTTTGTCAACCTAGACAAAAACCCGCTCTTAATAACTGAACGAATAATTTTGGAATAGCGTACAGCGTAAACAAGTCCAAGCAGCATTCGCTGCGTAAGATGCATTTCCGTGCACGCTCGTATGGTGGAAAATACGCACAATTCCCCGTGCTAGTAATTAGTCTATGGTGCTAGCAATAGAGCGCTACATCAATCGCGTATCTCGTAGCTGCGTATACGCTATACTCTATTTGTGTTCCTCTTAACAATGACGTAGCTTTATAGGAGCAGTATTTACGCAAGCGTATGTATCTTCCGTCTTTCTACGCGTTTTTGTATACACCAGCGCCTCGAGCAGGTGCAATTAGTAAATGACGCAGTTACGTCACTGTCTCGTGATAGATAAATAGATTATAGCGGGAACTTGTTCGTTCTATAATTAATCAGACTATAATCAATAAACTCTTACCTCTGCGACAATTTCTTCTCCAAAAAATCCAAAGGGATCAACCAAATATGTTGTCGTATGGTCCGAACATATTTTCTGGTGCAAATTCTCCATTGCATCGTATAAAAACCTACAGGACTCCGACGGAGTTGCCATTTCCACCAGTTTACCCTCAGCATTGTAAGAAAAACGTTCAACAATGTTGTCAACTCTGTCGACGACTCGAACTAGAAATCCATTTGTGTCATAATCGAATGAAACGTCTGATCCATAGCTTACGTATTGGTTTAGTCGGTTAACTTCGTACCCAGTTTCCTTTTCATCAATTGAAACTGCTCGCCTATTGTGAGCGTTATCATATTTGATCTTAGTTTCAGAGCTTCCTGGGTCTATCCATGATATCAATTGTGATTTTGCATCGTAACTATAACGCCAATTTCCCCCTGAAGAAGTATTCATTGACTCTATTCGATTCCGTTGATCAAATTGATACTCTGTTGAAATGACAACTGTCGAATTGCATGTTGTTTTCAATTGTTGTTGCTTTTTCCCTCGCTTATCATATCCGATTGTGGTTGTGCAGCCGTTGGCATTTGTCCGTTGAGTAACCCTTCCTTGAGGATCATAGTCAATCTTTAAAAGTGCCAGGCCATTTTTATTATTATCCTTAACCTCACTAAGCTCCCCTTTCCTGTTGTATACGTACGATATATTATAACCTTCGTTGTCATACAGGCCAACACGTCTAGATTGAGGGCCGTATAGATAATGTAATTCTTTTCCATTAGAATATCTAACTGATGTAGGAGTACCGTCATCATTGTACGTATAGAAAATGCTTCCAATATCATTCGATGCTTCAATGATTAAACCCCGACTATCAAACAAGTAGTGCGACGATTTGCCAGCGGGAAGGGTTTTCGCCACGAGTTTACCACTGGTATCCAATTCGTAACTGATTTCATTACCCGATCGTGTAGTAAATTGTTTCAATTGATTGTTCCTGTCGTACAAATAGGTTTCGGTTGTGTTATCAGGAAATGTGATCATCTTGAGCAAGTCATTCTCATATTCTGTTGTACACGTGTTTCCCTCACCATCGACGACGGATCGAATGACATTACTGGGCTTAACCCAAAAGACGTTAGTTCCTCCATTAGCATCTTCGATTGTCAGGACTTCTGTTGACTCGTCAAATGTTTCCTTCACCAATATCTAAAACAATACAATAATCAACACAATACTTCTCAGAACTATTCAATGTCATATCACTTTTTCTTTCTGCATGGTTGCGATTAATGGATGGTCTGTTTTTGCAGTCTTTATATGGATAGGAAGTTCATTCCACAGACGGGGAGGGGAGCTGCAATAGCAAAAGATCTGTCTCCCCAAGAGCGCTTATAGATATATAGATTCTTGAAGAAGTTGCATTTGTCCAGAACGAAGAGTGCGAGTTGGCACATAGTTTGATAACAATTCAGATAAATATGATGGCGCAACATTGTTGATACATTTATATACAATCAGCAGTAGTTTGAAACAATTCTCTGAGCTACGGGGAGCCAATGGAGTCCCTTTAAAATTGGCGTAATATGGTAAGATCTTTTAGAGAATGTGAGAATGCGAGCTGCAGTGTTTTGAATTTTTTGAAGACGATAGAAGCAATTGTGGAGTTACAGATATTGTATTAATGTTTCCGATATACAAAGTGTAGTTTAGGTCCCAGATATTGTGATGTACCAGTATCTTCCAATACTGGAACTCACATGATGATCGAATGATACTGATACAAAGGCAGTGTTCAAGTTTTGCTCGAAACTGGCACATATCAAATGTTCCAGAATTGGCCGATGCTGGATAGTAAGTGTACCATTATCGCACGATATTGGAACGTAAAATAAAAATACATATTTGAACCTAAAAAGGGTCACTTTTCACACGATTTATGAATGATTGAACATAATCCACTTGAACCCAAATTCGCCGTTATATCGTTATATGAGGCGCGTTTACATGAAGTATTTCACTTGTTCAGAGATCGTGACTATCTTTATAAACGAACTTATCACCTGATTCAAAAAAGTATATCGAACATTTAGTGAAACCTCAACTTCCATATATTTTCTTAAATTATGTATCAACTTTGGAAATCGCTTAATCTTTAATCTTTACATTTACATGTATGTTGTTATTATCGTTTCCAATATAGAGTAATACTGGAACAAAACGTCCCAGTATCGGGCAATAATGGGACAATAACGTTCTAGTGTCGGGCGCTACTGGAGCAAATAAAATGTTCTATAGTATCGGTCCAGTATCCAGTATCCAGTATCATTCGTAATCCGAACGTTTTTGAAGTGTAATGAATTATTCAAAAACACATATCGGACGAGTGCACCAAATTGGCGTTCCGTACTAGAGAAGTAAGCAACCTCGGATTAAATTGCCAGCGACGTACTTTTCAGTGCAAAACTGGAGAGTAAGATCGGAATAGTAACTATCGAGGTTAATATCCATATAAATTAACATCGTTTCCACTTTAAAAGAATGTGTCGCATGCATCAAATGTTTACCATAGCCTTTTTCAAAGAGAAATATAATAACGTTAACGGTTTTCCGTAAAAAAGAATTGTGTCGTCAGTATCTACGTCACTCCCGGGATCATCAAAATGGTTAATTTGAATAATGAGCCACGATCACCCGGTCTGCGAAAATTGGTGTTCTCAATATTTTTATTTACCACTCACTTACTACCAGGTAGCGCTATTCTTCACTTACTCGCCTTTGGTGCACTCAGCCGTTAACCTTTATTATTAATCAGTATTTCTTTACCTGATCACCAATATAAGTGACTTTACTGACACTTATGGAGTTCCGCAAGAACCGGTAAGAAAGTTGTCCCAACTCCTTTATATATCCTACATTAGCATTCTCGTCATAAATGTAGACAGTCGTCTCATTGGAGGGTTGATCGTAGGACACAATTCTCCCGGTACCATAATTATGTATCGTGACTTCTGCTCTTAAATCACCATTCTCATCAAACCACGACGACCCGGCTAGAAATCCTGCTTCGTTATACATGAATTGTATTACGTTGCCATTGCTTTTATCCACATATCTCAGTGTTCCATCATCGTTATATCCATATTCATATTTCTCTCCATCGGCCTCCACTGATATCAAATATTCATACGCGTTATCATAAGAGTATCTGTTTATAGAATATTTACACATATATTGTTTTGATATAGGCACGGAATAGACTTAATACTTTTTTAAAGATTTTGTATATAATAATAATAATAATAATAATAATAATAATAATAATATCACTAATGATAACATTAAGGAGAAAAACTACATGAGATTAACTAACAATAACATTCATTTACATAAATTAATTAATTAAGCTAATTTATTCAAATATTCACAAAATTTGCCTAATGTGTACGACGGGCTGTCTTTAGTCACTTGTTAGATACAGCCCGTCATACAAATATGCAAATTTATTGAATATTTGAATAAATTTGCATAATTAATTAGCTCAAGAATAGTAATTTCCTTTAAAGCGCATTATTAGTTTATGAAAGAAACTACGTTAGGGCGAAATACTATTTTCGCCCTAACGTAATAATGAGTGAATAACAAAAACCTGTTTCGCCCTAAGGTACCTGTTAGCAAGATAACACTAATAATAATAATAATAATAGCGGTGTTCATATAGCGCTGTTCCAAAAATGATCACAACGCTTATTAACAAAAGATAAAACATATAAACAATACAATTTACCCCAGGCATCATACAAAAGTGAATAGAAAAAATGAGAAAGCCTAAAATGTACAGACAATCAGTTACTAAATAAATGAGTATCAACAAGATGACTCATCCTCGGCCACTTTTGACATTATCATTATTATATCCTTTTGGAAATTGTGATAGAGGGCGGAGGGCATGCATCTCAGCAAACACATAACGTTTAACACGTTTGTAGGCTTTTAAAACGTTTTATAACGTTTTTATAACGTTATGTGTTTGCTGGGTGGACTATTTAAAACATAACGAGGCAGTGTTGTAGTGTTACAAAATGATGGTGGTTAGATAAGTGTAAAATTAATGTATGTATTTTAATAATTACCTAGACACTTGGGTTTCACCGTCGTCTTTAACAAGTGTGATGACATCAATCAAAACTGCCTGGTTGTAGTCTATAGAAATGACAAAACCCAGGCTTGACTCTATAGAATGCAACGTGCCTATTACCTCGTTGTAATCAAATCGAAGCGTAGAATTATCTAAGTCATTACCCATGGCTGACAGTCGATAGTTCGATTTGTCGTAATGATAATGTGTCCTTACTGATAAACTCTCATCGGTGTAAATAAATTCTGTATCGCAAAGTAAGACATAGGAATAGTGTAATTTCATAACGATTTATTGTCGTTTGGTTAAATGGGTATTTTTTTGTATTACCCGTTCTTATGATTTTTCTTGGATTTGGATGTACATATTTGTAATTGCTTTAAGCTTTGCATCAACACTCAACTTTGAACAACATGTTGAAAGTTGTGACAACTTCAAAATTAGAGGCGTCACGCTACGTATTTTAGTATTGATGTTAACCGCCATTTGTTGTTCTAGTCCATTGACTCTGACCGTATAATAAAACTATAAATTGTAATTAAGTCATGTAATATCGTTGGCAAAATATTAGTATATATTGTTGGTTTGGTGTCAAACATGGTTAATAGCAATGAACAGTATTCACATATCTCGGATTTAAAGAAATTATTAAACCATTGTTATCGGAAGCTAAGCGGGCAGATCGCAGTCGATGCGTTCAAAGCTCACGTTTTTGGTGAGATCGCCAGTTTTGCCGTACGAGATTTGGGCGACTTGGATTTTCTGACTAGCACTATCCGGACAAAATAATTGATTAGCAGTTAGGCAAACATTTTTTGTTTGTCCATGGTCGGTATGTCGGATTTTTAAAAAAGAAATTATACGGATATTGTATTTGGGAATATAAATTCGGCATGAATACTGTGAATTAAAGTCCAAACACAAAACACATCACTTTGGCAGTATAGAACTCTTTTTCATGAGTTTGCGACATTGCTGCTTTACTCTCGGCCACCTTCAACACTGCTGATGATTTCGATCTCCAATACTGCAAACTCGGTCAAATATAATTCTTGTACCAAGTTTGCAACGCGCAGAGGTCGTCGCCATTGTTACAGAAAGCGACAGAACGTTGTGTTGAAGTTTTATTAGGAATATATATACAGGGTGGTTCAATAAAACCTTGACAGTTTTTTGAAGCCATTTTTTTTTAAATTCTGTAGATTTAAAAAAAAATCTTTTTCAATATTCATCAACTACATGATCTTGACCATCTATGCTGAAAATATCGTTACAAATAACCTTACGGTTGCAAAATAACAGCTATTTGAACAAAGTCTGTCCCATTTCACTCTGTCCACGGGGTACTAATTTCGCGAGGTTACATTGAATACTGAATGAAGATCCCGCCAGGTGAAACCAGTGTAATTGTTAACATCTTAACTATCTATTCAGGTGTGAAATCAATACGTAATAATAATACCACGAGTGACCCTAATTAGAATTATTGATTTTCATAGATTGGAAGTGTAATTGTCTATGCTCTATGCCTTAACAGTGACGATGCCATTTAATGTTATCTTGCTGGGCATTTCCCGTAGACTTCTCGTGGGCATAGAGATTAGGAGAGATTTTCTTCAAATAGCTATCATTTTGCCGCCATAGCATTATTAACATTGACATTTTCAGCATAGACGGCCAAGATGATATTTTTGAGGAATATGTAAAAAAAAGCACTCAAATCCCACAATTTTTAAAAATATGGCTTTGAAAAACTGTCAACGTTTTATTGAATCACACTGGTTGTAACGTCGCGAAATCAGTACCCGTGGACAGAGTGAAATGGTACAGACTTTGTTCAAATAGCTGTTATTTTGCAACCGTAAGGTTATTTGTAATGATATTTTCAGCATAGATGGTCAAGATCATATAGTTGATGAATATTGAAAAATATTTTATTTTTAAATCTACAGAATTTCAAAAAAATGGCTTCAAAAAACTGTCAAGGTTTTATTGAACCACCCTGTATACGTGAAAGTATACTAAACCTAATTTTCCCCGTACTAACTACCCCACCATTTGTTTTATACTATGTTGAAATTAATATTCATGCCGTTGAGTAACATTTTGGGAACAAATATTAACCGTAACTAGGTTTTTCATATAGGGGGAAAAAAGTGGGGAAAAAAATAAAAAAATCACTTTTTGGCGCTTTTTTGTCAAAATTTCAAAACATATTAAATTAGGTTTAAAAAAAAAATTGTCCTCAAGTTAGTGTCTTTACATCATAACCACTATATCCATCATACTCACTTTTTTGGGTCAAAAAAGGGATTTTTTAAATTTTATTTTCTCAACAAACAAAAAAATTGTTGATCAAAACTGACGCAAAATTTGGTTTCTCTGATCTATTTCCTTTCCAAAAATGTATACTGTAATATGCATTTGATTAATAGTTCAATAATTACAGCACTCACAAAATTGAAGCCCCCCCCCCCTCAGTCTCCCCTTTAAAACATCTTAGCTATCATATATTGGGGTAATTATTTTTCTTAAAAGCTATTTTATGGGTGATGAAAAATGTAAATGAAACTGATGTCGAAACTCATTTATATTCATGAGTTATGAAACTCCGCGAAATTCTATGCATACTAGTAAACGGAAGCAGCTAGATACCTTTATCGAATTCCTCAATAAGACCTACACTGGGTAGTTCATAGATTGTACGATTTTCGTTGTGGGCGACAAGAGAAAAGGTCAAAACTTCTGCACCACGAAACAAAACTGCCTGTGTTCCATTTATTTCTATCAGACGTGTGTCCCTGAATAAATGATAAACATGAATAGAAACGATAAATTTCACACAAATGTTAATTTACACACACCGGCACGGTACATTTCAACCCCGTAAATACGTCAGACAACTTGTTTAAAACTTACAATTTAATGTTATCCTTCTACATTACCAGGAAACCTTTTTGCTTTCATCTTGAACTATAGTCAGTGTGTGTGATTCTATCAGTTGGCTTTTTTTGGTAAATGAGTGCAAAATTATCATCGTCATGTGACTGTGAAGTGTAAACTGTAAAGTGTGTAAGCTTATAAGCTTAAGTTTAGTTATTATAATTTTGAACTAATTTACCAAATAAACTAACTGATAGAATCACACACATTGAATACTTTTTACTATACTTCGTATTTTTGACCGAAATATTTCAAGTGAAACATATACTTTGCCGTCAAATACTTCAATAAACTCTCCAAAACCCCACTCGCTCACGCAACACCGACACGTTCGCCTTTTCGTTTTCATCAATTTTGGTCACAACAAGGGCGATTTGTGATTGGTTAATTCTTATCACGTGCTTCAAAGTCTACACAACTGTTGTTTAAAATTCCGTAATCGCGGCAAATCAATTTTATATAATCGAATTATATTTTACACAACCTAGTATATTAACACAATTGAATATGATTACACAACCTTGTTTAATAATTACACATGGTTGTTTAAAAATCTTGTTACACAACGTTTTTTTACACATGAGAATAACAGTATAGACACTTCTCAAATAATTAAGAAAATATGTTTTTTGACATGGTTGTTATGGTAACCACGCAAAGCTGAATGATCAAAACTAAGAATAAGCGTGACTCAAAAACGAAACACCCACTTACATTCATAAATCTACAACTAATTCCGCATGGCGCCATGTCTTTAGAATGTTTGATAATTGGTTGGATTGCTTCATTTTTGGGGGTAATTATTTTTAATCTTAACAATTAAACTATTGTTTAATATACTATACTACCAGTATGGAGATCGCCATCCTCTTCCAAACGAACCACGAAAATTCCGTAGACTTATTTTTGCCGGGTAGTATCTTGCTACTTCAGCTTTATGGGTTCCTCCATCCTGTTTTCCAAATGACAAATCGGTTTCATAGTATAAATCAGCTCCCGATAGAAAATCATCTGCCAGCAATATCTGATGTTGTATCAATGCTGTCACATCAACAGTGCGTCGTCCGATAAGACTCAGTTGATTAGCCGTTCGAGAAAGTTGTTCTGTCAAACTTTGCTGTGACGTTCCAACAGATGCAATGTAATTTTTCCAAACTGGTTCCCAAGCCTCATCTTCAACTTTGTATGGTTTCAATAAAAATTTATCTTGGTATGGATGCTCAATGTCTCCTGTTGATGGAAGTTCTGCCACTGTAAACGAAATCCTCATTGCAGTCAATGTATTTGGCCGAACAACAAAAACCAACGTTGAAGTCACACCCGGTGGTAAAATACCCCCTGGACCTTCACTTGGTACAGCATAGAGGATTTGTGCAGTTACCCACTCGGATGACCGAGAACCGTCATTTATTTGGAATTCTGCATCTCCATTTAATTCTAATGAAAGCAGAGGAGTTAAGATGTCCGTATCACCAACATTTTCTACAAATATTTGGACTTGCCCAGTATCTGTTATAAGTAGGTTGGATGGATAAACGACTCTAAATCTTGGAATCCCCGGTCGCCCGTCTATTATACGGAGTGCTTTCGGAAACATTGCGTGGTCTTCTTGTTGATACTGGTCTTGAACGTGCAGAGAAAAATTACTACCAATCGGTTGATCAGTAATATTAAATGTGGCGTACATTTCCACCGCAGTGAAATGGTATGTGTCTTCTGCAGTTATGTAAACACCATCATCACTTTCTAACGAAATATGCGCTTCCTCTGGCAAAAGTGTCCCCGTTATACGCAAAGTTACCATTCCGACTGGCGCTGCTCTCGTTGGTGACACGCTTAGAATATCTAAAACAGCGTATTTCGCACATACAGTTACTTGTGATTTGGCATATGGAGGTTCTGAATCTAAAGCAGAACCAACCTTGCGAATAAGGATGAAATAATCTCCCTGTTTAGATTTAGAGACGACCAGTTCTTGGTTAGCTGCAAGAAATTCGTTCGCAGCCGCATCGAAATTACCAGTCGTAACAGCTTTTCCATGTTGCAAGTACATCTCATTGAAATCGGTGTCTTTGTCGCTTTCAAAACGAAACAGAAGCGTCTCTTCTGCAGTAATCCCAGGAACATGGTACAACACTTGTTCATGCAAATTGAGTCCAAATGTTTGACATTCACCGATGTTTAACACTGCCATGGTTACATTAGTAGTTGATGTAGACACCCCGATATTGTTATCGTTGTTCAGATCTCTAATATTACTCCTGCTACGGACAATAGCACTGTAGCTCATCGGTGTCAAGATTGGTAACGTTGTCAACGCAGTGTATAACAGTTCATCCATTGGTTCCAAATTAAGATAAAAACATTTAGTAACAATTTCAGCGTCATCGATCTGCCATCGTCTATCATCAGATAAGTACACTGTGTCGCACTGGTAGCCAATAGCAGTTTCGGTTCCATTATTACTAATTTTCCATTCGAAGGTAACTGACTCTAGATATTCTACCGGTGAATCTGGTGGAATGACTTCCTCGACAATTATATCAGCTGTACTCGGCTCCTCTATGTGCAGAAGCGCGTAGCCGATATTGTTGTCTTCATTCACCTCGTATATATCACCTCTACTATCAATTTGAAACAATAGATAATAATCTGCCGGAATTGTGTCATAAGGCAAGAACATTTCCGTTTCGGCCGGATAGGTATTATTTGGTTCCAAAATCATGGTGAGCGGAAAACTTGTAAATTTAAGATCGAAAGGGTCAAGAAGAACATCACTGCTCAGATATATGGCGCAGAAAAATGGCTGCGTTGAAAGAGCACCTTCGCCAATATTGCTTACGTTGAACATCAGGGTAAACGGTGCTCCTGCCTGAATAGTAAGTTCTTCTGAAAGGAGTGATATGAGGTCTGGTAAAGGGGATAGTTGAACGAGCATGGATGTTGTAATTCTAAATATGTTGTTTTCATATGAGTCTTCGTCAATATCTTTAAGACTATTGAGCTCAATTATCACATCGTGAATGCCAGACACAAATATAGGAACTTGAAATTGTGCTCTAACCACATATGTTTCATCACTGATTAAGTTCCCAGCGTGTGTAATTTCTGCCACCAATAGAGCAGCTGGGCTGGGAGATGATTTTATGTCGATAACAGGTACTGGGTCAAGGTATAATGAGTCGACCCATGAGCTTTCTGTGGTCGTTGCACCAACATTCAGGCCACTGAAAATGACTTCAATTTGCTCTCCCGAATATACAAGCGCTGGTATTACCGATTCGGAACTAACACTGATATCGGCCTTTGGTATGGTTGGAATGTAAACAGGTGGCGCGTCTTCGTAAAGCGGAGATTCTTCAGATGTATATATATTCTGATAGTAATCTGGAATTATATATACGAAGAAATATGATCCACCCACACTCTCTGGGACAACCAATGTTTTCGATGTGTTATATACCTGTCCCGCTAAGAGTTCACCTTTTTTCTTGAACGTTCCTAATGAAACTGCTTCAGGAGGTTCGATAACACCCTCCTTCACACTAATAAGGATAGCATCTTCCCAATCAAATGAGCGAACCATAGTATTTCCGACATTTCGAACCGACCACTGAACATAGAGGAACCGTGTCCCGTCTTTGTTAGAAATACTGTAAGTATGATAAGACAGGTGTGTTACGGAAAGCACTGCATATGGAGGGATCTCAATACTGACAGTTTTGGTGCTTATTTTGCCGAAACCTTCAACAGCTTGCCATAAGATGTCGGTTTCGTCTACTTTTAATATGATGTTAAATGCTCCCCAGATACCGTCAGGTATCATTACTTCTATATCCGATATATAACTTTCATTGGAGTTTAGCTTTCCTTCGTGGTTCACATTTCCAATACGTTCAGCAGTTTCGTCTAAGGCATCTTTCCTTGTTAAGTACAGAGCGTCTTGCCACGCATTAGAATTTGTCGGCCAGTTTCCATTATTGACAACGTTCCAGGCCACCTTGACTACTTGACCAGCAAAAAGATTATCAGTAAGATCTTCATCGACTTTGATTTCAATACTGACTACTACCACATCCGACGTACGATATGGAAGTCGTAGTGAACGATTGAACGTATTACTTGACATGTCATCATTCTCTTCAAGAATAACATTGGTGAAATCAGTAGAAATAATGATATGGACATCTCCTTGGTATTTAATCTGCAATTCAAACATGCCCGATGTAATATAGAAGCTATTCGGAGGCATTCCCGGTTCTTCTCCATCAGGATCCCCTAATCCGTGTACAATATCACCGAGAACCTCCAAATATTGCTTCGTGTCTGAAATGAAAACCCTGTCGACCCAGTCTAACATTGGGGTTCGTCCTTGTCCTTTATTTCGTACTAGCCAAGTCACCTTAACACGTGCTATTCCACTGTCATTATCAAGTGCCACTGTGGCATTCGCGTTCTCGATATAAAGATCCGGTAACTTTTGTTGTATAACGATTTGCATGACTTTGATGTTATTCGATAGGTAGGTGTGTTCAAAGACGTAAGAACTGTAATCAACATGTAGCGTAACGTTGTATGTTCCATCGATCAAATCTGGTGGAATGATGTAACCGGTGGATCTGCTGTATGCTTCATCGACATTGAGATCGCCGGAAAACGATTTGACCGCTATGGTGTAAGATTTAGAACCTTCAGTTGTGGCTTCACGCATGGTCTGTAAAACAGATGCACATACATGTATAAGGGTTTATGTAGATAGTTGATGATATGCCATGTATACACATTCTCCCTAACTTATCATGATAGTGATACACAGAACTGTCGATTTCCTGTTTGAAATGGAATGAATAATTAAACAAAACATTCATTCGATCGATTCGACACAATTTGGATGGTGCCGTGAGACTGAAATTAAGTCCAGTGGTCATATGAATATACTAAGGTATGAACAATAATTGGGAGCTCCTTCATCTATTAACCGTGTGATGAACAACACTAAAAATGACAAAACTCCTTAAAATAAATCTAGACCATGTCTAAAGTGATGGGATTATTGCATCCTTTGTAAAACACTTATTGCTTCGCTACCGAAACGTTAAACTTCGTCCATGCAATATTTCATAGTATATTGAATACCAGGGTAAACCTGGAAAACCAACATATCATGGGACTGACGGCATAAAAAACCAGACAGGTCTATTATCATGATTATCTTTGCACATCGCATATCATCAATAGGATCACACAGAATTGGCCATGATTCATAGAACGACGACGACGATTAAATTCAAACATTGCACGTACCATACACATGTAATTTATTTTATGCAAACCAACCTCCGTTATTATTTTTCAATAATAATATTATATAAAATCCAACTTACAACTCGATCATTCCAGTACTTTTCATGTGGCGTCACAAAGCCGACGTTTGTTACACTCCACGTAATGATAACAGATTCTGCTGATTGAGCATGTGATGGCACGACAAATTCAGCAACTTCTAAATCGGCGGGCGGGTCAAGCGTCACCTCTATCGGATTCTGAATGCATGAAATAAGAAAATGTATTGGTTTCTATTAATCACCTATGTTATTAACTGATAAAGACATCAAACTAAAACTACCTGCTGCATGTAGCAGCTTTCATAGGACTGCTGAAATGCCCCATCGATTTGACAAGATGAAAAACTGTTGACGATTTCCCTTTCCACTCCTCTTAACCATGTTAACCCTATTTTTTGTGGTTCCTTTAGATCCAGAATTACAATATCAATATCACTACAACCCCGATAAGGGGTGTTTGTGGTTGTATTCGCACATGTCAGAACCCCCCAATAGCGATATTTGTTGTAGTACGCGTAAAACAATAAAAAAATAAGAATAACATTTTTATGAGATTTTGTTCAAGATTTGGCAAACGTTAAAGCTAACTGCACTCTGTTTGTGTTTGCCAATGTGACTTGTTTTATATATGTCCAGAAATGTTTGTTAATGATAGTCTGTTCATCCGAATGCTTTATATCAACCTTATCTCATCACCATGAACCTTCAGCTATACGTACCCCTATCCTAGCCATACGTACCCTTATCGACGCTACATTGTTGTCCTCATCATAATGTTCATATACATCATCCTCGACATCTACAAAAACAAATATCCAGTAATTCCCAAAGATGTATCGAGGGACAGTAACGGTTTGAATTACAGTGTAGTCAGCATACGGCTGAAGACTGTTATCATTGTGAATTATCGTTGACAGACGATTGTCTCCACTGTCCGTTATGTTATCAGCAGACCAAAATATAGCGTCTTTCCAATACGACGAACTAGTTATCCCCGTTCCAGTATTTTCCACGGTATATTGAACATCTATTTGCTTTCCTGTTAATATACAATAAACACTTTAAGTATATTGCGAATTTAAATTGTATTTATGGTTTGAATTACGTTTCAACTTTTAATATCCATCAATTCTCAATCGCCCTACGACACATATTATCCTAGACACACCCGGCGAACTTCGATCAGCTCACTACGCATACTTGACAACTCGTGATTTTCCGGAAGCCAACCAGAGGGTAGATTGATATTACATATCCGTTTTAGGGGTTAGGTTGACTTTGCGTATTTTACGCGATGATAAACTCATGACTTGCGTCCATTGTCGATGGACTCTCTTCAAAAGAGTTCATATTTCTAATCCGATAGCTTTCTAGTTATCCAGTAACATACCGATAGCTGCAAACTCAGAGGTTCTAAGCAAATATTTGGTTCTGACCATCCGCTTTGTCCTGTTTCTCATGCTTATGTTGTGGATCACTGGAGATTCGTCTACTCTGAGTGCACATTGTACGCCAATTACCACAATGACTTGGCTTATGATACATTTTGATATAGGATGGGACCAGCATAATTTTGTTTGAACGCCGCATTCTAGACTAATGGTTTCTGGTGTTTTAATGCTATGTCATTAATTTACGACAGAGCGTATATTGATATTAGAATGGCATATGTACTTCAATTTAACTCTATTCAAACTATTATTCATGCCTTGATATTACATTTTCAGATGAAGTTTACCTGAAAAGGTGTTCTCCTGTGCGATTATAGATGTAATCATGAGATCAGGTGGCGGTGTTAATCGTACATTCACCGGTAAATCACTACGACCGACGTTGTTGCTATTGTCGTAATCCTCAACGTACCCCCGTACGTCTGTGTTGACGTACGCGTAAAACAACCCAATTTGATCTTCTTTGAGACGGATGGTCACAGAAGACGTGTAGCCGTCATTCGGATCAAGAAACCTCGATTGTCCTAGGGTTGACACTGCCGTCAACATGGTAAAATCTGGACGTAAGGATAAATATACGGTGTCATACCAAAACGAAACTCCGCTACCACGAGATCCAGGATTCTCTACAGTCCATGATATGGTCAGATCCTTGTCTGAAAATGCATCCGATGGTACATGAACACGAGTTACCACAAAATCAGCATAGGTTCGTGTGAGGAATGACCAGATTGGACTAGGGACAACAGTGGCATTGAATAATTGATCATTTTCAGAGCCAAGGGTGTAGTCAACTTGCCACATGTAGCGAGTATTAGGTTGATACGACTCTTCATGGCTATATTTGTGATCTGGTGTTGTGTAAATGGGTGTTACAGGTTTACTTTCGCCCTCAATCCACACAAATAGCTCATGCCTTATCGCTCCAGGATAATGTGGCCATTTAAGAACGATATCAAGATCAACACTAAGTTGATTATTTTGTGGTTGGTCAGGCATTACTAATTCAAGGATCATTATTGTTTGTTGAGCTTGAACTGCACGTCCGCAGTCGTCTTCTATGGTCCATATCCTAGTGAAGGTCAGTCCACATAGCTTCTGTTGTACTGAATCTACATAACTGGTCTGCATACTTCGGTTACACGGATGATGCAAGATACCTTCTTCAACTAGATCTTCAGCACTTCTATCGTCCTCGACCGGATCACCACACGCTAGAAGCACATTTGATGGTAGACTTAACTCTGGCGGTTGAGTGGTGGTGAACTCAATTACTTGTGTCACAGAATAAGTATTTCCTGCCCAATCTTCAGCAGTCCATACCCTGTTTAGTTGACACCCATCAGTTGGTATGTCCATATAATTCAGGGATGGATTAGGATCTTGGGTGTCAGTCACGTTTGGTGTGCCTGTTATATCAGGTGTAAACTCATCACCACAACGCAGCTCTTTATCCGGCACTGGTATGATGTTGGGAGGAGTAATATCTTCAAATACAAGAAAATAATTAAAAAAAGACAGCAACGGCATTGTTATTTTACATTATCAATACAGTTCATAGGCCTATACATTTGTTAAAAAACCTCTTTACACGCAGTATTGCACGTTCGTCAGAACATGTTTAGAAAAAATATGAAGTAGTCTCGATCAGGTTTTGTATAATTTCTTATTTCCCTTGTAACATCATCAACATCATCATCGTCATCGCCATCGTCATCGTCATCGTCGTCGTCGTCGTCGTTTTCCTCGTTGCTGTCGCCGTCATTGTCGTCGTCGTATATAAATGATGTGCAGATATGGTTAACGTCTAAGGAGTTAGTACACCCCAAGATTTAATATGTGTATTATATTTTGCAAGATTTGGAGTGTAAATTCTACTGATATTTGCATTTTCATATTTTGCAAGTTTTCAACCTTGTTTTAATCATAACAAATAACCACCTCTATTGATTCCTGATATAAAATCAGTCTGAAAAATTGGTTCATGTGTCTCTGTATGGTGTCTAGTTTAAAAATTATGCTGAACATCGATTTTCGTCGGAAATCCAAAATGGCCGCAAAATGACCCATGGGACAAAAATAAATGTTGGGAACATCAAATTTCATTAACTAGACATCATAAGGATTACATTTCAAAAGAAGGAAGGTAAAAAAGGTATACATTGGGTGCACGGGACCCCCACCCCTCCTCCTTCCCACCACATAATGTTACTGTTGACATACAAGTGTATACTGCCCTACCATGACAAAAGGAAGTAATGGACAACAGGAAGGTTTAGAGCTATGAGGCAAAGTATGTTTTTGTGACATTAAACTGATATAACATTAGCAGAACATCACTCATCACTTTTCAAGGCTCTTACAAAAAAAACATGATTTGCCTTGTATCTTGTATCTCCTGTTGTCCATTACTTCCTTTTGTCGTGGTTTATTTGGTAAAAAGTGAACATGCTTCCTTTTTGATATGCTAATTACTCATTAATTAAGAATTTTTGAGGGTTCCTGCTATGATAGAATTGTGTATCAATATTATTTCTATCATTTAGTATAGAAAAACCCATTTTGAAAAAAGTGTCCATTACTCCCTTTTGTCATGGTAGGGCAGTATAGCATTATACATGATATTATGACACATATGGATATATATCGCGTGTAAAAAGTAATTACCTATATGCCATGTATAGCTATCAGGAAAACCTTTGTTATTGACCTGATCTGTAGCCATTACGTAAAAATCGTAGATGATGTTATCTTCCAGTCCACTCTCACTATATTGTCCAGAATTGCAGGGGATATACACGACAGGATCACCCCTTTCGACGAGTGCGCAATCAAAGGTGCACAGTAGTTCATTGCAACCAAAGGTGAAACTCACCACAACTTTATTGTAAGGGGATGATGGTTTAGTAAATATTGTTGCTATTGGGGATGTAAGATCTGAAAAGGAAAAGTATAAATAAAGTTGATAGTTTGTACAGATCAAAGATGGATTTAACTAATTTCCTGAAGCAATAATAATAATAGTAACACTAACAAATGATGAATATAATAGTAGTTATTTTTATAATCATATCATAATAATCCTGTATTTTATTTAAGGGGATGAATTGATTTGACGAAATAAACCGTATACTTCATGAATTTGACTCTTGACGGTGTATACTGTCATTTCTTACAGGATTGCGTATCGTGTCATTGCCTAGCTATAGCTTAAATAGGAACACAACTGGAAACAAAACTGCAAGTTGCTAGGTAAAGGATCTAGGAATGCTTCTTTAAGAAGAATACCTTAAAGTGCCTTGAATTGACCCCCGTATTGACCCAACAGTGAAACATGGCTGCCAAGTATGGACTAGGCTGGGACAGGAAGAGGGCAGGCAGAACACTATAATAAACCCAAGCAAGTGATTATTGATTAGCAGACTATCAGCAGCGTGTACATGGCCAACATCTTGTCGGCGCAATGTCTTCGGAACGAATCGAGCGATTGGAATGACATTTTTCAGCGTCGGATCGATGTTCCACAAATTCTCGATCCATCGCGGTTTGCTGAAAATGTATGACGTCGCTTATCGTGTTACCATGACGACCAAATTTTCCTTAACCCATGAACCCATGCTTGACTCCAAAACTTGGAAGCATGATGCTAGATATGATGTTCAAAATGTATGATGCAGTGTTATGAGATCATCAGATTTTTGTTCATGCATGGTTTCCATGGGAACCAATGAAATTAGGTATTTTGTATGCCAATGGCTCCCATTGCCATGGGAACGGTCACAATTTGCAATCACCAACCTGTGTGCCAAATGTCGGTGCAAGAGCTCAATTTGTTTTGAGATATCGCATCGGGATAATTTTCCCATTGTTATCAATTGGGGAGATCAGCTGAGATAAGCTGTTCCCATGGTAACAAAAAGCGGAGTCTTGACGCGTGTCGAGAAAACAACCTTTATATAGTTCCGATGTTTGATGACGAAGTTCAAAACTTCGACCGATAATTCTGGTTTATCATTTCGAAAAACCTGGTTTTTTTTATTGAATTCGATAAGCAATGTTTTTGAAAAACCTGGTTTATCGATCGAAAAGCAAGGTTTATCAGCCGGTAACTTGTCTGGCTTATCGAAAACCTTGCTTTCCGAATCGATAAACCAGGTTTATCGATTCGAAAAACCAGGTTTATCGAATTCGATAAGCATAGTTTTTGAAAAACCTGGTTTATGGAAAACCTTGCTTTTCGAATCGATAAACCTGGTTTATCGATTCGAAAAACCAGATAAGCAAGGTTTTCGAAAAACCTGGTTTATCGATCGAAAAAACAGGTTTATCAGCTGATAGACCTGGTTTATCGAAAACCTTGCTTTTCGAATCATTAAACCTGGTTTATCGATTCGAAAAACCATGTTTATCGAATTCTATAAGCAAGTTTTCTGGTTTATCCATCGAAAAATCAGGATTATCAGCCGACAAACCTTGCTTTTCGAATCGATAAACCTGTTTTTTCGCCGAAAAAAAACAGGTTTATCGGCGAAAAAATAGGTTTATCTTTTTCGTTGTGCACAATACCTGTCATAGACGTGTTCATTTTTAAATAGGGGTGAGAGGCTTTCATCGCGGTATGAAAAATATGAATTCAATTCTCAATAAAAATGTAGTTAATATAATACAGTTTGCTATTATCACTACTTCATACTACGTTGTTTATAATAAAACCGGAATAAAAATAGTGATTAAAATAATCACTGATCATGCTGAACTGGTACTTATCCACTGTATAATGCATCATTCATTGAAGGTCGTGACACTTCAGTCATGCTTTAACGATTGAAATGCGCATATTATGCAGAAGCTTACGTAATTAATTGGGAGTGCTGGCAAGTGCTTCGGGAGAGGCATTTCTCGGGATGGGGCAGATCGTATTTTGAGAGCACACATCCACAAATATTAGTGGACTATTGTTGTGTGCCTACATGTAGTGGTGGTGGTGTGGTGGTAGCCATAGGAAAGGGACACGCAATCAGTATTTTTCTTAGAGAGAGTAGAGGCCTAATATTGGAAGATTATCAGTATGTTAAAGTATCTTTGCTGCCCAGGGACTTGCAAATGCAAGCATCACAATGAAAGTGCAGTTTTACAGTTCAGAATACTTTCTTCTGTACTGCAACACGAATAGCTGTTTTTATTGGTATCAAATTAAATCTGCAAGTCTTCTCTATCCACAGAAGTTTTATTCTTCGAATTATTTTCTTCTTCTTCATCTTCTTCGGCCTCCGTCAGATATGACGATTGGCTGCCATACGATCACATCTCCGGATCATCTTTCTCCAAGCTACTCTGTCTTGTGTCAGACGCTTGGCCTTTATAAGACTCATACCAGTCCATTCCTTGATGTTGTCAAACCATTGTTTCCTTTGACGACCTCTTTTCCTGCTGCCTTCCACTTTCCCTTCTATGATGTGGAGTGCCAGTAACCTACCACTGCCTCTAATGATGTGCCCGAAGTAGGCCAGCTTTCTTTTGATGAGCTCTCCTAGCAGTTGTCTCTTTACACCAAGTTCTTTCAGGATACTTATGTTGGTTCTTTTCTCCTTCCAGTTAACTCTTAACATTCTTCTCCAGATCCACATTTCAGCAGCCATTATGCGATTTTCATCTGCTTTGATTAGAGTCCATCCCTCCAGACCGTAAAGGAGCACGCTCCATACCAATGCTTTTACAATCTTTGTTTTGAGGTTTGTTGTGAGGTTCCGGTCATTCTGGTCACGAATAGAATATAGGACATAGCGCCCTCTCTCGGTAAGATGAGTCCAGATCGGCTAGGCGCTGTTGTATTGCTGTTATTGGATTCAGTCAGATTGGAGCGTCTGGCCGATAAGGTCGCATATGTAAAGATGGAGTAAATAAAGGATTGTTTGAGAATAATAAACGAAGCGAGTTGTAGCAGTTACCTCTGAGGCTAGTTCCCTGGTGACAATTAGAGAAGGAAGAAAGAACGAATCGTCACAATTCCATAGGTCCTGGAGTTCTATCATCCTTCCCTTGGCCATTCCGATTCTAGCTCTTATATCAGCTGTGCAACTGGCAGATGTGGTTTTCACAGAGCCTAGGTATTTGAAGCGACTGACTTGTTCAACATCCTCACCATCGATTGAGATATTATGCACAGGCTGTTCTTCTCCAGTTGTTAGAAGTTTTGTCTTTTTGACATTGAGCTTGAGATCTAGCTTCCTGCCTGCATCATTTACGGCTGATGTTAGCCTCTCGATGTCTTCTTCAGAGGTTTCAAAAAGTGCAGTGTCATCGGCATATCTGAGATTTGAAATTGGTGTACCGCCTACTTTTATCCCATACTGGTTTACATCAGCGTCTCTCATGACTTTTTCTGTGTAGGAGACGAACATGTGTGGTGAAGCAATGCATCCCTGCCTCACACCTTTACCTAGGTTGAATTCATCAGTGTTTTCACCATTCCATCTGATCTTTGCCTTCTGATTCACATAGAGGGATTGAAGCAGTGCTACAAGATGTGCTGGAAATCCCATCTCTATCATTGCAGAGAAAAGCTTGATGTGGCTCACAGAGTCAAATGCTTTAGAATAATCTATGAACATGATGAAAGCTTTCTGACCTATTGCAATGATTTTCTCCATCAAGGTCTGCAGACAAACCAGCATATCGACAGTACCCCTGCCTTTCCTGTAGGCGGCTTGCTCTTCTGGAAGTTCTTGATCTAGTTTGGCTTTCAGGCGTAAGATAATGATCATCAGTAGCACCTTACTTGTATGACTGATGAGGGCAATTGTCCTGTAGTTGGAGCACTGTTTGCGGTCGCCTGATTTGAACAGCATGACAAATTCTTGCACTTTCCAGTCATTTGGCCAGTCGCATTTGATCCAGATGCATGTACATAACTGATGTAGTGCTTTAATTCCGTGCTGGCCTGTTGATTTTATGAGCTCAGCAGGAATCCCATCAAGGCCTGGTGATTTCCCATCCTTATTATTATTATTTTACAGGAGATATAAAGCTTTAAAAAAAGATATCGAAATTGTTGGGACACCCCGTATTTCGCATTGCTCCCTTGGTGGTTTCTATCGACATACCTGCGGTCCATGAGTGAATCTCCGTATCACCGGTATTCCCAGACAAATCAGTACCAGTGATGAAGAGTGAATGGTAACCTTCTGCTAAATATAGACCTTTCCATGAGCGTGCACACTCTACTAAGCTTAATGACTGGTCTGGTGCCTGCCAAGTGCATGATGAGTTGGCTGGTTCGTCATATGTCCATCGTATTGTAACGGTATCGTTCGAAACAGCAGGTGCTGTTACAAAACGTAATGTCGGCGGCATTGTATCTTCTGCAGGCCAAAATTGAGAAAATTCGTTGTTATTGTACCTTCATCTTTTGTAATCAAACAACGGCGCAAATATTGACGGGACAAAAAAGACCTCATTTAAAGAATATGAACAAATTCAAGTTTGTTTTGTTTGTTTGCTTAAACGCTTGGGTCCAGGTGAGACTAAACCCAAGCAAAATGCTCGGGTCAGGCTAAAATGATTAATTTGTTGTAAACTTAAACACTTCCCGGTGATGGGAAATTGACCCCACGGTCCACCCCTGAACATAGTGATATTGACTGTTTCAGAAAACAAACAACCCATCAATTCTGTTAGCTACCTCCTCCAGACAGCTATTATGCGGCCATGTGTTTTGAACTCACCACCAAAAAAGGGTGGCGGCGTTGCATTTTTAGTGACGAATCATTCATCTCTCTCTATTAACTCAACAACTAAATATGGTAGAGCAATGGTTTAGGTGTCATGTGAAAGCCCCTACATACACATCTCTCCTCAGTGGATTAAAGTAACATAAAAACAATAGGTCACGTTCATCATCGCTAACATAATTGCCGTCTGTTTTTATTCAAGATCACCACTAAAATCACCACCAAAAACCCCGACATACTGGGTTATTTTGGTGGTGATGGAGGTGGTGAAAAAGGTGGTGATCGCGTTTTTCTATTCAAGTCATCATCACCAATCACCAATAATCACCACCAATCACCACCATTCACCACTAATCAAATACCAATAATCACCATTTACATTCGAATAGAAACACGCTTATAGTTTAAGCCATTACAAATCTAAGGACAATATTATGAATGTCCTTGCTTATTTCTCGTTGGGACATTCGTTGGGACGCTGTTTGTAATAATATTTGCTGTTGTTATATTTCTATTGTAAACACCGTAGGTTGGGAAACTGCTTTATAATAAAT
Source organism: Ophiura sarsii (assembly GCA_035610835.1). NCBI lineage: Eukaryota > Metazoa > Echinodermata > Ophiuroidea > Amphilepidida > Ophiuridae > Ophiura > Ophiura sarsii. The sequence continues at coordinate 30,856,169 of CM069443.1, forward strand.
ATCACCTATATATTTCATGACAGAAGACTAAAGTTGTTCATCAGGCTGTAATATAACGACAAATCACCCGCCGCGACCACGTACATTGAGAAATGCGTTGAAGCGGATGCTGGGGGTCCTGATGTACCTTGTTACCTAAACGGGCCCTTCTAAAATGTCCAAAGGGTCTGGTTGTTGATTGTTAAATTTTCAAAATTACATTCTATATGCGGTTATACATTTTTAAAATATATCAGAACGAAATCATGGTTATATACTTATGGAAAATCTCCAAAAATATGGATCCAGAATAGGTGGTGATTCCGGCCCGCAGAAGTCGATCCCTTTTGCTACTCCGGACTCCATGAGTATATAATATGTCTCTTTTTCTTCAAGATTAAGCATATTTGGTGTTGAAATAAGTAGCACCCTTTCCGGTAAATACGAAACGGACGCGTTGATGGAGGCATCAATTGTGTAGACCTTCTCTCCGTGATAGTTGTAGAATATTATGTACGTCGGGCGAGAAGGACGGTTGTACTGAAATAATAGCAGTTGAAACACAAAGAGCAATCATAGGGGTTTTCATTACCACACTGATCCATTAACCTGTTTTACCAGAAGGGAATATTTTATCTAAAATAATACTTCTACTAAATAACACTAATAATAATAATAATACAGCCAAGTTATCCATCTTGAATAGAACTTGGTTTAACTTGAATTTTAAACAAACTGGCTGAACGCTCAATATCTTGCCATTTTTATTAGTAGTCCGTGTCATTGTTCAATGAGTGCAACGAAGCCATGCCTGAATGTTCACATCGTAATTGCATACAATGCCTGTACACAGAAAGAAAAAAAGTGAGTCATCATCGAAAAATGAGTCATTTTGTCCGTGTAGTGACACACTATGGCTCAAAATGAGTCATTTTGTCCGTGTAGCGACTCACTTTACGATAATGACTCACTTATTTTTTTCTGTGTACACATGTATAGATGATGTAGATGATGCAAGTGTGTTCTTTTTTATGTACTTTCGTTTGTATAGTATAAGTTAATAACTGAAGAACGTTCTTGCTGATTGTAGGCGGACAATAAACAAATAGAAATTTGCCTTTGAACGGTGTTTTCTCACCTCAATATCATACTTTAGGCGCCAAAAAGAATTCGATGACAAAATCTCAGAACCCGGAATCGGCTCTATGGTATCCATTTCTATTTCCGGAGACGCAACTAGAACATTTAAACAAAACGAAACATCGTTCAATATTTTAAAAGCCACACCCAACGTGGCACGCTTTAATCCAAATGTGATTGGAGAATTCTACCTCTTTGCACTGCGTAAGTTGTACCAATATTCTGGTATGACTTTGATCTAGTATCGTGGGAAATGAAGTATTGATGGGGTCAGACAACGATGAGGGCGTCGTCTCACTCTCATCCATCGTCAAGACGATACTCCAAAATCGGCATTTCGTATTGGTTACACGTATTTGAGGATATATCCATCATGTTCATTAATATTCCAAATATAACATTGTAGGCCTTATGTTAGCTTAAGTATTTCAAACCCGTTTCAGTTGGTTATTTGACTCAAGTCTAGTCCGGACCCGGTCGAAATTAAATCGCCAGTGGGAACTCGAATCAAGTGTGTCCCTTAAATCAATACCGTGTGACGGAATAAAGCGTAAAGCATACATGATGAGACTGGTTGGTATACAAACACGTACAGTGTTTATACAGTGTATAGTATATATAGGTTTTTCCCCATGACCAAATGTTGTTTACGGTAAATCCCCCCACCACCCCGCCAAGTATGCCAAACGTATTGATCCAAGTAATTGGACTCCTTCCATGCATGTCTTTGTCTCAAGGATTATTTGAACTAATGACCCCGTGCAATCGCCATATAAAGAGAGCCTCCTTCCTGCTCAGTCTGTTTTCGGGTTTGACAAGTGAACAACATACAACATGTGAAGACTCAAACGGAAGGCTTCAGCACCCAAGGGCAGCGTTCTGAACAGAAGGCCGGACCTCAGCGCTTGTTTTGTGCATGCATAACACAAGCGCGGTGCAATGACACTCAATGGCGACCATGGGACCCTCTCACGACCCTCTCACGACCCAGCCAGTTCCCACTGCGTCACCGAAGGGGTTTTGAGAGAACTTTATGCCCTTGGCTTGGTGTTTTGAGTTTTCAGTGTAATGCAAGCGCCTGCCTGATCGCAGCAGAATATGGGAAAGGGTTTTAGTGACCTTGATTTAAAAGTTGACCATTTCGGAAAGTTTTCCGCGCTCTCACTGCGTGTTATTAATATTTTTATATTTTTTTCCAGCGCAGCGCAATTGTTGGCATGATCGCCGTAGGTATGACAGGGCCTTTAGCCCTCGTGACCTCTTTACTTTGTGAGTCCTTTTGACCAGTGTCAGGTATAACCAAATACGGTAGGCTGGACTTTGACTGCAGTTCGAATTTCTTATTCCATTATAGAGCCTCCCTGTTCAAACCTTTAATGGCCCTGTCACACAACGGCGATCAGGCCAGCGATTGCACTGCGCTCTAAAAAATATAAAAATATGAATAACACGCAGTAAGAGCGCGGAAAACTCTCCGACATTGTCCATTTTTAAATCAAGGTCGCTAAAACCCTTTCACATTCTGCTGCGATCAGGCCGGCGCTTAGGTCACGCTGAAACATTATCAAAACGCCAAGCCAAGCGCATCAAGATCTCCACGATCCTCTCGGTTACGCAGTGGGAACTAGCTGGGACGTGAGAGGGTCCCAACGGTCGCCCGTGAGCGCCAATGCACCGCGCTTGTTTTGTGCATGCACAAAACAAGCGTGGAGGTTCGGCGTTCTGATCATAGCGCTGTAATGACTCAGTAGTGTCGCCATGACAGCGCAAAGCGAGCGACTTGAGCGTCCCGTTGACGTAGCAAGGACGCATACAAAGTACTTCTCCTCTGCGACTGCAACAAGATCAATGAGGCTCTCACTACGTGTCTCTCCCGACCTTATTACGACCAATACGTCTCTCTACCGTCCTTATGCGCTGTTACTGCGCTGTCAGGAGACAAAGCAAATTTTATAAGCCAAACATACTCTGCCACAACTATCACTTTTTGTTGTGATCCATATAATTCAATATGGTTTTCTTATAGAACCGATGAGCAGGGACAAACACATCATGATACTATCGCTATATCATTTTAATTTATTCAGATTTAACAATGTTATTAATACACCTTCAAAACTTCCACCAACAGACACGCTACTACTGGGATTCTTGCATTACGCTAAGCTAGGATAATGCTCTCTAATAGATTTAAATAACAATCAAGGTTAAGATCGGCGATGTGATTAGAGCTTTAATCATGGATCATTGGTATTCCTTCTGTATCTACTTTTTATGTTTGAATCTAATACCCTTCGTGCAATCGCTATGTACTCTCCGCGCACACGCAGAGAACGTTGTGCAATCGTATTGAAAACGTACTAGTAACGCAGACAGCAACTTGAACGCACTATGAATGTTTGTAGTGAGTGGAAGCGCAGTGAGAGCTCGTAATAAGAGCGCCATGAAAATGTGATAAGCGTGATAGGAGCGTACTATAAAGCTACCTTGTTTTAAAAAGGTGACATATATTAGCAGTTTCCGCGCTCTTCCTTTGTGTTACATGGGGACCCTATCCCGCTCTATCCAGTGTCCACTACGTCCCCAATCGGATCTTATGCGTTTGCTTGGCGCTTTGCTACTTTTTTCAGCGCAACGCAAGTGCAAGGCTTGATCGTGTGACAGGCCTACTACCCTTGATTACACGTTTCAAGTATCTGTAGCCTTACCTCCTGCTACTAATCCTACACATTGCTGATCACTAGACTGACTGTTAAAAAGATAATAATTACAAATAAAGAATATTAAATGATATAAAACGAAAGGCATAGGCCCTAAATCATGTCTGGAAGTTACATAAGGCGTATGTGTTGGTATTCATCTTTCGATTACATTCGATCATCGTTTTTTTTCGCAGGGGTGTTTTCGTTTTTCGTTTATGGACCTATTTTTTACGCAGGGGTGTTTTCGTTTACGGACCTATAATACAAATAATACCTGTGTTTTGACGTGCATCGCTAAACTTAAAGTTATGGTCTATATTTAATGTTCGAGCATTTAGCTCGTAGTTTTCGCTCGTCTATGATTGTCGATGATTGAGGGTAGCGTTAATAATTGTAAAACCTTCTCTTTCCCGATCGAGTTTCGATGCTTTCCTTTGCCGTATGATGTATCGGATCATGCGTACTCTGATCGGAACTACAACAAGCTGTAAAATAGACTGTCTAGATAGAAACCGTAACCCGTGCCCTCTGAACCGGGACAGCCCGTAACCCAAAATACTAAATGCGTGTTTAGCTTTTCGTTTGGTTTTGTCTTCGAGATTGGGCATTACACCGAGCATCAAATTTTGGGGTATAGGTATTACAGTATGGTCATTTACAATGCCAAACAACTGGTTTAGGTCATTTAACATCAACTTTAACCATCTGGCAGCAATTTTGGAAAGCGATACAGAATCAAAATTGTCACACTGAGGTGGGTCTTATCTAAAATTCATAAATCAGCAGTTTAGAACATATTATTTGGTGAACGTGTTTCAATGATACAATACTATTATAAGCTATTTTTACATTTACAGCAGTCATTTTGGTTTGGTAACCTTAAAGTATGTTAACAAAGCAAATGTACTGGATATGAATTTATAGTGGGTAATTACATAAATCTTATTGTTAAAACTATGCTCTCATGCATTTTGATTGATATATGCTATTTTATGGAATGTTACCATTTTTTGGCGGCCATCTTGTATTTAAGGTATGGTAATGATTCAAAAGTACTGGATATGAGTTTCTAGTGGTCTAATACGTACATCCCACTCTTAAAATTGTCATTTCATCATACATTTTGTGTTATAGGGCCTATACCGGCATGTCATTTTATGAAATTTGACCATCCCACTTTAGACGCCATCTTTAATAACCCCTTAGCATACCAAAATTATTTTGATACCATCTTAAATACAATCTGAAATTGTCAATCATAATCAAAAACCAAAAATGCAAATGTCACCATACTTGGATGGTATGTGTAGGATGACCATTGATAATAATTCAGTATATTATATATAACGCAGGGTACTATGGAGCCGGATTTGTTTATATGGTTGCCGACCGGTAACTAGACAATCAGGTATTCTTGCATACAATAGAGCCGAGGTCCGCTCTACATACATGCCAGAGGATATGGTGATACGACCCTGCGTTTTTGAGTTGTGCTTGTTTAAAATTTCCTATTGTCCACATTTTGAAGTTTTGAGATATCAGCCTTTGAAGTTCGGGTTGTTTAACGTTGGTTTTCATTAGATATCATTATGTAATTTAATTTAATTTTAATTTCATTTATGTAACTTTAATCCCTGTGTAATTTGAAATATGTAGTATAAGACGGAAAAGTAAGAAGAAGCAGTTAAATAAAAAGTATATAAATATCAGTATTTCAAATAGCCCATTTTCATTGAAAAATGCCCAGTCAGTGAATCATTAATTTTGCGGAAAATCATTACATCTAGAAAAATCAAGAAATTAATCATTTTGGGTGATTCTATAGGATAGTTAACTAATTGTCTGAAATTATTCATGGGAGTGACTATATGGCTGATCATTTTGAACTGGACCAAAAACAGTTAAAACATGACATTTTCCAGATAAAATATACTGTGCCTTCAAATTCTAATCAGGAACATTGAAAATACCTCAATTTGTATCATTATTTTGATAATCAAAATTAAGATATACTCGTACATGGATGTACATGTATATCAATTAAATATTGCTACCGCAACTTCTCGTATTACTGCTATCTTTAGACCTACTACAGGGTGACCCAAAAAATGTTAACACTCCGGGCACATAAGATATCTTAAAAGTACAGGAACACACGGGTCTTATCGTGATGTATTATGAAAGCTGAGTAAATAAGCTTTCATTTGCATTTTATTGCGTTCCAATTGGTTATTTAGAACGAGAGATATGCTTCAGCAAACATGAGGAAGCAAAATCGGCTTGTCCCAATCCACTCAGTATGAAATTAAAGCTTTTAAAATGCACGAAGCAAGAAGCAACATGATTAAGTCACACACACACACACACATCAGCTAATCTCTTCTTTGTTCTTTTCAACGCATTCTTTCGATTATTTTCAAGCTTGAAAGACATAAATAAATATATTCCCCATAAATTATATAGGTATTTTGTCATGAGTTCAAGTTCTATACTCTTTTTCCATGTGCAATGGATAGCTGTCAGTAAAGCAGTCTTTAAAATTGAAATTGAAATTGAAACATTTCATGTTCTTTGTTGAAATGGTCCATCCAATTAAATAACTTAACTAATATTGCACTAATGTCAATGGTAATACCACCTGTTATAACTTGCTTGTATCGTTGGATAAATGAATGAAAAGATTCAATTATATTCACTAATCGATACATTCTAACTTATGATTAAATGTTGCAACGGTATTGTTACTTTTGAATTACTGCACAATAATGTTTTTGGCATTTTTACAAGTTCGTAATCGTAGTTGTAATTAATGCAAATTGGACCAAGCCGATTTGGCTTCCTCATGTTTGCTGAAGCATATCTCCCGTTCTAAATAACCGATTGGAACGCAATAAAATGCAAATGAAAGCTTATTTACTCAGCTTTCATAATACATCAAGATTAGATCCGTGTGTTTCTGTCCTTTTAAGATATATTATGTGCCCGGAGTGTTAACATTTTTTTGGGTAACCCTGTATAGGTGTGTATTGTTTAAGTAATCGTAATCACAATTGCAATGGTTTGCGTACATTTCATGATCATTATTTGATTTACTCAATTATAATCCTTCCATTGTTCTTTATTTATTTTTATTTTTTATTGTGGATGTTGCTTTAAAAAAGTGTATTTGAGACTGTCCCTTCTTGTTTGTATTAAGGAATTCAGTTGTAAAAAAAGGAGTGTCAAGGAGATATTATTGTGTGTTCTAACAATGTACGTGGTGTTTTCTATGTCTATGCTTGCATTGCCGAGATATTATACGCTAAAGTATCAGTCGACCAATACTTCAACCTATTAAATAGCCTATCCAGTCAAATATTGACAGATTTTAGTAAGTGGTTCAAAAAACCTATTGTGTTCATGTTAATAACGTTAATATAACCAAATGTATCTAAAATCCAAAAGTATATTGTTTGAAAGGCAAAGGTTCATACTTTGTGTTGTTCACACTATCCCTCAATATAATCACTCATGCATCCCATAGCAAGATCACATTCATTGCATATTGACCGACCCACGTATAAAAACGAATCATAACAATTGACGCATTCGGTTTCCTGGAGTTAATTTTAATTAAATATAGCAGGGTGAGGAAATAATAAAATTAACAACAGTAAAACCATTTTAGTTAGATTGTTTTCTTACCCTACGCTGTCCTTGGCAGTGAAGCACAATATATGTTCCCCATACTGTGAGGAGAGGTCTGGTGTCCACGTAATATTGACGTAATAATGTTGAGTCTTTAACATTGCAACTGGTGATTTGTTAACCCCCAAAGGTGAAGTTGTGTCAATTGCTGTAATGCTGAAATAATTACAGAATTCAAGATGAAACCTTTCATTTATTGCCCAGAATGTTGAAATGACTGAACGGCAGTAGTAAATGTTGGGAAATTACAGGCCTTCTCTTCAAAGACCTAGCCTCGTTATATTTAATAGAAAGTCTCCTAGTCGATGCATCGGGGCCAGTAACCCGACATTCTATGCACGGTACATCCTTCTGGTCACCAGGGCTAGTAGTCACAGTCTGACACAGATAGCTCACTGCGTATGTTTGTTGTTGTTGTTGTTTTGTTTTTTTTGGTTTTTTTGGTGTGTAAGTTTTGTGGGGGATAGGGGCGATGGGGGGGGGGGGGGGGTTCACCCAGAGACCCTATAACTATGGGACAAGTATCTCGAAGGCAAAGTCCCCCGTTTACTATGCTTACATTGACGGAGGATGGTTTTAGAGGGGGCGCACTATCATGGTCGTAGCAAACCAGACGACCTAAGGCTCAAAACATGATTTGTGGCACAGAAATAGTACATCAATGGTCAAAAAAAGATGATTGTGATTTAGAGTAAAACTTATTTGCTTTGATGATAGCAGAATTTAGTTCTTATATGACACGAAACATTCAGAATTGGTTATTTGAAATTAATTTGTACGTGGAACAAAATACGAATTTTAAATTGTGGATGGCTTCGTCTGACAGTGACAGAGGAGGGGCGTGGCGTTATTTGCATTTCATGAATATTGTAATTAGAACAGTTGGGAAAGACGCTGGATCGCGACGATCACATCGTGTGAGGTCATGAATAGTCATGGATGAATATTCATTCACAACGAATGATTGACAGTTTCCGGTGGATGGTTTTATAGAGTGCGCTATACTGAACCAAATCTCAACAAAGGGCAGATAGGGTGTTACATACGCCTGGTTCACCTCGAATACTTTTACGCAAAGTCGATGTGATTTGCCAGGCGCGCGCAATTCGATTCACAATATTTCAAGTATTGCAGAACTTCCGGCAACAATTCTCGGGTCAAATAAAAGACCACGGAGAGACGCATTATTCAAACGCCCCTCATCAGAGGCCTAATTGTGGGAACAAACCGAAACACACCTCGCAACGGACACCAATAAATAAAATAAGATAAGAGGTTTAACAGGACGTTTACCTGACATCATGTGCACCAGACTTCGCAATTAATTGCTGAAAGTAAGTTCTGTTCGGTGGTATACCAATACAAGATCCCCATTTTGGGGTTGGATCAACAAAAACCGGTGCGCTACTGCATGGCTCAGAAGAGGTATACACGTGGATTAAGAACTGCAGAGATATTTTACTCAATGGTGTAGAAGAAAGAGAATTGACAAAGTCTTCAATCATAAGAGCTACACCAAACCATCCAGATTGGTAGACGGCCTCGTAATGTAGTGTACACGGAGTCTAAAAGAAAATATCGATGACATTGAAATGAAACAAATAGATCCACATACTTGTAAGCTTCGTAAAATGTGAATCAGTTAATGTACGTTGCATCATAAATAATCAAGACGGGGATGGGTAAGTGAGTGTTTTGTTTGAAGCTATGTGTGTTTCGGACCGATTTCAAAAGATGTGCTATTAATTGTCCATCGCGATCATCATGGGTTTGAGTTTACGTGTAATAGATAACCTGGGTGAAATAAGTGTTAATAAACTTCACAAATATCGTTACATCTATCGCATCGGTAAATGTGTGTATTACATTTATATGTTTCAAATATTAGAAGTGTCTTAACTTTCACCGTTGCTTGTTTTATCAAACTAATTTTATGTATTCCGTCTATTAACGATCTATGGTTGCATGGAAAACCGTCACACAAGTCTGACGCTAAAGTGTCTCTTTGACTCGCCGTCATAAGTTTTGTTACAGCTGGTTCGTGGTATTTCAGAGATTACGTCATACTTAGCGAATATCAACGAGAAACAGAAAGGACCGGCCGATCAAAGTTCACCCGATCGATCTACACGCAAAGGGTCACTAACAGAAAGTAACAAATCGGCCGTCACTGATCACGTGGCCAGGGCAAATCATGTCATTGACTGTGAGGGGACCTCAACTTTGGATATATTAGAGAGGAGAACAGATAGACACTTTGGATATACGGGGATCTATCTGGATTAGAAGACGAGGATCAGATGTCATGAGCAGAGACGAGGGGTCTACAATCTCAGTCATGTGTCACTGATTACACTCTCGACATACTAACAAAGGCTTCAAAAATAGCACATTTTAAGCTCTTCTCATTTTCATTCTTGCACAAACGTCCGTTTGGTGAGTGAGCAAATATCGACCATTTGCATATGATTTGCGTGACTTGCTAGCTGACTGATGGCAACAGATATATAACTAAAATGACAATGCCAGCTCACCGTTTTTCAACACGGTGACATTTTTATGTAAATCTAATCATCAACATCTAAATGCGAGGCAATTCCATTACATTATAAATAAAATCGCATTCTTACATTCGAATCTAGAAAGGCATTGGGTAACGCGTTGCATATACCGCCACATTCAGCAGAGCCCGTAGCCCATCGGCATCGAACTGTGTCGCCATCAGGGTCATTTACTAGGAAAAATGAATTTGTAAGAAAATCAGTTATCAGAAATATCAACAACATTAATCAAGTTTCTCTCAATACAAATACTCCGATATAATACACTCAGTATTCAACTTAACATGATGCAATTAACTCTTACTCCATACAAATTATTTTGGGATGAAAAATCGCAAAATGAAAAGGGCAACATCGGTGTCAAGACATGAACCTTTTGCGTTATCATGTGACCCCGCATGGTGAGAATTAATTTCGTTTTGTGACACACTGTATATATGTTACCTGTAGGCCCTACCGCAATGTGTGAACCAATCGACACGCTAACGCCTTACCTGGGATAACAAGAGTGTGATTACATCCATGTTGCAATCTCACAATAGGTGTAATGGATGAATGGGGTGAAGAATTTGGTAAACCTGTATCAATTCTAGCTGTAAGGTTAACAGACGCTACAAGGCTCCATGTACTCCCTCCCACGTTTAAAGGAATCCAACAGCATCCGGTAAATCTGAATAAAAGAATATAGATGTTGCACTTTAAAATACTATACAGGGTGTCTCAAAAAAAATTACAACGCACCATTAGGCGATGATAACTTCCTAATGAAGTATCTAAATTTTACAATTCAAACAGTAAAATGAGGTCAAAATAGTTTTCTACAATTGGAAGAAAACAGCGTTTTATTTTGTTAAGTAATTATGGAGATATCTGTGATTACGTAAGAGTAGTCACGGAACACTTCCATCCAAGTTTGCATATTTTGACAGATTTTGACTTGCGCGGCTGGTTACTTACTCATTAATGTTCAATTAGCCAGCACTGCTCAATACTATGATAAAAAAAGGTTCAATTTGTGATCTAAGAATACTGAATAATCGATCATAACACTCATAACACCCAGAAAACCAAAAACAACACAACTCATTGTAAAGAAGAGAGTTATGACCATACTCTTTTAATGTAAACAAAACATTTATTTTGTTTTCAATTGCGATACTAATAATTTGACCATCATGCGCAAAATTGGCGATAATTTTATAATATTATGTACATGATTTCAGCCTTCAAGTTGCAAATGTGAAGACTAGAAGCTTGATTAGTTGTATTCGCGATGTTAATGGATCTCGAACTTGGTTTAAGGGGGGACTTAAGGAATTTTTTTTGTTGAATTTTGTTAGTGCTGTAATTATTGAACCATGACTCAAATGTATATAAAAGTATACCTTTTTGGAAAGGAAATGGATCAGAGAATCCAAATTTGGCATCATTTTTGACCAAAAATGTTGATTTTTTTTTTGAGAAAATCACAAATAATCACTTTTTTGACCCAATTTTTTTGAACAAAGCTAACAAACATATTTTTGAGTTAAAAATGCCCAAATCACTTGATGATGATATTATCACACTAATGAAGGGACGATTTTTTTTTTTTTAACCTAATCCAATATTTTTTGAAATTTTGACAAATTTTGTAAAAAAAAGAAAAATCAATCAATTTTTCACGTTTTTGGCACTTTTTGGTCAAAATTTTCAAAAATATTAGATTAGGTTTTAAAAAAATAAAATCGTCCCTTCATTAGTGTCTTAACATTATTTTAAAGTGATTTGGAAATTTTTTACTCAAAATTATTTTTGTTAGCTTTGTTCAAAAAAAATGTGGGTCAAAAAAGTGAATTTTGTGATTTTCTCAAAAAATCTACTTTTTGGGTCAAAATTGACGCCAAATTAGGATTCTCTGATCCATTTCCTTTCCAAAAATGTATACTTTTATATGCATTTGATTAATAGTTCAATAATTACAGCACTTACAAAATTCAAAAAATCAAATCAAAAACTTCCTTAAGTCCCCCCTTAATAACGCTAATGTTCATATTTACTAAAATTACTATAATTTTGTTTCTATAATTGTTATAAAAAGTTTGAACTTATCCTACTAATTTTAAATTTTACTGTTCTTAAGTATGAAATGTGATGAAAATAATCTAGACAACTTTTATTTTAAATTTTGTGTTAAACTTTGGTCTAATCTGGCACATTACTTGGTGTAAAATAAAATCTAGAACCATAAAAACACGTTAATCCATGTCATTTATTGATTTCAAGTATGTGCTGTCTGAATCACTCAATATGAGCAAACTTGGATGGAAGTGTTCCCAGACTAATGTTACGTAATTGCTCATTTCTCTAGAATTACTGAACCGAATCACATCCGGTTTTCTTTAAAGTATAGCAAACTATTTTGCCTTTATTTTGTTGTTTGAGTTGTTCTATTCTGACACTTATTCAGACAGTTACAATCCTCTAAAGGTGCGTTGTAATTTTTCTGAGACACCCTGTACATCATGTCTACTGTCCTCAAAAAAGTAACTGATCAGGTAATAAATACGCTCATAAATCTGTAAATAATGGTTTCAACTAATATCAAAGTAAGCAATCTTGGAATAAGTTATCCTCTTCAATTAGAGACATGGTTAGCGTAGATCGGTTAAAAAATGAGAATGCTGCACCGACAGTAATGAAACAAGGTACAGTTTCCATTGTCGCACTTGGAATTAGGCAGTCAGTTGAGGTAATACTCTCGCTTTTATTTAATGGTCACTCAACTGAGCCAAGTAAAGGTAACGAGTTACACAACGCTCAACTCAAGTCAGTATTACTTAAATTAAATTAAATTCAAATTATGATGGTACTTGTTACCCCAAGTTAGCTTAACCCAGATGATACTATTTTTGCTGTTGCTCACAAAATCACGAAATCAGACGTATACCCAGCTAATTTGTATTGTGACTGTTTATGGGGTGTGAGCACACATGGTCTTGAAAAACGTGTGGCTTTCTACCCTTAATCAAGGTTAAATGTTGGCAAGGATGTCCACTTAGGCTCAAATAACTACCTGTGCCAGCATGGACATAAACACCTAAAATGGACCCATGCTCCCCACCTATTAGTGTGAAATTATTGTTTTAGTCCTAGAACAAAATATCCCATAGACACATGCTATATTAGTGTCCCTAGGAAAGAATATTTGAATCGACGGTTTGTTGGACATCTTTACAAGTGGAAGTCGATACAATACAATAATTATTGTAGAAAGGTACAAATCCCAGTTGTTATCAAAACTGAGGCCGCAGCTTTCAACTCATCACAGTATAAACCTTTAATATATATAGATTAGTTATAGATTACTCTTAAAATGTACCCACATTTTTCATGTGGCATGATATGCGACATACGTATAATGTAACATACCCAACTTCAATTATCGAAGAAGGCGTTGTATATGCATACGAATTCAATCCAGATGTCCAGTCCTCATCTGTGCTAAAGTCGGTGCAGTAGTAGTTTAACTGTGTAATATCACCTGAACATCCACTGAAGCATTCCATAGATCCTTCCCCATTTATTAATACGCCATTGTCTATATGGGATTGATCACAATAGTGATTGCCAGATGATCTTCTCCAGGAAATTCTCCATGAGAGTTCGATCTGGTATAGTGGTATAATGGTAAATATGTGGTATTGACATTTCTAACGGAAGTTTGAAACACATACTATATCCGAATCATCAAGTTGAAGAACAAAAACAACAACATCAATCATAGCAAGAACAGCAAATAATACTACAACAAAGACAACAACAGTAAAAATTACAATGGCTATTACATTTAAACAAAATGCACCAACAACAACAACAACAACAACAACAATGACAACAATATCAACGACGACGACAAGGGCTGTATATTGTCTTTAGCCATTCTACCACTATAGGTTGCTTTTGATGATCATCAATAATTTGTGATTGTCAATTAAACATAGAATACGTGGAATTTACTTCGTTATTATCAGCAGATGGAATCCAAGTTAACACTGCCCCACGAAAATGTGAAGCTTCAGCCCCTAACAATAGAAGCAGTGTACTTAGGAACAGCAAGATGTACTTATTCGCCATGATCGATTGTCATGATGATCCAACATACGCAAAGTTACTATACATGGAACATTAACCTGTATTTTGAGCAAATTTACTACACCTCTCTTAAATTTGATATTTGACGCGTATTAATATCATCATTTAAGGGAACAAGATAGATGTAAATATAATTCAAATGACAATGGAGCGTCGTTATGAATGCATTACCCGTCACATAAATGCATAGAGGCCTAATCTATATACGAGGGTCATTCAAAAATGTCTACCTCTTATCTCATTACTTTGTTATTACAAAAGCCAGTCGCATGAAATATTACACAATTGTACCTTAGAACCTCAGCTCAGTGACAGGAATGGGGGCAAGACATAGTTTTACCGACGAAAGTCATGATGTACCGACAAAATAGTCAAAATCACGAATGTACCGACGGCATGCGTTGTGTACCGACGCATGGTAATTTAAGGGGAGCCCCCCCCCCCCCCCCCCCCCCCCCCTGACTACGCCACTGCCTCAGCTACAAATGCATTTTAAATTGATCTGAGCAATCGTTGTACTTTTCTTGAGATGCAGTGAAAACCAAGTTCCTTTTAGTGTGTCGGAAACGGATGAAAAACAGCAAAATATCGCCTAAGTGCTATTCATTTGGCAAATTCAAAGAGACAACACGTACCTATCGGTCAATACCATTCTAAATGTCAGAATTTATTTTAAAAGTAATTTTTCGTTTCCGATGTCCAAAAGTACTCTTTGGTTTTGACTGCATCATCACAAAAGTGACACAGATATCAATGATGATTTTTTTATAAATGTGTAGCTATGATTATGAGCTACAATCATGACAAATACGATGAGGCTGACATTTATTATTAGCGATGTTATGTGTGAGGAGGTAGGTAGAACTTATTGAATGACCATCGTATGTAGACCATACACGATTTAAATACCTGGTTCTATCAGCGGTTATATAGAGGGAGTCCTTTGTGTAGGTTTCTAATACCGTATAGGAAATTAAAAGGTACGTGTATAGGCTACTGTTGTTTCACCAACGGAAAGTTAGATTTATTCGATCGACAATTTCATGATACAGGAAAGTGGGGACTTCATAGTAGTTGGGGGGCTAAGGGATATTTGGTTCAAATTCTTCTAAAAGCACCAGATTTGGTCTATATGTTGCTCATACCATATTCCTTTTGTTTTTTGATGGATGCCAAAATGTGAGTCTCTTGGGACTGCCATAATGGCCAATTCCAATATGGCCGCCATATTGGGGGATCAAACATTTAAATTGCTTCAATTAAGCATACTAAATTGTTTGTCTGAGCACAAGGATTCCAAAAATGTAAAGTTTGCCCCACTTGTTCAGTTCAGTTCAGTTCAGTTCAGTATCCAACAGTTCAGTGACTTCCGATGTGTGGTTACTGAGATATTGAGCAAAACGTGAACAGGTCGTTGACCTTTGCTTTTGGGGTCAACATTTGAACATGTTCCGATTTTGACAAACAATATCTCAAATTGTTCGTCAGATCACAAGGGTTTAGTATACCCTACCACTGCATGTCTTCAATGGGGACTTTTAAAGAACGACCCATACACTTACCATGTCTATACAGCAGCTTTCAGTATAATATGTCCCTATTCATTACTGTTTGCAAAGAATCACTTTTAATTGCAAAAAGGTCAAGAAATCGTTTCTGATTTGTATGGCTAAAGTTTTTTTCTGCATTGCGGTCACATTTCCTGGTGAGACGTATACAGTGTAAGATACTGTTTTCCTAAAGTCCAAACTTCATCCTTATATGGAGGCGCCGCTGTTAGCGGGCGCCCCAAAAAGCTTGATTACTACATGTAGCTTGACGTATTAACTATCATACCACTGAGTTTCTTCCCATTTATCCAACTTCTCGTAACCCGTCCTCCCCCTAGTCTTACTTTTTTGTCTTCTTTTCCTCTTCCCAAGTATTCAAAGCCTGGTGTTTAGATAGAGAAAATCTGATAGATGTAATGAGAAGGGAGGAACTGAGGTCATGAATGTGCTCTTTTCGGATACCAATGTACCATCTACTTCACACCCGAGCCGGGACTTCTTTCCCCGGCTTCTTTCATTTTCATTGAGTTCGGGAGTTAAATTGTTTCATAAATAAGGACCCATTGCAGAGCAAAACATCTGCACTTATCGGCACTGCACCGTGGAGCATAGCGCGGGAGGGCGTTGACGGCATCCAGCAGCGGGGCGACGCCGGGCACCTCCTCGATGCACCTCCTCGACGCCGGGCACCCTCCTCGACGCAGCAAGAGACAGACGACGGTGGACACGAACGGCCGTTAATTTTGAATTTCCGTTGGTTTCAATGTAACACTGGATTTTGATTTTATGTCCCCATAAAATTCATCACACGTTGGAACTAAATTATTTCATCCTAAAACCGCTGGAGTTGGATAAACAACTCCAGCGTCAGTATCATTTTTTGAATTTAAACCGTTGTTAAGCGTTCGTCCCATTCACTTGATCACGTAACCTCGTTCACATATTTTAACCTGAATATTCGTGAATACGCCCGTGTCCAGCGTCATCTGGCAAGTGATGCGCGTACGCGGAATTACATGCTACGGTGCACCCTACTGGTAACTCTTTCCGGACCTTCTCATAGAGCGTCCTTGCTTCACAAGTGCATCGATAATATAACTGGAAATACGAATGTGACGCGTATTGGCCACCAAAGCTCTCATGACACCTTAAGTAGACCTACCTACTGTGTACTATGTACTTTGGTTGACTAAAAGAACACTAAAATATCTTAAATATTATTTGATACAAATAATGCTATCATTAGTAAATACGGACGTTGAACTTGATGGATTTTGATCAGTATAGCGGCATAAACATTAATCGACACATTAACCGGGGGAGCCAGGCCTATCAATAAATAAGGGTAGCCTATGTCGATAAATCGGTGTTGCGAAGAAGTTAGGCAACAAGATAGCATATTAGGTAAATGTTATCAAAAGCAAATCATGTGAGTTTAATATTGGTAAAATTGTCAAAACACTTTTCAGTGCATCTTTATTTATCACCTTTTGTCTGCAAAAGGTGATATAGGTGACGTAGAGGTTGTTCGCCCATCCTCTACTGTGAGAGGGGGAGGTAAGAGAAAAACAAATGATAGGAAGGATAAAGAGGAAGGAAAATAACAATGTAGAATTGATAAAGAAGTGGAATGAAGTGAAAATCGAAAATGAACTTGGGGAGGAAAAAAGATTTAACCATCCAAACACTTGATGATTAAATGAGCGTGTGCATTACGTAACTTCTGTTTCTTTCATCAAGGTTATTGTTGAACCGGGAAAGCCACCCCCCCCCCCCCCCCCCCCCCCTCAATCCCAAGTTGACTTTGGGAGAATTGCGCATAATTGGGGAATCTAAGGGATTTACTTAATTCTCATCTAATTTTAAAAGTTGCCTTTTGCCCGGCTTGACGGGCAATTTAGTATTAAAAAGTCACATTTTCGCGCGCTACGCGTGCATTTTTCCAGGAATATCAATATAGAAGCCCGTATATAACAATTATGTACCTTAATGATGGCCAGATTCGTGAAAATACCGTATGTGTTTAGAAATTCGCGCGATACGTGCGCATCAAGTTTAGGATGCGACGTCATTGTTGTTGTAACCGGTGTTCACCGGAAATAAATACCCTCTACCTCCCTTTAACAAGTGACCCCAGATACGCCACTGTTCTCATGTGCATCAGATACAACTAGTGACGTACTGATAATTCTGATACAACTAGTAACGTACTGACAATTCTATCGGTCGTCTATTCATGAGAGTTTAGATGCAATCATGCAAAGTCCATAGGGCACTTTTGAGAAAAATACATTTTGAAATTGGAATTGTGTTTGATTTTGTATTGTTTGGTTGTAGATGACCTTGAACTAACTAATTTATGAGTCAATTAATATTATTATATATTAGTCATTATGTTGAAATACAATGTAAAACATTAAGTAACCTGACCAACCCTGCCTCTGCCTGCCAGGGGTAACATTTTGTGCATTAATGTGTTTATCTGTGTTTGCTAGTTAATTTTATTGATTTTACAAACTAAATCAAGCTTTGAAAGTGTGATTTTTCGAGTATTTCCCGGTAAATACCGGTAATTACCCCTCGGTATTTCCCGCCCCGGGAAATACCGGCCAATAAACCGATCAAATCTCGCATTATGTACAAGATTCTTCTGATAACTTTTAAATGTACTCGAGCTCTAGCACCTTTGTATCTGCAAGATCTTATTCAACAATACAAGCCAACACGCAATCTTCGTTTGTTCAAAATATCTTCTTGCACATGTTGCTTCACCATCTACTTCATATGGTCGCCGTTCTTTTCAAGATGCTTCTGCTTATCTTTGGGACAATTTACCATATCATGTTAAATCAGTCAAAACTCTTGAACAGTTCAAATCATTGCTAAAAAATTAGTACCTATTTAATGTTAATGCTTTCAATTCAGAAAGTAGTTGACCTCAAACTAGGACTCAACCTAGACAGGCACAAGCTCCGCGTAAAAAAAAAAATATCCTATATAGGTGTGGTCGTATAGGACATGGGTGGAGAAAATGCTATGCGAAATTTGACGTAGATAGGAAACCTTGGATTACTGTTCCGTTCCCTGTATATTCTGAGATTTTCTTGACCACGGCTATGGAGTAGTATCCGTGGTTATATATCTCGATTTTGTTCCTTCCAACTCTTTGAGTTATTGCACCAGCTGTAAGTGCCTACGGTGCTTTGGGTAGCTGCTCCGGCCGTTCAGACGCTGGTTTTGACTAGGGCTTTGTAGCAAGGCCTTCACACTGTGGGGGCCTTCACACAGTGGGGGTCATTTTGAAATTGATTTTTCTTGATTTTAGGGACAGAAATGAATAAATGACATAATATAACCACAAATTGGTTTTTCGAACGAGCAAATTCGGTTGTATACATCCAATGTAATATGAAAAATAATTTCATTTCGCAGTTATATATAAATGTCAAACTCTCTCTCCCATCCCAACTCTCTGATTGCCGTAGAGATTGCCTACGGCGCTTTGGAGTAAATCCGCTTCGGCCGTTGGTGCAAGGGCGACTTGGTATTTGGGTAGAAAGGCTTTCACACTAATGGGGGTTCTTGTGAAGATTACTAAATGCAGATTTTGCGGATTTGCGGATTTAAGGTACACAAATGAACAATTGAGATAATATAGCCACAAAAGGAAAAATATTTCATGTTCACTGTATATATTGGACAACGCGGCAGAGCATGATGATTTCGCCGCATATGGTGGAGCTCGCACCGCGCTGTTGTAGGCA
Source organism: Ophiura sarsii (assembly GCA_035610835.1). Taxonomy (NCBI): domain Eukaryota; kingdom Metazoa; phylum Echinodermata; class Ophiuroidea; order Amphilepidida; family Ophiuridae; genus Ophiura; species Ophiura sarsii. Next base: position 30,875,686 of record CM069443.1, read on the forward strand.
TACATGTAGCAAGTTCCCCAGCATGTGGGCATGTTGTCCATGGACGGTAGGTCTGCCAATTGCTGGTTGAAACAACACACAACACCCATATTGTAAGGTTTTAGCGTGTTTTAGCGAGGTTGTATAAAGAATTCCTAGCTTTGAACTTCAATTTGTTATAAAAATTAGTGCTTAGTATTTCAGATTTTATAAAATAAAATGTTCAAATTTTGAGAAAAGTCTCGATATAGCATTTCTAGCTTATATTTTAATTTTAATTATTAGCCCAATTTGGCTACATTAAATGCTGAATATAACGTGGCTCGACTGTATTGGCTAGACAAAGTCGGGACTCGGGACACATGTTGACGGAACAATTACTAATATCTTGGCCAGTCATTATATCAAAAAATATATTCCAAATTGGCTCGAAACATAGAAGCGATGTAACCCATGTGTAACCGTAATGTTAAACTAATAAACCCATCTGCTGGTCAGAAAAAGCAACATGTTCCACGACATGTAGATTTGGTAGGGTTTCAAAGATTTGAACATGTAAGAGGTGTAGATCGTAATGATAATGTTCACCGTGTACCACCTGACTTGAACAGACGGTACAAATCTGGACAAGATTCTAATTCCAGTTTTTCACAAGCGCGTAAATGTCGCATATTGAAATTAATTTGTCTAAATTAAATACCATATCAGCAATTGTTAATGGTAACCCTGTCTAATGTTTGATATTGATCATGATTGGTTGCATGCCAATCTTCCTGATTTTGCGCTCTTCTATAGAAAAATCACGTGTACACGTATTAAAATTTGTTCTCAGTTTTTGAACAGGCATTGCGCAAGAATAGATTGCGCATCTCGTAAACTTGGACTTGCTATTATCAGAGTAAAATACGTGTCCTTGAGAAATAGGAAATTCCTCCACATACCCAATTTGTATTGTGTGCAAAACTGTTAAATAAATTGCCATTAAATACCATTGGTCTTTGTCATGGAGGTAGGCGTGTTGCTGCATTAGGTATATTGATCGCAACTACTGCTTCTAGTGCACAGAATAACTGTAGGGGAGAGCGGGGTGTGTTCGCTCCATTATCAAGTGAAATGGGCTAGGGACGTCAATTTTAAAGATTGATTGGACCGATTGACATTACATGAAAGATTGATATCTTGGTTACATACGACCACAATTTCAATACCCTAGGCCTTACTATAAAGTGGTGAGTAAAGAATAAAGACAGTGTCTCAAAATGGTGCACTTGCCCGACCCCTGGAGCAGGTTCGTCCATAAGCCGGGGCAAGTTCGCCATGGGCTCATTATTATGCTTCATAAAGTATAAGTTATCAAAGAGATATACACATTTGTTATGCAATGTGATTTTCTTCAAAATAAAATGTCGGTAACCATGCGTGTCCAACATACAATGACGGGTTTATAACTACATAAAAATACATAACCAATCCCTCTCCTACCTAATGATGATTTACATTAAAATCTTCATTTCGAATATCTTTAGAAAAAAATCATTATCAAAAATGGAAAAAATCCACTTGTGTGATGTAAAACTGTTTTTTTAGATGATCATTTGACAAACATTATACGGAGATCTGCCATGTCACAATGGGAAGCTTGCAACAAACAGCGGAATATTGTGCGTGTGTGTCAAATTCAACAAGTGGCCGCAATGATGAGAATCACGTTTTGGGCGAACCAGCCCCTAGGGTGTACACTCTCCACTCTCCCCTACTCATTTGTTAGTTATGAATACTAACTTTGTATCCTCATACTAAATTGGACACGTTCTCTCTCCCCGACCCTCATAGATTCACTCCTTCCCCGATCTTGAGGAAAACAATTTTAATCTAGTGCAAGCGACGTAGACAGTAAACAAAATTCAGTAAAGGAACTCCTTTCTAAAGTGAATCTAAATATACGAATCACATGTCAGGTACCTTTTATAATCTGAAATCAATGGTACTCACTGAATATATTGATATATTTCAAGTAAAAGGGGGTTGGTTCTACTGGTAATTACTCTAGTGTTAATGGTGGGGTC
>CM069443.1:30877830-30918264 GCA_035610835.1 Ophiura sarsii
CCTCTCCCCGGCTGTTACGCCACTGCAGTAGGCCTATATACATGTATGCTCAACTTCTTTCGTGTATTGATTAAAAAACAAAATATTTATTTGAAATAAAGAGGTTGCTTTTCGATAAATCCCAAATCCATATCTGGGTATCGATTTCACTCGGATTTGGAAGATAGAGATATATGGGGAGATCAACAAAATGTAGACACCGAAAAATGCAAGTTGCCCAGCCCACCCCACCAAAGTATTTCTGAACGCTCACTATCGAGTAAATCACAACATGACACGGACCGGGGACACGGAGGAGATAAGAGAAATAAGGAAGAACGAAGATTCATCATAGATGACGGAATTAGGAATGGTCACAGTGTGTTTTGATTTATAGGAGAAGAGAAGTACACAACTATTTTGGAAAACGACTTTAATAACAATAACAATGATTGACAATACTAATTAGCTACAATTTCCAATATAAAATTTACACTTTCCACGCGGCTATTAATCATGTTAATAGTTTTACCATTATACAAAACAGATTTTCAAAAACCTTTCCGAACTTTCAAAGTCTATGAATTACCGAACCTAAACAAGGGCATGTTTGTACTTAGGCCCTATTTCAAAGCATTTCGCACGGTGATTCCAAATATGGTATAATTAAATGTTATGAAATAAATTTGTGAAATTTTGAAATGACTTCTGTAGCTGTCTGCCGCGTGGAAAGTGTTAACATGCATTATCATGATTAATACAATTATTGCATTATAATACCTGTGAAAGTGGAACATTTTCGCGCTACATTTTTTCACCACGCGCTAAAATCAGCAAGCGCGAATACGCGATAATGAATAGGCCTACATATTAGTATAGGTCTACGCAAAATTGTTCAAAAGTGCGAAAATGCCCACTTTTACAGAAGTAGGCCTATGCTATTGTATCCAGTATAATTATTACAGTCAGGCCCGTAAGCAAGATTTGTTTAGGGGGAGGGGCGTATTTTCCGGAAAAGGTACATTGGTACCAAAAAACTCGTAAAAGGTTGCCCCCAATTTTTTTAGTCATCTCAGACAATTTTGAGGGGGGGGGGGGAGGTGGGGTGGGGAAGGACATTGGTACAAACAAAGGTACATTGGTACAAAAAGAGGTACATTGGTACAAAAAAAAATATTTTTTTTCTTCAGATTTGGGGGGGGGGGGGGGGGAGCGTCCGCCGCCCCCCCCCCCCAATTACGGGTCTGATTACAGTCAAGTTAGCACACATTTTATGCAGCGTGTAGGTAAGTGCTCGCCAACGAGACAACATTTCAACCAATAGTTGCCAATGGGCCACGCGACGTGGATCACGGACACGGTAACTGTGGGGAGATCAAATCTCAAGATGATGGAAATCAATGTATACGGTAGGTGCCCGGAAAGGGTAATCACTGGCGTAACAACAGGGGGGGATGGGGGGGATATATCCCCCCAGATTTTTACCTGTGGGGGATGCCTAATGTAATCATCCCCCCCAGATTTTTCATAACCAATAATTTTAAAAGTGACTTATTTAAACAAATAGGTGGGCGTAAAGATTCACACACTGCACACTGGACACAACCACACTGGGACATTCAATTCATTCATTGCAGTTTGGATTTTATCATTTTAAAATGAAAACAATGACGACAGCGATTTTTGGGCTACAAAATGAGCCCAATCTGTAAAAAGTGTATTATTTGGGTTACAAAAGGCGGGCAATAGTTTTACGAGCGTAGCGAGTAAAAAAATATTTTGAGGTTAAAAAAGTCTTTCATCCCCCCCACTCAAAAAAAGTAGTTACGCCCCTGAGGGTAATGCATATGATGGTAGGTATCCTCATCTTGTTGTTATGTAAAAACGTTGACCAGAGCATATTCAATAATCTGTGACAAGATCACAAAATAAATTATTAATATTTAAAGATGTTCAACGATGATATTATTTTGTCATAACATATTTCTCAATACTAGTACACCAGTTTAGGCTATGATTCTAAAATATTATTTTATGAAACAAAATCGAATACTTACCTCATGTCTTTACATTTCGGCTTGGTTATATGATTGCGAGCGTATAGCTAGCAGCAAATTTGGCATCGTTTGAATGTATGAGTTTTAAAGCCTTTTTTAGAGCGAAATATCAAAATGGTTCCCCAAAAAGGCTATATTTATGACCCCCTGGAAAACCCCAAACGACTGCTTTAACTGGAAGAACAGAGCTCAAAACTACCGGCTAAAAGCCTGTTGTGATAATAAACATTTATAATTTATTATCTTAGAGTGTATAAAGTTAATTGTATGCAAATGACTTCGCTGTGTTCACTGAATAGTATACATATTCATGAGTGTATGGTTGTGACCAAATAAGGTATCATTTATGAATCCATAGCATGTTTACGTAACTTGTTGGCCAATCAGAGCGCGCCACGCCCTGGGCGATTTATTTCCAAAACCCGGAGGTGCGCGTTTGGACTTCACTGCCGTCGGGATGAGTTCCTTCTCGTAGCAGCGATGTAAAATATTTTAAAATGTTTAAACTATGATTATCGTTTGACTTGATGATTTAACTGTATTTTTAATAAATGAGGAGTAAAGTCTACAATCGTGATGTTTCCAGTGAGCCTTATTGTAATTATTCTCCGCTCGGGTAATTACTTAGTGATTTTAACCACGTCTTATCGTAACACCTGTTTAGTTATTATTTTATTTGAACATTTGAGATGTGGGTGTGTGGGGGGGGGGGGGGGGGGAGCGGTAAGGACCAATTTGAGGAGGGTGTATTTATATTTAAGTTGTTGTTTAGTTTATTTTTCGGATGTTTTTTTTATTTGTTTGTCAAATTGTACTCTAATACTATTTGATTTTTAACCGTTGACGCTTTCTGATATTGTTTTTTTCTAGTTGAAATGAATTGTGTGTAGTTGTGTAAAAAACAATTGTGCAGCGTTTTTCGAAGAACTGAGTCACTGTAAAAGTTTGAGAAAAGGAAAATCTGCCGATATTTTTAATAAAAACTATATAAAATAATGTGTAGGGGAAAAAATGATTTTACGATTTCCTGCATTTTAGACGCTATATTTTTGTCATTTCAAAACCAATGCGCGCGCAAGCTTTGAGACAAACTTATTTTTTGTTTGGCCAAAACAAAACCACTTCAAAAAGTTTGAAAACACGAGACAGCATGGTAATAATAATATGATACAAGTACAAGTACATGTTGAGATCTCAACGATGTTATTTTGTTGCTGTTACCCCAACTAAATCTTCCCTCCGGTGTGCATTTTATTTCCAGTTGAATATCACAGTTCCACGTGGAGAAATAAAAGGGAGTAATGACTATAAATACATGCGCGGTACTAATTTGCATGCAACTCGAGATCGCAACAATATTATTTCGTTGCTGTTACCTCAACTAATCGTCCCTCTGGTGTACATTTTATTCCCAGTTGAATAATCACAGTTCCACGTGGAGAAATAAAAGGGAGTAATGACCATAAATACATGGGCGGTGCTAATTTGCATGCAACATACATTACATCGCGATCGGTCCAATTATTGCTACTTGTAGGGCCGTAGGCATAACAAAATGTCTTGCCAGTGACAGGTGAATGGGCCTCCCATTATCCCATACACGTTCAGATGGAATTTTAAGAAAATATTGCTGTCTGGAATGCTTTAGCGCCGGGGGCTTTTTAAAGTTTTTTTTTTGTTGAAACATTGCATCTACCGAGAGGAATACTTTTTGATGAAAATAGGACATGATATACAGATGTATGACTCAAGGAAGGCGGGTCGGGGTATGAATTAATGTTGATAAATAATCCCTCCTGGTAAGTTACGTATTCTGGCGAAGTCTGGGCGAAATTGCTACCTGACTTGACGACAGCGATTTGTTTTTGCAGCTCCATGTACATACATGTACATGTTTATGTATTAATTAAGATTCAAACGTGCCGACGAAGATGTATACAGCTATCAAATTGGACTAACAATAGGATTATAAATGTCACTCATCATCAGCGCACAGTCAGCGGGATATCAGCGCTGTACACACGGACATGAAGATTGGCTGATATCAGCGCAGTCGGCTGTTCAGCGCAATTGTCGTACAGGGACCCCGTTGATCTTGCACTATCATCGCGCTGATAGCGCACTGTCAATGCACTGACAACGGGATGTAATTGCGTTGATATTACGATGAAAGTATGTTGAACTCCGTTGATATCGGTTACTCTAATGCGATCTGTACTGTAATAGGCCCTTTAATAACCTCAGCAGCATCTTTAACGAGCCGTGCTGGTATGCCATCAATACCAGTACTTGTGCGGACTCTTCACTAAGTTTTTTTTTTTAAACAATCATTAAAAGACTCCTTTTTTTCGTCTTTGGGTTGGGCTATTTTAATTCAATAGCGAAAATATCCGAAAACTTAAATTTGTAATATCAAAGCAACGGAATGAGATACGTACGATCTTCAAATAAAAAGATATACTTTTACAAGTACAACACGTTTCTTCAGAAATCACAATTTTGATATCTGATGGACTTCGCACGTTTTGTCTATAAGCTCTTCAAAACTGAACACAAATGGTATTAATCAACTCCAAAATTCACTTAGCATCTTACGATTACTATACTGCATGTTTATTTATTACCGTTGCATCTCTATCAATCATCTAAAGGCCCAAAACCACTTAACCATTTTATTTAAAATATATCAAAATGTAAAATAGTACACATCTCATTTAAAATAGATTAAAATGTATGATAGTAATCACTAAAATTAATTCAACAACTCCCCCATACCTTAAGTACAGTAACAAAGCGTTGTTGATTTGAGATAAACCCACACTTCATATGCAAATTAATAGGATGGCGAACCTTATTTGGAAACCATGCATCGATGCAAAATTGTAAACAAACAACAAATGTTCGCAAAATGTGTTCATTCTTTCGCCCGTTTTTTCGGCGTATAAATGCATTTCGCCATGCGATCCTTAAAGTTACCAAACAGCTTTATATACCAAAATGTAGCTATATCCCTGAGGAAAATATTTTTGGCGAGGGCCATATGTCACGGACCATTCCTAAAGCCACAATTTTAGCCGAAACGGTCGCTACCCAGCACAAGAGAATCGCCGTTTTGTATCATCGTGCGGTGAAATGACAACCCTCAGATCTATTTGGACCGTACCACTATTGAAATGGAGGTGTGTGTCTAATTTGATTCAAATATTCTGTAAACATATATCAAAATGTGTTATGTAAATTAAACGCATTCTTGATTTAATTTTTCTCTGAATGTTGAAGGTGGTGTGTGAATAAAATGCTATTTACAAAATATTTTAAATTCCACAATTACTTGCGCAATAATTTGTCTTCTCTAATGTTTACCTTTTGTAACCCATCCCATTCAGAAGTTCCCTCGCCCATTTACAGGGAACGGACGATGTCCAAATAAGGGCCTAATTATAATAAAACGTAAACATTTTGTTCCGTTTTTTAAAGAGCAGCTATTTTTTTATGTCAAATTAAGCCTATTAAACCACGTTTTTTACTTGTTTTCATCAATTTTCCAAAACGCTATTCACGTATGAATGATGTAAATATGTTTGGTCGTTGTTGAACGGGGTTCAACAAGGTCTTCGTCGTTGTTTATCTTGAATCGACAACGGTAAGACGGGTTTATTTTGCTCGGGCAGCTAAAGCTGCCCTCGCAAAATAAACCCGTCTTACCGTTGTCGATTCAAGATAAACAACTCCGAAACCTTATTGAACCCCTAAACACATAACGAATCTCACACATATAAAGCATAATATCTGAAAATGTTGGCGTTTTATGGTGAATTCTGTTTTAAGCCTCGGGGCTAGCTTTCTCTATTTTTAGAGCATTTACTGATACCCCAACTCGGACGGTGCAATTATTTTCGTAACACAGGGATGGATTCGTTTAGGTTAGGGTATAGGGTTAGGTTATGGGTTAGTGGTAGATTTAGGGTTACACACTAAAAACAACGGGGTCAAATATTAACCCTTTTACGGGGTCAGTTTTATTTAACCCTATTCGTGGTTAAATCAACCACTGTCGGGGTCATTTGGCATCATATTAAAATGACCCCTAAAAGGGTCATATTTAAATGACCCTAAATATATATGACCCTAAATATAGTCATTTTCAACCACGTTCCGGGGTCATTTTCTAATCGGGATATACCGTTATCAAAATGACCCCTGAATATGGTTATTTTTTACCCTAATATAGTCAGAGAGAAAAAGAGAAATATAATCATTTGACCCCAAATATAGTCATTTTAACCACAATTTGGGTGAAATTTTTCACTAGATCACCGGGGTCAAATGTGACTCTTTTTTAGTCGGTGCATAGTTGACTCAGTAGCGGGGTTAAAAATGACCATTTTGGGGTTGAATTTTTACCCCGTATTTTAAAGATTTTTTTAGTGTGTAGGGTTAGGGTTTAGGGATAGGGTTTACGGATAGGGTTAGGGAAGGTTAGGGTTAACATTTCGCTAAGTTACGTTCAGAGAGCATTAAAACGGGTGTAGCATCTCTCTAAATGTAAAAGAGCTAAACCTCACTCTTTCGAGAGCTCTAGGAGTGAAGTTCTCTCTTTTCAGAGTGTTTTTTTACTCTTTTAAGGGTGATTTCCAGTCTTTTCAGAGTGATTTTAACTCTTTCAGAGTGATTTTAACTCTTTTTAGTGTAAACATCGCTGTTTTAAGAGTGAATTCACTCAACAACAAAAAAGAGCTGTCCCTCCTAGAGCTCTCGAAAGAGAGAGTTTTAGCTCTTTTACATTTAGAGATTACATTAGGCCTATTTATAGATTCCGAGGTATCGAACATTAATTGCTGCACAATACCTAGGAATCTACAAAATTTAAATGTGATTTAGCGCATCAAACAAAAACAAAAAAGAAGGAGGGCGCTTTGCGGCTGTGTGATTTTCCAGACGACGCTGGACACGGGCGTATTCACGAGTATTCAGGTTAAAATATGCGAACGAGGTTACGTGATCAGGTGAATGAGACGAACGCTTAACAACGGTTTAAATTCAAAAAATGATACTGACACTGCGGGTGGTTAGCCACCCACAACGGTTTTGGATTGGAAATTTGTTCTTCTAACCTATGATGAATTTTTCAAAATGATTAGATCAACATTCGCGATTACGTGTTATTCCAATACGAATCCAAAATTTAGGGTTTCGCGTGTCCATCGTCGTCTGTGATTTTCAAGATATCGGACAGAAAAATATAGAAACTATAAGAATGTAGGAGACTCATAAAGTCTCAATATCTTGATTTGGTGTCATTTGATTGCTTAGAAAATCATCCGAGAGCACACATAATACTTGACTTCACCTGCAAAGTCCCCCCCCCCCCCCCTCCCCCACCCCCTGTTGATGTCCTGGATCACAACAACGTGCAAAATTGAACTGCTGCAACGTTATTATCGCAGGAAAAGACGAATCCTTGCACTGTCGGTTAAAACTAAAATATGCTGCGTCCATAATCATAATCTGATAATTGGAACGGTTATTAAGCATGTAACTATTTGAGGTAGAATCCCCCAGACATATTATTTGTTTGGTAACGATTTAGGACAGACTTTAGAGATCAATTATAAAACATCAAATAATTATATGCCAGATATGCTCCAATCGAACGTCTGAAATTCATTAATCCAGTGCGCGGGAGCCGGGTAACTGAAAAACGACAGTATGACCGGCACGCGAACCTTATTTGGGATATGTACGCGTAAGTGGTCAAAATAACGCACATCAATGACTTCCGCGTAGTTCTTGTTGTGTCAGACCAAGCACACCAAACACTTACCTGCGTGTTGCAATTTCGCGTTCAACCACTGTTGATTCGTTGGCGGGCTGTTCGATTAAATCACAGGGAGGTGTACATTTATGATGACAAAAATATAATGTTTTTAACATGTTTAAGGAAATAACTCGCAGATTCCTTGTACAAAGTGAAATGTTATGAAAGTCCACAGTACCCTCTGACATGTCTGAACAACCGATACGCAGTTCATTAACTTCTAAATAACACATATAGAAAGCTAAATTAAAGCTGTACTTTATGAGTCCATCCGGGATCCTATCCCGATCAACCGCTTACTTGTTTCACGAAAAGACTCGTTTAAAATGAAGTACACACAGACGTTTAATGCAACTATTAAAAAGGAACAAGATCCTGCTATTTGCCCATATCATACACTGAAAACATTACTTTGTCATTTGACAAAAACAAATTTGTCACGCAGACTGTCTTATATGACAAATTAAATATTTGTTTTTCCAACTAAATAATTTGTCATGCAGCATGGAACGACAAATTATAATTTGTCATGAAAGGTGTCTTATTTGACAAATTAAAACAATAATTTGTAATGCAACAAAATTAATTTGTATTGCAACAAAATTAATTTGTATTGCAACAAAATAAAATGTATTTGTCATGCTAGCAGTGTAATTTGTCATGTGACAAACATTAATTTGTCATGCAGCTGTGTAATTTGTCATGTGACAAACATTAATTTGTCATGCAGCTGTGTAATTTGTCATGTGACAAACATTAATTTGTCATGCTGCAATGTAATTTGTCATGTGACAAACATTAATTTGTCATGCTGCAGTGTAATTTGTCATGTGACAAACATTAATTTGTCATGATAGCAGTGTAATTTGTCATGTGACAAACATTAATTTGTCATGCAGCTGTGTAATTTGTCATGTGACAAACATTAATTTGTCATGATAGCAGTGTAATTTGTCATGTGACAAACATTAATTTGTCATGCTGCAGTGTAATTTGTCATGTGACAAACATTAATTTGTCATGCTGCAGTGTAATTTGTCATGTGACAAACATTAATTTGTCATGATAGCAGTGTAATTTGTCATGTGACAAACATTAATTTGTCATGATAGCAGTGTAATTTGTCATGTGACAAACATTAATTTGTCACATTATTTACATCGTTGTTTACATCGTATTTTAAGGTATTGTAATTGATTATTGTAATTTTTCTTGTATGTAAAATAGAGTGCATGAAAGATGAATCATGCAGGGCGCCAGGCCGAGATGTTTTACATGGCTGTACAGGGTGAGTCAAAAAAAAGTTTACTCAACTTTAGCGATTTTCTTTAGAAAAAAGTATTCATTTGTTTTCAAAACAATTTAATAAGGTATAACGACAAATTAATTAGCTTTAATATGAATTTTACCTGGTTTAGATTGGTTGAGGGAAACTTATTTTACGCTGTTTTGAATGAAAGTGACCAATTTAACGTCCGAACACGCTTCCAGATCTTGACCATTATATTTCATAAGATACGACCAATAAAAAATTACAATACCGACAGCGAAAGGATCAATTCCTTTGTTATGAAATGATTAAAGTGTGGTAATTGTGTTATAAATAGGCCTTAAAGCTGTCTATTGTCCCTCAGTGCAACCATCCTAAGCACACTCTCAAAGATCAGGAGAAAGACCAAACAAGATGCTGGATTATCAAGTGAGTTTCTATTCATTAACAGGAATAAATTTTACATGTAGAGAGAGAAAGTGAGGGATAGACTATTACTTACTAGTCTTACTGTGGACATTGACAATTTTTGATTGGTTCAAGGATAATGGTTACTTAATCGGACATATTTACGAAAAATAAGTGCAATATTATGTTTATTGATTTTATCAAAATACTATATCGTTTATTATTCACATTATCAGATAGTCACTGGTGACAATTTTTATTCAATATCCTCATCTAGTTTTATCATGTTTATGAATATCCCTTGCGGACTATTTAATCCTTGCAATTATTATTTATTAACTGACAGTGGTGATACGATTTAATCCATATTTCATGTTTTAATCTATTAGGAGACAATTTGGAACAAGTCTATTGTCTACTTAATTTTTTTAATAAACAAGATGTGTAATGCTTTACATCATAATCCTAGTAAACATTATTAAGCTCGTTAAACTTGAAAATAAAAACCGTGTTTTGGGTGAAAAAACAGCTCCTGCACAGAAATAGTCATATTTACTTAACGGTATCATCAAATAGCGTGATTTTTTTCTAGACGATAGCAAAGAAATGGCGCAATCATTTAAAGTTTTCTTTGCCTTGATTTTGTGGTCAGAATCTTTTTTTTTGATTTTTTTTTCAATTAGGGTAACTTTTTTTTGACTCACCCTGTATATGTGCTGTGCTGTACCTAGTCTGCTGAGATAGTCTGCCAGTAGAACTACAACTTCAAGCATCCCTATCCCGGTAAGCTTATACATTGCAGACTATCTCAGCAGACAAGATAAACAGCACACCACAACATACAACCATGTAACATAAATCATCTCGGCCGAGCGCCCTAAATGATTCATCTTTCATGCACTATATTTTACAAACCACAAGCACAATTACAAATCAGTTACAATACCTTAAACTACGGTGTAAATAATGTGACTTCTGCCTGCTGGCCGCCGGCTCACAATTACAATGGCGGCCGCATGGAAAGAAATGTGAATCCTGCAAGACATCGCAGGAAACCCCGCAAACCGTGGTTGTATTGCAAACTTGTATAGTTTATTGCATTTTAATTCGTACTGCTCAAATTAAGTTAACATGCACTTTGTAATGCAAGCAATACCTCGGCACTTCTAGCCTAACTGACGATGTTTATTTGTTAAGTAAGCAATGGTAGGGTTGTCAAATCAATCGAATTAGTTTTGCATTGTTTTTAATTTGTATCGCAATTCCAATGATTCGTATCATATCTTGTTTGATTCGTAGGCCACAGTAACAGAATCGTAACATGACATGACAAATTCCTGCATTACAGTTTTTATTTATCCGTTTGACGAATTTTCTTCAACAAATGACGAAATAATATTTTCAGTGTACTGGTTATATCCGGCGAGTTCAGATCTTCCGGATCTGAAACACACATGTAGATACCTTCGTTATACACAGCAATGTGTCCAAGACGAAATACATGGACACTTGCCCATCCTGTACTAAATATCCATAGTGATATCACAATCCCTCGAGCCTTATTAATGGTGACTATAGTTGGATAACGCAGGGGATACACAATCGCGATGTAACGATCTATGTTGTCCGTCCGGGATCTATGGTTTCCGTCCGGGATCTTATACCGAGCAACTGCTTACTTGTTTCACGAAAGGACTGGTTTCGAATGAAGTACACAAAGACATTGATGCAACTATTAAAAAGAAACAAAAATCCTGCTATTTTTCCAAATATAGATCCACCTGTTAATAATTTAGAGCTCTCTAAAGCAATGATAACCGAAATTGGTATCCAGGTGACTATAAGTGATACCGTTAGAATGAAGAAAGTCACGCTGGTTTTGAACTCTGCTCTTCGAAACATTTGTATACGATTGTTGTTGGCCATATGTTGAATCATCATAGAGACATCGGCATCAATCCGCCGAGCATGGGATCGCGAAATGCAGTACAATCTCAGAAACATAAATACCGAAAACACACATGGAACTCCAAAGAAGCACATTGCCCATATCATACTTGTAATATCCGGCGAATTAAGATCTTCGGGATCTGAAACACACATGTAGATTCCTTCGTTATACACAGCAATTTGTCCAGGACGAAATACATGGAGACTTGCCCATCCTGCACTAAATATCCATAGTGATATCACAATCCCTCGAGCCTTATTAATGGTGACTATAGTTGGATAACGCAGGGGATACACAATCGCGATGTAACGATCTATGTTGATCAAAAATAAGGACACCGTGGAACATGTTCCAAACATATTTTGAGTAAACGAGAAGATCTTACAGTACGCATAGCTATATGGCCAACTGTTGGTAATAGCTGATCCTATAGTTGGAATAGTTGTAAACACGCCGTTAAATAGATCTGCCACCGTTAAACTTTTCATTAATATGCAAACGACGTCAGTGATACCTTTCACATCATGGCGAAGTACTAGCAGACAGAACATATTCCCGGCGATTGTCGTGAATGATAAAATAATCAAGATCACAGGGAATATCATATCTGAGAGTTGACAGGTTGATACCAATAGCCTTTTCCAAACCTGAAAGAATTCGGAGATAAAATATAACATTGGATTTGGAGCTAAGGTCCTCCAGGAATGGCATGTACCACACGTTAATATAAATACAATAAGAAAATTGATTGCAAGACAAACGGTATGAAAAGCGAACTGCAGAACTACTTTTGTAACAGATGATCGGGGCAATTAAATATAAGACAATGAGACTATTATATGGAACGATCGAGAGCTAACTCAAATAGCATTGTTTTCATTGGCAATGCGACCAGTTTATACAATTGCCCATCTAATAGGCAGACATCTAGGATGCGAAACCGAACTTAACCCTAACCCTACCATATACCACGACTGGGCACGTTGGTACCACCCGGCGTGGAAGTTTTTCGATGAAAAAATGGACCCACTCCATACAGTCTGGGCAATACACTGCCCAGACTGTGCTTAGAAGCCGTGGTGTAGTGGGGAATGGAAGCTCCACGTGCTGGAGGGAAAGGGGGGATATTTTGGTCGATTTTCCACGTTGAAGAAAAAATTCTGAAAAAGTGGGGGGTAGAGTTAGGATTAAGGGGGTGTGGACTCTCAGGTACAGCCTCCGTAAAACTGCCGTAACTTCTTCATTATTCATTTAATCTATATAAAAGTACCCATTTTCTTGAAGGAAAGGGTTCAATGAATCCAACCATGAACATGAAATTGACCATTTTGGAAAAAACATGTTTTTTGACCCATTTTAGGTTCGTGCAAGATAACTCAAAATAGATTTGGTAACATTTTGTCATACTAGTTTTATTATAATCTTAATTACATTTTCTAGGAGGCTTTTTTATTATTATTATTATCTTTTTGGCACCTTTTGGTCAATAATTCAAAAAATAAATAAGATAATAATAAAAAAATACGCCTCCTAGGGAATTTTATTAGGATTATAAAAAAACTATTATGACAACATTTAATTTGTAAATGGCTTCGTCTGAGCACATGTTACCTGTTCATAATCAAATAGCCCGCTCGCTCAGACACGACCCAACACAGTTGCGCGTGATCAATATCCATTTCATTCCCGGCCATTAAAGTGCCACGCACATCATTTTCTGGCGGCTTGCGTGCGTTGAAAATGTGACTTTTGAAAAGTGACCAATTTTCGTTAAATGGTGCTAATCATGGTTTATCTTCGTTGTTATGTGGCAACTTTGGTTTCAAATTGTGCCGGAAAGATTCATCCAAATGTCTATCTAGTCGGTTTGGTCAAATATAATCGTAAGTTACTCTAAAAGACCTAAAAAAAGTGTATGACTTTCTTTTGTTGAGCACTTTAGTTTGATTATTCGTCAGCTGTTAGGCCATACGTTCACACAGCGAAATTGCTCAACGCCCGGGCTCAACGTATACGTATGCCAAATATAAGACGAACGCTATATAACAACTTAAACGAGCGTAGGGCCTAATAAGGCCCTGTCACACCATAACGTATCGCCTCAACGTATGCCAACGTATGCGAAATATCGAAAAATACGTTGGTGTACGTTGGCGTACGCTGATATAAGTTATGGATACGTTGGGGATACGTCGTTTACGTTAAGAGCACGCTGTGATACGCTGTGACAATTTGGACCACGAAAAAATATTGAGCATGCTCAAAATTTCTCGACGTACTCAACGTGTGCTTAATACGTTCTGCATAAGTTCCCGGTAAGTTTGTGGTACGTTAAATATACGTTGACATACGCTGACATACGTTAGTGGTACGTTACTCGTACGTTACTCGTAAGTTGGTATACTTTGATGAACGTAGGCTAGGGGAAACGTACAGCCAACGTAGTGATAACGAGTTGATAACGTATATGTGCCGTATGTCTAACGTATGCCTGACGTTTTTCCAACGAGTTTCGACGTATTCTCACGTATTCACCTTATGCCGGGCGATCGTGTAAGGCCCTGTCACGTATCCATAGCGTATCCATAGCGTATTGAACGTATACATAGCGTATGACTAACGTATTGATAGCGTATCACTAACTTATAACATACTTATGACAGCGTATCATAGCGTATGCGAGCGTATGCGAGCGTATGACTAACGTATGCTTAACATATACTCAACGTATTCGTAGCGTATGTCTGCCGTGTTCGACGTATCGTCAGCGTTTCCTCGACGTACAACGAAGACGTGGCTTATTATGCCGCTGTAGCACGTATAAATACGTACCGCGCCGATCTCACATTACATCATTCCCGCCGATGTCATCAAGCAGTTAAGATGCCTCCCAAGAAGAAGCAAACAACCAGGGGCCGAGGAGGAAAGAGCAAGAAGGCCAAGACAGATCATGAAGAAGTGAGGATGAGATACTCAAGGGACCCATTTATATACTCAAACCCTCCATAAGTTCCCAAAACGCCGAATGCGCGCTAGCTGTACGGTAGCCCTGTCACACCATGGCGTACCGCCTGAACGTATAACAACGTATGCGAAATATCGAAAAATACGTTGGCGTACGTTGGTGTACGTTGGTGTACGCTGATACAAGTTAGGGGTAAGTTTGGGATACGTCGTATACGTTAAGAGCACGCTGTGATACGTTGTGAAAATTTGGAACACGTCGAGCCCGCGAAAAATTATTGAGCATGTTCAAAATTTCTCGACGTACTCAACGTGTGCTTAACTTACGTTCTGCATAAGTTCCCGATAGGTTCGTGGTACGTTAGACATACGTTTACAAACGCTGACATACGTTAGACATACGCTGACATACGTTAGAGGTACGTTAATCGTCTTAAGTTGTAGGTTGGACATATAGATTTACCCTTCTAGATATTTTAATAGTTATCATCTAGGATGCGTTTACTTGAACTGGCAACACTTGTCCCGCCGTGTACGAAACTCAATTTCTGCAACGGCATAAGTCACGTGTTCGTTGTACGCCGAGGATACGCTGAGGATACGTCGAGCACGGCAGACATACGCTACGAATACGTTGGTCATACGCTCGCCGATCGCATACGCTGTGATACGCTGTCATAAGTTTGGTATAAGTTAGTGATACGCTGTCAATACGTTAGTCATACGCTATGTATGCGTTTAATACGCTATGGATACGTCCATTCCATCACCGATGTTGACGCAATTCGTTGGGAAGTTGGACGTTCTTGGACGTTCTCGGACTCTGACAATTTTCGAGCTATTTTTTGAATACGTCGGCATACGTTCAGGCCACGTTCAGGCCATACGCTATGGTGTGACAGGGCCTTAACACTCACATTTCCGAAACGTCGGGCACACGTTAGCTCTATTCGCAACAGTGTGACAGGGCCGTTAGTAAGGTAATAAATTCACTGAGCTTGGTAATAAAAAGGAACGTCCTGTAATTATCATTACCACCAATTAATCTGTGCTTATAAAATTGTTGGAACATTTGTGCTTTTCTGTTTTTACGTGCAAAATTGTGAGATTGTTTTTACATTTTTTTAAATTTTCTTTTTACAATAAATTGGAATATTTTGAAATTGTTTGACAATTTCGAAAATTGCTGAAAATTCACAAAATTGCCCAACATATTTGGAATACAAAACGCACTAAATCGCCCGACCGACCGACCCTCTCTGAGATCTGCTTGCCAGTAGAACAGAGGGTTTTTTCGTGGCCTTACGGCAACGAATTTATGATCATTACATCTATGTTGCACTTAAATTAAAATGATTCTGTGTCATAAACTATTTGTTTATAAAAACATATTTACAATAATGTTACTTACCGAACTGAAATGGGAATGCCAAACCAACAATTGTGTTTTCTCTGCAATAAAGTGGTTTAATCTGAAAACTTAATCCTAAGCCGACTTTTATATCGAATCTTGACTTGTGAACTTCAAATTGAGACGTCCAAGACTGCAGCTGTCCATGTCCAGTATTATAAGACGATGCACGAGGATGAGTTGAAATTGTTTGTTAGATGTTGACTGTAGTTGATCAATTCCCATCCCATGTATTACCATGATTACCGAGCTTCCGATATTTTTTTAATTTGTTGAATCCAATTAAGATACAAACATGATTACACTACGAAAATCGCATTCTCAGTTTCGTATAATCTAATCAACGTATTACTAGATTGCACTAATCTAATTTATCGTATGCTAATTTGAACTTTTTATCTGAATTTTGTATCAGAATAATGAGAAATATGAACAAATTAATACAGTGACTATGTACAACGGACAAACAAGATGAAATCTGGTGAATACATCGTGAATAGTTGTGACGAACCTCGGTATCCATAGTGAAGCTGTATCGTATCCCAGTAGGAATACACAATTATGGATATTGCCTCGTTATCATTATTTTCATTATGACTTGCTTGAAAATGTTGAACAAAATTAATCTGAATAATAATGATGATATAGTTGGCGAGAAATATGATTTTATTTTTCCGCGCGCAAAAACAATCCAATTGAACGCACTTTGTTTTGGCATACCCATAATGCACGGTGTGCCATGTTGCGTTATGCGAGCCGAGCTTAGACAGACTTGGAAATGTTTTGAAATGTTGCCCCCTAACAACAAAGATAAACCATGATTAGCACCATTTAAAGAAAAATATCCCATTTTCAAAAGTCGCATTTCCAATACACAGCACGAGAAGAACGGACCAATTGGGGTCTCTCAGGGTGTGTGTATTAGCCAGGATTAACGGGGCTATCGATCGCACAGTGCAAATGTGTTGGGTCTTACAACATTGTGTGTGTCAGCTAAAATAAATGCCATGATTGTAGTTAACTTGTATTGAAGCATTTCCATTTTTTTAAATTGAGTTCACCATGGAGCTCGATACAGTCTATTGTCATGATTGTACATGTATAACAATTACGCAGCCGGCACACTAGAAACACAATACGATGCAACATCGTTCTGTCCATAATACACACAATAACAATGCAGGTACTACGTCAGTGTCATTTTTATATTTGTCCCGGTTATTCATTAAAATGAAAGTATGACTGTTTATGATTAATTTCTCTTTGGGTCACGTACGGTGAAGAAGATTTCTTGAGCAGTACCAGCATGCTTCACTTTCATCACATGACCAGTAGTTTTTTGTCACCAGTGTCTACTGGTTCCAATTGACATTACATTACAGTGAAAGGCTTGTGATGTTGTTAAACGAGGTTAAAACAATCCTGCTGCAAGAGGTACACTTGATGTGAATTCAATTCAGTCCTTTCTTGTTTTTTAAACATGTGTTAAATACCTTTAATTTTTAATAACACCTTTTTAGTTAGAATGTCAACTTCTTTTGCATATTTTACATTCCAGTTGCCTGTAAGGTTTGAGCCCAAAGTTTGACAGGGTGAACTGGCCATGACGCTAGTCTTAGTAAGTTCCACCCAAAAATTACATCCATCCAACACCATGACCGCATGCTGAGGACCTTGAGTGTGGCAGCGGTGGAACTGGAAACAAGCCCGAGGCGCTGCCTTGCAACATGACTTTAACTCTAGTTTTAAATCTATAATCTGCACTTCGGATAATATAATGTGATTTTTTTTCTCGAAATTTGAACTTTTGTTTTGATAAAATATGAAATAAGCACTAGTTTTTAAGACATATTGAAATTAAAAGATGGAATTTCTTAACACAACAACATTTTTCAAAAGTAGTATATAGGGCTTCTAGTTACACCCAGACTAAAAGAGCCTTGAGCTATGCTTAGGATAGCGGTGGAAATGGTAGCACCATGCTGGAAAGGCACAGTTGGTGCAAAATAAATCAGATAAATGGTGTAGGAGGGGATAATTTATTACCCTGGATATGTCATCAAAGACGTGGTCAAGAAAGTTGGATTTTATACAGGGAGCGGAACCGTAATGTGTAGCCAAGTTATGCCTATCTGTACTATGTATTATTGAAGCGGGAAGTCAGACGGTCTGAAGTTGCTTATTACCTTATCACATCTTTATTCTTTGGGACAACAGTCATGCAAAGCATGCTGGGCTGCATGAGAAATCTTCTTTGATAAATTCTATTTATTTGTTTAACCTCTTTTTTATTGATGTATTTATATTTTACATTTTATTATTCTCCATACAAATATAAACATAATGTTATTGATTCATACAATCATCATATATGTTATATAACTTGTTCTCAGCAAATATCAGCGTATGATACAATAGAGAGGTCACTTGTATTGGAAATAGCTTTAAGTTACGAATCATCGAAAAACAGTATATCCTCTTACATACACCCCTACGCGTTCTTAATTCTGAATCAAAGAGATATAGCAAATTTGGGTGATTAACATCTGAATTTATTTATACAAAGTTTAGCAATAGCTCCCATAGTTGATGACATTTTCAACATTAAATTTAAAAACAGAGCATACTTTGGCAGAAATGACAATTTCTGCATGATTCCAAATAACTTTAAAACCCTTTCACAGAAGTATAAAGAGATGTTCTGTGTAGCTTATCACATTACAAGTTTTATATACAAATTAGATGGCTCTTTACCCATTTTGTTTAGCGATATTTTCGTCAAGTAGGTGTTATGAAGAATTTTTCAATTACGTGTTATCAACCTTGCCTCGTGCGTGCATTTAGGAATTGTTTGCAGATAGGTTGCCAATTGAATTTGAAATTCGGAAAACGTCTTATCCAGAGGTTTTGACATATTGGGGGAGAAGCAATGGTTTAACATGTTTAAGAATGTTCTTTCTGAACATCTTTACGGAACAAAATATCAATCAGTATGCCATTAAAAGAAATAACTGCGTTAACATTGATGTTCGGATTTAATACGCTTCAATTTCCAAACTGCCGGGAGAGCGTTACGAATGACATAATGATCCAATAGGACATTACTGTCGTTCGGCATACGATGCCAAACACTATTGGTATAAAAGCAATCAGGAAATACTTTCTTTCTTCACTTTCTTATCAGGGTTACGAAATAACCGTATTTTCAGTTAGTGGAAAATGCATGAAGTATAGAGGGTCTGCCTGATAAGTTCATACCCCTGTCACACATACGGTCACACATACGGCGATAGCGTCAAAGCACTAAGCAAACGCATAAGAACCGATTGGGGACCCATTGGACACTGGCTAGAGCAAAAGAGCGCGGAAAACTGCTCATAATTGTCATTTTTTAAACAAGGTAGCTCATAGTACGCTAGTACACATTTTCACGGCGCTCTTATTACGACCCATTGTGTTTCTACTTTAAAGTATCACGGGCTCTCCTTGCGCTTGCGCTTCCACTACGCTGTAAACATACTTAGTGCGTCCAAGTTGCTTTCTGCGTTACTAGTACGTTCTCAATACGTTTGGACAACGTTCTCTGCGTGTGCGGAGAGTACAGAGCGATTGCACGAAGGGTATTAGAGCGGCCGTGTTTCTACTGGGAACTTACCGGTAATTGCCGCAGTTGCCTAGAAACAGCCAGATAACGCTAATTAACGCTAAGTAATGTAAATGCAAAAACCTTCACAAACCAGGTTTGTTAGCGGTAATTAACGCTAACTTGCCCAGTTGAAACAGCCACCCGTTAAATATGCTAAGTTATTGTAACCCGAAAGTATACACGAGTTTTTGTTGTTAACATGCATGCAAAGGAATTACGAAGGCAGTCTTTTTCAGGTGGGGCGGCCGGCGGCATTGTATAACAAAAGGTCAAATGTCGTGGATCATCGATTAAGACGCTTATATAAATTTAGCGGTAACTGTTCGTAACAGTAGAAACATGCTCTTAGATTCAAACATGAAATAGTAGATACATAAGCTATAACAATGATCCATGATTAAAGCTCCAATCACAATGAATTAATTTGAAAGGGTTTAAATGACCTTGATTTTTAAATTGACAATTTCGGAGAGTTTTCAGCGCTTTCACTGCGTGTTTTTCATATCTTGTAATTTTTTTGAACGCGGTTCAATCGCTGGCCCGATCGACGTATGTGTGACATTTGTAATAAGAAATTTAGAGAATACACTCTACCAAACGTATTAAATCGTGTTGGCAAAATATTTAAATGGAAAAAATTACAGTTACAAATTAATACAGGTTTATTTTAGTAGTAATATTGATGAGCAAAAAAAAAAACAATCCCAAGAAACTTTCGCATCAATTAAAAACCCTTGGCTACAGCACCAAAACTTAAGAGCAGTGCAATATTGTTTTGGATATTGAAGGTGAGACTTGTCTCCACCAAGGTTGCTGATCATTTCAATACCTTTTATACCACGGTGGCTAGTAACCTTGTCAAAACAAACTCCCACTCAAATGAGTTTAACACGGTCTCACACAAATTTCAGGGGTTTTGTTTATTCTGAGTTGTGTAAGTTACATCCTAATAAAAGTACTGGCTTGGACAACATTACTGCCAAATTTCTTAGGGATGGCGCTTTTATCCTGAAAGACCCTATTACTTGTAGGCTATTATTAATTTATCTATCAACACTAATTCAGTTCCTGATGACTTGAATTGTGCCTGTGTCAGCCCACTTTTTAAAAAAGGTAGTAGATCATTGGTAATTATAGGCCCATCAGCATACTCAATGTGGTTTCAAACATTCTTGAGAAATCTGTGTTCAACCAACTTGACTAATATTTAACCGATCATCAACTTCTCTACTCTCACCAATCTGGTTTTACAGTTAGTAAGATCGAATAAAAAAATACGAATTTTTAAATTCGTGCGGCGGATTCATGGAGGCCGCCATTTTTAAAATTACGTCATTAAAGTTGCTGCTAATAACGGCTTTTCTTGAATGGAGTGCCCAGTTTATCATTAAATAAACTAAATTTGACTTAAACTCGATTCCAGATGATATTTTGTGCGTTCAATTGACCCCGAAAAACAAATGACGTCATTTTTAATGACAAAACCACCTCTTACACGAACGAATTTGTTCCATTTTTTTGGTTTAAAATCACTTTTTACTCCTTTTCCCGTCTATAGATTTTCCTAGTCGTCGGTGAAAAGTTAGTAAATACATTTAACTATCGGATTCACAAGTTTAAACATACCCCCGAATTAATAAAATTACCCCGCAACCAAAAAACTTTATTTGCTATATTCTTAACTGTGTACATCCGGGACACTAATATACTTTTAGAACAAAATGGCGGCCCCCATAGTCGGACACGAATTTAAAAATTCGCATATTTTAATTCGATCTTACTGACTGTTTTAGAGGGACTTACTCTACCGATACGAGTCTCATTCACCTCACCGATCACGTGCGTACACAGGTTTATGAGAGAAATTATACGGGTAAGGTGTTGTTAGACCTACAAAAAGCGTTTGACACGGTCAATCATGATATCTTGTACAATAAACTTCGTGTTATGGTTGTTGAATCAATAGATTGGTTCAGGTCTTACCTAAGTGATAGACGACAGTTTATCTGTGTTAATAAAACTAGCGCCAATCCTATGTCAATTACTTGCGGCGTGCCTCAGGGCAGTGTCTTGGGGCCGCTTTTATTTCTTTGCTACATCAACGAAATGCCTATCAATGTGGATTGTAAGCTCTAACTGTATGCAGACGATAGTGCATTCCTTGTTGATGACAAAGATCCAGATGAAATTGCTGCTAAGCTTAGCAAGGAGTTAGAGTCATGTCAATAGTGGCTCATCGACAACAAGCTGTCTCTTCACTTGGGTAAGACCGAGGCCATTTTTTTTGGTTCAAAGAGGAATTTAAAGAAACACAATGATTTTAACGTTACGTGCAATAATATCAAATCTACCCAATGTGTCAAATATTTAGGGATCACATTGGATAAATGCCTATCAGGCGAGACTGTTGCTAACAATGTTATTTAAAAAGCTGGTGCAAGACTTAGGTTTTTATACAGACAAGCTCATTTTCTTGATCAAAAAACTCGTAAAACTTTAGTTACAGCCTTGATTCAGTGCTATTTTGACTGCTCTTGTTCGTCTTGGTTTTCAGGTCTTTCTAAAATACTCCAAAATAGACTTCAGGTCACTCAAAATAAGGTTGTTAGATTTTTATCTTGGGTTTGACTCAAGAACACACGTTGGCCAGGCTGAACTTGACAGATTGGGTTTTTTAAATGTTGATGATAGAGTTAAGCAAATGAAGTTGAACCATGCCTTAACAATTTGTAATGTTATATTTGAATTGATGTTTTGTTGTACAAAGAGGGTTGATTTCTCTTAATCCTTATAAGTGTAAGTTCATACATGTCATACAATTGTAAAATATACAAATCCCAGTGTTTATCATAATTGAGCTCGCAGCCTCCAACATTTCACTGCGTGTCCATTTCAACTTGGTCCCAGAATTGTTTTAAGGAAAGTTAGTAATCATAATACGTTTTCTTCCCGCGAGGGAAGTCTAATACCATTTCAACCTCTTACTTATTCCCATGTACACTTGACTACGTAGTGTATTTAAATAAGAATTGAACTCCAGGGATGAGAAGCCAACAGTAAGGCCGTCTCATTCAAATACAAGTCATACTGGTTAAATAATTGTCAAACAAAAATACAGGGTGATCCAAATGTGTCAATTGTTCATATAAAATAACTAGGGATTATGTTTACAGTTTATGACAACAATTTAAATGTTGCATTTGTTCAAAAGAAATACTTGTGACAGATACTCATTGCTCATACGAGTACATTGTGTAGCATCAAATCTAACGTATCCCATGTTTGTAGCTTCCTGTGGTTCTTAAACTGATTCATCGAAGCCGATGTATGACTAACAATGTAATCTTGAAGGATCTTGAATGACCCTGGTTTCATCAGATGAACTTGAGCCGGCGTGATCATATTTTTCTCCCGGTAAGAATTGTAGGTAAATGATTGATTACACAGCAATTTATCAACCTGCAAAGACACATGACAAAACAACAAATAACTTTATAATTGTTGAATAACTATGATTTCAAAGTGGAAAACTGTTCACTTAAAAGTGTCCAAAGACTCAAACAGGGATTCGAACTCATGTTCGAATGCAAACCTTTTAAGTGTTTGTGTATTTTCTATATTGCCTAATTCTACATGACACCAACGGTAAAACTAAAATAACAATTTGACTAATGGAATAATGTAATATCACGGACAAGTGAGAAATAGCCTACATATACTGTTTTTTGTTGTAAATTTGAACCAAAGGGGTTGTAAAGTCGGCAGAGCATGTTCTGAGAGAGATATGGTCCAATGGATATTTCAATAAACAACAGGAATTGTAAAGCTGATTTTCAAAAGAATTTCCCTGTTCAATATCTCAGAATAGTCAGGTCGATTTTACATCCCATATGGATGGTCAGTGTGCACAGAGCGTTAGGCAAACGTTTGGTGGAATGATCGACAGCTCACCAATAATAGGTTTACAATGATACGTATAGCTATGGCTTTGCCGTTGTATTGTAGTTCGAATAAGCATGTTCTAATATAATATTCTTAATCGACTGTTAACAGTGCCTTGTTTGGTAGTACGTTTTGTGACACTCTGCAATACCTTCATGAATTGGCATAAACTAGAAAACCAATGATTAACGGTAATATCTGGTGACGTTCTGTATTGAATATTGTACGGTAATTATCTGGTGACGTTATTGTATTGAATATTGTAGTTGGATATTTTTACATACCAAACTGAGCTTAGATTTGGTAAATGGTGTGTCATTGCCACTATCTTTCTCGAATTCTAGGAAGAATAAATAATACGGCTTTGAGTCTGGTTCACGCCCTCCTGTAGAGAATAATTATATGGAACGGAAACATTAGAAATATTTGTAATATTTGAATCACTGCTATGATCATGATGATTGAACAATCGGTTACAAATATCTTTAGGGTATTACAAAACATATGCATATCATTAGTTATTCCCTGCATGTTCACACAATACGGAAAAATACCTATGGTTTGGCATGTCATATCACATGTGGCCGCAGGCCGAATGTAATATGGCATTTAATACTGCTTGCTCCAACGTCACTGATATCATCTGCGATGCTATGGACTTGTTTATACCTAGTAAAACAGTTACCAAGAGGACTGGAGACAAGATTTGGTTCAACGACAAATGCCGTAGAGAATCTAGGAAGAAGCGCCGCCTCTTTAAGAAAGTCAAAAAAGACCAAACTGAAGCCAGCAAAGCAAAGTTCGCTGAAGCTAGACATTCCTACAACCAAGCGGAGAAGCAAGCCAGGAGTAGCTACAATACTAACCTGAGACAAGACCTAGCAGATAAATCGCTGAGCAGCAAGAAATGGTGGAGAATCATCAACACCCTGTCCGGAAGAACAGCTCGTTCCGAGATCCCAGTGATTGAACATCAAAATGTCACCCATATTACAGCAAGGGACAAGGCAGAAGCTTTTTGTCAGACATTTGCAGACAAATGTAGACTCCAAGGTGCTGAAGACCAGGCCCCAGATGTCCATCCTTCAACAACCAAATCCTTTGACAAAATATTTTTAAGCCCAAGGATGTTCGAAAACTATTACAACATCTCAATCCAGATAAAGCTACTGGACCAGACCTGATTCCAACCAAGGTACTCAAAGAATGCTGTGCTGAACTTGCCAGTCCACTCTGCAGGCTTTTTGATCTCTGCTTCACTCATGGTGTGTTTCCTAGCCAATGGAAAACAGCATCTGTCACTCCAATCCACAAGAGAGGTTCCAAGGCTGATCCAACAAAGTACCGTCCTATCTCACTGCTAAGCAATATCAGCAAGATCATGGAAGCTGTTGTGCAGAAACAACTTCAACGCTTTCTTCTCAGCAATGATCTGATTTCCAGCAGACAGTTTGGATTTAGAGAAGGCCACAGTACAGCTGATCGCCTCAATATTTTGTCACAGAAATGAAACAACTCCCTAGACCAAAGTGACGAGGTTTGTGTCATTGCCCTTGACATAAAAGGAGCTTTCGACAAAGTATGGCACAATGGACTCTGTTCAAAACTGAAGTAAAAGGGTGTTATCAGAAGTCTGCTTTCATGGATACACAACTACTTATCCGATAGATCTATCAATGTCGTCATGTCGGGACAAGCATCCAACACTGCACCCATAAATGTTCTATTCCACAAGGATCTATCCTTGGTCCACTACTGTTTTCTGCCTTCATTGATGACCTTGTGAATGTCTGTGACAACGAGCTCTATCTGTATGCTGATGATTCAACACTTTTCGCACCCATTAAGTCTTCTACCAGCTCCAATGCAGTAGCTGCTAGCCTTAACAGTGATCTATATAGGCAATATGAAAGCATGGGCTGATAAATGGAAAGTGACCTTTGAGCCTACCAAGTGCAAGACCATGGTAATCTCTAGGAAGAGAACCCCATCCCAACTTGAACTCTACTTTGGTGACTGCAAGCTACCATCAGCAGACAAACTGGAAATCCTGGGTGTTACCATTGATAGCAAGCTGACTTGGTCCAAACACATCTTGGCTGTCTCAACCAGGGCTGGCCAGAAGCTCGGCGCTCTTCGCAAGGTTGCAAATAAATTGACGGCATTGGGCAGATCTACTGTGTACAAATCCGTAGTGTAATGGAGTATGCTTCACTAGGTTGGTCTAGCGCTTCACCTACTATCATAGTCATTGCCACTATCTTTCTCGAATTCTAGGAAGAATAAATAATACGGCTTTGAGTCTGGTTCACGCCCTCCTGTAGAGAATAATTATATGGAACGGAAACATTAGAAATATTTGTAATATTTGAATCACTGCTATGATCATGATGATTGAACAATCGGTTACAAATATCTTTAGGGTATTACAAAACATATGCATATCATTAGTTATTCCCTGCATGTTCACACAATACGGAAAAATACCTATGGTTTGGCATGTCATATCACATGTGGCCGCAGGCCGAATGTAATATGGCATTTAATACTGCTTGCTCCAACGTCACTGATATCATCTGCGATGCTATGGACTTGTTTATACCTAGTAAAACAGTTACCAAGAGGACTGGAGACAAGATTTGGTTCAACGACAAATGCCGTAGAGAATCTAGGAAGAAGCGCCGCCTCTTTAAGAAAGTCAAAAAAGACCAAACTGAAGCCAGCAAAGCAAAGTTCGCTGAAGCTAGACATTCCTACAACCAAGCGGAGAAGCAAGCCAGGAGTAGCTACAATACTAACCTGAGACAAGAC
Organism: Ophiura sarsii; assembly: GCA_035610835.1. Classification (NCBI taxonomy): domain Eukaryota; kingdom Metazoa; phylum Echinodermata; class Ophiuroidea; order Amphilepidida; family Ophiuridae; genus Ophiura; species Ophiura sarsii. Next base: position 30,904,088 of record CM069443.1, read on the forward strand.
CTAGCAGATAAATCGCTGAGCAGCAAGAAATGGTGGAGAATCATCAACACCCTGTCCGGAAGAACAGCTCGTTCCGAGATCCCAGTGATTGAACATCAAAATGTCACCCATATTACAGCAAGGGACAAGGCAGAAGCTTTTTGTCAGACATTTGCAGACAAATGTAGACTCCAAGGTGCTGAAGACCAGGCCCCAGATGTCCATCCTTCAACAACCAAATCCTTTGACAAAATATTTTTAAGCCCAAGGATGTTCGAAAACTATTACAACATCTCAATCCAGATAAAGCTACTGGACCAGACCTGATTCCAACCAAGGTACTCAAAGAATGCTGTGCTGAACTTGCCAGTCCACTCTGCAGGCTTTTTGATCTCTGCTTCACTCATGGTGTGTTTCCTAGCCAATGGAAAACAGCATCTGTCACTCCAATCCACAAGAGAGGTTCCAAGGCTGATCCAACAAAGTACCGTCCTATCTCACTGCTAAGCAATATCAGCAAGATCATGGAAGCTGTTGTGCAGAAACAACTTCAACGCTTTCTTCTCAGCAATGATCTGATTTCCAGCAGACAGTTTGGATTTAGAGAAGGCCACAGTACAGCTGATCGCCTCAATATTTTGTCACAGAAATGAAACAACTCCCTAGACCAAAGTGACGAGGTTTGTGTCATTGCCCTTGACATAAAAGGAGCTTTCGACAAAGTATGGCACAATGGACTCTGTTCAAAACTGAAGTAAAAGGGTGTTATCAGAAGTCTGCTTTCATGGATACACAACTACTTATCCGATAGATCTATCAATGTCGTCATGTCGGGACAAGCATCCAACACTGCACCCATAAATGTTCTATTCCACAAGGATCTATCCTTGGTCCACTACTGTTTTCTGCCTTCATTGATGACCTTGTGAATGTCTGTGACAACGAGCTCTATCTGTATGCTGATGATTCAACACTTTTCGCACCCATTAAGTCTTCTACCAGCTCCAATGCAGTAGCTGCTAGCCTTAACAGTGATCTATATAGGCAATATGAAAGCATGGGCTGATAAATGGAAAGTGACCTTTGAGCCTACCAAGTGCAAGACCATGGTAATCTCTAGGAAGAGAACCCCATCCCAACTTGAACTCTACTTTGGTGACTGCAAGCTACCATCAGCAGACAAACTGGAAATCCTGGGTGTTACCATTGATAGCAAGCTGACTTGGTCCAAACACATCTTGGCTGTCTCAACCAGGGCTGGCCAGAAGCTCGGCGCTCTTCGCAAGGTTGCAAATAAATTGACGGCATTGGGCAGATCTACTGTGTACAAATCCGTAGTGTAATGGAGTATGCTTCACTAGGTTGGTCTAGCGCTTCACCTACTATCCTAAGCCAGCTTGACAACATCCAAAGGAAGGCACTCAAGATCATTGGAGCTCATGACGCTACTGGTCTATCGCATCTCAGCATCACAAGCCTACTTCACCGGCGACAGGTAGCAGCAGCCACGGTCTTGTACAAAATGCACACCAACCACTGTCCACAAGATTTAGCAGCACTGCTCCCCACACCATATGTTCATCGTCGTGCTACGCGTTCAAGTGTTGCAATGCCAGATCATGCCCTTTCACTGCCGCCTGCCAGAACTTGCTGCTTAGACAGAAGTTTCATCTATACAGCTGTTCCACTGTGGAACAGTCTTCCAGTCAATGTTGTTGGCAACATCCAAGAGGAAGGACTACAATCTTTTAAATGTCGTGTTAACAGACACTTTCTCTCCAACTCTTCAGAGTATGTTGGCTAAGCTCTCTCGATGTATCAATGACCTCCTGATATTATTATCTTCTTATTTTTTTTGTTATTCTCTATGTTTGGGTGTTTATCCTATTCCTGTCCCACGCCACTTTCATTGGCTTTTTTACTAGCCCAATTGTGTTTACTTGTATTTTTGATTATTTTCTGAGTTGCAGTGAACCAATTGATTGGCCCATCAGAGCTCTCTATTGAGAGTTACCAGTTTGATTTGTAATCACTCAGTTCATTAACTTTGTTAATGTCTGTTGGGCTATTGTTCACATTTGCTCTTTATATACAAAAAAAATAGAATAATAATAATCAATCGTTTAGTTCAAATTTATCGTTTAGTCCAAAGGCCCCAAAAGAAGAACGATTGTATTTAAATACTCGCGCCGGGAGAATGAAACTCCCTCCAAACAAGGCGCCGAATTCTCTTGGCCTTCCTACATCCGTAAAATCCCCCGAAGGTAACAACACAAGCGGTTAGAGACAGCACGACTTCGCCTGTTTACTCCAGAGGATTTGTGCGATTATATCGACTTATAGAAGTTTAAAGATTTAGCCCAGAGTTAGAGGGGCATTAAGAGATGTGGTGGAGGCAGCGCCCTCAATTACAAAATTATATGATAAAAACTGGGATTGTATATATTTACAATTGTATTACATGCATGAACTTACACCTATAAGGATTAAGAAAAATCAGCCCTCTTTGTACAAAAAAACGTCAATTCAAAAATGCTGATCGGGCCCGATCAGCATTTTACATGGTTAATTTAAAACATTGTTTCAATCAAGTTTTGCTAGGTTTGTTTCCTAATGGCAAATTTTAATGTTCATCTTGAATTCTGAAGTAAATTAATTAAAATCAAAATAATTCAACATGACATTGTGTCCCTTTAATAATGGTAAATCAGCTTAGCTCAATTAATTTGCATACAGCGGTCATGCTCACCTTTCAATGGGTCATGCGCAGTGCGGCGTCATACAGCCTACAGGAAGTGATTATCTTGTAAACACGACCCCAGTTATATTAATTATTGATTGGCCGAAGTATATTTCATTCATGCAGCAGTTGTCGGCATATTTGATCATGTTTAGTTCATGTAGTAGGTATTTTGTTGTTATTGTCTAATTTACCCATTAACAGACTCTGCGCCATCACCTCTATCCATAAAACCAGCGCGAAAAACACAACGGTTATGTTGTTTGCAGATCATTTATTTTTCGGCGTGGATAATCTAATTTAGACCTTCGTTCGCGGTCTATTTAGGCCTCAGAATGTAACAAAAATCGACTCAGTTGCGTTTAGTTTAAATCATCCGCCATTTTATTTTTATTATTTACGTGTCGTATTTTAAGCAACTGTTACTCACAGATGCAAAACAATCGCTTTACGCGTAATATCATACCGATCATACCGCGCAAATGCTGGTAACGCGGTTAATCGACGATTTGGAATATATCGTGTTGTTTGACTTTCTTATTTACACGATATGGATCAGATTTCATACGTGTTTAACCAACGAAATTACAGTATTTGTAATATACCTACTATGTGATAATGTATCAAACTTATAACTATTGTTTTGTATTGAATATAAATAAATTACATATAAATGGATAACTTGTGTACACGATATCGAATTGATTATATTAGATGAACGCGAAAGAGGAGTACGATTCTTATTTCATCAAACATCATTAAAGTATGATACAACTAAATTTTCAAAACATCTGTTTGTTCTGAGAGACAAAAAACTGATGGGAGATAAAGGCTTTTGCTATTTGTTGCATTGTTTAATTAGAATTGAAACGAGTGAGTTTTTGCTTAGTTTAGCGTATGCCTATACATTAATCAATTTAATTTGCATACTTTTCAAATTGCTTTTGTTACAGACCAATGATATAATAATTATAGGCCTACCTTGTAACAAAAGATTGCTCTCTGCGCAAGCATAGTCGACCATTCTTCCATTTACATCCAATGATTTCAGCGTGTCTTTCATCACTGAGCTCACAACAGCCTGGTCAACCTTTTCGCCGCAAACATTCAGCATTTGTCCGGACCTGTGGAATTCGGATTGTATAATATACTGATGTACGAACAAATTACCGTTCTAACAGTTTTAGTCGAATAAAAGTAGTATAGTTGTTATTGCATGAAGATGAATTCGTTTATAATCTTTGTATTGTCAACAGTTGAAAGAGTAGCAATGTTATTCATTATTATGCATTAAACAAATTATAAGAATCCCTCTACATGAACAACTCGTTGCAGTAGAAATGATTCATCCATTTTTGCAGTAATAAATTTAAGACGATAATGATTAATCCAATTTATTCAGGAATGATCAATGTAAATGTCCCAGGTTACTTAGCAACAAAGTGGCTTATCCGAACGCGGATTTTCGGAGAAAATATAGGCAATGAATTTTGATTGGAATGTACCAATAATATGAAGGACGGTAGTCGTAAGCTTACCTGTAATTAAACTCAATGACTGGACAGTTGCCGTGATAGGCCACAACTTGAATGACGTCACCAAACCTAAATCTACATAATCCTGTTGACAACGTCAGAACCATCTCGTAGCATTGGCCGATTTTAAGTTCATCGATAAAAAGAGTTTCAGGCTGATCCTGGTCCCTAAGTAGATACGAGGGATAAAGGAATGTAAGTTAAAGTACGAAATTAATTTAGAAACATTTCCTGGCTGAGCTCTACAATCATCATTCTGATTACATTAACAGCATGCCAGTTCCAATCTTCCATACGACCCGACGATAATGTGCGGTAATCATAATATGCCAAATTATCTATTCTAAAATATATTATTTCCTATTAAAAGAGTTATCCTAAAAACACCCAAAATAGTCATTAAAGTATTTCAAATCCTGACCATGAATCCGCTCCGCAGCCAATACGGATGCAGTGCCAAGCTATATATTTTCCCTGTATCCATGGTATCAAAATATGATAAACCCAATACGATCTCTCTGGATTTCTATCCAAACATCTATATATATGTATTTGGCGTTGTATTCATATCTTACTGGGTATGAAAACCGAATTACTCGACCATAAAATAAAGGTCAATTCAGAATGTGAGACACACAGGGATAGAGATACCTCGTTGTTTGGTAAGCTGCCATTTTAGAGGTAACACGTGTTTGTAACGCGGTTTGGACTCACAACTTTCCGCATTCTATTACAACCTGGGGAATGACCTCCAAATAGTATAACCTTCATTCATGGAGTGTTAAGATTACTATAGAGACATGCTAAAAGAAGGTAAGCATTTAATATGTTTCCTCCAGAAGGGCCGCTAATCCAAAACAGGGGATCTCTCTATACTAAAATCATTAATAAGCTTTCTGGTAGGCATGGTAAGTGGCATTAAGAATTTAAAATTGTGCTATCCGAAGCATTTTTACTTTGTGGGGATGATAATAATATTCTGAACATTTGTTTCATTTGGAGCCAATAACCTAAATAGCATTCATTACTTCATGAATAATCGCGATAGCTGCGTAAGTGCGTTCCAATCAAATTAAACGTTTTATGAGAACGCGCACGCGAAGTGCAGGTTACTAATGAATTGCCCGAACGTACTGCGCCATTGTTTTGCTTATTGACCGGCCAATCAAATTAAAGCCTCACGCCCCTAATCTGAATACTCAATGAGTTATGAGGAAACACGATGCACGATTAAAGCCTATTTCTGATTGGTTGAATGATAAAAATGTGAATGAAGGGACGATCCGACTTGGACTGTTACAATATTTAATAAGGGGTGGACAAAATAATAAACAGAGAAGTAAATCATTATTAGCGCGATTATATCGGTACAAATCAACGATTTGGATAAATATTATGCATCTTTTTTAGTAATGAATGAAAATATTGACTTATTAACAGCTGATTTCGTAAATTTATTTTAAATCCTCGGTTGTTGTTATTGTCGTTCGGAATTATTCCTCAGACCATAGCAACAACCGAGGATTTCAAAACAAATTCACGAAAACAGTTGTTACGCAGTTATTATTCTCTTAATAGCAACATAAACGTAATTCGCAAGCATTATTTATTTTAAACCTTACATAATATCTTCACGAATGAATTCCATGATGTTCATGCTGGGTAGAAGAACGAATCGATCCTTTGATCCCTTCCGTAACGGCCACAAGTTAACTCCTAGCACGCCCTCTGTTGCCGTATAGTTACTGCCATACAACGGGACACCTGTGTTAACGAAACAAATGATCTTTCAGTCATGTTTGCGTATTTGGAGCAATTTTGCTATACCCTAATAAACGGATTGTTGTAGGTTACATCATCTACAAAAATGTATAGTGTGTCTTACTCGCTTCCGGTCTTGAATTTGTCCTACCTGACGTAGACAATCGTTATAGTATTAAAATGAACGCATTATATTATTAACCCTCGTCCTACTATAGGAAGGGGAGGGGGTATCAATCCCCCCTTCCCCCTAATAATTTTCGTCGGTGGCGCTAAAACGCAAAAAACAGAGACCTTAGCGCGTCTAGGTGATCTATTTTACATCCCTTGCGCTCATTTCATTTTAATTGAAATAGCCATTTCCTAGAGTGAGAATTATATCACTTTCTTGGACATACCTTTGCAATAGGTTTGTTGCAAACTTGACTTGATTCCTGCCGCATCACTTCCAATCACAGCCACGCAATCCGGCCATAATCGTGCAATGATTCCCTGAAATCCACGCTCGAACTCTCGCCGCAATTCATCCGCCCTAACGGGATCTGGCCACATACTCCGTTCTAACTCGCTCCTAATATCTCGAGGAAGATTTAAATATGCATTGATGGTACCCTTACGTAAATCCTCCAGCATTTCTTGCCAGTGGTCTTCCATATGTTTCATCTGGCTGTACAAACTAGTGGTAAATGATGTCATGAACAAACCAAGAGTTCTTTCCCTTAATGCAAACAGACTATGGACGTATGTGCAAACTTCGACGTCTTTGATGGAGAACGCTGGCGTTGGAGAGGACGACGTGACAGATACAAAACGTTTGTATTTGGGATTCAGTTTAGACAAAGGTTGCAGTGGTATATTACATTCTGTTGTGCGTGATGTGGGCTCCCAGTAGAGTCGGACAACTCTCCTTAAGGGACTAAAACTAGGAAAAGTTTCCTGAATTATCTTATCTTTAAAGACACCCATTAGAAGGTAAAGATTGGTTTCAATATCTGGTGATACAGGCAGAATCTTTGCTTTGCCAGTGGTTCCAGATGTCAGGGCAAATCTAGCAGGGTTCTTGACCATCAGTACGTTCTCTTCACCTCTGGTCATTCTTGCAATGTATTCTTCATAATGTGAATATCGAGTGAGTGGATGTTTGCTACGGAAGTCCTCCAAGTTCTTGATAGTGTCAAATCCGTATAGTTTGCCGTATTCCGTACTCTTGTGTCGGTCTAGAAGCTCTTTCAAGAATGCTTCTTGCGAGATTCTGGGTTGTCGCCATGACGTCTTTAGTCTACGTCTAAGAAAGAAAACTACGACTCCATTGACGGTGTGCAGTAGGTACTGTAGGGCAATGGATAGCACGGTATGAGTTTCAGATTTGGTGAGTGATACGATGTGAAAACAGACGATCGATAGTAATATCGATAATGCCCATAAAACAGCTGAAATTAGAAACAGGACGGTATGAAATACAATTAGCATGGTTAACAGAAAATGCAAAAGTGTCCATCGGTGTAACCAAACCATAGGTGGTGGCTGGGGAGGTGGTGGTTGATTAGTTCACAATTACGAGCAGTAAATAGAGGCCGATAGACAACTGAACGAAGAGGGCAGTGTAGTATTCCAATATTTGCACTGCATGGAAAGTGGGACGTCGTCGCTGGCTCAAATCCTCCATAAATTTAGGACTTGTTCGCTGGTTCCTCCACAAATGTTTTGATGATTGAATTCATCAAAATTATTTGTGCAATCACCAGCTCAATAAACAAGTAGTTATCACATGTGTAATATTGTGAATGCTGCCATAGGCAGAATTTATTTATGAAATCAGTCGAGGTGGTATCATTAAATTGCCCACTTCTTTTAAATAGTACGGAGTAGTTGGTGGTGAATTAAGCTACACTAGTTAACCACCAGCTTTCATTCTAGTCACCATAAAACTGTCCATGATTAACTAGTGCAATGAGAGTCCATAGACATTACTAAATGTTGTTCACTAGCCAATCCCCAGAAACAAGACTGAGCGAGCATCAGGCTCTGTTTATTCGCTCTTTGCACGGTTCTGCCATTTGCGAGGAGAACCTCGAACTGGAATCAGGCTGCATCATTTTACAATGTTTCACGGCATTACCAGTCATATTGTGCACAGAGAGTCGTAGCACCATTGCGAGGCTCTCCTCGCAAATAGTGCAAAGGGCGAATAATCCCCCAGAAGAAGACATGCAGATGGAGTACAATTATAATACCAATCACCTGTTAGACTGATATTATCCGAGTGAGTCTTCAAAGTAAGAACGCAATGGGTCGTATAAGAGCGTAATGAAAACGTGATAAGCGGTATAGGGGCATACTAAGACTAAGAGCTACATGTACCTTGTTTTTAAAAATTGACAATTTTGGAATTTTTTGCGCTCTCTTCTTGCATGTTATTCATATTTTTATACTTTTTCAGCGCAATGTTAGCGCAATGCAAGCACTGGCTTGATCACAGTTAGGGAAAACAAGCGCCGCGGTGCTCAAGGGCGACCACGGGGACCCTCTCCCGTTCGCCAGTGTCCACTGCGTCACCAGTCGGTACCTTTAATGCGTTTGATTTGGCACTTTGACAGTTTTTCAGCGCAAGGCGAGATCGCCGTAGGTGTGACATGGGTATTACGTACATTCTACTTGATGGAGGCAACAACACCAAAAAGTGGCCCAACAACGTTTCTCAGTAGATCTACGCTCCCCTTAAGAATCAACTATCCCTCATGGCTCTTGATATAAGTTAGGTCTACGTTTTTATTTGAGTATTTTGTACCAATGAACTTGGGATCAATCTGTAAAATTCACAGTCAATTTTATATCTAATAATAGCTAACCCACGGTATGATGACCTGGTTTCATATAATTCGATTTACTATTTACACTCCTATGTATATTTATCTTAATAGATTGGTCTACTGGTCTAATCTGCCCTACTTTTCGCGAAAGGTGAACCGGTACTTACACAATGGGAAAGCGGTTAAATGTACATACACCCGTAGAGAGAAACAAACCCGACTACTCACTTTATTGATGCCGGGGAAGGGTGAGGGGGGGGGGGGGGGTGGGGGTACCTATTTACATATCGTCAGCCTGCTTCGATAATTGCCTAACTCACTTTTCAGCAAAATTGATTTTTTTTTTTGTGCATAAATCATGACTTCATTACATTATGCACATGCTGTTATAATATCTAAGTCATTGACCAATCAAAAGTGTTGATAAATGGAGAGATTTGTTGCAAAAGGGCCACCAGACCACTCCAACATGTTACTCATTTTGCATTATTGACAAATCCATGGAATTAATCACATTATTGTATGGCTGTGTTCATCTGTTTCTATATGACTTGGATTAGTGCATCCATGCACGCCAATCGAGGCCATCAACAATACAAATCACATTCCACGTAATGAATATCCATCCATCAATAATGCAAAATGAGTAACAGGTACAAAGGTAACAGGTTTCATACTTTTGTTGTTTTCTAAGAACTAGAAAAAATGAGTTAGGCAATTATCGAAGCAGGCTGACGATATACAGGTTGTCCCAAAATGATTAGTACCCATCGATGCCCAAAGTTCAATAAATTTTTTCATCATCAAAACCAATGAGATTAGATCCGGGTTTTTTTTTATCATATTTGCTATACTGTACTCTTTCATTAACATTTTAGATCATGAATGTCTGATTTATTTTAATGAAGTTACACTCCATTGTGTAAGACATGGTGATTTCACCTTTTTGTCAAAGTACAAAAAGATGTGTTTTTAAATAGCTTGTTTGAAAGAAACTAATACATTCTAATAATACATTCTCTAATACATTCTCTTAACTCCTTGTCTGCTAATATCTGTGGTTCCTTTCTATTTTAAACTGCTGTTGTATCATATTGTTGTTCAGACCATTAATACTACTTCATTTTGATTCAATTTGAAGAGTAAAAATGAATCGTCACGCATGAGTGACCCCAAGCTTTGTTTCTATAATAAGTTAGTTTTGAGGTTAAACTTGAGGGACATTTAATCAGGTAAAGACGTGGTCAGTGGCTTAGACTTCTTTTTCATATTGGGCAAGCAATTTCCTTCAAACTTGCTAAAAATGATATAGTCCCTTAGTGTTTAACCTTACGAATTCCATTCTACAATGTGAAAATGAAATCTAAGATTGAGCTGTTATAACGGTCTACTCATACAATCTAAAGGAATATTCTTTACCTTTTTGTATTAAAAATAACAGTTGAACAATAACTTGATCATATGAAGCTTTAAAAAGATTCATATATGAAGCTTTAAAAAGATTCATATGTGTAACAACAACCTAGCTGGCCATTTTACGGTTTTTAAACGTTAAAACACGTTTCAAGTTGGTGAAAAAAACCGTTTTAATATTACGTATTTAAAACGTATATGTGTGGAGTTTTTTATGGGTTTTTAATAACGTTTCCATGTAACGTTTCGAGTACATTATATAACGTGAAAATAACCATATTTAAATTATTAAGTCTTGCAAGATGTTTTAAATACGTTTTAAAAACATGTTTAAAACGATGTTTAACACGTTTTAAAAACGTTTCATCAAACACAAAACATAATCAAACCCAATTTAAAACGTTTTGAAAACCTATATTAGGTAATTGACAATTAATTGATAATTAACTGGCAATTTAAAGAACAATTCAATAATTTGGCTTTTTATTAACATTCTCCAACAAAATTGTTCATGTGTTTGTGAAGTAATGTTCTTATTTGCCATTTAATTATGAAATGATGCATGTTGCAGAACGAATAACTTTATGAAAATAAATAAATATACAATCCCATAGTGTTACCAAACCAATATAAACCAGGTAAGTGCGCATGCGTGTAATTGCCCATGTTTTTAAAAAAAAAACATTGTTAAAACGTTTTGTAAAAAAACGAAACTGGTCCAGGACCGTAATATTTGGTTTAATTTAGGTTGTAATATAACGATCTATAAACGTTTTGATTTCGTTTCAATCATGTTTTCGTTTATAAGTATTGTGACAACATTAATTAAAACGTTTTTATAACGTTTTGATAAAACGATTTGCAATAAAAAAAAAATGCTTTGAAACTGTAACGTTTTTAATACGTTTTAAAAACGTTTCACAAAAACAAAACCTAATTAAACCCAATTCAAAAGTTTTTACAACTTTTGTGTTTACTGGGAAGTTACAAGTAAGTTACCAATATCAGTATTTATGCCAATTTCATGTTTGTTATCAAACACATTTCAAAATTCTCTGCTTTACAAATCAACCTTAGTATTTTCTATAATGATTTCATACACAGTATTTGTAATGTAAGCCTATACACTGCAAAAAGGTTGCTTAAAATACGTTGCTAAAAGTACTTTTATCATCCGTTGGTTGACGTGTTGATTAACATTCATTCAATATATGTAGAAAGTTAGGCGTTGTATAAAAGTAAAAAATCCCCAGCGTTGAGCAATTCGCCGAAAACAATGTCCTTAAAATGTTGGTGGAAACTGTTTCTGTTGCTAAAATATGTTGCGTAAAAATATTCCACTTTGGCAACTGTTGCATGAGCATTGAGGACAATCACGCAACAGTTGATGCAAGTTACGCACATGTGAATTTTAGGCAACTGTTGTCCAAAAAAGCCAATTTCGTGATCTGTTGCATACTTGAACAACTTTTGAGTGAATATAATTGCCTAACTTTTGAGTAACTAGAATTGTTCAACTGTTGGTGAAAACATGTTATCCAACGGTGTTGGGCAAATTTTACTTAACAGTTGAGCGGTTGCATACTTGAACAACGTTGTGCAAAATGTTGAGTAAATATTTAAGCAACCTTTTTGCAGCGCAGGACCACAATTAGATTGATTCTGTCTTGGCATCCAAACCGGAATAAATCGCTAACACTGACAAAATAGTTTAAAATTGCCATCCTTGTTTGACATATATTTGTATATGAATATCATTTCAACGGTGTTATAGCGAGTGAATATTAAGTAGTCGATTTTTATAGCCAAAAAATACACGACATGGACATATACTGAATAGTTCATGCCATCTGATCTATTTTCCACCAAAAGAATCACATAAATATGTTTATGTATTATATAATATGGACTATTTATACCGGTAAGACCCAGATAGCAAGACTTTTGGCAAACGTTCACAGGCCTAGTTAAATAACATGTTAAAATAAATTCCAAATTCACTACCGAAAGGGAATAGTGTATGTAGATCTGCTGCATCGCCTAGAATTCCCATTACAAGTTACCGGTTCACTACCGGGAGGAAGTGATGTATGTAGCTCTGCTGCATCGCCCAGAATTCACATTATTTGCCTACCCCGTGTTGCTATACAAAAATGCTCAATATATAATAAAAACTTGTCACAAATAAAATACCCAACATATGGCTATATTTGATAAATTAAGCAACAGTTGCTATAAAAAAATGCTCAATATATAATGAAAACAATTCACAAATTAAGCAACAGTCACAAAATGCCCAACAAATTGTTAATTAATAATACCCAACTGTTGTGTAATTAAAATTGTGCAACTGCTGAGTAACTGGAATTGTTCAACTGTTGGTGAAAACATGTTATCCAACGGTGTTGGGTAAATTTTACGCAACTGTTGAGCGGTTGCATACTTCAACAACGTTGTGTAAAATGTTGAGTAAATATGTAAGCAACCTTTTTGCAGTGTAGCACCCTGCCCTGTATTCTACTAAAGCTATATAAACGCTGTACTATATAAATAGAAATCCCCACATTATTATTCTGTCCTGCTTGCCCTCCTCTTGCCACAGATTATGGAAACCTATAATAATGTGGTTTGACCGATATGGTTAATGGTATGATCATACAAAGTACTTCCAATTCCATATGCTGACGGTGTTTTATCCCAAATCTCAAAATTTCAAATTGAATCGACATGTTGATTAGACCTTTATTAAATAAAATAAGATACAACATGCAATCACGAAATAAGTTAGATGTCATGATTCTTGTCATAGTTTCAATGACAGGCCCTATGCAAATCGATCAATCAAATAATAAAAATCCATTGACCTAAAATTAATAACAGTAAGTAATACCTGAACATTGATCCAGGGTATCGTGCCTCATCGACTAGAATTTTCCAACTACATTAATTTAATACTAGTATTTAAATTGAGGTTTTCCCTGATCTTATACTATGACTTACCGGTTATACTTTTCCAAATCACCGCAAAGAACACATTGGTCTGGGTTTCTATCACTCTTAACTCCAAGTAAATAAGAGAGACACTAAGCAACACAAATAAAGATCCAGATAAAGTGAAAGTTGCGTTTAACTTTCCTATTCCAGTCTTTGCCATGTTGTACTCTAATGTGCTTTTAGTGTAAAACAGATTTGCTTTACAAACGTTGGTGTATTAATAGACAAACAGTGAACGACCTTTTCTCCGTATAGTATTTTCCTTCAATGAACTGCGCTATAGAAAAGGCCCGGAGAAAAGGTCGTATAACCGTGTGTTGTGTGGGTTTTATCAGGGACTGTTCATTATTTTCACCGAACAGAGGGCGGGCGCGGGATAAAATTATAGCGCAAAATCATAGAAGGTGTATTAAAGGTGTAGGCACTCCTTCACAATTAAACAAAACAAATCTGTATGACCCCCTTGAAGGCTCATAGTATGACCCCCCGGGGGGGGGGGGGGGGGGGTTGGGGGGTTGTACTTAGTGGATATGAGGTTACGGGGATGTGTCGCCAATAGGGTCCCATTTTTCACCCTCTGGTAAATGGATGACCCCTGTTCAAAGCCCTTTTAGGTAAATTTATTGGGCTAAAATCCTTAATTTTGCTGCTTTTTTCTTCACCGAAATTTTAAAAGCACCCACCCGCCCCGTTCACAACACTCAGATTTGTGTAATCCTTAACGTATCATGTATTTAAGGCCTTATTATTTACTGGCATCAATCTAAGAGAGACCATTTTTAATATCACACAGTATAGGAACAATTATGATAATATGGTTTTAAAAGTGCTGTAGGCCGAGTGATTTGCTCTTTTTTATTCCGGGGGCTCAGCCCCTGGAAGCTTTTACATATTGTACATGAATGAAGACCCCATGCGCCTTTATATAATATTTTCGAAGGTTAA
>CM069443.1:30918364-31384644 GCA_035610835.1 Ophiura sarsii
TCGGATGAACTTTTCATCATACCAGCGTGTGTTGAATAGAACGAAATCTGTTGGTTCGTGGAGGCTTTGAATCAAGGTTGATTAACTATACTTGGATACAGAGTGATGAAAAACTTTTGCCACAAATATCAGTTTTCTCATGTGTAAAATTCAATCATTGTATTATCGAAAATCCAAAAAAAAAAAAAAAAAACAGGTATAGATTTAGTGGGTTAAACTGCACACCGTCCATGCCGGGGGGGGGGGGGGGGGGGGGGGGGGGGGGGGGGGGGGAGGGGGGGGGGGATTTTGGGCTGGTCTTCACTGAAACCAGAATGTTTGAAGCCAATTTTGATGATAAAAACTCAATCTTTGTATCATGGGATGATGCCTTACAACATGAATAGACATACGGTATAGCTGCTTGAAAAGATTGCATAAAGTGTGCTTGTTAAACTATCGAAGTCATGCGAAGCCTTAATTTCACCCTTGAGCACTCCTGATACTAGCAACCATAAGTAGGCCTATTAGAACACTTGGTTGTGGTATCAAAACCATCCCATTATATTAAATCTGAAGTATAATATTTTACTACTGTGTTTTGCTTATTCCAATTGCATGGAATTGAAGAAAATATGTGCCTTCTTCAAATCCCCATTAATTAGATAATTGTATATGATCTTTCATATTACCAAGTTTGAGCATGTCGCAAATTAAAATAACGAATCGATATCCATTTTAATTTGTAGCTTCTTCATAGACCCACCAATCAAAAGAACGATTTAAAATGAGCCACTGAACGATGAGAATGACAATAAAATCTATCATTATATTATACAAAATGTTTCACCCATATTAAAATAGGTCTAGGTCTAATGTGTATGCTACAGTTCTCTTATCCTTATGAAAAGCAGATTCCTGTAAAGGACTAACCAAAACTACCGCATTGCATTATGGGTAATACTTCCAGTTCAGGAATGCTTCCTGAATGGGAAATCGGCCCGGACTGACTATGTAATACATAACTTTAATCTTCAACACATGGAGTGTGAATTCCAAATTTGGTTACCGAAATAGATGACTCCGTTTGAAATCTACACTCCCTCATGTTGGAGGTGATTTGGTCATGTCTTCAATTAGGGGGTATGAACATCAACTGTAATCGGAACGCCTTTTCGATTTGACCCCAAATTATTAGGTACGAGGGCGTCCTAACGTAAACACGAACAATTCTAATATATATATTCGATTACCTATTTATAAATAACTAACACATGATCGTTTACCCACTAACCTACAATGAAGCATACATCTATTTTACTTCATACTGTTTTATCGAATCAATATATCCAACGTCCCGAAATGTGAGATTTCATGCTACTGCATCGGCGTAAAAACTGACATGAACTGGAAGAAATGGTAGCCAATTTTAGATGAAAACGTCCGCAAATCCCTTATTTTACAACGTCGTTAAAAATCCATCTATACAGTGGCACAATATAATGAGTTGTTTGATATCCTTCGTGTTTGAAATAGTATTTTTGCCTCATCGTTTGAAGCCTGACTTGAAGCTCAAATGTGGGGATCAACATTTGGCACTTGACAATAAAGTGTTTGAATCTCAGACCGAGAGATCCGGAGTTCGATCCTTCTGCTCTACACAATGTCGAAATTTATTTATTTTTCTCTCGTCAAAATCAATTTTGTTGGGTTTTTAATTTATTTATGATTTTTTTATGATGATTTATGAATACAAGCGGGACGCCCGTTCTTCGAACGGGCTCCCGCTAGTAAGTAGCGCCTACCGGATAAACACCTACAAATTAAAATAATACGTAAGTAGCTATAATAAAGGTTACATTTATCACGAAATTGGTAAGAATACATTGAGTTAAAATATAATGCGTGACAATTTTGTAATTTCGCTGTTTTCCAGATCAATGTAACGCTACTTTTGCAACATTTCACTTTCGATATCGAAAAAATTGCAAATTTCCCATGTGAAATACTCTGCTTGTAAATGTCAGAGACTGGTTTTAATAAGTTAGTGAGACAGATCCTATTATTAGGAATATATCAAGACAATAATCTCCAAAATAACCTTAAATTTGACCTCAACATCACTCTTAAAATGATAGTTCAGATTCCGCGGGAGTTTAACTCGGTTTTAGTACCGAAAGTGCGCGGTTCACAATTGCAAAGTTTGTTTTAACGGTTATTGGGCTAAGAGGCGTTCCGACTAAACTGGAATAGCCCTACAGCCTAAACCTCTTTGACGCATAGCATTTATATATCCACTGTCTTCCGTCGCCGTTGATCAGGAAACAATCCAGAGGAAAATGTTAACAGGGTATTTATTGATTTGTCGATCATAAAGGTCTTAGGTTCACTTCTGTCCCGTGATGGCGAGCATGGAGAATGCTGGCTTGGTATGGGACATTCATGTTTGTCTGTAGAATTCTGTGCGGAGAGAGGAAGTATTGATCGTTAACAAATAGTCGTAGGGTATAGAGTATTTTACGGTAGTGTACATGTATTGTCGCGCGCACTGACCAACAAAATTCTACACTAGAAAAACTAAAACAAAGAATAATTTGAAAGCGAACGGCCTTACTAGCTTACTGATTTCAGATGGCAGTTCAAACAATATATCTTTATAGATATTCTCTACGTAATGGCCCTGTCACACCTACGGCGATCAAAATATGAATAACGTGCAGGAAGAGCGCGGAAATCTGTCCGAAATTGTCAATTTTTAAATCAGGTCACTAGACCCTTTCACCATGTTCACGTTCTGTAACAATCAGATCGCGCTTGCATTGCGTTGACAGATTATCAAAACGCCTGAAGCCATGCCAAGAACGCATCCAAGAACGCATTGGTGACGCAGTGGGCACTGGCTAGGACATGGCCGCACATGAGCGCCAGTGAACCACGCACAAAACAAGCGCGGAGGTTCGGCGTTCTGACCATCACTGTAATGACTCCGTAGTGTCGCCGTGGGAGCTTAAAGCGCACGATATGAGCGTCACGTTGACACACCAAGGATGCATACAATTAAGCTACTTGAGATCGTAGCAGCTAGCTTGTGATCGTAGCAATAACTCAATCTCGTTCTCTGCGTAGGTCGGACAGGTGGGGTGTGGAGCAGACTGCCTTTCTCTTCCCCTCCATCTGCCCTTGGGTGCTGCTGAATATCCGTGCATTTTGCTTTTACCACGCAGGAGGCTCTGTTTATTATACGCTCTTTGGAGGGTCAATGAACGGATCAGGCCTTGCGCTCTCGTTGCGCTAGAAAAAAGTATCAAAAAGTATCAAATCGCCATGCAAAACGCAGGAAGGTCTCTAAGAACCGATTGGGGACGCAGTGGACACCATCTAGAGCGGGGTAGGTAGTTGTGATGGTGCACCCACACCCAATACATGTAGAAGTACATACACATATACATGGGATTGACATACACAGCAGCCCATGTTTATACAAATTTAAAAAACACACCTCTGAAACGATATTCATGATATATATAAGTTTTGTCAGAGTATGTTTGGCTTATAACATTTTATTGTCTTCTGACAGCGCAGTACCAGCGCATACGGACCGGAGAGAGACGTATTGAGCGTAATAAGGTCGGGAGAGACACGTAGTGAGCGCTTCATTGATCTTAGTGTAGTCGCAGAGGACAAGTAGTTTGTATGCGTCATTGCTATGTCAACGGGACGCTCACGTCGCTCGCTTTGTGCTGCCACGGCGACACTACTGATTCATTGCAGCGCTCTGAATAGAACGCCGAACCTCCACGCTTGTTGTGTACATGCACAAAACAAACGGAGTGCACTAGCGCTGATGGGCGACCATGGGGGTCCTGTCACGATCCTCTTACGTCCCAGCCAGTTCCCACTGCGTCACCGAGTGGTTCATGAAGATCTTGGTGCGCATGGCTTGGCGTTTTGATAATGTTTCAGCGTAATCCAAACGTCAGCCTGATCGCAGCAGAATGTGAAAGGGTTTTAGTGACCTTGATTTAAAAATGGACAATTTCGGACAGTTTCCGCGCTCTTATTGCGTGTTATTCATACTAGCGGGACGCCCGTCCCCCGCTAGGGAGTAGGGCCTACCAGATAGAACACCTACAAAATGAAACAACACATAAGTGTTGGAACATTTATAACGAAACACATAGGAATAGAACAATATTTCAAACATTTTTGTTTTAAATCAAAAGGTTTTGTTTTAATTCAAAAGTTTTCATATTTTAATAAAAAAGCCACCCCCCGTGGCATATTTCAACTCCAAGGCCTAAACCTTAACCATCTCCCGTACCCCATCCGTCACTCCCCCGCCCTCCCCCACCCCCACCGCCCCCGCCTCGTGGTATATCCGTTACGCAATTTAGCATCACATTTTGTCATTAACCCCCTGCCTCCCAAACCACATTATATCACTACACACAATCCCCATTCGTCACCGCCCCGCCCGCCCGTGGCATATCTCAACCCCCAAGGCCTAAAGTTCCGTCAGTTGGCCTAAATTAACCAACTCCCGTAGCGTTCTTCAGTAGGCCTAACCCTCTGCCTCCCAAACCTCATTACTTCATGGCCTCCCTCGCCGCCGCCCGCCCCCCCCCCCCCCTGCCGTCCTTCGTCCGCCGTCCCCACCCCTACCGCCCGCTCCGTGCTTATACACCTTCATGGCCTAAATTAATCAACTCCCGTAGCGCAGCGTATTTATCCAATATTTGCTCGCCCGTGGGTGTAGTGCGCGTGAGCGTTTATTTTGCATGGCGCACTACGACGCGTTATGTGTTGTTACGCGCTCGACTGCATGGTTGCAGTACGCGCAAAAATAAACAAACATGGCCCGTAGAAACAGTCTCAAAAGACCCTGGATTTAACTCCTTTTGCTCATATCTCGGTCAATTCTGTACGGTTTTCAGCCATTTATAGCTTATAACACTCACATTATAATCATCTTTATCTGTGCAAGGTTGGCGGCGTTTAGACGTAAAATGAGGGAGCCTTTATGGATACACACATACACCATAAGACAAATTATAGTAAGACTAGCGGAACGCCCGTCCTTCGGACGGGCTCTCCCGCTAGGGAGTAGGGCCTACCAGATAGAACACCTACAAAATGAAACAACACATAAGTGTTGGAAAATTTATAACGAAACACATAGGAATAGAACAATATTTCAAAAAAAATTGTTTTAAATCAGAAGGTTTTGTTTTAATTCAAAAGTTTTGAAATTTCAATTAAAAAATTAAAAAAGACCCCGCCCGCCCACGCCCCGTGGCATATTTCAACTCCAAGGCCTAAACCTTAACCAACTCCCGTACCCACCCGTCACTCCCCGCCAACCCTGCCCGGCCGTGGCATATCCGTTAAGTATCACATTTCGTCATTAACCCCCTGCCTCCCAAACCTCATTACTTCATGGCTTCCCCTCGCCCGCCCGCCCGTGCTTATCTAAACCTTCAAGGCCTAAATTAACCAACTCCCGTAGCGTTCTTCAGTAACCCCCTGCCTCCCAAACCTCATTACTTCATGGCCTCCCCTCGCCCCCGCCAGCCCTCCCCTCGCCCGCCCCTACCGCCGTTCCCGCCCCGTGCTTATACACCTTTAAGGCCTAAATTAATCAACTCCCGTGGCGCAGCGTATTTCTCCAATATTTGCCCGCCCGCGTGTGTAGGGGTGCGTGGGTGTAGTGCGCGTGAGCGTTTATTTTGCATGGCGCACTACGCCGCGTTATATGTTACGCGCTCGACTTTGCTCGACTGCATGGTTGCAGTACGCGCAAAAATAAACAAACATGGCCCGTAGAAACGGTCTCAAAAGGCCCTGGATTTCACTCCTTTTTGCTCATATCTCGGTCAATTCTGTACGGTTATCAGCCATTTATAGCTTATAACACTCACATTATAATCATCTTTTATCAGTGCAACGTTCACCGCTTTTAGACGCAAAATGAGAAAGCCTTTCAGGATACACACATACACACAACATACGGTGAATTATAGTAAGATTTGGATACTTTTTGAGCGCTGGCCTAATCGCCGTATGTGTCATTAAGCTGCTAAGAGCGCAATAACAACGTGATCGCACTAAGAGCTACCTTGTTTTAAAAATTTGACGATTTTGGACATTTTTCTGGGCTCTTCCTGCAAGTGCATGTTATTCATATGTCGCTACTATCGCAGCAGAGTGAGAACAAGCACGGCGCGCGCCAAGGGTGACCATGGGGACCCTCTCCTGTCCTATACCGTGTCCACTGTGACACCAATCGTGAGCAGTTTTTTTTTGCATGTGTAGTTTCGGCAAGGTCTGGGACTGTCCTGTGCAGTCTTCTGCAGTCTTGTGTGGTCGGGAGCACGTGGCAAATTTGACAAACTCGCAAAGATTTTTTCTCGCAGTCTAAAAAAATCGTGGCGGGTCTTTTTAATCGGGAAGGTCGGCATGGACACATTTGGAAGCGGTAGCCGATGAGTTGGCGCGCATCATGAGTGGTTGTATGTAGTTGGAAAGTGGTCGGCAATCGAGTCTGCTCCAAGCGGGAAAGAAGATGCAAGCCAACTTGACATGTTAAATCGGCGACTACAGAAGATTAGTCGCCGACTTGTAGTCAACTGCTCATGTACAAATCGGCGAGCAGTCTTGACAGCAACATGTCACAACTTGTGCCGTCGTGTCAAGGTCGGCGATTGATCGGGAACTGAACAAGTGGCGTCACCGATTAAACACGCTTGATATTGTTGATTTCATGATGCTGTCGCCTACTGGTAGGCGATTCAGCATCTCTTGTCTTGTTGAAGGCGGGGAATATCGCATACTTATCATCCCTGCTCATCCCTGGTCAGGATCCAAAATGTAAATTGTGCAAGTTTGAACAAGATTTCAGCCGATTTTGAAAAATGGTGGTCTTGTGTAGTTGGGAAGAGGTTGGGTCGGGAGCTGTCTTCTGTGTGACTGAACCTTAAGAGACCTTAAGAGTCGTTTCAGGTAAATATTAGGTAAAAAGTATGGGTGGCAAAGCTCGCTGATTTTTAAATTTTTTTTTTCCTGGCCAGGTTGAAGTTCTTTGGTAGCATATTAAAAAAACCGAGATTAGTTTGTTAATCTTTTACTCGTTGCCATGGCAATAGCCCGATTTACCGCACATTCGTTATCTTATTGCAGCAGTATACAAGATTTTTTCTTCTTCAAAATTAGCTATTACATGATAAAGATACATCTTTATACTTTCGACACAAATAAAAAAATAAAATAAAAAAAAATGTTTTGATGTGGTTTCTGACCTGGCAACACTGCTAGTTTTGACATATTAAGAAAATCGATATTTTAGTCCATCCTAGCATCTTGTAAAATCTACTTGTCAGGGCACTCAGGATACCCCAAGCTATTTTCATCAGATATGAGTAGGGCAAAGTCATCTCTCCCTCCTCCTATGAAGACAACATCCTCTGGCAAGTAGTTTTTACGAGATGCAAAGATGGGCTAAAATATCAATTTTCTTAATATGTCAAAACTAGCAGTGTTGTCAAGTCAGAAAATACATCAAAACATTTTTTTAATTTTTTATTTTTTATTTGTGTCTAACGTATAAAAATGTGTCTTTATCATGTAATAGCTAATTTTGAAAACAATCTTGTATACTGCTGCGATAAGATAACGAATGTGCGGTAAATTTCGACTATTTTTAACTGATATTGACCAAAAATGGGTAAAATCTAAATTGGGCTGTTGCCATGGCAACGAGTAAAAGATTGACAAACTAATCTTGTTTTTTTTAATATGCTACCAAAGTACTTCAACCTGGCCAGGAAGAAGAAAAAAATCGGCGAGCTTTGCCACCCATACTCAATATTTACCTGAAATGACTCTTAATGCGTTTGACTTGGCGTTTTAATTTGATACTTTGGGATACTTTTTTTCAGCGCAATTCGCCTTAGGTGTGACAGCCCTATAATGTGCGGAAATCCCAATGTTAGACAATGGCAAATCCCAAAAGTACATCTTAAATTGATCTCAGAGCATTCTACGATGCACATCGCATGCAAAAATACGATTGTAACTTTGTTTCACCTTTTGAGCATTCATCTGTCGTTGTCTTACGTTCGTCTTACTCTGGTCTTCTTTTATGTGATCTATTGTGGATTCTTTAGTTGACCCATTCTCGTAAACCTTTCCTTGAGGGAAAATATCGTTGCGCATCTTTACCTTTGATAGAAAACGTACATGGTGATGATTTAAAATAAAAACACAGAATGATCATAATACTGCCACAATCGTCGTGAATCGTCTAAGGTAATCCATACAATATAAAATTAAAAAATTAAAAACTACTCAGTTCATCACACTTTTACTCAATTATTGTAATATCATCAACATTAACCATGGACTACAGTACCTTTCAAACTAAAATATAATATTGGTGAGATAGATGCATCAAATGTAGGCCTATTTGGAAACGGGCGTAGTTGTAGGGGTATTTGCCCAGAAGGCTCGACCACATCCCCCTCCCCCAATGAAATGACAAACTATATGTATATTAACAAACCATAGTCGGTTATGCCCCTTCCCCTAGTTACGCCACTGTACGTGTGGTTGTCAATAGAACTACATACTAGAATCCAACTCGAACAGTTTATCTAATTATTAAGCTGCAACTTATACCACATAATATTAAGATAACGACTGCTGTGTTTGCCACCAAATGATTTATTGTGCAGCCTAGCATGCTGAGCACCACTACAGTTCCAACAGGCCTCACCCCCCCCCCCCCCAAAAAAAAACCCCACTGCAACATGCTTTAAAGTAATTAACAGTTGCAGGTCGTCTTTTAAAGGCAAGTTACACGTAATGCTATGGGTTTTTTCTGGTTCTTTTCGGTGCGATAGATTTGTAGACATGCTCACCTTTGGGATGAACACCAAACATATAGTCAATGTTGTTGTACCCATTATCAATAAAGCAAGAAGGCCGTAACTGCCGTTTGGGTTACGAATGAAAAACGTCACGGGCAAACCAATAACAAAGGATATCATCACGACGTAGACACTAGTACCTAGAAACATGAGGATCAGTCTTAATGAGTATCAAATGTAAGTACTTTCGTCAATCATCTAACTCTGTGCAGCGACGTCGGAGTGCATTTCAATGATTGCACCTTAATACCAGAACCTTAATACCGCGCGCGTGGTTGACACGCGCTGGCATAACTACCCGCTAAATGACTAGTCCCGACGCTCCGAAATCCTACATTGATTACTAAAATACGCTCTTAAATAAAGCACTGCATAGAAAAAAAGTTGAACGAGGTATAAGACTGTTGTACAATTTGTCATAACCTAGCTCTATGGCATTCATTCATTTACTGCTTGTACCACAGGTTTATAAAATATAACCACTGATGATATGGATGTGTTATTTTTTTAACTTCTCTTTAGTTGTTCTGGCTACACCACAATGCCCGATTCAACATGTTCAAGTGTCCGGGATACCAATTTTCCAAAGTCTTCCACGTATAATAAATACTGAATAAAAACTCGCGAAGCAATCGGAACTACGAAAAAACCCACATTTAAAAAACCCCGCATAACACACGATAACATTGAGGATATTTAATAGTTTAGTCAAAAGTTCATTTGAAACAGGATTAAATTATAAACAATCAATGTTCACAAATAAAAGAGTATTCGCTTATTTTGATTCTAAATTCGGCGTTTGTCATTATCATTTTTAAGACGCACCAGTTCCAAGGTATGATAGCAGGCCCGTAAGACACTTTTTTCAAATTTTCGAATTTGCACCTATCTTTTGCACGATCGAGGTACATTTTTGCTCTAAACAAGCTTGTAGCAAAGAATTTGCATTTTGGAAAGACAAATGCGCGCGTAGCGCGCGAAATTTTTTCATCTGTGTACAAATTTTCCGGGGAAGATTTTCAAAGGGGGGGCGATCGCAATCGTCGCCCTCCCCCATCTGACGGGCCTGGATAGGTGACTCAACGAGTAGAGCGGGGCATGAGCGGGGCAACTACTACGTTTCACATGGTCATATAATATTCGGGCTATTGGGTAGGCACGAATCCAGTGCTAGTGACGGCATGGCATGGCATGTGCTATTGTTGATTAAAGGTTCAGTGCACTCAAAATAAAGTCAAAATAGGGGTGAATGATGGACAACATATTGATGGTTTAGGATGCCTGCAGCTGCGATATTTGCTTTCGTAGCTTAGCGAGATACCCCCTCTTTACCACAAACCCTAAACATAACCCTAAACCTGACTGAAACCCTATACCCTAACACGTGTTACTATCCCTCGCTAGGATACGAAGAAATAGCACAATGACGGATGCCTCCTTGCAATGCTTGATAATGTAGTTAGAATATAAAGGAGGAATGGTTTGAATTCGTGAATGATAACCAATTGTTGCTCGAACTTTTTGAAAAACGTGTAGCTTGAACTCATCTTCACTTATTTGTTACTAGCTTGAATATTCCCTTACCGATTTGCCTAGAATCGTTTAGAACAGGCATATGTACTTTCCTGGTCTCCCATGCCAGGAATGCACCAAACATAAGTAAAAGACCGTGTTTAGCATAGAGCGCCACCATCCAGTAAGTTTTCCATCTTGAAACACATCCGATGTACACGAACGTGATCACAATATCGTCATGGACAATTTCCTGCAGGGTATAGATAAATGCTAGAGTGTTGTGAAAATGTCACTTTAGATCAAGTAAAGTTGTTTGCTATAAAGTCGTAGCAATTCAATTCATTTCAAAAGTTTAACGACATTTATTGCGCAATGGAAACAAATTCATGTGTTTTAGTGCAGTTCTTTAAGTCAAATGGCCGATGAACATGGTGAAATGAGGCCTTGTGATACTGGCTATAACTTTAAAAGGGGTTGTGTTATGGAGATAAGGCTGTGTTACTTGAAAGAGAATTTCTTTCTGAACATTTTGATACCATAATCTCATTTTTGAAAAAAATGTAGATGAGGCCTTGTGGTTCCGAGCCCTCGATATGTTGCCCGATAATTGCGTCCAATGAAAATAACAAATATGATTCGCTAACTTTATACAATACAACTTAAAACTAATGACGCTGCTTACTGCTTACTGGGAACGTTGCTGCTTCCCATTGGAACCGATTTAAAATATCTTAGAGACAACACTGAAATGCTTATTTGGCATGTCAATTGTCGGTAGGGTGGGTATAAGAACTGGACATCTAAAATATGTGAAATACAATAATAAAAAACCACTTGCCTCCTTGTCCAAAACATCTTTCTCTGACTCGAGTGGATCTACTATTTCCCAAACAGTTAACACAATGATATCAAGACTGACCAGCACAGCAACTTGAACAAAAAGGTGATGGTCTTTTATCTGAGAAATAAAATGATGGGAAAGGATGTCGCAGTTATAAACCGATAATCATATTCGAGACGCTTACTTACTTTTCAATCACAGTCTCGGCTAGTGTGGCAATACTTTTTGTTTAACACAAATACATCATTTAAAAATCTTTGAAGTCCATTTGAAATACCATTCACAGGGGTGGGTTTTTTTGTCTTTAAGTACTGGCAACCCTAAAAGAGAAAGGCAGGGAAAACCCAGTACGCCGAGGGAAAATAGTATCATTAGATGATCGGATTTTGTTTTTATTACACACCGTTGTATATCTGCCTGGAGGTAGGGAATTTCCTACAGGAAATAATACTTTGTAAGAATTGGCCAACCAATTG
Source organism: Ophiura sarsii (assembly GCA_035610835.1). Taxonomy (NCBI): domain Eukaryota; kingdom Metazoa; phylum Echinodermata; class Ophiuroidea; order Amphilepidida; family Ophiuridae; genus Ophiura; species Ophiura sarsii. The sequence continues at coordinate 30,930,100 of CM069443.1, forward strand.
GCATGATAATTACCTGAATACTTTATATGACATTGCAGGGGATGCAATGTACAGGGTGTATCAAAAAAATAGGACTCTGTATCTTGCTTCACAAGATAAAGTCAATTCACCCTATTGAATGAAATGGCACGGGGAATATTGGACAATCTGGATCCGCCAGCGAAAAACAATTAGGTTCAAATACCCATTTGGAATTAGGTATGGAAACCCATAACCCCACTTTCAATTATCCCATCAATCATTACATGATTTAAATATTGACTGTTAAAATATATGTTATCCATTCCTGATTTCGTTGGCGTATACAAAAGGATAATGACGATTGCCTAAATAGATCAACATACCTTTTTAGGAATAACAGATTTTGTGGTAAATATTCTATGAACTCTCCATGTTTTGCTGAACAAGGATCCAAACAAAGTAGAAAACCCAATTGTAAAGCACCAAAGGAACATCTAGAGAAATAAGACAATAACAACTTTAAATTAGTGTTTGCTTAGTAAATAATGTGCAATGTGATGGTTGTCTGTCTCAACAGAATGAATAAAAACGGGCTCAGTGATTTCGCGCCATATTATTCGGCTCTTTGACACGGATTTGGATTAGTTGTGAATGATAGATAGCTTGATAACACGTATTGGGGGCTCAGGGAAATTCCTCAACTACTTCCATGATAACTATTACAGTGAGAGAGAGGACAATTGGACAAGGGTGTGGAGAGAAAAAATTAGTATTGTTCCCATAATTGAATTGTAGACTACTATATATCATGTACATTTATAAACATTTTTGATGGTAAGATGTCTTCTTTTTTTAAATTTAAATCAGAGTAGGTCTACTTTAAAAGTTCAAGTGTGCACCTTTGATCATTTATTCGATCTTCTGATTTCTTGCATTTTAAGCATGTGAAGGCCCTGTCACACATACGGCGATCAGGCCAGCGATTGCACTGCGTTCAGAAAGTATCCAAATATGAATAACACGCAATAAGTGCGCGGAAAACTGTCCGAAATTGTCCACATTCTGCTGCGATCAGGCCGGTGCTTGAATTACGCTGAAACATTATCAAAACGCCAAGCCAATCGCACAAAGATCTTCACGAACCCCTCGGTGACGCAGCGGGAACTGGATGGGACGTGAGAGGGTCGTGAGAGGATCCCCATGGTCCGATGGTTGTTCTTGAGCGCCAGTGCACCACAAAGCAAGCGTTGAGGTTCGGCGTTCGGTTCAGAGCGCTGTAATGACTCAGTAGTGTCGCCCTGGCAGCACAAAGCGAGCGAGGTGAACGTCCCGTTGACGTAGCAAGGACGCATACAAACTACTTGTCCTCTGCGACTGCAGTAAGATCAATGAGGCGCTCAATATGTCTCTCTCCCGTCCTTATGCGCTGGTATTGCGCTGTCAGGAGACAACTAGATTTTATAAGCCAAACATACTCTGCCAAAACTTTATATCATGAATATCGTTTCAGATGTGTTATTTTAATTTCTGTAAACATGGGATGCTGTAATCTAAGTTAACAGATTATAATCTGTCATACAAATTAACATGGGATTGTGTATCTCAATCCCATGTATTTTGTATGTACTTCTAAATGTATTGGGTGCACTGCCACAACTATAATGCATCAAAGACAATCAGATTTTATAAGCCAAACATATTCTGCCACAACTACCAAGTGGTCCGTTAATTCAATATGGTTTTCTTATTGAACCGATATGAGCAGGGACAAATACATCATGATACAATCGCTTTATCAATTTAATGTATTCAGATTCAGCAATGTTATTTATACACCTGTTCAAAACTCCCGCGAAAAGACAGGCTACTATTTCCATGGCTATACAAAAGTGGCATTATCGCATTACACTAAGCTAGGATTATGCTCTCTAAGGATTTAAATAACAATCAATGTTAAAGATCGGCCATGTGATTAAAGCTTTAATGATAGATCAATGTTATTCCTTCTGTATCTACTATTTCTATATGTTTGTTAATATAATACCCTTCGTGCACTCGCTCTGTACTCTCTGTGCCGATGCAGAGCACGTCATAAAAACGTGTTGAGAAGGTACTATAACGCAGACAGCGACTTATAAGCGCAATTCAAGCGCTGGCTTGATCGCAGCAGAGCGTAAGCAAGCGCAGCGCATTGTATGGCTCTCAAGGGCGATCATGGGGACCTATCCCGCTCCACATCGTGTCAACTGCGTCCCCAATCGGTTTTTAGAGACCGTACTGCGTTTTGCATGTCGTTTTGATACTTTTTGATACTTTTTTCAGCGCTAACGAGAGCGCAAAGCCTGATCACCGTATGTCTGACAGGGGTAGTAGCGTATGGCAAACATACCTTAAACATTAACAGGTACACGTCATGAGACACGAGAGATACGTCGATTCCTAAAAATATGACAGCCAGATACACTAGTATTCCACCTAGTAACATTAAATTGTTTAATCGTGGACTCGACAATTTGATTATCCTGAGTGTTGCAAAGAAAAAGAGAATTTAACAAATTAAAAATTGTAAAGATTAATTTTGTATGAATTGAACTGATAAAATTACACCATAATGCAAAATATACCCTTTTTTTTGCGTCCATTCGAATTATCGCCAGCACCGAGAACCTCGTGTCACACGAAATTTGTAAAAACTACAATTTCTTACATTATAGAATGTACACTGCAAAAACACCGGTGTTAAAAATAACACTGTTGGTGTTGTGAGAGGTCCACACCAACACCGGTGTACCGGTGTTAAATTCTTGGTGTTATATCAACACCATGTAGTGTCATTTTAACACTGTAAGTGTTATTGTAACACCAAGATAGTGTTGAAATAACACTAATTGGTGTGGACCTCTCAGAACACCGAACAGTGTTATTTTTAACACCGGTGTTTTTGCAGTGTAGGTAGCCTATATTATGCTGGTTCCCTGCATCAATAGGCTCCACGCAACTCATCCATAGTTCCAAGAACGCGCAAATCATGTCACCACATTGATTTGCTGGCATAAATGAAGTGACGTATTTTCAGCATACATATCAGCAGCATTATCGTGATGATAGTTATCGATGATGCTGGCCGTCACGATGCGTCACGCAAAAAAATGTATGGGCTACGTGAAAAATGTGAATTTCAGTTCAAGGATTGCATAATACAATCTATATTTTAAACAAAATGGTATAGGTTTGTTAACTACTCACCTGATGTTCCTGTAGACAACATTAAATACTAAAAAAATAACAGCTACAAATATTCCACACAAACAGAGTATTGTCATAGGTACTAGTAAGGCAAGCGACACTGTTAACAATTCTTCCCGCGTTTGAGTCGAGTCGGTGGGTGGATGCCCGCCTAAAAATAAAATATTCTTATATAAAGTAAATAAGAAATAAAAACGAAGGCGACAGTATGCCACTACAAATGCTGAAGCTACCGCCACAAGTAAGATCGTGTAATGTGATGTCATACAATAGTGGTGAGGTTTTTGGGAAACAGAAAATAAGGTCCTATAATAAAAAATATCAAAGTTACGAAAATCAATACTAAACCAAGTGATGAAAAGATAATTAATTTTATGCTAAGTATTTTGTTGTAACGAATGACTGTGAGTGTGCCTAAACGTCTTACCAAGCCAATTTATAGGAGTGTCATTTACAAATATTAGCTTATTTGTATCCGTCGAAGCGAGATCATAATACAAAGCAACCAGCTCGTCGGTGAAGTCTGAAATAGAATAAAAGTTATCAGACAAAATGTTCTAATCAAACCTTGGAAAATAATGGTTCAGTACGACTGACAACAAATAAAGTAGTATACGGTCAAACACCTTAAGGAAAACAAAGATGTTATTAAAGCCACAATGCAGTAGTTGGTTTCCAAACTCCATGCATTCAACTCGGCCTCGGAAAGGCGAGGATCCAATACCGGATGTCAACATGTTGCGCGTATTGCAATTATATTATTATAGCCCTACATAACACGATTTGTGTATTCGCGACGATTACGATACTTAATAGCCTTTTCAATAGTTGAATCAAATGACTGGTGTACCTGGAAACAAAAAATGCAACATTCACATGCACATTACATCCAAAATGATTGTATTTTGAACCGCGTGCAAGATATTTTCACTCAAATTTAAAATCATGATAAAGTTTTTAACTATCCCACTCTTACTCTCTAAAGACATAAATAATAAGTCTTAATTGCGACTTAAAATATTTTAGTCTTTAAGATTTAATATTGCGCTGTTTCGATTAAAAGTTATTAAAAAATCGTCTTTTCGACTATTCTGATTTTAAAACTTTCCAAGGACTTACTGATCGCGCCAATCAGATCGTCCGTAGGTTTAACGACGTCACAGTCTGATAATTCAGATTAGCGCAAAGCACGAGTGCACGACGGCCATCTTTTTGTTGGTTTGTAGTTCGGACGAGTATTTGGCAGGAATTGATGGAGATGGGAAGGTGATATAGCTTTAGAACAGTAGGCACGTGTTACTATGGATACTCGAGAACATTAGTATCACTGAGTGTGATATGGGAGACCGATAGTGAAGAAAACGGAGGTTAAACTCGCGCAATCATCGGTGCAAAAGTATGCAGTCTTGCTTGTAATGTGTTTTTAATTCCAAGAAGGGGTTAAAAACAACCCTAGAAAGATTTGTTTTTTCCGTGGTTCTTTACAATTCAAATTCAAATCTGTAGAAAGAGTTAAACTGAAATTAATCCTCAAGCCTATTAAAAAATAAACCCTGAAAGACGTACATTTTAAGTCTAAACCGTTTAAATTTTAAAAATTCTAAGGTCTAAGGTTAGTTTTGTTTTTAAATCGAAGATTTTATCACTAATATCAGTCCGCGTTGGATTTAAAATATAAGTCTTTGGAATTTAGAGAGATAGGCATTCATTAAACGACCGTGAATCTTGACTATAATCATACCTGCTTTTATAACACGGTCTATATTTGCACCAGTCGCATGAGAAAATGAGACTGAAAATGACACTCGTATCACTGCTGTAGTCCGTGTTCGCGCTCGTAGGAATCTCGTGCCTAGAGTGAATTTTAGAATAGGGAAACTACGGTATCAAGAATTTTAATGAACATTCTTACTTTGATTTTGTGTAAGCTTAACTATACCACGTCGATCTCCAGTATCCATAAATTGCACCATTCCCTGAAATAATAACGATATCAACAACCATATTAAATAACTCGGTATACTTATAATCAGTTCCCGATTTTCCGAAAGTCTGAATCTTCCACCTACTTTTGCTTTATTGGTTTTTGGTATAGTAGCGTCATAATGCTATGGATATTCAATCAATGCGTGCGTACGTCAATCGGGAAATCGTCACGCTCACCCCTGCATAGTTATCTGTACAGTTCCGCGAGGAACAACCAAACACGCTCGTGTGACATACAGGGTGATTAAAAAACCCTGCTATAGTGGAAAGAAGCCATCTTGTTTTCAAAACCAGGTTGATGTTTGAACATTTTAAAACGTTACAAGAGTAACCTATTTGTTACTAAATGTGAAAACATGAATTCAATTGCATTTTCCGTTTGGCTTTGGTGAACCTTTTTACCATGCACCCATTTAACATGTGTGTCCACGAGACACCCAAAACATGCATAAGATTGCAAAGTGCGTCTCTCATTTAAATTTGAAAACTTGAGTAAATTTGTGACGTAATTGGAATTTAATGCACCTTTTATTATTTACATGGGAGCTAACATAATAAATTGACCTGGCACTTGCCATAAATTGCTTATAATGTCAAATTTGAATACAAAATGAAATTATTCAAAAATGTTGTTGGCGGGACATTCAAATGTGAAAATGAAATGTGTGCAATTTCAATTGAAAATCACTATGCTCGTTTTGAAGAATCATGTGTACTTAGAAATGGAAAATATAGACAACATGTACTTGTATTGTCTTTAGCACTAGTTGGTATCAAGCATTACTTACAGTTAACCCATTAAAGCTGGTTTCGTTTACTTTCTCGAGGAATAGATTTCCCATTTCCTTGTCTTCGTATGTAAAATCCGATATGCGTCGTGATGGGTCTAAGATATGCACGATATGGTAAATAAAATAACATATATTATGTTTCCTCCGATAGACCGGTATTTCCGGTTTTTAAACACAGTGGAGGTTTTCAATCTAACATCTATAGGTCTGATAGGGTCGATACACTTTACATGCTTAGGGCCATGTGTTTTGAACTCGCCACCCTTCCCGTTGCATGTCCAGATTTTTACATTTAACACCATCTGAGATTCGAATTAGCATATCTCAATAACTAGGGGCCTACTTGTTCTACCCCATAATAAAAATTCCATTGAAATGGAAAGTTGGCGGTCAAAAGGAAATTGCGATATAAGGCAAATAGAAAGAGCAAAAATAGCAACATTTGTAAATACGGCTTTTAGTTGCTAAAATTATGTGGCAGAAGAAGCAAGCGCATAGATGATCAACTAATCTGACAGTACTAGAATTAGTGCTGATTTATGTGGCATAACTCTGTTTTACAATTCTATACACAGTAGGACACCCCAATATATAATGCACACCATTTTCACAGTAGGACACCTCTTACAGTTGGACTGTTCAAAGACTAATGCCTTGGACTGTTTTTGCTGTTTCATCCATGCATGGCCTTTGCTGAGCTGTTGTGTTTATACATTGGCTAAAACCTACCACTCATGTTGATTACAATTGATCACACATAATACTTTTATTTTACACTCGTCTTTATTTAATGTATTATAAAAACAAGACAATAAAGTCAAGACAATTACTTTTCTGTTAATACATATAATTTGGGTTGTGACTTGCAACACTTTCCTCATTTTAAAATGATACTAATAGAAGTTTTAAGTTTGGATTCAAGCAACACTGATAAAGATAAATCATCATCTACACACCACTTTCACAGTAGGACACCTCTCACTCAGCAGGACTTAAACAATCATCCCAGACCATGAAAGTAACAGACCCCAGACCATGGAAGTAACAGCCCAGACTTAGACAATCATCTACTGAACACACACACACCAAGTTGGCTAATAATTGCAGCGCTGTAAAGTCTATATTTTCTGAACGGTAATCTCACAAGGAATCCAAATATGCTATTGGAATTTGCATAGGACCTAATGGTAACATGTTGTGATTAAGGATGTTCAAAGAATATCGATATTTTTCATATTTTGATTTAAGCTCAATATTGTTTTTATTCCTATCCCAATCATCATTTACCCATCAGAACATAATGGTTGTCAAGGGTAACTTGTTGAAATATACTAAACTGCGCCAATAAAGTATCGAAACACTTACAAATGGTCAGATTTATCGGAACCTGAATTAGTATGCAAAAAAAAAATTAAATAATTCGATTCACAGTTATCTTCTGCGCATTTTGACACCTCTTTTGTTGCGCTATGATGTTGTTTGGCGGATTTATGGGCACTTGAGTGGCTTAAAGTCGAATTCTAAAGTTGCAAAAGCTCCTATTCACCCCAATTCCAGAAAGGAACTCGCACAAAGCATCACACACAGACAACATTAAGACAAAAGACACCCATTTGTTCTGTTTACTTAACCATGACAATTAATGATTGATTAATTATTGATTTATGCCTCCCATCTCTGACCCTTTTGTTTTGTTATTGAAAATTAATGCTGATATTCATTGCAATCGATTTATCCAACACGCGACATACACATCATTTTAAAAAGGCGGGCAAAAATAATGATGATCTTATTCGTTGCTGGAATAGGGGCTTTTGCAACTTTAGAATTCGACTTTAAGCCACTCAAGTGCCCATAAATCCGCCAAACAACATCATAGTTCAACAAAAGAGGTGTCAAAATGCGGAGAAGATAACTGTGAATCGAATTATTTAATTATTTTTTTGCATACTAATTCAGGTTCTGATAAATCTGACCATTTGTAAGTGTTTCGATACTTTATTGGCGCAGTTTATATCGGGAAGTGCATGAACACAAACGTTTACATTTTATATTTATTAGAGTTTACACAAATATTTTTTGGCTATTCACCCTATCCTGATTTAAACGGCATAGTGAATTCCCCTATTTGAGAGCTTTCCAAAAATGTATAATTTTGCTATCATCGATTGTATACTTTTTTTTGTTATAGTCATGTATGTAAAACCGATGAACTAGGGCAAGTTCTCTGTGTAGCGAATAGGGAAAAAGACAAGGACAATGCAATCGATTCGTGATTACAATTGTTACGTAATAGAGCGTGTTTCTGCTGGGGCACTGCAAAAAGATTATTGCCGATTATTGCCGATTATTGCCTATCATTGCCGGGTTCTGCCTGTTTCTGCTGGGCAAACTTAGCGCTTATTAGCGGTTTCTTCCCCAGCAGAAACACGCTCATAGTTGACACGTTTGTTGAAACAGAAACTTATAGAATATAAAACAATCTATAAAATGAGAGCAAAATCATGTTTGTAACATAGAGCGTGTTTCTGCTGAAGAAACCGCTAATAAACGCTAAGTTTGCCCAGTAGAAACAGGCAGAACCCGGCAACGGTATTTTTGGTAATCTCAGAAACCTTCACAAACCAGGTTTGGAACCGGCAATAATCGGCCATAATCGGCAATAAACCCAATAGAAACAGAAAGGCGATTAATCTTAGCGGTTTGCGTAGTGAACCGTGTGACGCTGGGTTATACACATTGTGAAGCAATCTTTTTCAGGTGCGGTGGCATTGTTTGGTATAACAAAAGGTCAAATGTCGTGGCCCATCGACTAGGATCGATAAACTTAGCAGTAACTTTTCGCAAGTAGAAACAGGGGGATTAAAAACTGACCGATTGAAACTTAGCGTTTATTAGCGTTTACTATTTGCAGTACCCAGCAGAAACACGCTCATTCATAGATAAGGAGTTATTGTAAAATTGAACGTAGAATTGGGAACATTTTCTATATTCCCCATAGAGATTGTACACAGCGCCACCGCCGCCACCCCTGACTTTCGAAATATAATCAATCATATTTCAGCTAAACAGTTATAGAAATACCTGATTTATTCACACAATGTAGCTAGATAAATAGGCTTTCAAATGACACCTAAACCATAGCTCTACCACATTTAGTTGTTGAGTTAATAGAGAGAGATGGATGATCCGTCACCAAAAATGCAACGCCGCCACCCTTTTTGGGTGGTCAGTTCAAAACACATGGCCTTAGATGAAATTAAATCTAACATCTAAGGTCTGATAGGGTCGATACGCTTTACATGCATAGATGATTTCGTCGCTGTTCTGACATAACGACACATCACAACAGAATTAAGTAAAGTGATGTGTCGTTATGTCAGAACAGCGACGATTTAATAGTTTAATGGCAATTGCGATGATAGCAAATTCAATATTTGTAATTTATTTGTTTGTTATGCCATTAAGATTCCTATTATACACATCGAAACAATTTACTTCAATGTCTATGTTGGCCTAGGGCATTAATTCAGGGTCCATAACACCAGTAATGACTGATGTGTCTGTGTAATGGTCAGATTGTATGGGACAATTTGTCAAGCAACGAGGCAGCTTAACATAATTGAAAACTCCTCTATAATAGTTCGGAAATAATTTACAATCACCTGTATTTTCGGTTATTTCCTGATATGTTCAGATTCTGCTGGTGTGTTCATTTTTTTAACCAACTCCCCCGGCGGTGTTTTTGACAATTGAAATATCAGGGGAGGAAAATTCGTCAATTTTGTGACGGACCAAAGGCTGCCACTGACGTACCCTCCGTCAAGGATGTGGTGGTAAACGACACACCCATGACGCACCTCTCTCGGGGGTCGTATAGTGCGTCTTACATAGGTGTATTATACATTACATTACATCAATATTGTTCAACATTAGTTTGATTATTGCAAACAAAATTTTTGTGGTAGTCGAGCTCTCTGCATCTCGCTGACAGTTGACTGACCTGATAAATGAGCCATACAAATGCGTTCAATAAATTTCTTCTCTTCAAACAGAGCTATTTTATGAGGAAATTTATGAACGCATATGCAGTCATGGACATAAAAGCCAAGAATTTCAAACAATAGCGCGAAGAAAATATTTCTCGTAATATAAAGGTCTTCCCCATACTGCTGTTATTGCTGATTTTAAACGTTTTAATGCATTTCGTTTTGGTGTTTATTAGAAATATGTTGGGTAATAATTGACTTGGTATTTGGAATAGTGATTACCTAATGACTGAAGATATTTTTCTGCTTTGTCTAACGCTAAAGCTATTGTCCAGATAGTATCATAACCATAAGCTGATTCTTGAAATCCAAATTCAGACTCTACATTATCGCCTATCCTTTTCTTCAAACCATCTATGTAGGATGCTGTCGACTGAAATAAAAGAACAGGAAATACTGAAAGGCCACGAAACTAGATGTATTGATAATAATAAATAATAATAACTCGGATTTAAAACGCACACTTATACATCCTATCCTATTCGGACTCTCCAGGCGCGATTGCCATTATTATTACGCCGTCGTTTAAGAAATCGTCACAATCATTTCGCTTCATCTACGTGGTTGCTGGCTAGGCGCACTTCCATATCAGCACTTACATTGTAATATCACCCTTTTGAACAGCTACCCAATATCGTTTGGGTCAACGAGGCAATTGAGACTAAGTATCTTGCCCAAGGATACGAACATGTTGGGGCCACGGCGGGGCTAGAACTCACAACCTCATGATGAATCCCGCGCTGTCCACTGGATCACACGTGCTCTTAATAATAAACATACATTTCACTTGTCTTACCATCTGCGTAATTTATTATCCAAAATAGAGTTTAATGTACCTTGAATATGTGATGTGATCTGTGAAAACCCGTCGGATGTCGCAAAATGTGAACTAGGGATTATGGGTAAAATAGAAAAAAATAAAAAAATAAAAAATAAAAAAACTTTTTTTTTTTTAGATTTTTTTAAAGAAAATTAGTTTCTAATACTTTGTGTCATCATCTTTCATGAAATTTCACCTTCAAAAGCTTACTTAAGTCACTTTTATTATTAACCTTATAATGTTTTTGTATTGAATTATGTATCCTTTTTGGCCTGTTTTCATGATTTCTTATTTTGTAGCTTTTGATGACATCACAATCATCATTCACTCATAACTTTTGTTGTAGTGATCGTAGAAAAATGATCGAAACAGTTCTGTAATCAGCACAGTTTCAGCTTTCTTATGATATAAATATCTCCAATATGAAAAATGCCACCATGTGGCGGGTTTTCACAGATCGCATCACATATGTTAAAATTACGTGCAATTTTAGTGGATCCACAAATAGTAGGTGTCTATATAGTTGCAGAAGATTCAACGTTGAAATCTGTATTACAGCTTTCCGCCGTACATCAATTTCGATTACCATGATTACATCAACAGAGGTTTATCGATAGTGTCCCTTTAATCTTAAAAACCAGGTCAATTCCAATTTGAAGCTGTGAATAGCTACGCTTTTGTAGAACACCTAATGTAGGGTTAAACGGGGCTTGATTATTAAAAAGTCAAATATAATATGTAACGTGAAACACGAACTGGTGATTGCCTAGCTTGTGAATATCAAACCCAATGGGATTGAGTCTAGGAAATCAATTTAGACGATGAAGAATTCAAAAAATAGGTTATCAACAAGGGCTGATGCATGCAGTCGATTCGCAAGATAGAAAATAAATGAATTTGATGACGAAAAAACAAAATCCATTACTACGAGGAAATATTAGTGTCCAAAAGTCTCTTTGTGTATTGTCGTTTGGTAGTTTGGGGAATGGTGGGGTGGGTGGGCGTGTGTTGACTTCTATGTGTGTGGGTTGTAGTTATGTTTCTTTTTTTTCAAATGCAGGCAGCAGTGTTTCGTATGTGATGGTGTTTTCGTACAAAACACATCCTCTGTTAAACAATGCCTCCCTCACACATCTTAAGCATGTTGAGTTCTCTGGAAGATAGTGAAATACATCCCCATGAGCAGTAGTCATGGTATAGTAGTAGAATACCATTCGAATTCAATGCGATTCCCGCGTCTTCATGTCTTATTGGTTGAATTGGCACAAATAGTAGAACTGCCGTGTGACCATTAGGTTACAAGGCCCGCTTAGCAGCGCTATGAATTGATGCCCTAAAAACCGTCAACAAATTTAAATATTCGCCTTGCTTCCATCCAAGCTGGTTGCTTATATATGACATAATTCTTGTGTGCAACCAACCGGCTGTACAGTATTGCAACGCTCATTGAGTACTTTACACGCATGAGCGTAAATGTAATTTGCAACATATAATGGAAACTTACCCATGCAGTTAGCTCCGAATTTAAATAAAGACACTAGGTAATCCTCTCGAAGTATTGATAACAATAGGTTTACCAGAGTGAATTAATAGCGCTTCTAAGCGGGAAATTTATGTCATGCGTGAGATGATTTTTAGCGGGAAGGTGTTCGTAATATAGAACGAATCGTCTAATAATGTAGACGACGTGTGTCGTCGTGTATACTGCGGCGACCATGCGAGACTTCGAATATGGTATACAGCCTTTATATTATTAGACCAACTTATATAGCAAAACAGCTACAAAATATACGAGTATGTTATTCTCATTCTTATTTAGTTTTATCATACAAATAATGCTTTTTGTTAGATCTATTTAATTAAACAATAACAAATGTTCCCTTTATAAAATCAGCAAATCCGGTGCGCTGTTTACTAGCTTGCCTGCTACGAATATCGGGCTTACCTCTAATGGTCACGTCACGTCACGTCAGTAATTGGGTGCGTTGTACAAAAAAATGCCTCAAAATACACCTCAATTCATGCCAATTGGGCGCTATGGTCTATGATGAAAACCACCCATCGCTATACCAATTTTTGCGAAAAAGCAACCCAAAAGGCAGGGAAAACAGTAAAGGTTCATTTAATTTCAAATCGACTAAAATTACATTTGGTAGAAGACACAGAACTAAGCTATAGTTGTATTAAACTTACCTTTCCTGACACTGTATCTTTACCGTCAGTATTCCTTATTATAAGTTGATAGACCGCGAGGTGTCCCCGGGTAGCCTCATCCATTTGATTCACGGTGCAGTCAATATTCTCACTAGGATTGTGGATTCTCCACCAATATGGTTGGAACCATCCTTAAAATCAAAATTATTATTTAAGGTACAGCAAGACTTCGAAACCATTTTTGTTTCATGAATACAACAATAATAAGAAGTGGCCAACCTTTGGTGGTGTTTTCACAATTTGGAAGGGGGGAAACCTATAGATTAAAAAAAATTCTAAGAGTATTTTAAAGATATTTCCGAAAATATAAACATCTATACGGTTCCTTATATAGATCGACAATAATATACTCAGAAGCCCGCATGAATATATTTGATCCATTGGATCAGGTATCAAAACTGCCTCTGCTAAAAATGGCCTAGCAATGCGATTTCCAGGTATTGCGCAATAAAACAAGTCCAGATAAATTCTTATTAAATAACATAACAAAGGGCACTTTCCTTCTAGATTTGAGTGACTACGTAATGACTAAGTGTATGTTTAAGATCAGTATGGATTCCTGACTATAGGTATAAATTTGATATGGGAATTTTGTTCTAATTAAAATTAATTTTGCTTGGGCACACAAAAATGCTAAACAACAACAAGCAATGGTTTAAATTATGCAAATCTTACCGGGTATGATCCACACATATTTTTCTCCAAACATACTACTTTTCCACGCTGCACAGAACACTTGTCGAGCTTGCGGCTCATAGAAATTACCAATTATTATCCGTCCATCCAATCGCTAATATGGGTAATAAATGACAAGAAGTCATAATTTAATTCTGAATAAGTTGATGGAAGGTACCAAAGTTGCATTAAAGAACCACACGAACAACTTAGATCATAATTATTGAGGGTTTGATGAATGGGTGATTTCAGGGTACAGACACTAAAATCTCATTAAAAACAACAAAAATAGGAGCGAAATATGGTAGCATATTTGGCAGGCAAAATATTCAATAATATTTGTCGACTAGCGTTAATATCGACGATTACTGTGAATCGAGAGAATTGTCATTGATCATTTGTTGTTTGATTTTTTCTCGATTCGTGATAAAGATGGTTAATCAGGAGAAGCACTCTTTTTTCAATCGATATTTATTCTTCGGAAAGTGATATGTATCGATGAGTTCTATTGTTCGACGTGAAACAAGGTTTTATAAATTATTTGTGAACTATTTGTGTTTGTCTTAATGAGCACGGTTTTCAGCAGTTTAGCTCATGTTTTATGATAACATTTTTCTTGTTTAACCTCATTGATCCAACATTTTTTTTCAGTGATAATCTATAATGTTAATGGAATTATCGAACCTTTGGCTTGCCAAACATTTTACCTTCCATACCTTAATGTTTTCAAGTTGTGTTGTTGGGTCGTCAGTAAATGGTTCCGATGTAATTATTTCTATTCCAAAGCTCTTTGCCCGTTTCCGGAAATCAGCATTGGCCTTAAAATAGTTTAGGAATAAATTACGTAAAATGAAAGTTAAAATAGCGACCCTATTAACATAATTAAGAGGATGTGAAATTAAAGTAAAACAACAACGAATTTTAATTATAACAATAAATCACAATTGACCTATTTAAGGGAAAACACCACTAAATAATCTTCCAGTGAGATACACGTCGGTTTGGCATAATTCACGTGTATTTTTTATACATCATTTGGAGTGTTGTTTTTTTCCACAAAAATGTGTTCAGTAAACATGGTAAAACTAAACTTGATATGAAATGTTACGCTAGGATCCCTTAAAGCGCCACCATGATAATCAAAAAGCTATGTTTCAATGACCAAGACAAAGTCTGATAAGTTACATCCATTTTGTTTTTCAACACGCGGGCTAGATGTAGTAATCAGCAGAATAACTAACAGTGACAACTTCTCGAAACAAGAAGATTCTTACAAAAGTGTTAAAGACCTGGTAACAATCTATGTTGGTTTTGTTCGCCCCCTTCTTGAGTATGCTCTACCAGTATGGCATCCTGGTCTGACAGAAAATCTCCACTATGATTTGGAGCGTATTCAGAAGAGGGCATGTAGAATCATCTTAGGTTTTAACTACATAGGCTATCAGGATGCCTTAATAACATGTGCTATTCCGGGACTCAGGAACCGTAGAGACCAACTTTGTTTAAACTTTGCTAAATCCCTTTTAAAATCTAATGAATTCCGTGGTTGGTTACCAAAATCTAGAGATGAACAAGTGCATAATATGACTCTCCGTAGTGCTCACAAAATAACTGTTCCTAAAACACGTACCCTGCGTTACGCTCGTAGCTCAATTCCATACATGGTCAAACTCTTAAATCATACATTATAGTTCTGTTTCCAATAGGGGGTGGGTTGTTGTGTTTTGCATGCTTAGTTATTTCTATGAATATATTGTTTCTATTTTTCTATATATTACATATTGTAAATATTGTTGTAATTCAGCATTTTGCTGCGATAATGATATGTTTATTAAACCTTGAATTGAGAATAAAGAAACAATTATCTACCCAGACCCACTCTCTGATTTCTAGTGATACCACCCTTACAGCATTACAGAAGCATTGCTCTTGTATCGAACAGTCAACAGCTTAAAACACAACTATGGTCACGCGTTATGAACTCGCCTCCCAATAGGGTGGTGCCGTTACATATTTTAGTTTTATGCTGTCATTTTCCTCAAATATTTTCAAAACCACAAAAGCTATCTCAACAAATTTGGTATCATTTTAAAGCCCAATAACAAGCTATCTGCCTGCAAAATGGCATTGGTATAGCTAATACAGAAGGGGAGATACAGCTGTTTGATGTTTGGCGACCAGGTGGTGCTGGAAGGGGTGCCGCTGGAAGGTGCCGCCTGTACAAACTCAATGGGGATAATCCAATAATGGCGATAATCTTTGTTCTTTTTACAATAACTACTCATCCTACAATGTTACAAACATCATTCTGGTCCCATTTTAAAGGATATTAGTAGTCTTTAAGTATGTGGTTCAACAGACTTGTCAACTATTTGTAACAACTAATTAATTATGGATAAGACTATAACAGAAAAAGTTTTCAACCTATGATAGCAAAAGTATACATTTTTGGAAAGCTTGTAACTAGAGGAATTCAGAAATGCAGTTTATATCAGGGAAGGGTTCATCCTTAAACAAATATTTCTGAAAATTCTAAAAATATATAAAATAAAAATTGGAGATATTCACTAGCCGGTATAATTACCATACCGACGTAGTAACTTTGACAATTATATATCATCTAATGGGTAATTTCATGAGGAATTCAAATATGTAAAGTAAATAATGAGAGGGGTAGGTATAACAAATAATATGGATCTCAAATTAAAAATTAACAAACTCTGATATTTTCCCGAACATTTCCTATCATACCATTTTAGTTCTTGGTCGTGTTATAATTTTAATAGCATATTTGGTTTCCTCATGCAATTTCCCTTCAGAAAATGTATAGGGGGGCATACAAGCAAATATAAATGTGTAAAGTTAAAATCATGTCGCGAAAGCCAACATCGAAAGGAGGCGAGCTTAAAACACATGACCCTATACATACACTCAATTGCCCAGTACATGTATTGAAAAGACCCTCGGGGGGGGGGGGGGGGGGGGGGGGGGGGTCATTCGGGTACACATGCGCGTCCAAGCACCTCTGAAATGGACCCTAAATGGCGTAAACCAGAACACTATTTTGATACCCCTAAATGGCGTAACACATACAAACCCTTTCCTAAACGGCGTTACCAACACTCAATAATGCACCCTGGCGTAATATAGTAATGCTAAAAATAATCTTAATTCATAGTCATGTGACATTCATACAGATGCATGTGACATGTGTGACATGCATGATGTAGAATGCATGCAAAATAATGTCCACACTTGTGACAATGCATAACATTGGCGAGTATATCAATTTTGCAATTTTCACATTAACGCACTTTCCGCGGCGTTCCTATGGATTACGACTTACCCCTAAACGTCGATGCCTCGATGCTCTAATGGATGCCCTAAAGTGCGATGCCCCCCTAAAAAGTACCCCTTTTTCAGAAAGACGTCGACGACGTCGTGTGGTGAAATCTGGACCCTTTTCGACGTGTTTTTTGGACGCGGATGCGTACCCGCTTGGCATGTTCCCTTGCCCCCCTCGGGGAAAAGACTAGGCCCTATGCATGTACTACTATGTAGAGCTCTGATACCATACACATGGTAAGTAAGAATGCATCCTACCATGACTATACGGTACCCATGCTTTTATACAGGCTGTCCTAAAATGATAAGTACCCATCGATGCCCAAAGTTTTCATCATCAAATTCAATGAGATTAGATCCGATGTTTTTCTATCATATTTTATATACTGTATCCTTTTATTAGAATTTTAGATCATGAATATCAAGACTTATTTAACTAAAGTGACACTCCACTGTGTAGGACATGATGATATCACCTTTTTGGCAAAGTGAAAAAATATGTTTGTAAACAGCTTGTTTAAAAGAAACTAATACATTCTCTTAATCTCTTGTCTACTATCTTTGGTTTCTTTCTATTTTAAACTGTAGTTGTATCATATGGTTGTTCAAAGAATTAATACTTCTTCATTTAGATTCAATTTGAAGAGTAAAAATGGACCGTCACGCATGAGCGACCCAAAGCTTAGTTTCTATAATGAGCTAGTTTTGAGGCTAAACTTGAGGGACATTTAAATAGGTAAAGACGTGGTCATGGGTAGTTAGCAGTGGCTTAGAATTCTTTTTCATATTGAGGATGCAGTTTCCTACAAACTTGGTAAATATGATTTAGTCCCTTGCTGTTTAACCTCATGAAATCCATTCTCCAATGTGAAAATAAAATCTAAGTCACTGGTAATTCACCACATACCACTTCATTTAGAAATCCCTAAACACTTGTCAAATAAAACAATGCATGGGGTCACTCAAGTGTGACGAACCTATTTTACCCTTTAAATTGAATCAAAGAGAAGAATTATTAATGATTTGAACACCCATAACTAATAACAGTTACAGAAAGACACACAAGATTATATTAGTAGACAAGAGATTATGAGAATACACGAGTTTCTTTCCATCAAGCTGTAATAACACACACATTGACTTCGATGATGACAAAAATTAATGAACTTTTGGCATCGATGGGTACTAATCATTTTGGGACAGCCTGTACCACTCAGACAGCCAATCATTAAACAGAAATAGACATCTGCGAAGAAAATGTTCACATAGCAGCGAGGACTTCTCAATTGACTAATAAGAGCTGCGCGCGCGCATAAAATATGTCATACACAGTGGCGGCACAAATCAAGCCCCACACCATTTTGTCCCCAAAACAATCGAAAATGTTGAATTTTATTGTTAACATTAGCTTAAAATTGGTCTGAAATATTATAATTTAGAACAAATTAATATAATTTCAGGCAATTTTTACAATAAAATTCAAACAATTTCGCACGCATTTCGCCCCATTTTTTTCTTCTTGCCCCTCCAGATTTTTTTCTTGCCCACCACCCCCCTGCCCCCCCCCCCTTCCCGCCCCCCCCCCCCCCCCCCCAAAAAAGAAAAAGTTGGTGTCGCCATTGGTCATACATATAATTAATTCTGCCTGTTCAAATGCCAAATGCAAATATACAATATGCGTTATATTTTACCTGTAGCCTTCTTAGTATGGTAATAATAACAATCTTTAGGTATAATATTTCAACTTTAAGGTTACACCTTATTTTCGAATGTTTGCATACGGATATATTATAAAATCTGTATTTCTTACCAAAGAAAAGTAATCTAATCTCTGGTGAATTGTCGCCACTCTCTTCCAGCTGAAATGTTGAATTAAAGCCAGCCGCAATGGATTAAACATGTATTCAGAGAGCGAAAGACGGAAGAACTTTGGATACATATCTCGAAGAGAAAGTTCAGGCGAATTGGCAGAGTACGATATCTAAAAATTGTAGAAGAAAGGAAAACCTAAGGTGAAGTCCAACATTTATTTTACCTTGTATATGGATTCGATGGGGAAAGATCCAAAGAAGATATTGCTCCGGTTTTCAAGTTTTAAAATCTTAAAGAAAATAGCGCATGGCGAGGAAAAGAAAACCGCTGACGACGATTGTGTACCAGCTAAACCTTAGCTCATAACTAATACATCACTTACATCACACGATAGAAAATGCGTTCAATCAAATGAAGGATGGTTGATTGAGCGCGCCGTTCATATTGGGTTAAGAGATTGTTGTAGAGTCGCACACAATATCGCTTGCATGTAAACATACGTAGAACAATTACAGACTGCGCCAATGTCCAACTTGTTTAGATTCAAATAGTCGCCGCGCGCTGTTCAATTTTCGTTAGAATCCTCACCATGACCGCTTCCCTTTAATGTAGTGATTTGTAATTGTATGAGCAAAATAAAAAAATAAAATAACACTCTTTTGAAATGCTTTCAAGGTGACTCAGAGTGGGGAAACGGCGGTTGCAACAACCAACAGCCCCGGATAGATAAGTAAAAGCTATTCAATTTAAAAAGCATTAACAGGGTAAAAAAGACACCAGACTGTTGCACTTTAGAAAATTACTTTTTTTACATTTTTACTATTGCATATTGCAGCGGTTGATTATAAAGTCATTATTTTCCCGATACAAATACATCACTGTGCATCAATCGTAAGTAACTATTGATTTATGTTTCCGCCAAACGGAGAGCACTCAAAACTGATAGAATGCGTAATGTTAACGTCTGATTTAACAAAAATCAATAATTCGTATTTCAACATGGCAGGGGAATGTTTTAACGGTCGTGTGCCTTGAGTTGGACCCCTTTGTGTGACATTATACTAAAAATGGAAAAATCACATGGTTTTGCTTAAAACAGTTTTAGCATTAAAACTATACAAGGAGCATAAGGATACATTTCCTGAAAGCATACATTTTTTCCAAATCTCACAATGACAATATCAAGGTCGTTATACAACATAAATCGTACATACATTCCAAGTTACAGGGCGATACGATTCTTAATTACTTCAAAATCATGGTTTTAGAATGAAAATAAACTGTCGTGGTACCACGGCAGTTTATATTTTCACTCTAAATTCACTCTAAAACCATGATTTTGAGGTAATTAGAAATCGTATCGCTCTGAAACTTGGAATGTATGTACGATTTATGATCAGAAATGTAAATCTGCAAGAAAATCGACTCTCTAAAATAAAATCAGGAATTGAGGGCGCTATCTGGAAAAGATCACATAATTTGCCTTTAATGCGTTTGGATTTGCGCTTAGATACATGTACTTGTTGATACATTTGTCAGCACAATGCCAAAGCAAGGCCTGATCGCCATATGATACTCACAGGCCTATAAGGAGAACAACATTATCATGCAACGCGTTCTGTTAAACGGCACGGACGAAAATGTTTCAGAAAACAATAAATAAGGAGGTCTTATATACCGTCCTTTAAAAATCTGGCAATGATAGTTGCTGACTTTTCTTGTCATAGGCATGACCTGGTTTCTCGATATCGGTCGGAAAATCAGGTATAACAGCGGGAAAAAAGGATTTTCTCTGTCGTTGTGCAAAATACGTGCCATCAGTGCATCATCATTTCAACGTATTGGTCGTACTCTATCAATTGACCTTATCAAAATGATATTAAGCAGCAACACTTATCCATTCCTTTTAATAAATCACTGACAAACTGTCAATGGCATTTGACTAATTCAATAGCGATGTTTAATTAAAATCGCTTTTACAGGCGAAGGAAACAATACTGTTCTACGGATACGGATGGATCTTTTAGGTAAGGACGATCTGTCGAGCGCTATTTCAACATTAAAAAATTGGCAAATGTCCAAAATTTAAAAACATTTTCTAAACAAATTGCAATGTTCTAAGAAATTCTGAAAATATCGAACATTGTCAAGATGTCCAAACATTTTTAAAAACATTTAAAAATTCAAATCGACCGAGTTGTCGTTTGGGCCCGTAGAACCGTTGTTTCTTCCCGGCTTATTGCGCCTTACTTGTACAAGGTTCCATAGATGAGACGCCTCTGCTGTCGGTTCAGTTGCTAGGGAACAACCAGCTCCAGCTATCATCAGTTTGGTTGACGATGTGTTATATAGCTGAGTATACATTGCGTCAATGCCTCGACCGCCATTGCACTGGAAAAATTAAATTGAAATACTAATGAACATTTCATTTTTTATTGATATGCCCTTACAGTGGAGTCGTTTAAAGACAATTTTGATTATTACGTTTTAAAGGTATATTATGTGATCTTTCCATGGAACGCCCTCAACATCGAGAACAAAAATTGAAAGCAGATTTTCTTGCAGATTTACATTTCTGATCATAAATCGTACATACATTCCAAGTTACAGGGCGATACGATTCTTAATTACTTCAAAATCTAGTCTAAATTCACTCTAAAACCATGATTTTGAGGTAATTAGGAATCGTATCGCTCTGTAACTTGGAGTGTATGTACGATTTATGATCAGAAATGTAAATCTGCAAGAACATCTACTTTCTAAAAAGATTCATGAATAGAGGGCGCTCTCTGGAAAAGATCACATAATATGCCTTTAACTGGTTAGACACGGGCAAAGTCCTGTGAAGCAATACGTTCCTTTGGGTCAAAGTTCATTCCAGAAGGGGTGCAAGTGTTATAGTACATCTGATTCCAAAAATGGTTGCTTCTACATAAATGTCAAATTGCAATATCAATGACTGAATGACACTTACAGGTATCGGTAAAAATCCTTACCGCAGATATTTTACATAATAAGCACTCTAAGCTTTGATGATTGTTTAGAAATGAAACTGAAATTCGATCTGACCACTACTATAGTTAAATTACAACATAGATATTGATGCGTAAAAAACTTCAACTGTTAACCAGTGATAATTGACATTTCAGGAGGTTTCCCCGTTATGTGGGGTTTTTTTTCTTCTTAAAAATAATACAACTCGCCCCCCCCCCCCCCCCCCCAACAAAAAAACACCACACCCATCCCGCACACACCAACAACAAAATCACCACACACACCCCACAAAACACAAATAAACACAACCCAACAAATCAAAACATATTTGTCATCGGGCTCCTTTTTATTAACCCTTGATCAACAACTTGATACGGACACGGATCGTCCTTTTATTCAGTTTGCAGTCACACCTATCCGATTTGGCTGGCCGATGCTATACCGTAGCATACATTTGGCGATTTTCGGGGATCGGTACTAGTATGGTAGTGCAGCGGTATCACATCGCTAGAACGGTAGTACATCGTCAGGACATCGTCAGGACATCGTTAGAATATCGGCGAAAAAATAGCAACGGCAGGCGGCGGTAGCAATTTTTGAACATGCTCAAACATTTCTGCCATTGCGATGCCGAAGCGAGCATCGGGGCTACAATGGCATTACAACGGCTTCGTTAAGTGTCGATAGAGCACCGGTAGCGCTCCGTTATGGATCGGCGGCTCTTCGGTGGGGTCATAGTAACTGTAACAGTCGCCAACGGTGCTCCTATTGAAAGCAAAACTTCCGCGCGCACTTGACAACACACAATCGGATGTCAGCGTCCGTGTCATAAAATGCGTAATTCGCATTGAAAGAAATGGAAGCCACGATGCTTGCGTACTCTGTCAGCCTACAAAACATGTGAGACAGTCCTCTGAGTATTAAACTTGAAAGCAAGTTCTGGAGAAGACCCAAGTGACAAGTGTTGGTTTATGATTCACGTATAGTTAGCCAAGGAAACCTATGGGCATTGATGACAAGTAAAGTTGGTGATGTGTAGTAATAAGATGAACAATGTTAACTGTGTATATAGCGCTGTAACCATGGTAACCGATCCTGGTAAGACCAGATTAATGTATTATTTGTATTCACCCCCTCCTGATGTTACAAGGTCATTGACCTTAAGGACATTAGATTGTGGTAACGTTATAGTTGTTTAAAGGTAAATTGTTATGCCATTGTTTTCATGAAGTATTACTCATGCTAATTGTGTTCTTTGTTTTGCGGTTTAATTACAGTTTTACGGAGTTATTGGAATATTTCATACTAAATGCGATTGCGACTCTGCGGGGACTCTGCGACTGCGAACCCATTATTTGCGTATTATGAACTTAGTGTGAATAAACCAGACTTCTGTGTTAGAACTATAAACACTGACTATCTTCGTCCAACTTGTGTCTCTACGTGTGTTTTATCTTGAAACTGCGGGTTGGCTGCCGGAACAGTAACAAAGGGTGTGCCACTCAACTTGCCGATCTGAAATTACTTTTGCTTAACCAGTGACGTCACTGGTGAATGTCCCAATGTCGGATATCATGATAATACGCGTAAGTTAAGGGCCATTGTGTTACGTACCAAAGTCAATGTTCTATCACATTTCTAATCAGAGTTACGGATTATTGAAAATAACTTTAGTCCCCAAGCGTCAAATATTAATTGTCAAGCTATTGACATTTAAAGTTTTGATTTTGTTAACAAATCAATTATACGACAGAATTTACAATACCTGAGAGAAAGAAATACATTTACAGAGCACGGTTATACAAATACATTGTATAGCTGAGGTAAGAAAACTCGAGCCGAACCTTAAATTTGCCACGATCCTTCAGAAAAAAGAGGATAATTCAGTAAGTAAAGAGACAAGATAGGCTATACACTCTTATCTTGGCGAGATCGAAATGGGTTAAACAACCTTAGTAGTTTCGTTATTCCTCCCTTCTAATTATTGGTTAACGACCGTTAATTTTCGGTCAGTTTAACTCTTAATCAATTATTGTTTTAAACTTTGAACCAATTAACTAACTTGGTTGCTTAACACGTTTAACCAATAACTGTATAGGATTTAGTATAACGCTTTATACTGTTATTGTTTATGGAATCAACAGTTATTAACCAGTAACTGTATAGGCTTTATACTGTTATTGTTTATGGAATCAACGTAGTAGTCCAGGGTTATTGGCAAGTTGGAACCCATCATCAGAGCTGACAGCGACACCTGAAGGCAAGACTACAATACAGGGTGAGTCAAAAAGACTGCAATAGTGGAAAGAAGCCATTTTGTTTTCAAAACCAAAATGAAATTTAAAACTTTTTAAACGTTGCAAGAATGATGTATTTGATCCTGACTTTGTGTGAAAAGATGAAGTTGATCGCATTTTTCGTTTTCCTTTGGTGAACCTTTTGACCAGTGCACCCATTTCACACGTTTGTCCACGAGATACCCAAACTATGCACCAGATCGCAAAATGTGTCTCATTCAAATTTGGAAACTTGAGTTCATTTGTGATGTTACTGGAATTTGATGCATCCTTTCTTGTTTACATGTGAGTTAGCATAATCAATTATAATCATACCCATGCTATGAAAGCGTATAATGTTCTAAATTTTAATAAAAAACTGAAATTTTCCATTTTTTATTTGGCGGGATATTCAAATATGAAAATGCAATGTGTGCCATATCCAATGAAAATCACTGTGCTCGTGGACAAACAGGTAAATTTGGTTGTGCAGCAAAGAGGGTCACCAAAGACAAACGAAAAATGCGATCGACTTCATTTTTTCACACAAAGTTAGGATTAAATACATCATTCTTGCAACGTTTAAACAGTTTTAAAATTCATTTTGGTTTTGAAAACAAAATGGCTTCTTTCCACTATTGCAGTCTTTTTGACTCACCCTGTATACGCTTCGCAACCACACAAATCAACCGCCAGGCAGGCCCAAATGATGTTTGAGTCTCGCATGCATTATAAGCTTATCAATATCATGATGCATCCGGCGAGTCATGACCATCCATCCAAAAAATTTACCGAAAATCCCCGGCGAAAATCGCTCAGAAAACATCATTTAGGCCCACCTGGCAGCTGACCGGTGCAACCGCAAAACGCACACCACAATCTCACCTTCAAACATCGCTGTCAGCTCCGATGACAGGTTCCAACTTGCCAATTGATATTTAACATTCGTCCGCCATGATGTCACGTTGACCAGATGCACGTGGATAAGTTACCTATAAACTGATTTAGTTTATGAGTGATGCAGTTCGTGTGTGAAACCAGTCGCGGTTCTTAAACCGAGCTAACGCGGCCCTAATTTCCCTAAAACGTTCTTAAAGTTTAATACCTCATAAAACCGAGAAAAATTAATGAATATTGAACAATTTAGTTTAACGCCACCGCACGCCGGTATAAACCAGAAAGGTTTAATGGAAGTAATCAGTCGTTGTAGAAAAACCTTAAACTTTTCCTCTTAAACAGCATCATTCTTATTCCAGGACTTCAGAGTGTAGGCCTACAATCAAATACAGATAGACATGACAAACATAACCGCAACAATAACAAGATGTTTTGTTTAATTGGTCAAAGTCGGAGAAAGAAATTAACAGAGTAAAATAATAATAATATAATATAAGAAATTTGTTAATATAATGAAGGTAAAAATATCAATAGTGTACATAACGAGTTAACATCAGTCAATTTTATGACGCACCATTGATTGATTCTGATGGACCATGACTATCTCAAATTACACACCCCTAGTACTAGTGTCTTGACAATTTACGCAGGTAAATAAAAATAAGGAGATACACACAGAAAACACTATGTAAAAAATTATGTAAATATAGAACTCCATAATTATTATGTAAGAGTTTACATAAAACATGTAATATATACCCAGCTTGTGTAAATTCCTATGCAAAAGCTTAACACAACTGTTTACATAGTATTATGGAGTTCTATTTTTACACAGATTGTGTATTTTTTACATAATTTGTGTAATTTTTTTACATAGTGTTTTCTGTGTGTATAATTGACAGTTTTTGCAGCCACTTTGGACCCATTTTGGCAGCCATTTTGGAGTTTAACTATGTTAACAAAGCAAAAATACTGGACATGAGTTACTAGTGGTCTAACACATACACCGAACATCACATGGTTATAATTATATTTTCATCATACATTTCGGTGGATATTATGCTGTTTTATTATTATAGAATTTTGACCACTTTTAGCCATGCATTTGGCGGCCATTTTGGTTTTAAAGTATGTTAACAAAGCGCAAATTAATAGTTTATATGAGTTTCTAGTAGTCTATACATACATACCATTGTTAAAACTATTCTCTGATCATGCATGTGGGTTCATAGGCCTATATGTCAATTTATGGGATTTTACCATTTTGGCGGACATTTTGACGGCCATTTTGAATTTCAAAAACGATTTTAATGTATTCTTTGTCCCTAAAAACATGTATATACATGTAGACACTATAATCACTAAAAACAGGACATATTATCATTTGGTAAAAAAGTGTCATTTTGGGCGCCATTTTGAATTTTCAGGCACACTGCAGCCATTTTGGATTTTAAAATATATGGCAATCAATTTGTTATAGCCGAATACATATAAATAGACACCAACATTATCATAGTTGGCCACAGAATAATTAATATCAAATTTTGACCCCAAAAATGGGAGCACCTCGGAAAAAGTACTTTGGGCACATTTAAAAAAAAACGGTCGGCAGGATCGTGTTCCCCGGAAAATGTTAGTATAAAAACAACTTAAACAGAAAGTGAACACCCTTTCCCATCCGTTCGTGGTTGA
The DNA here is from genome assembly GCA_035610835.1 of Ophiura sarsii. Lineage (NCBI taxonomy): Eukaryota > Metazoa > Echinodermata > Ophiuroidea > Amphilepidida > Ophiuridae > Ophiura > Ophiura sarsii. Next base: position 30,956,858 of record CM069443.1, read on the forward strand.
GAGGCTGACTAAGTGTCAGCACATGTATCTTCTAGGACACGCACCAAGACGCTCTCCATAGACTTTACTGTTAGGAAAGGCTTTCTTAAATGGCTCTAGTTTCTATATTAGTGCGTTTGGTTCAATGACATTTTGATATGTTTTACTCTCAAGGGTAATCTACAACATATCTGAATATGAAGGTGACATTACCGTGCACTTTTTTTGATATAAGCCTACGCATAACAACGTAGTGATATGCCTACCTAAATTCAGTCTCCGGTCTGGAAATCACCGCATGTGTAAATCGGTCCGTGAAATTAAAATTGACCTCAAATCACCTAGTTTAAATGTCAGAACATCAACTACACATTTCAAACACAACATATTAGTGAAAAATTATATCATAAACCGTCAAAAAATAACTCTCTTTCCCGCAAAATAGGAACTATTGTCGTACTCAATTTTGCATTGATTGATCGCGTCGATAGCGTGTCGCGATACCTATTTGGGTATGTGCTTCATACATACACTGTTATTTCGAAATGACAAAGATTTTGCCAAGCTCTACTATTTTTTAATATAATTATTTAAATTATTTCTCCACAATAACAACATGATGTAGATTCATCAAGATCTCAGATAGGCCCTACTAATACATTTTAAAGACATCTGGGTACAAATACTGATTTTAAATACATAAAAGCAATGCATAGACTCCATCACAAAACCTGAATCTGAATTCAAATGTCAAAGTCGGTAACAAAAAGTCGGTGACAAAAACACCAATAAATGCAAACATTAAATGAAAGGTACCACAATGAAAAAGAAACGGCAAATGTATGATAGAGTTGGTTGCCCTAGCAACGTTTTTATTCAACAACTAATAAATCCGAAGTCAAGAAACCGTGGCCTGGAATCGGTGAGAAGACATTAATAATAAATATTAACCACAAAAGTATCATTTATATACAAACCAAGAATTGAAAATGTTTCACTTGGAATACTCAAGGCAACGCACAAATCTTAACTTATGTTGTATTCTTTATCGTCTTAATCATTAGGCGACGGATTTTCGGACCTTTCAGGAAGGGTGGTCGTCGGGCTTTTTCCCAAGAAAATCCGCGCAAATGTTGGTTATATTAACACACACAAACATAAATTTTCAATATTTTCAAAAAAGTGTTTGTTTTGATTTTGTTCGTGCCCAAACAACAAGTGTTTTTTCTTGACCTTGCGACCAAAATTACATCTTGCATTACTGCAAAATATAATAATTAGCGTGACAGAAATTCATAATAATAGCTACACATATTAATCAAACAAAAAAGTATTCACACAAGTTCATTATATATTCCTTTTAGTTAAGGACAAATATAAATAATAACAAGCCGGATAGGTGTCATACAATGAATTATGTATTACCTGATATATTGGTCATTTTATTATCAAGAACTAGCGGGCATCCGCGCTTCGCGCGGACCCGCTAGAAGATTTCACGGGGAGGTTAGTAAACAAAGCGTAAGCAACTTTGATACAATATTAAGAACATGTCCTACATGTATACATAATTCAGACGGGCCCTAAATAATCCGAATATCGCAGGTGCTTTTGATAATCCAGGTATACATGTGCCTTAAAGTAGGTAGGCCTACCTTTGTCTTTCCAGATACCTATGGAGGCCTCCCATGTGACCTGTAATGCAGGTACCCGTTGTCCCATTATATCCAGGGACCCCAAAGGCCTAAGCCCTACCCCTAATCCAATTACCACAGGTGCCCTTAATAGCACCGGATACCACATAATCCAGGTACCTACTGAAGTGTGCCGTTATATCGAGATACCCAGGTGCCTTACTGTATCATTCAAGTAACTTGAATTAATCGCGGGTGCCGAAGATAGCGGACAGTAATAGTCATACCACAATAGGCAGAGGTGAGTAATATCAAAGCGTTATAAATGTTTATATAAATATCAAGAGTATGTCCTTATTCAGGTACCCAGGGCAGGTACCTAAAGTGCCCTTGATATAATGTAAGTGACATGGTACCCTTAATACACCATGCGCCTAGGCCCAATGTGCTCTTAAAATAATACAGATACCCATGTTCCTAATCCAAGTACTCCACGTGTTCTTTATACACCGGTTGCCCATAGGCCTAGGCCCTACCCCCCACAGATGGCCTTAATAACCCAGGTACCGCATTTGCCGGCATTATATCCATACCAATGTACCCGTATTATATCCAGTTTATAATGGAAAGCGCAGGTGCCGAAGCTATAATAGCGACCACATCAAAACGTACAAAGATGAGGGTATTGTAAAACAGCAAGAGTATGTCGTTGATACTCCATGTATCCTAGGTGCCCTTAATACTGACATTGGTACCACAGTGCCCTTAATACTCCATATATACCATGTGCCCTTAATAAATCCATGTATGCCATGCATGTATAACACATGGTGCCCTTGATTATTCAGGTACCACCCCATGTACTTTAATAATCAAGATTGTGTATTAGTGATCCATTATAGGACCTCATGGACTATGTGGTTTATCTTGAATCGAATATTAAGGGCACCCGTGATAACTGTGTATGCGGCTATTAGGGCCTACGTGGATTAATAAGGACACCTGAATGGTTATTCGGGTGTAGGAATACGTAAAATATTCAAAGTATATGGATTGCCTATCCCCTCCCCCAGTTACCTCCTGTCAGCTCATGTCCCTACCCATTTTGTACCCCAAATAATACAAAAGTTGTATTTTACTGTCAAAACTAAAAGTAACTTAAAATTAGCTTTAAAATGTCTCCCCGATTCTTTTATTGCCCCGCCACCCCGTTTAAAATGTTGATATGTGTGCCATCCGGGTTTTGTTTGGCCTATTTACTTAAATACATTATTCCTCCAATAGACATGTAGGGCCTAAACGTATGTAGTCCCTTTGTCATGTTTGTTGTGTTCCAAATAAGGCCTTAGAGATACTACCTATTACACCCTTAAAATCCAGTTATCACAGGTGGCACACCTGCGCATAGTATATCCAGGTAATTTGAGACTATCTGCGTTTTATAGTGAACCCGTAATCCAGATACCACTGGTGCCCTTACTAATCCAGACACTCTATAATAATCATGATAATGTACTACACGTTCCGTTTATCCAGATGCCCATGTGCCCTTATATCCAGATTATCAAGTAAGGGAAGTGCGGGGGAGGAGGAGGTGGCTTTAGGGTATGATGGGGCAATACCGCACGTTCCGTTTATCCAGATGCCCATGTGGCCTTAGTAAGGCCGCCTTACTATATCCATATTATCAAATAAGGGAAATGCGGGGGAAGGGGGCTTAGACCTTAGGGTATGATGTGACAATCCCGTAATTTACGTGCTATATAAGCCGCACGGCGAATAAGCCGCAGCACCTCAAATTAAGATTCAGACCTCATCGTATACAGTAAGCCGCACCGCTGTATAATAAGTCGCACAAAGAAAATGAAAGGGGTGTGTGTGGGGGTGGGGGTCGACCATGATCCACCAGCCCATAGCTTCATGACCAGCCATGGGGTTACAACTGCATGAGTGACTCCATCAAATGTATTTTCCTTCAGCCACTTCAGTCACTTTAAATATGTTATCCTGGATACGGTTTGCGCCTTGCTCCCAGTTTCTTTATTAAAATAAAGGTCTTGGCTTTATGATTAATGTTTTGATTGTGTCTTGCTCTCGTTACATTTTATTGTACTGTACGGTATGCCCCGCGGAGCAACCGTACGGACTGCCTGCTTTCACTGCATGCCCCATTTACAATGTACAGTTTGCGCCACAAACGCGTACACACTTTGTCTGCGTCATTACGTGTGCGCCGAATCGCGTGCGCCATGTTAAACGCGGTCGCGCAGCAACAACGGTTGGTATGGTACCGCCAGTTTCTTTATCGTTAGCAAACTCCGCGTTCATCTATGTTATTAATGTGAAAGTGTCACTTTAAGATCTGCGTAAGAGTTTTTGTTTACATTTAGAAAATGTCGTAAAATATTTTAATTTGTTGGACGTATAGTCCCGTATAAATGCTTGTTACTATGCGTTCTTTAAGAATAACAAACAGCCGCATATACAGAAATGTAGCTATATCCCTGAAGAAAATATTTTGGGTGAAGACCATATGTCATCACTCATTCCGAAAACCACAATTTGTGTCCGAACAGTAGCTACCCGAGTAAAAGAAATTCAACATTTCGGATTTTCACATGTGATCCTTTCTGCGCATGTCTGAAAACGGGAAAAAACGGGCATTGAACTATCTAATTAGCTCGTGTATTAGAGGCGCAATTGCCACGCTTTTTCAGTTGAAGAGGGACGCGAGTGTAAAATTATATTGAACTATCTAATAAAGCCATGTTCCGAAAATTAGTATATAGATAATAATTATTCATAATCATGGGTCAAAACATTCCCAAATGTATAAGTATAAGAGGGGTTTGAGAAATGCATGCAGCTTAGGTTTAATATCATTAAAACATCATTGGAACTTTAAATGAACGTCAATTTAATCCGTAACCGAAGCTTTTTCTCCCTCATAAAAAAAAATGCAATCCGCTTATCAAGTCGAAAACATCGATTTATACCGTTTGTATTATTAAATAAGTGTTCGGTGTTGGTCAAATGATTCCCCAATAACACCATTTGAAAAAGTGTATTCATATACATGGTGTCCCAAGCAAACTGTGCACGTGTTTACCAAGCTTATTGACCATGAAATTCTAAAAATTGATGTAACAATTGTGTACATCTTGAAAGACTTAATGCTTAGCTTTCAGATGCCGTTTATTTCATCTGATTTGGTGTTGTCAATCCTGAGATATGATCAATTAACTAAAGCTACCTAAAATCGACGCTGTGCCACTTTTACAGAAAGAATGCTAATAAGCGTCAAACCAATACTAACTTGTCTTCCAACGTGTATCAATTAGTCTTAAAACATTGGAGGAGGGTGGAGGTATTCGGTCTGATTTTAAAAAGAATAGTGCTGTTTGGTTACACAGACACTCATTAATTGCAAACTGCAAAGAGACACAACGTCGATTTTAGGTAGCTTTAGTTAATTGGTCTTATCTCAGGATTGACAAAACCAAATCAGATGAAATAAATGGCATCTGAAAGCCAAGAGTTTAGTTTCTCAACATGTGTAAAATGTGTACACCAAATTGTATAACTTCATGGTCAACTTTAGGTTGAGTAAAAACGTGCACAAATTTTGTGCGGACACCCAGTAGATTGATCACCAGAGGTAAAAACAATTTTAAGTCAGCCACAAGTCTGACAAAAAATCGCTAAAAAGGTCCCAAAATGTGAAAAAAGGAAAAGAGTTTTGTGTACGGTTTTTTGTTGTTAAAATAATGGTCAAGATTTTGGTAGGTTCACTTCTGCCAAATTCGACTCTGAGAACGAAGACACACCTGTTGCAATATAATGTAGGCCAATCTGGTATTGACGCGGTTTATGCAAAGAATTGGACGTCATGCATCGATTCAATTGGATGCAGAATAGGCCAGGAGGACGGTGTGATTCCCTTTATTTGATTACAATTCGTCGCTGTTCTGACATACCGGCACATGTGCCATTTTGGGCAAAATGAGTTAAGTTGCATTTTATGATCTACAAGTGAAACTCTTTATTCTCCAAAAAAATTGAGACAAAAAGGTAATTAATTAATGAGATACCGCACTAATTAGTGTCATATGCCAGGGTTTTAACATAATACCGGCATGAAAACCTCATTTTGTATTCTGACATACCGGCACATCACGATATTCTGCCATAGACCACCGTGTAACTACTTACCGGCAAATCACTGGCATATCGTTGTAGGACTGTCTGACATACCGGCACATGACTTTATGACATAATTACTCCTAATTAATACTTGCAATTTGTTGTTGTAACATGCTCATAACAAACATAAGTATATATCTATTAGTGTTCTTTGACAATGATAGTGACATTTGATGTAAATGCTCTTTAACAAGTCTTTAAAAATTGGAAAATTTTCAAACACGATTTTCTCAAAACGCTGTTTTTCGTGATGTGCCGGTATGTCAGAACAGCGACGAATTGAATGAACAACACACCCACCCCCACACAGCTCAGACATAATCACGTCGTGAATTGTCACTCTAATGGTTGGAAATCTTTAAGCATAGATTGAAAAATGCTGGTAGAGCCGCAACCAACATTTTACATGGTTAGGGGTGGTATTCCAACATATTTAAAACATCGTTTTAATCAAATTTTGCTGGGTGTGTTTTTAGTAGAAACAACAATAATGGCATTTGTTAATGTTCATCTTGAATTCTGAAGTAAATTAATTAAAATTTAAAAAAAGAGCGCAAAAGCAGCAAGACATTGTTCCTAATATAACTTCTTAATTACAAGACGAAAGAAATATCAATACAGGGTAGATTGTGGTTTTTAATTGAAGAATGAGACTTACAATGACTCTTATGAAATAAAAACCTAATTATAGTGTCAGCTCGAAAAGTGTGTGGTTAATGTTTCAGGAACCGACTTAACTCGGGTGACTACTCGGCCCTAGTTGTTATTCTTTCTTTTTGTCTATTTACAATACAATCGATCGTTGTACAAGTAATACATGTGCAATTCGAGAATTCGATCCATAAAGAATCCACTATTTATCCTATTTTAACGTGTGAAATGCACTGTTTCTTTTAATAAGCTTAAGTGTTATCATGGTAAAAATTCATATCGATAGCATAGCCTACTGAACAAAAAAAATGAACTGTGGCGTTTCAGTAACTTGGGATCTTTGAAAGAAGACGGTGGTCATAGTCTCAGGCTACAGTCGTGTCCACGAAGTATTCAAGGTTCAAGCTATCTAACAAATACAATAAACGGCCAATGGCTTGGGCGTTTTGCTTTTAAGATCTTTTTAATTCAGTATGTAGGCTAAAGCAGGGAAGTGAAAATAGGGTCAGCAAAGCCGCACTGCAAAACTAGTACGTTTGGCTCATAATACGGTAGCGACTATCGTATAAGTCTTACGTACAAGTCACTTATACGTAAGATCCATTTGTAATTGTTTGTTATTGCTGTCTATACGTTGAAATTGGTTTGCACATATATTGACACAAACTGATTTGAGTAAAATGGCCCAAAATGTTGAGTATCTGGACCATGAATCCGGCTGTCATACAATATATAATCGCACGTATCATTTGGAAAGTTGCTGAACTAGTGTTTAAGATAAAGCTTTTTGGATGAACTTTTATACAATATTCGCGATGACTTGTTCGATTTGAACGAGAGCTTTTGAAAAAAATATCAGCAACATCAGACTGAGACGCTGGTGTTATAACTTTAATAAATAATATCCTATTATCCTATACCGCTCAACGATTAAATGCTTGGCTACGGATATGTTCCTTACAAACCCTTATATTGAGTCATACTCACCGCTGAGTCCGAAGGTATGAGAACAATCTCATAGTCTTGCAGTATTGCCGAATCATTGTTTACATGTTCAACAGCCATTTGAGAAGCAGTAAGAATCATAGCACCAGCTGGCCATGAACCAGTTAATGGATAAAGTCCAATAATACGAACGGGTCTTTTCGGCATTACAACGTTGTGTAAGAAATACAGAACCCATAATGTAATAGCCAGATTCGTCAAAGGGTTCGCCATCGCATAGGACTAACAGTCATTCGATAGTAACGATAGTGTCAGACACAATATAACAACTGAACAACTCGCTAGATTCCCATTTTCTTTTTGTTCATAAAATACACATGCTTATAGTATCTCACATAAACGTTCCTAGCCCGAAATAAGAAAACGCCTCAATCAAAAAGTGGGGACTGACCTTCTGTTGTCGGTCGATAGCAACTATAACTATCATCGAGGGGAAACTGCAAGCGCGTCGAGGATTTAAGAATTACAAAATAGCAACGTTATACATGTACATTGGTTCTCACGATCGGCATGCCATCACATAAAGGGGTAAAAAAAGTAGGTCCCCTAAAATTTGATGTTTGTTTATATATATATAACTCTATACACAATTAAACGTTTTGAAGGATTGAAACACTTATGAAAAGCAAAAACACTTGGCTACCCATAGAAAGTTTCTCCATTTCAATATCATTATTACTTTTCCCAAAATAGTCAAATTTCACAAATATGATGTTTTAAAAGAAATAGGCACTTTTCAAAATTCGATACGAGTTTGTATGCATAAATCCACCATAGACTTAAAAAGGAGATCCAGTACGCCGCCGCCATTTTGATTCCACCATGGGGACAAATTTGGAGGTATGCCGGTATTTTCCGTAAATGCTCGTGAGCATTCGGAAAGCGTCGCTCTTTCCGCGTATTTCAAACCTTTGTCCAACGCGGACGCAGTGCACTGCCAAAAATAACGCGGACATCCGCTTTTAACGCGCACTCAACAGTCCGCTTCACCGTAGGTTTTCGGCGTCACTACAGCCGAGTGCCCCGGGAAAATGAATATTTCATGCCAATCGACCACGTTTAATAAATCAATTACTGCGGCCCTGGACACAACAATTATATGTATATGGTCGAATCCAACGAAAAGTGTACACGTGATGTTCAGGCCTATAATAAAATAATCTATATCTTGACAATTTTATTTTTGTGTTACACGTATCCGCCTCGATGAGACGGTTCGCGCCATATATAATATGACTAACTTAAATGCACATTTGGGCGTATACTAGCAATAAACCTGCTATTTTTTACCCTTTTTACAAAAAAGTTGTTAAGGTTTTGTGTTTATTAGACATATAACCGTTTAGATGAAAACGAGCTTAAGTGAAAATAATGTTGCCTGTTTGATTGCTGGATATCTTAAGAATGCCTCTTTTAATTTTTGTTACTTTTGATCAATCCCCTGAATTGTTGTGATTTTTTTCGCTGTGGTAAGTTTTGACGTTACCTACAAATACATGTTTTGTTAAATCTCACTTTCGGGGAAGAATTCGCTTGAGGTAGAGTAATTTGTGCTGTAAGGAAGCCTAAATATGTTAAATACTTAAATGCATTTTCCCCATTCAAGTCGATTTTTTGATAAAGCTGTTAGAAATTTTAAAAGCGGAAACGATCGGTTTGGTAAAAAAAATGCATTACCTCCGAATACCTAAGTGTGATACAATGTACATGTGTGCCAAGTTTTATAATTTTGAAAGCAACATTTTTTTGAAATATCAGCAATAAAAGGCTGTATTCGTAGGCAAATTTGAAATATGAACTGTTACCTTCAAATACAAATAACGATACCGTGGTAATTCCCTCTGTTGTTACATACTTGTATCGACTGGAATAAAGTAGAAATGTGCGCTGCGTTCGGCAAGCATCAGAGAAGTTTTGCATCAATCTTTCAGCTTTTGTAAGTAACCTTTTCACAAAATTCTATAGTTTGTGTAGGGGAGGATGGGGCAACTGGACCGGTTAAGCATATTTCATGATATAAAAGCTTAAAGCTCGTGTAAATATTTATGGAATTGCTATGAAAATATCACCCATGTAACTGTTTACATATAAAATATAATCAATGTTAAAAAATATCCAAACAAAAGGCCAATTACCACTAACTAAAAACTTTACTTGGCACGGTCCAGTTACCCCATCGTTGGGGCAACTGGTCCTATATGTTCCAACGGTTAGAATACACAGAAATCATTGATTGACAACACGGTAACTAAGCAGTATTTTCTTTACCAACTCATTTCCATATTATTTAACGTGTAAAAATGATACAGGTCATGAAACCCATGTTTTATACAGTTTTCGTGGTTAACGTGTAAAAAGCAGTAATACTAATGGTGTTCAAAGCAAGCGCAATTTTCGACTGCACGTTTATTATAGATAAAACGGTATGAACCTAGTTAAATGGTTACATGGTTGTGATATTCAGACGCCCCATACATTTGTCTATATATACCCCTTTCTTTAATGATTTTATTTACTTCATATAATCATCATTTAGTACTTATAATAAACCATCTTGATAATTAGCCAGCTTTTCATGTTACAGGGGAAGTTAGTCAATATGACAATGATGACCCAACAGTTGATATACACAAAAAGCAGTGGATAAAATACATAAATCATGATATTTCGTCATAGCAAATACCTTTACAGACACCATTCAAAATATGATGAAGATGTAATTCATAATACCGAGGTTTTAAACCATTCTAACAGGGTTGCACAAAGTGCGGGAGCAGGGAGCACCGCTCCCGGGAAATAATGAGCAGAATTGGGGAAATAATGCCAAGTGGAAAATAAAAAGTATTGGGGAAAAGGGGTGAAAAAAGATGAAGAGAAAAATTGCAACTATGGGTTATGAGCTGTGGTTGCACAAGTATACTAACATGTTTATTGTGTTATTGCTTTCCCCAGTGGTGGAGCTAAAGGGGGCATGGGGCATTTCCCAAAAAAAATATGTTTGTGCCCCACCAATCAATTTACACAATGTAGTTGAAATTAAGAAAACAATCGACAATTATAGCATAAAAAGGCATTTTTTTCGCGCTTCGCGCACATTTTCATACTAATTTAGGTTTAATTAGACAAAATTTGACAATTTTAGCGTAAAATCCCACACACAAAATTCGCGCTTCGCGCACATCATTTTTTCCCCTGCCCCTAATTTGTTTTCTTCACAATTGTTAAATTATTAATATGATACTGGTACATCGAAAGAACACTATAGCTAACATATTGTAATCTGATTTTTATCAAACCTGCAAGTGTAGGTGGGGAAATGTTAAGCTCAAAACCTTGCTCCTGGGGAAGAAACAACTTTGTGCAACCCTGCATTCTAAAGCAATTTCATGTCATATTGTAATCCTTCAATAACAGAAATAGTGGTATTAGACCCGAAATGCCCCAAAATGTCTAAGAACTTGAAAGAATGTGAATTATTTCATATTCTATTCACATTTCAATACCGTGTCATGTTTTATTGACACTAACAACTCATTTTGAAAATGAATTTTACAATTTTGATTAAGTTTTTGCAGGCGGTCCAGTTGCCCCACACCCCTTCGGACCACTTACACCAACAAATGACGTAGCACTTTGTCGAGATGAAATGTTATTAAAACACGCCTGTGACGTAATACATTTTACGCCAAAATGTTTTAAAACATACCACCATTTGTCATAATAATCAATAACTCCAATACATTTCAGAAAAAAAGGCAAAACTGCATTTTTGTTTTTAGCCATTCCACAGATTTCTGTAGCGAGTGAGTATCTTTGAATTCGCAAATATTACGGCGTTCGGGTCCTACAAGTAGACGAGTGTCTTTAGATAAGTAAGAAATGGTGTACTTTGTTATTTGCAAATTCATGAACTAATAACTCTACCAAATAAATACCCGTGATAATGATTTAAGTTGAAGCTTTCTTTAAATGATAATATTGATCGGAAATCCAAACCACCAATGTCCCAAATTAGCAATATGCGCCATTTTACGGTCATTTCAACCACAACCTATGGTTTTTATCATATTTCGGAAAGTCCCTAAGCACACTACAATATAGCACACATCAAATGCAATATGCACCTAGTATCTTAAGACGACTGTACTGCATGTATATATTTACTGTTGCATATCTCTCAATCATATAAAGTACATTAAACATGATCTAAACCCATCTTCATATATCGCCCATACTATCTGTGAATTTTCAATCAGTCACTCAAGGAGTTAGCTTCAAAGATATGGAGAAAAATCACATGTGTAAATACCCTAAAGTTCCAAATGTTTTGGATTGTAGAAGGTAAAGATATATGTCAAGTATCAACAAAAGTCGTATTGTTCAAAAGAAAGCAGTATGCCCATACAATTACAAAATCCTTCATTTCGGACCACTTGCCCCACGGTCCAGTTGCCCCATATTCCCCTACAAGTGCATTAATAATATGTTGTTGTCTTAAAAGTTGATTGTATATAGCCTCCCTCTGTCTCAATCTTATTACTCCTATTAGTGTAGTTTTTTATGTTATTCACGTAAAGACATCCTCTGACAGTTGATTTAAATAGCAATAGGGGTGATTAATGTTTATATAAATATTCAGTAACAGCATCTTGTGCATGACTTCATGTTGTATTCGGAGGTAACATGTATATGTAGGCAACATTCAATAATAAACACGGTGCATATTGGCCCTAAACTATCTTATTTTACATAAAAGCAGTGCGCAATCAGACAATCTGACTGGATATATTATTATATTTATATTTATATTTGGAGAAAGAAAAAAGATATTCCCGTATTAAACGAAAATGGGAGGTGTTGATTCAAATAAAATGCATGGTGTAATCACACTGGTTTTGCCGAGAACATTTTTTGTTGGTGTTAGAGTGAATGAATGATATTTATATCCATAGATTACACGATGATCGTCTTAAAATGGGTACATTTAGTCATAACATCCATGAAATTTCGGTTTCATAATCAATATTTTCATATTCCATTTTGTATTCGTAGGTAACTTATATATTAGTTAATGAGCATGGTACAATTCCTGTATTGTTTGTGGCTTTCAATTGCACCTAATATTATGTAAATATTAAGTAGGAATGTATAAGACGGGAATAATATTGTTTGGTGCGTAATATTGTATTAAACCATCGATATGATGTATGCGTAGTTAACCAATTTCCCTGGAATTGTAGAGCAGTGACTACTGAGGTACATACTATTGGTCATTATATTGTAGTTGTATTTGAAAATGGAATTCATGTGTAACGAATATAAAATAACTTGCTTCATTTTTGCTGTGGTAGGTTGTGTAATGTCACCGAAACGTATTTTAAGTAAACAAGAACAACTAAAACCTGTTCCTTTATTTTTAAAGGTGGGGGCGGGGGGAATCAAGGGTAGGCCTAACTTATTTCAGTCTCAAATCAAAAATTGCTCATGAATAATGCTTCCGACATGTATTAATTAGTGAAATTGAACTAAGCAGTGGTTGATTTTAAAAGAAAATCATAATGAAAGGCAAATGCCCGACAATATCTCTGTCAAGGCAAACCTTATTAGATTAGTGTTGTTAAATCAAACAACATTGAATTTCTAAACAAAAAAAATCCTATTTTTGTCTACATCTGACAAAATATATTATATTGGTGATTCTATGTCAAACGGAATCTTCCTCCGGTTGAAACTCGATAAAAACTGACTTCGGTATGTACGACATTTAGAATGATACAAATTCCAAACTAGGAAATTATATATTAATTCTAATCTGACAACTGAATGTCTTGCTGAAAGTTGTATGTGCTTTATTCCGTTGTGGACTGAAAGGCAATATATTTGAATGTTCTAGACTTTTAACATGTTCGGCTCATATTAAACTTATATATTATATAAGGTCTGATATGAAATTATTTGCGATCTGGCTTTCGTGTTTAAAACAGCTATTCAAAATGATAACTTCCACCTGCCTCCTTTATTTAGAACAAATTGAGGAAGGCAACCGGTTGTTTTATTGCTTAAAACAGATAACCTGACATTCAAGACTATGAGTTACAGGCAAATCAAACTGTTAAGGAAACCGCTCGTTTTCTAATTAAAGATGGCTCGGTGAACTATTCAATAGTTGATTCGATCCAATATTTTGGATTCACACGGAAACTGAAACGTTCATTCTTAACATTCTAGAATGTCCTATATAATAAACAAAGAGTAATTATGTTCTATTAGATATAATTCATCCCCGCGACATGAGAGACCTGAAGAACTAACTACACACAGAATACAACAAGAACCACTTAACTTGTTGAGTAGAGATTACAAGGCTGATTGATCAGATGTTTCTTAATTAAAATGTGTCTAAATGTATGCGCTTAATTGTTGTCATGTTTAGTTTTAATAATGAACATGCTTTTTACCAAATTAGATCAGTAATAATATTATTATTACTAGCGAGTTAATTGATTGTTTAACTATACCTTTATGAAATTTTAACCCAGTACGATATGTATGTTGTCATCATCCTGCCTTATATCAGATATTAAATATACTTACACACTTCTGACTGTTTTGTAGAAGTTAAACGCACATTCTTAATAATTGAACGTCAAGCAAGAAAGACACTAACAAAATTGGATGATCAGATACGTTAGCATAATAAACATGTTCTTCCATAATCATCATGTGTAAAAGGTTAATTCTATTCAATATGCCTTAACCAACTTAGGGGATCAAGAATAATAACAGTATGTCTATCACTAGTGAGGTTATTGATGATTAGGGTGTTTTCTTTTATATCTTAGAAATAGGAACATGGTTTTATATTATTTTAATGTTTATTTGGTTAATCTGGCTGTTCTATTCAAATGTTGAATATTACGCAATTCTGATTGTTTTGTAAAAGCAGCGCTCGGCGCACATTTTTAAATATACTTATAAAGTCAAGTAGGACACCATTTTCTCCCTCACAAGCGATTCAGGACATAAAAAACTATGTCGAGTACAAGTTTGCCCTTAAACCTTTGTTAAATCAACGAATCCAACTATCTTAGTCAACGAAGTTGAAGTTGAGAACAAATGTGTTACCTACGAATACTTTGATTGTTGCAATGTAAGCTACCGTGTTTTAAGTCTATACATGTTTTTCTCTTATAAGAATGCTTAAAATGTTGCCTGACATATTGTTCTTAATAAACCTATTCAATATTACAACTGACAGTTAGATATTGTATATTTTTTCAACATTAAATTAATACTCTAGTATCTATTAAAAGTAAACTCCTGGGAATATGTTCATACTATTAGGATTTAAACATGTTTTAACATGTTTATTTAAAAATACAAATATCGTTAACAACCCTGCATGAAATGTAACATAGATTATGTATATAGAACATTAATTGATTACAGTTTTATTTCTCTTACCTACGTATACATTAACTGTTACCTTCGAATACCAAATTTCCACACTCCTCTATGTACTGTACTATGGGGTTTTGGGCGCATGCTCAAAATTCTAAATTTTACAGAAAGGATCATTCCCCCTCTTTGAGGTACATGAAAACAAATGTTCATTAAAATAATCTTGGTGAAAGTACACAAAGTGACTCAACCTCATGTTTCAAAGTATTGAGAGCGTGAAAATGCTACCTAACTGTGTGAATCTAAAATGTAAAACAAAATGAGTACCTGGCACATACATTAGAAGTATAAGTTGTGACCCATGCCCTCTATCGCCCATAATTTGTTTTCTGGATGTATCCAGGAAATTGGATTGACCCCCAAGGTTATATAACTACTTACCAACGACATAAAAACGAATGTCAGCCTGAGTTCACCTCTATGTTAATGAGTTGCGCACAGAAAATATTGATTCAGTAAGATTCTGTAAATACTAAACTTAGATCGCCTATAGAAGGTTGTTTGGCTGCATTCAAACCAAAGTATGTCCCTGTTAATCCCCTCATTATGTCGCAAGAGTGTTGCCATAAATGTTTCCTAAAGCACAGCGATATATGCCTCCTAGATCACAACTCAGGACAATAAATTAGCCCGATACATTGAAAACACAACTGTTTGCAGGTGGACAGCACCCTTATTTTGGCTGCGAAGGCATAAAAATAGCCTAATTAAAAATAAGTCGTTTTTCGCTAATTGTCATGAAGTCGCACGCCGTCGCACATAATGTTGAACTTGAACGCCCGTACAATACTTTTAGCTACAGTTTGCGGCATATATGTTGACCGTATGACACCGTACGGCTGAGCAATACATTAATTTGTAATCGTCTTCGGAAATAAACTCTTGAGGGCAACCATGATGCTATAAAACTAAATTGGATCTCCACATCCCTATATATCGCCGATATTTAATAGGTTTAAAACAGAACGTGGGTAAGGATTTACTCTACATATAACCACCACAATGAACTGTGGATAATATTGTGACGAACGCGAAAAGGAAATAATATTGTGCGATCGATTTCGGGTTGTGCCCGTTAGTGGACAAAAGGACCATTAACACCAAGGACATAGTTAGTTGAATTTATTCCTCCACAACATTTGTTTAGCACAATCAGGGCATTGACCACATACAATTATGTCATTGTGCCCTATGTTACTTTAGTAAGGTCACGTACCAATGTTCATACACAGAGTGAACAAAGTTTGTGGAGGACAAATAAAACGAACCCGCGAAATTCAACAGACTTATGCACAACGTGTAAAGCAATAGGCGACTGGTCTCTATAATAGGATTTAAATAACAATCATGTTAAAGATCGACGATGTGATTAGTGCTTTAAAGGGACATTAAGTGGTGTTGAAAACTTTAAATGTTTAAAAAGTTACTTCAGAATTCAAGATGAACATTAAAAATTGCCATTATTGTTGTATCTACTAACAAAAACACAGCAAAACTTGATTAAAACAATATCATCGCTATATATTGAAATACGCCCTCTATGCAAATATGGTTCGCGTTATGTATCACGCGTACTGCAGGGGAATACTGTCGGACGTAAAATGCTCGTCGCGGCTCTACGAGCATTTTTGAATCGACGTTTTCTTGTACAGAGAGGGCTGATTTTTCTTAATCCTTATAGGTGTAAGTTCATACATGTAATACAATTATAAGAATATACTAATCCCTGTTTTTATCATAATTAAGGGCGCAGTCTCCAACATCTCTAAGTGCCCCTTTAATCATGGATCATTGATATCCCTTCTGTATCTACTATTCCTATGGTACATGCCATATTATAATGTAGTAAAGAAAGAATGCATGGAAAAGTACATGTACCTATAAGATTACTATGAGACTGTACATTGCTGTACATCCCTTACTAAAGGTCAAATCTAAAGGTTTACCTTGTGTTCTCTTTTTAACCCATTATTTGGCTGGTAAATACCACATATTTGATATCAATGGAAAGCTTGAAACACATTTTATCAGCTACAATGACTTATTCTGTGAATAAAACTACTCTCTTTGAGAAATGCCATCCGCAAGTACGAAGTTTCACGTAAGTACGAAGTTTCATCTGTGTTCCCCACCTTACTGACTGGCCTTTTAAAAGGTATGCTATCCCCAAAGTATGCCAGCCGGTAGCCTTAGTCCCACTCTTCAAAGTGTTATGCATTTTATGGATGAAATGTCCGGCATTTTTTCATAAAAAAGCCACCAAGAAATTGTATGTTTTCCCATAGCGTTACACTCAAATTACCCGGATGTGGCAATCAACGGCAACATTATTACCATTTCTCTCGACTATTGAGGGCAGTGCGTATAAGTATACTAAAAACATAAGAACGTAATCTATGTGCTGGACAAATATGATCACTTTCTATCAGCATTAGCATCTTCTGAATACAAAACAATCACAAATTTGAATGAAATATGTAAATAGGTGGAATAATCATCACTTAATCAAAATATGGTACTTGTATTTGTAGGTAACATTGAGAAGTGTACCTTCAACTTCATCATTCCGCCACATGGTCAATTGGAGAGATTAGTGATGGCACTTTTTTTCCATACAAGCTTGATATGTTGACTTTGCGCGCGTGGGGAAAAGGAATAAGAGATCGAAGCATTTTGAAACTGGACCCTAAAAATCTAGCCGTGGACACTTTTCGTTGGATTCGACCATATCATGCTTCTTTATATAGTCGTGAAATTTGTAAAAATACAAAGAAGTCCCGACTTTCAATTTAGCTACAATTTTAGAGGAAACTTTATTGACAAAAATATCTTTAGAAGAGTTTCGGGCCATTCAATACAACCTGGTGAATTATCCCAAGATTATTATTTATTGAATAAGTTAAGATAACTTGAAACGTTACATGACTGTATTTTGTAGCCATGGGATACTTGTATAATATAGTTTAGTTTTCCGTGGCAAAATGGCTATAATCTTAAAACTTGGATATCTCTAGCTTCTCAGTATTGATACTTGAACATGTTGAATGACTTGTACAATGTTTCAAACCATCGCCCTTAATATACTAAAACATGAACGTTAAATCATCATGGTGAGATTATCTTGCCAGGAAGAATTGTATTTGCATGAACATTTTCAGATTTAAACCAGATTTGTTGTTGTTGTTGTTGTTTTTAGCCGTTTATTTTGTTCGCAGTCATATGGATTGGGCATGATGATCACAATTTCTTTAAGAATAATATTATTTACAAAATGCCACATCTAAATTTAACTCATAATCTAGCAAAAGAGAGATAGCTCGAGAGAGACAAACAGACATACTTCATAACACCAAGGACAGGACTATTATGACAATAGTACTTTAATTGAATTTACCTATTCGAACAATATGCATTACAAACATTTAGAGAGGACGGCTTTGCAACACCAAGTAAGACTGACAAATAAATATTGCAATATTCTTGTAAAGCAGAATATTCTTGTAAGCAGTAGTGTTTCATATGTTGTAGGATATTTATGATCTATTGAGTTATCTTATTGTTGGACAATATGCAACTTATTTGATTACAGAATTGAAGCGGTTTAGGCGTGTAAAATCTACCTAATGTAGTGAGCTATTGTGCAATTGTTTGAAGGGGGATGATAAGGTCTATTGAAGTAACATTTTATTTTTAAAATTCTGCAACTTATATTAGATTACAGAATAAGCTTTAAACACTTCATACATCATAACATCTCTAATATACTAATGCATGCAGTGAGCTATTGTGTGATTTTTGTAAAGGGGAATAATACGGTCTATTGAAGTAAAATCTTATTTTGTAAAATCTGACACTTTTATTAGATTACATAATTTGGTTTCGTTTGGTTATCGTGGTTCATATCATCACAGAAACGGTCTTAATAGGTTCGACCGTGGGGTGAACTCAAAGCACGCACTTTTTCTATATAAATTAATACCTTATTCTTCCATTTTGAAGACAACATCACTGAGAACTAACTATATTGCGTTGTTCTTCATACCCTGGAGGTGGTACCAACTATATCAGGCCGCCTAAACCTTTTATGATGGGAATACTTTACACGCGCCACTGGCACGTCTGATTGACATTCTCGCGGCCGTGCGTTAGTGCCGAAGCGCGGGGACGCACTTACTACTTTTTACGCAGAGAGAGAGAGACGGCTCTAGTACGCGCACGCTCCTTCATTTGTTCTTTTCCGTGCAGTTCCGAAAAATACCGACATACCTCCAAATTTTCCCCCATGGTGGAAATCCAAAATGGCACCCGTTACACGTAAAGAGATGGGCAAAACATTTCGTCCGGATTCTCCTTTATAATTCTGTGAAATCCACCCTCAAGTTTTGAGAGATTGAAACATTTACGGAAAGGGAAAACTCTTGGCTACCCACACATTTCCCCAAAATAATGTTTTCCGAAAAGTGGCACTTTTCAACGATACAGGGAAGTTATTGACGTGAATGGTGGACACTATTGACACCCGGCAGTGCTCAAAACTCCGGCCGGGCGCGGATGGCTGGCAAAGTCCCCTGAACGTGTTTAACGGACGGGTGCCGCCGTCCGCACAAGGGACTAGACTTTATCCTCCAGTCGTACAATACGCTCCACTGCGTTTGCTGTTGTGACGACTGGAAATGTTCCAGCCCAAATGACGGAGCACTTTTTAACGACCGCGCGAGCTGCGGCTTGCACAAACACGCGCATTGGTAGGGCACTTACGCACACGCGGGCGCGGCGCGAACATTCATCCGAGCCCCACCCGCGTCGTGCCGGCAGATCTGCGTGGTAATCACACGCATTCATGTGCGTAAATAACATCGGAATTGTGATGTTATTTTGCTCCTTCTATTTCCACGCTTTGTGACCAGTCCCCAAGTGGAGGACCGCGCTATGCATTCTGGGTATATTAGTTCAGCGGGTGCGGGACGACACTTCGGGGACTGGTGGAACTTGTCTAACAAGGGACGCCCAGCTCACCCGGAAACATGTGACTGCACCATAAGCAGTTAACTCCTGAACTAGAGACCCTTTCACTTGAGGGCGTTCAGAAATGACGGGTGTGCGTTGCCATGGTAACGTGTACCCGTCAATTTGTGCAATTATTGTATTTTCGCTTTCCAACCCTAAATATTTGCGTAAAACTTAACATCTACCAAGTTGAGGGCAGCCTAAGTACAAGAATGTCTTGACCCCAACACTTTTGACTCCAACTTTTGACCCCATCTCACGACTCATGTCGAAATTATACCTTTGTCAACCTGTTTACCGCGATAAGACCACCACTTTTAAGACGCGTTAACACAACTTTACAATATAAGGTGAATGTGAATACGTTTATGTTAAATTATAAGCCTTATAGTGAATTTTTTTTATTAAATAGTAATGAATCTGTAACATTATCTGACTGGATAAGAGACTTATCTTATGGCTGAAAATCGGCAAAATAGAGTTTTTAATCTTGAAAATTACTGTGACGGGGACCGTTCCCATGAAAACGCAATCCCGTTCCCAATCCCGACCTCTTTTGAGCTATCTAACTTATCCGTTATCCCAGCGGAAGACGGACTTCCGTGCTCTTGATTTGCACTTGCTCTTGGTAAAATATCAATTTTGCATCGACAACCGAGAGCTAGGTGTAAGCTTCTGGTGGAGAGGATGGTGTGAATGGTAGTTTAAATAGTTAAGATGGATCAGAGAGGCCATCGAGATCAGAAAGAGAGGGACCTCCACGATGAACCGCGACGAGGGGGCAGTACTACCTCACTCACGTTTTTAATCATCTGTTACCATCTGGCAAAAAAAAATCCCCGGATGATAAATCAACTGGCAACTCCAAGACGGTAAAATGATAACATGATCTTGAGATAGCACCTGCTATCTTTAAAACAAAGCATCATGGTATTCTAATACTTTGAGAAATGGAAATGGTGCCCTCAATTTACCTAAAAATGAATCAAACTCAAAAAGGGTGTATCTTGAGATACACCCTTTAACCAGATCAGGGCTGCACGGTTTAGCAGCGCCACACCTATATTAATATACCATTTCGTTTTATCTCATCATCTACTGCTATGACCCGCGTTAATATAGTTTACATCTACTATTCAGCGCGTATACATTAGTATGCTATATGTGACACCTTAAATATAGAACCGCGTGGAAAAAAGCCCGATGGAATTAGATTTCGAAATAAGTAGTTGAAGCGGCCTAACTTAATCAATATTTAAGGTTGCTTTCGATTGACTGCCAAAGCACCCTATAAATCATGATAATGAACACATTAATTTTCAATTTAAAACCTGATGATTAAATACAAGATCTTCAGTCTGGTTTATTAAGAGGTAGTTTGGCTACGACGCGATTGGGTAGCAGAAGGACAAAAGAGTGCCCCTTTCGGACCGTGAGGATAAAGCATAGGTTTTGAAGTTGCTGTTTTATTTCAAAATACATTTCAGCCCTACCAATATGTAATAGGTCACAGGTCACTAATAGGTATATCAAATAAGGTGGGATCGTTTCAAAAAATCCTTAAAATCGTGATACGTGTCTCTATTTTAATTAGAAGTTGTCAAAAAAACATAACCTTTCTCGGAAGGTCTAAACTTTGAATTTTTAACATTTTTGGTATCAAAATTAAAGATAATTTATCCAGCTACCGAATAAAAAAAGAATTAGAGCCACATGTTTAGCAACAGTGAAGTTATCAATCTAAACGTCGAGTGAGTCAAGGGTGGGATCGGTGGATGAGGAGCCGGTGGATGAGGCGCCCATAGGTTTGTACACAAAATAGCGGAAAACTAGAACTTTTGAAATTGATGCCATTTTAAAAGTATACATAGGAAAGTTTTCAAACTTCTCATATGTGTTAATAACATGTGCCTGCTACTATGAATACTAATATTGAATTGTTATCTAGACATTCTCTACTAGAATATGATGTTCAATTCAGGGAGTGTTTTAATGTAAAAAATACACAGTTTTATTCATTTTATTGATTAAACAATGGCCAAATCGCAGTCTCTCTATTTCATTTGTGTGACTCTTCAGTCCTTTTCTACCCTGGGTAGTAAAACATTTAACTAAAAAAGCCAGAAGTGTTTCTTCACAGAATTGTTCATAGATTTATGAAAAATTTGCTATTTAGACCTATTTTGGACCACCCTGTATTCAAAATAAAAGGAACTTTAACGATATCCATGTAGTTCATTTTGATAACCATTTTCTTTTAAATTAAATGGTCCATGCTATTCTAAATTTCATAGAATATTATATACAAACATTCATTTTATGCATTATTTCATAATAATTTTAGACACCCTGTACTTTTCCTGTGTACATTTTGCGCAAATGATTCTTAGCAAATTTGGTAGCACCTTCTGCGGTTGTTCTGATTTTGGTGACTATTTTCAGCTAAACCCTAATTGTACAAACTATCAAACTATTTTGTGAGGAGCAAAAACGATCAAATTTGTTATGTTCCACCCTGTAAAAATTGTACACACCCTGTATAATTTGATTATTTTTTGCAAAAATAAAAAACCTTGAATCTTAAGCTTTCCAACAATATTTAGTTTGTGGGTCATTAAGTATGTAAAACTTAAGTTTTGTCCCGTTTGATCAGAATTAGTGCATTTCTCAACATTATTAGACGTGAAACCTTTTTTTGGACTAGTTTGTGACTTCTGACCAATAGTATCGCCTCCACCCAGGCAAAACAACTGATAAAAACACGTATACAAATGCAGTCATACTTACCGCAGAGTCCGACGGTATGAGAATTATCTCATAGTCTGGCAGTACGGTCAAATCATTGTTAATATGTTCAACAGCCATTTCAGAAGCAGCAAGAATTGTAGCCCCAGCAGGCCATGTACCGGTTAATGGATAAAGTCCAATAATATGAACGGATTTCTTCGTCATCGCAACATTGTATAATAAATATAATAACAACATTGTTCCAACACGATTCTTGAATTCCTTTGCCATTGCTGATTCGTATTCAATTATTATGCTAGCGCTGCTGGATCCATAGTAAAAACTATTTGCTCTGCTTCACTAATATAATTTCCAATAGTAAAGTCTCTTTAAATATTAATCATGTTAATGCCAGGCAATGCCTTGGTCAAATTCCGTGTTAAAATGCTCGGTGTCAGTAGTTTGTTTATTTGTAGTTCGTATTCGACAAATCAATACCTATCCATTAAATACTTGTGTATAATTTATGTGTGATCACATTGCCACTTACTGTATCGACGTCGTTACCTTGGGAACGCTCCAGTTTTGCCGGCTGATTGTCACGTATCGGAAAGCAATCTCGCGAATGTTCCATAGATCATTCAGCGTTTCAAAGTATTAAGGAAACCCATATTCAAATTAATTATAAAACGAGTAATGACATATTTTAAGAATCACTCAAACTAGGCCGGGAAAGCTAGAACTTTTTATACCAAAGATGAGAACGTTAAATGTCACAGTCTTTGGTCCGCGGCTATAGCTTTTACAACTCATGAATATCAATGAGTTTCGACATCAGTTTCATTTCTATTTGTTATCACCATTAAGATAGCTTTTAAGACAAATAATGCTCCGAATGATAATTAAGATGTTTTTGTCAACTTTTTAAAACTTTTTTACACCAAAGCACATTTTCGACTGAAAGGGATTACATTTTAATTAAAATCACGACCGTAAATTTCAAGTAAGCATCCATAATTTTACACGGCGTAATTTCGCTTCAAAACATACCTTAGAAGCCAAGCTAACATTTGGTGTAAAAAAATGTTTTCTCTTTGTAAATTATGGTCATATTTCATGTAGAGTAAGACGGGCTAGAACTAGCACTTTGTAGCGTTCGGTCGAAGAGGTAAACGTCCATTTTTTATGCTGGTTTGTTAACGAAATATCTAGCCTCCGATTGATCATTCTCGAGTGGGATATCAAATTATAGAGCAAAATACGTTAATCAAACAAGAATGACCTTAAACATATTTATTTTCAATGTTACACGTATTTTTCATTAACAATATTAAGTTAATTGCCTTGGAATAAACAATTTATAATGTACTATCTTGTGTAAAGCTTTTAATAATTATACTTATGAGAGTATTTTATTTATTTTCTTGAATATCCTATTTCTGCAATTGTATGAACTGAGAAATCTGACTCATCATGATTTAAATTAATGTCACGACACACAGAAAGAAATAATCAAGAAGTGAAATCTGAAAAGAGACAGAAATTTAAGAGATGGTTTCTACTTTTTTTAGGGGGGGGGTAGCAATTTGTTATCAGGACAGTGGGCTGAGAATTGGATCTGCACGGTTTTTTCTCTTTCTCTTGCTTTTTTTCCTTCTTTAAAAATGTATTTTCATTGTTTACTGTTTCTGGATGCAAGTCATTGGATCATATTAATGTTTATTTTTATTAAAAAATGTGGTTGCAGCTCCGGGACACTATCCTCTGAATGTCAATTGTTTGTGCATGGCGATGTTGTGGATCCGCATACTGAGTTGTTTATCTACTTCCGGTTGGATAATTTTGCGCTAATAACCATGATTAAAGAAAACGAAGGATTAATGAGGATAGAAATCCCAAACATACACGCTTTGAACCCTCTGCATTCGCTATGTTGTCACCTGATATCGGTGTGACTTGTCAATAACTGGTAATCAATGATTTTGTTCGGGTAGTGCTAGTCAGAAAATCCAAGTCGCCCAAATCTCGAACGGCAAAACTGGCGATCTTGCCCAAAACGTGAGCTGGTAAAATCTGAATGAGAGCTCATTTACGCACCGATCTGTATGGTTAGATAAAACAAATTCTTAACCAATGTCAAAACGACACAAAGATACAAATAATCCCGCTTTCAGGGTTTCTTTTGAATATTGCAAATAAAAACGCAGTTGAAGCACCCAATACAACTAGAGTGACATGGCAGTAACATCGGATTCTAGAACACAGAATCTTACAGTATCCCATGTTAACACTGGCTGTTTATTCCGTCAGAATACGAGATTAAATTCTGAGGATGGTAATTATCATGGGATTGATGCCATGTTACTACTATGTGATTCTACATGGCTGGTTGAAGATAGTAAGTGAATCAAGCAGATTTCGCAAACGTGGCGTATGCCCGAGGAATTTCCTTGGGACATAGCTCTCGTTCCGTGTATATACATCTTTTGGAATAATTCGAAGTCATATTAAAATCTTGCCGTTCCCCGTGTATATAAAATACTATCACTGTGGGAAATAACGTATCATTTCTATGATTTATCTCTAGAGGGCGACATTTCAATCTTTGGTTTTTGAAACAAATTGTTTGCTACGCTTTCTAAACAAGATTCTAAAATTCAGCAACATAAAGCTGTTTTTTTAATAATCTGGCTATTTTGGAGCAACACGTCATATTTATATTACTAAATTCTAAGTTCATCTTCGCAACTCAAATCTTGATAGCGGCATGATGGATGATGTAGAAGTCTTTAGTATACAATGATCTCACTGAATACAATGCTATGCTCCGCTATCACACATCTAACGCAGTACTCAACAACGGAATAAATCTCACAATCCTCAGTTGTGTATTTCGGACTTCTACACCACATCCTTACCCAAATCTCGCTGTGTTTTCAAACAGTATTTGTCGAACATTGGCTAGTGAATGACGTTGTACATTTGTATATTATTCAGTTCTAGAGGGCGGTATAATGCCCACACGTTCAAGTCAAAATATTGTGTTTTTAAAAGGAGAATGTCACAATCTGTTCGAATCTGCATTGCGTGTTGATTTAAACACGTACTTGCGGACTGGATATTCATAAATAGTTCCAATCATCACATTAAGGTAATAATCCGTAAACCGATTGAGTAGTACAACCAAGAATGTTTCTTGTTGTTTTTCATATTATTTTAACAGTATTTTCGTGGAAGAGCCCGGTATAATTTTAAACTTATATATTATGGTAATATGGTGTACTTAAATATTCTCCTTTGGACAATTGAATCACCTGAATTCAAATTGCCCATGGCGACGACAAATTCCTGGACTTTCAACATGGCTGGATAACGATAAAGCATCTACATCCTCT
Source organism: Ophiura sarsii (assembly GCA_035610835.1). NCBI lineage: Eukaryota > Metazoa > Echinodermata > Ophiuroidea > Amphilepidida > Ophiuridae > Ophiura > Ophiura sarsii. The sequence continues at coordinate 30,982,920 of CM069443.1, forward strand.
GGTGTTTTTTAAATGCAACGTTGTTAATGATTTATAGAGATGAATCGAAAACAGATTAAAGCACCCATTTTATGGAACCGAACATTTCGCCGTTTTATCAGCACGAATGATGTAAATATCAACGAGTGTATTTGACAGACATCTAATTGAGTAATGCTTTCAAATAACTTTTTGAAAGATCAATCAAAGTTAAAATGAAATATAGACAATTTTCATTATACGTCGTTCCATATGTAATCCGAAGTATTTTCCCCGTCGTCAGAATCAAAATGGCGCCTGACAATTTCTGAAACAAAGGAAGACATAATATACAATCGAGTGAAATTGTTGCCTTTCGCATTTTTAAAAATGTTTTTCCTACGCAATCTACATTAGAGTTTACTACAGATGTTTATTGTTTTACTTACCAATATAACTAATGAATTCAGTGTTCACTCATGAGTTGTTTGTTCTTCCGTTTTCTCTGCTTGTAACATACTTCCCGATGGCATAATTTGATTTCTAGAAATCAGCTTCACAGAAGACATAAATCGGGATAATTAAATGGTACTTTAGATTAACCAGATACAGATTTATTTGTCTTATAGATTGCGTCGAATTCACTGGAACTATACGCTAACGTTTATAAATAGGAATGGTTTACTGGAAATGCCTTGATGATTTGTCCAGGTTTTTCCCCTTATCTTGTATGACGTTGTCTTGATTTGTCCATCTTCGAACAAAGATATCCCGTGAATCTAACTATCACTTTAGAATGAATACAGTGGTAAGTCGTCTAGGAGTTTTTTAGAATTCAATATTACCTTTCCTACAGACTGAGTTTGGTAACGGACAAGTTGATTTCCCCCACTTGCTGTGGAAATTGTTCAAATTAGGCGGAATGGTGAAATCAATACGTTAAGCTCCAGAGAAACCGTACTTTTACGCTGAAAATTATGTATATGTTTCATTGCAGTATGTGGTCATATTTGATTGAGTAAACAGTATTTGTTCTTATAGTGAGTTGTAATGTCAACGTAAAGTAAAGTTATCGATGAACTACGTACCTTTGGAATAAACACCAGACACAGTGTAACAGTTGTAGCGAAGAATATGAACAGTCCGATTATCATAAAATGATAATCGACATCTTCGAGGACAAGTGATACGGGCACGCCGACAAATGAGATAATGACCACATTATAGATGCTCATACCTGATTGGTAATAAATAAATGAACACGTTTCTTTGAGTAGATGACCATAGACATGATAGAGCGGCGTGTCAAATAGCCCAGCAAACACATCGTTATCACAACCTTCAAGTTAGGTTATAAAGTGCTCAACAAAAGAAAGTCATACACTTTGTTCAGGTCCTTCAGTAGAGTAATTTCCAATTATGTTTTGACCAAACAGACTAGATAGATATTTGGATAAATCTCTCCGGCACAATTTGATACCAAAGTTGCCACCTAACAACAAAGATAAACCATGATTAGTACCATTTAAAGAAAATTAGTCACTTTTCAAAAGTCACATTTTCAATACACTACGCGGGAAGAAAATACCATATTTTGCCTGTTCATAATCAAATAGCCCGCTCGCTCAGACACGACCCAACACAATTGCACTGTGTGATCAATATCCATTTCATTCCCGGCCATTCAAAGTGCGGCTTGCGTGCGTTGAGAATATGACATTTGAAAAGTGACTAATTTTCTTTAAATGGTGCTAATCATGGTTTATCTTTGTTGTTAGGCCATGGAAAACGTTCATGCAACATTGGAACAACAATAATATTTAGCACTATCATGTAACGATAAAACATTACGTTGCACGAACGTTTTCAGCACCTTCGAACGTGTTAACAATGCTGTAGGAACGTTACAACCCATTATTATCATGATTATGATTTACGTTGGGGGTACATCCACAAAATGTCGTTTCTATAACGTTGTATCATAACGTTTTCGGAGACAGTGTTCTTAAGTAAAACTGGACACGTAACTAACAAGAGGCGACCACGTTGAGCGCTGAATGCATTACGTCATATATACACACTTAAAAATAGGTAGTTAAAATAACCCCTTTTCAGGGTCAACTATGCACGTATGTACAAGCTAGCAGCTATCGGGACATTATTAATGCATGTATGGCGACGTGGGTAAGTCCACCTGAACGGCTCTTTTCAGAGCCACCAATCTTTTTCAAGTAGGAAAGAGGCACTTACTCCAATCGATCTGTTTTAAAGGCCCATTTAGAGCCACCTATTTCACAACTAAGGAATGGGGCACCTACTCTTAGATCATTGGCAAGGGGCAGCCCAAATAATTACAATAATAGAGAAGTGGCAATCTCTATGTTTTGCTTCATATTATAATAAGTTGGTCCTGTAGCGGTCAGAGCTAATGCACACATCATTTGTATGACGCACTATATGACCCCTGGGAGAGGTGCGTCAGGGGTGCGTCATTTACCACCACATTATTGACGCAGGTTCGTCAATGTCAGTCCCTTTACCTGGGTGCGTCACAGGGTACGTCACGGTGCGTACAACAAAATACGAACATTATATTTTTCACGTAAGTCCTACTCACTCCTCCCAAAATGCAAAAATCACTATTTTCAATACTCTCACCGCGTGTTCTGCGCAAACATTGCGTGCGTAAAATCCCCTATCGACAATATGACCTTTTAAATATCCAAACCGGAAAATACTTTGGGAATGGTACTCACTTAGGCCTATACCATTGTATATAGGACTGGTATGTGCCACTCTTGAAGAAAAAAAACCATTTCATACTTTTTAAAAAGTATTGCAATCGAATTCAGTAACAATGATGTGTGACGGTGGGGGTACGCCATTCGAGAGAGTCATGGTCCGTCAGAATCAATGGTGCGTCAGAAAATTGACTGAGGGTACCGTCATTGTATGACAAAGGTCCGTCACATTTGTAACACAGGGATGCGTCATAGTACATGAGAAGGTGACGCACCTCGGTTCAGTGACGTACCATTCCGTCACATTTGTAACACAGGGATGCGTCATGGTACATGAGAAGGTGACGCACCTCGGTAAAGTGACGTACCATTCCCAGGGGTCATATAGTGCATCATACAACTAACATATGCATAATTCTGACGAAAGCTTGACGGTTTTTAGAACTTGTCCGACGGCAACGAACCCGTTAAACTCTTAACCAGTTAACCTGTAACTTCGTTTTCCGTCAGCGAATTCTTATTTCCGTTGGTAAATATCTGTCTAAAATGTTCTAGTTTCGGGTCAAATAGTTTAGGCCAATTCGGATTTAAGTAATGCCATAGCCCGTTTTTCTTTCTATTACTCGTGTGCCCTTCTCATTATATATATAGTGAGGGGATCAAATTCCGGAATCTTTTACTGATTCGTTCACCAACTCAGGTCAACAGGAGTCCGTGTATCGAGAATTTTTTCTCCATTTACCTGACTGATTACTATTGCTACCAAGTATAATTAATTAGCAGAGAGGCGTGTAATATATCATACAATTATTTGAACAGGTGGTGTATTATAACTGGGAGTAATTCTCGTGGAGTAGCTTACAGGTGTAGAGCTAGCTAAAAAGTTTATGTCAACATTCGCATACATTTGGATAGGTGATGTTTTAGGATAACGAGTAGAACTCGCCACTCGGTTCACATGAGGAGGACATAGCATCCCTTAACTATAATTGGGGAGTAGGCCTATATATTCTTTACAATGGTGAAGAAATCATAACGTGCGATGTAGTTGAGAAGAGAAATACTAGTTTTAGAGGAGGTTCATAGGGCATAACACGTATAGGGGAGAGCGGGGCTGGTACACCTTCGGGACAGGTTCGTCCACCACGTGATTCTCATCATTGCGGAATTTGGAATATAATGTTGCTCTGACCGCTGGTTTAAAACATCATTGAATGTGTAAATTCATTTCCTGTGGCGTGAAAAACCTGCGATCAGCATGATCAGAGAAACATCTATTCGCCTGATGATTGGACAAAATTACCGTATGGGATTGTCCATGAAACTCAAGAGTAGCGATATATTCCGTAAGGTCTATATCTATGAATTTGTATAAGCTCTGCCGTTTACGGCATTGAGCACTTTGTTCAATGGCTAGTCTAAGCAGAAACGGTTGTCAATGATTATTACGCTACTGATGTATCAGCTGAGTACTTTTTGATTATCTTTAAATAATTTGTATTGACCTCTTTTGGAATTATAATGTTGCTCTGACCGCTGGTTTAAAACACCATTGAACAGTTGAATGTGTATATTCATTTTCTGTGGCGTGAAAAACCTGCGATCAGAGAAACATCTATTCGCCCGATGATTGGACAAAAAAACCGTATGGGATTGTCCATGAAAATCAAGAGTAGCGCTATATTCCGTAAGGTCTATATCTATGAATTTGTATAAGCTCTGCCGTTTACGGCATTGAGCACTTTGTTCAATGGCTAGTCTAAGCAGAAACGGTTGTCAATAATTATTACGCTTCTGATTTATCACCTGAGTACTTTTTGATTATCTTTTAAGAATGTGTATTGACCTCTTTTGGAATATAATGTTGCTCTGACCGCTGGTTTAAAACATCATTGAAAGTGTATATTAATTGTCTTTGGCGGGAAAACCCTGCGATCAGAGAAACATCTATTCGCCTAATGATTGGACAAAATGACCTAAATGGGATTGTCCATGAAACTCAAGAGTAGCGATATATTCCGGAAGGTCTATAACTCTGAAGTTTTAAATCATCATAAGGTAGGTATGGGATTCGTTATGGATTTGATGCAGTTATTAACCCGTCATTGTATGTGGTACACACGTGGTTACCAGATCAATGCACTTATTGTGCTATGGGGCACAATCGCCCTTTCATGATGGGGCATGTTCGCCCATGGGGATTAACATGATTAAGATTTTGTATAATTTTAAAATTGTAATTCACCTCATCATGCTCATGTAGCCTATTTATTTGTGTTTATAAAAACAGCTATCTAGAATGAAGTAGCACTAGAAAATAATGTTTTAAGATGTGGTAGGCCTGTATATGACCATTTTAAAATTCTAAACGAGTATATTCCGCAAAATTGACCCCACCCTTTAAATGTTCGATTCACACTACTTTTTGAAGCCTAATTATGAGCCCATGGCGAGCTTGCCCCGGCTTATGGACGAACCTGCCAGGGGGTGGTGCAGTTCACCATTTTGAGGCACTTGTCTGTATCCTTTACTCATCCCTTTTCAGTTTAGGCCTAGGGTACTGAAATCGTGGTCGTATGTAGCCAAGATATCTCTCTTTTATTTAATTTCAATAGGTCCATTCAATCTTTAAAATTGACGTCACTAGGCCTTTTCAAATGAAAATGGGGCGAACACTCCCCGTTCACCCTATAGTTAATGTGTGTTTATTTTATCTGTCTTAAATTAATTTTCCTTGGACATAATAATTTGTCGTGTTTTTTTCAAAACTATGAACAAGTACAATAAACACATCGACATTATACGACTTTTTTGCAAAATAAGTCGGGTATATTGCATAAACACTTCTCTGTCAGGAAGGAAACGATAATGCCTTACTTACCAATATATTTGGAATCATTAAGGGCCGGTACTCGCACATCACGCGTTTCCCAAGCTAGAAACACACCGAATACAAGCAATAACCCATCAACGCAAAACAGTGATCCATACCAATATATGTGAAAGGTTGATACACAAGTGTATTGAATGGGTATCAAACGGCGATCTGCCACCTCTTGAATCTGAAGTAATAAGGAATCAAATCAGTCACAATATAAAAAGTATTTTAAGTATTAAAGTGGACATTGATAAACGGGGACCCCATTACTTATCGTCACATTATCTACAAGTAACATACTTCGATACCTAGGTCTACATGTAGCATTGGCGTAAAATCCGTTGACATTGACAGGTAGTCGATTGCCTCGTGAGTGCCCTCTGCCCTTAACCCTCAGTAAGAATTCTCGCCGATTGCGCTAAACGCAAAAGATATTGACCTAGGGCGTCTCGGTGATCATGGTGATCGCTTTTACATCCCTTACGCTCAATTTAACGAGAGAAAACATGAAGGTACCACCATACCCGGGGGTAGGGTAAGCCGTCGAAGTCCGAATGTACGGGGGGGGGAGGGGTGGGGGTTGCCACCTTACAATTTTTTTTAAATCGCCGTTATGAAAAATATGTTGGTTGTATGGTCCTGAATCTTATGTTAGAAACATCATTTCCCTCACTTATCAATGCTTATAAGACAAAAACGGGTGAAATTCCGATTTTGGAATTTTTTTGGCAAAAATTCAATGTTGGCCTATATTTCACTGTACAGACAAATACGACGGGATTTTGAGGTCGGCCATGTTTCGTGACGTCATTGTGACATTGTGCGTTTGATGTTCGTACTTTTTTTGGTATGTATGTATAAAAAGAAGAGACCGCTAGCTATACCATGGTCCCAAAATAAACATTCTCCGCACCTCGGTTTGGATTTTTTAGGGGGACGGTTACCCCACACACCCACCCCTTAGGTACCAGTATTACAAAAACGTCTCCGGAGGACGAGGGTTAAAGAACCTTGTAAAAATGGAATTGTGTGCAAATGTGAGAATTTGTATCCCCTGGTCAAACTATATACAATATAAAAAACTGCAGATAACCAAGATCCTGCAATGTATTAACAAATATATTGCAGTGATGCAAACTGCCTTCGTTTTCATATATGCCACTCTATCTAATATAGTAAGCCTACATTATAAGTAATAACTTGGAAATCCGAAGGAGAGCAAAATGGGTCAAATTAGGGATGAAATTCAGGCCACGTCAGTACCGGGAATCGAACCCAGGTAACCTGCGTGGCAGTCCGGTGCCAGCCATTTGAGCTACAGAGGCAGCTTCCTACGTAATGATAATGATATCCCGTCTGATCTCGCCACAAGAGGAACTACGCGCTACTAGCTTGTATATTATGTGTAGTGATATGTAGTGATGAGGAAGGTTAGGGTTAATTCAGTCTCTTTGACGTAATCATTTAATATATAGAATATGATTTAAATGTATCAATTATTACCTGATGTACTTGCGTTTGTCGTTGGACTTGTAGAGGGTCGACGATTTCCCATAGCAATAGAATAGATACGACTATGAACAATACTACAGCAACCATACCAAAAAGGTGCACATCTCTGATTACCTTTAAAATGATGAATATCACATCAAAAAAAATCAAAATCAATTAAAGGTAGATGACCCGATCACATTTTCGTAACACAGAATTATTTCAAACATACAGAGATTTTCATATCATATGAAAGCTCGTATTTTTCTCATCATCATACTGAAATTTGACGGCCTAAATCGGTATAATTACGGAGAAATCGATGAAATAACGTTGAATTACCGCGAATGGTGGTAACCACCGATATAGTTTGTGTACAATTCAATGGGTACATTTCACGGCATCTTTTGCGCTTAAAATAAGAACCATTAGAGTTATTCAACTCAAACTTTGGAATACGACTTTTTTAAGGATGACCTTTCATGTAGAATAGTAAACTTCAAGTTTAAAATCGGAACATCTATCTTTAATGATATTTTAAAATGCAGATGTTTTTATTCTGTATGATGCGTTAGTGTAACATCGAATAGTTAGAAACACTCAGTTCGAATTAACACGCGAAATAAAATACACTACATAGCACATTTCACACGCTCGTGACTTTTTTCTTTCTAGAGTTTGATGACACCAATGGCACTTCCTCATTAAACACACAGGGGTTGCTTATTTCCATAGAAAAATATTTAATTCATTCACTGCCGGCATGCCAACCTACTTTTCTTTAACAGTTTGATGACAATGCTCCAGATATCGTAAATTCGATTTAGTCGTGTTTAAAAGAATATGCTTTAATTTTTTGACTGACTCACAATTTTCTTGGCTGTTTTGGATGTGAATATTTTATGCACTCTCCAGGTTTTGCTGAACATCGCTCCGAAAGAAAGAGCAAATCCGACAGCTAGGCACCATGTTTTAACCTAAAATATCAGATACATATCTTAAGTTAGCTATGTACTATGCTACAACTAACGAAGCGCGGTTGACCCATGCGTCAGGCGTACTACAAGGCTTTGTTGTCATCAAATCTCGAATATCAGTTTCGGATTTTCTCAGTTTTATGTAATTTCTTCGAATCGGACCTAGTGCAGCTCTGTATGAGATCAATACATTCTGGACATTGAGAATGGCTAGGATCTTAACGGACAGTGGGAAGGAACATACGGATGGGTTATAGAGCAGATCTTGATTTTGCAGACGATATAGCTCAATTTCTGGAAATAGTACGTCTTCAGCATAGTCCAGACATTTAGCATTCATGTTTGGTCTTAATAGCATAGCTTCTAAAAGCACGCACATAGATTTGTGCTGAGTCCAAACAGCATTCAAAAGAGTGCCCATTGGAACGACTGATGAAGAAGACAATCGTCTAGGTCTTGAATGAAACCACTTTTTATACAGTATTGTTTTTACTCTTATACTAGATGTGAAATCAGAATGAATATATGGCCTTTAAATGTGCTTCAACTTTAAATGTGCTTCAACTTTAAAATCTGTTTACTGAGTCATTTTCATTGATAGTATAGTCTGATATTATACTTCCAAACATCTCAATTCTTTACACTCCCTCAATGCTTAAAACGTACCTTACACACGATACCAAACGTGGAGTGTGATGCTCGGCCAATGCCAATCCCCGCGAAGATTATGGCCAGATATGATAACAATGCACCGACGATAATTATATTGTTGAGATATGGACTGGACAATTTGACAGTCCTTGAACATATAATCGAATAAAAAGTCATATAGTGATGAAAATAAATACATGGCAATAATAATCAGCCTGCAAATTAGAGTGTTTATAACAGTATTGTATTCCCGGTTAGATTTGATGTTGACTTTGATAGTCCTTGAAAATATAATTTAACAAAACATACCATTAAATAAATTACATACAGGCCACCTGCAATACTGTATATAGTTTTATAACAATATGGTATTCACTTTCAGTTTATGTTGCCTCATATCAACGATGTTATTATGTTTGACATCAAATTGCCAACTAATGACCGTCGCCAATATTCCAATTGATATGATTTGTGTTTTATTGTCAAAGAGTAATATTGAATGTGTTGCATAACGATGGTGTCAGGGCCGGGAGGTATTATTTGAATTTAATTTAATTTTAAACACTTAAATCGAGTGTTTTAGTCCATCCACCAGGTGGTACGAAGAATTATTATACTGAAATACCGGTCACATATAGCCTTGATCAGACTTCTAAAATTATTTGAAATTAGTCAGCAGGAGGTCCGTATCCATCTGACGTTCCTAACACGGAAATCACGTCCTTTTAAAGAGAACTGAGTACAGCGTGCTAAGACGAATGACGTAGAATTTTACGAGCTAATAGGCTTTGTTTAGGCCTATTTCTTTATAATATAAAGTTAATTTTGCGGCAACAGTTTTTATTGCTTTCTTCAAGGAAAGCAGGCGTAATCTTGCTATTTGAAATTCCTCAAACGATTCGAGCCTTTTACCTGAACATATGAAATGGTGTTCTTTATTCCGAAAAATACAATAGGCCTAGACAAAATATAGCTGTTTCGCTATATACGCTGGTATCATACTGTATTAGGCTAGTACCATATTTGGAGTCGTGTATGGTCCCCTTTATAAAATCGGCGAATCCAGGGAGTTGTTTACCAACTTCCTTTATCGAATAATCGCGTTCTTTAGCACACGCACACACGGAAACGATGCGTTACACGCACCACGCATATGCCGGCAACTTTGTGTAGAGCGCGCTTGAACATAGTCTTAACGCGATGATCATACGCACTTATGGTATTATTATTCGAATGAAATAAGCCCCACCCATAACTGTATTTTTATCGGTCTCATAATGTACGCGTCTAATGCGTATCGGCTGAATATCAACCAAAAACCAACCAAATTTCTTGTTGACATCCAAAACCACACCCCTACGAATGTTGGTCAATATGTAATGAAAGTGATCTTGTTTTGAGACACATGAAAGATTCTATTGCGAGATGGTACGATCAATACACACGATAAACTTTTGTCTTTTAAACAATACTATTTTGGATATCTAAGTATGAACTATGACGTCATAGCTTTAGCTTAAATTAAGTACACTTTGGACACTGCTAAATCAGTTATTTGGCGGGAAATTTGAATTGTTTTTGTAAAACACGTGCTAAGATTTTTGCATACATGACACCATACGCAAGTAAATCCCGATTTGTGTGCATATAAGATACCTAAGACAATTACTTTAAATCCCTGTGTAATTAAAAAATATTTTTTATAACAGGGAAAAGTAAGGAGAAGCAGTAAAATGAAAAGTTTCCAAATATCAGTATTTCAAATAGCCCATTTTCATTGAAAGTAAGTGAATCACTATTTTTGAGGAAAATCAAAACATCTAGAAAAATATAGTAAGAAATTAACTAGTTTGGTATTTAATAGAATAGTTAGTTAACTAATTATCTGAACTTATTAATATGAAACTTACAGAAAATATGCGCAGACGGCAGATCATTTTGAACTAGACCCAAAACGGCTAAAAACATAAAATGTACCAGATAAAAGCTTACTGTGTAATCAAAACAAAGATACACGACACATGGATGTATCAATCAAAGATGGCTGCCTTAACCTCTCTTATTATACTGTTATCTTTAGAGATACTAGATGTGTATTGTTAAAGTATAATCGTCACATAATTTCAATGGTTTGAGAAATTGTAACGATCAACTCCTTTTGAAATCCCGCTATTATGGATTTACATCTCACAACAATGTACTCAATTATAATCCCTCCATCGTTATTTATCCTTTGTCGTTTTCCATGTGTTTTATGACGGATTTTGCTTAGTAAGGGTGTATTTGATGGTTCCTTGTTGTTTGTAATAAGGAATTAAATAGTGTCAAACAGTGAGTATTGTGTGTTCTAACTAACTACCAAGTGTTATCTGTTTCAATGCTTGCATTGCCGAGAACGCAAATGTATCACTCGACCCATATTTCAACCTATTTCATACTACCAGCCACATATTGACATATTTCAGTCAGTGATTGAAACATATCGGGCCGTATACTCGTACTAAACGCGGTTTTAGCTTAAAACCGTAATTAACTGAACTCTAAATTAAACGCGAGTTTATATTTTAAACGAAGTGTTTAACAAAACCCGGTTTTAAACTCTGTTACTCTCGTCCCTAGAGTGGTCGTGCGTTCACTGTATATACAGGTATTTAATTTGTCATGGCCCAAATGGGTTCCAATTTAGATATTGACCGAATTCAAATGCACGTGTTATTAAGACTATACACTATCTGCACGTCATCTTGCACTGGGCACGGTTGAGTAATCATTAAAGGTATATAGTTGGTGTATGAGTTTAGTTACACGCGCGGTAAACTACCCACATACCCATTTTTAAAGTTATACACTTTTCAGTGAGTTAGCCTCGCGTTTAAGTTAAACACATTTTCGAGAATTGCGTTTAATTAAACGATGTGTTTAGAGTAAAATATAAACGCGTGCTTACTTAAAATCGTGTTTAAAATACGTACGAGATTACGGGCCATTTTATCTATAAATCCATATTATTGTGTGAAAGACAAAGGTTCACACTTTGTATTGATTATACTTCCCTCAATAGAAACACTCAATGACATGCATCCTATACCCCAATTACTTTCATAACATATTGACCGCCCCTCGTATACAAGAATTATAAATAATATAATTGACGGCAATTTAATTTAGTGAATTGGACCTCCTAGCTAAAATAGCGAAATTGAATTACTAGCGAAGTTAAGTTGTTTAATACAGTATTGGAAAATCAAAATAAGAAATGTTTGTAATCTGATAAAAAAATATATACAATATAGCCCACAGTATAACTTATTTGACGACAATCTCACGTCTCCGGGTTTAGCTCGATCGATTGAGAAAAGGCTTCTGGTACACAGGATTGCCGGTTCTAATCTGAGAAGAACAACCGTTCATGATATTGTTGTAAATATGTGTTCTTACTTCATTTATTTAATGTGTTGGTGACTACACAATTGGTCGTTGTTCAAATTTACCTAAAACACTTACCTTCGATTTCGAAACGTTATGTTAAATATAAGAAATAAAGCTGCCACAGTAATCCCTGAAACGGCCAATGTTATGACGAATGTAAACACGGGTTTGGATATTGCAAGGTTGATTTCTACAACTAGAATAGAATCTACTGGGGGCTTTCCATCTGAAAAAACAAACAAATCGAAAATATATTACAGATAACCCTCAGTGCTCAGATGACCCTACACAATTTGATCCCGACGACATAATAGGTAATAGGTAAAGGGTACTATCATTTGATTTTGATCAGGGTTAAGGATACTAACATTTGACCTAGGTCAGGATAAAGGAAAACATCATTTGACTTTAGGTCATGTGCTAGTATATACGCAGCGATGGAAATACCCACATGACTTTCCACCCGGGGTAGACCAACCCGGGGTAGACCAACCCTAAGTCGACCAACCCTAAGTCGACCAACCCTGGGTGGACTACAATAGCGCCCTCACGGAATAAACCGCATTATACTGTTTAAAAACACCTTGGAAACTATATTCATTCTAAATTATATGTTAAAACACTCAGGGGGTTTGCGGGTGGAGGAGGTAAAAACAAGGACGGATCATTCTAAAACAACCCCGGGACTGTCCAGCCCTAACCCTAACCCTAACCCTAACCCTAACCCTTACCCTAACCCTAACCCTAACCCTAACCAACCCCGGGACTGTCCAGCCCCGGGACTGTCCACCCAGGGACTAACCCTAACCAACCCCGGGAATGTCCACCCAGGGACTAACCCTAACCCTAATACACCTATCAGTTGTAAGACGCACTATACGACCCCCGGGAGAGGTGCGTCGTGGGTGCGTCGTTTACCAATAATTCTTGACGGAGGGTACGTCAGTGGCAGCCTTTGGTCCGTCAAAAAAATGACGGAGGGTGCGTAAAGGTCCGTCACTTTACATGGGTGCGAATGGGCTGATAGTTGACTGAGGGTGCGTATTTGGATGGCAATGGTCCGTCGTTTTTTTGACACAGGCTGCGTCATGGTACATGAGAAGTTGACGCACCTCGGTAAAGTGACGCACCACTCCCGGGGGTCGTATAGTGCGTCTTACAACTGATAGGTGTATAACCCTAACCCTAACCCTAACCCTAACCCTAACCCTAACCCTAACCCTAACCCTAGTCCACCCAGGGTTGGTCGACTTAGGGTTGGTCTACCCCGGGTTGGTCTACCCCGGGTTGGTCTACCCCGGGTTGGTCTACCCCGGGTGGGAAGTCATGTGGGTATTTCCATTGCTGCTAGTATAGGCTTTAAACGTTGCAAATGATATTTTAAATATTCGATCTCAAGGGATTAAGTCTTGGCAAACAGTGAACAGCAAAGTATATAATTATTTTTGTCGACGGATAAATACCTTGCCAGATAATCGGTGTACTGTCAATCCACGTTAGTCGTTCATCTTCTGCCTTGAATGCATCATATATAGCTACACGACGTTCAGTACCATCTGTAACCAAGCCACATAAAATATGACATCGTTACAGGATACACGTACTCATGCACCTCACAATTAACTTTATAGAATCTTTCCAATGCTGTACCTCTACTCATAAAAGCTATAGTATTTATATTCTTAACCTACTTTGATTTTGTTCCACTACCATCAGTCCAATTCGGTCTCCCGTTGATGTAAATTGTACTGGTCCCTGAAATGTAACACAGAAAGATACTAATGACTGGTCCCTGAAATGTAACACAGAAAGAAACTTGTCTGTGTTTTTCAGCTTGAGCTCTGAGCTAATATCAATATATAATGGACTCGTTATAAGCCATTTTCGCTGGTGTTGGGGTAGTCAGGGTAGTTTCATAATTAAATGGGCGATTGTATGTCTACATGTCGACTAATAAACGGTTAACCCGCAAGAAATACCGATTATACACTCACTCTTTGAATAAGTTCATCAGGATTGTAGATATACATGAAAGTTGATATTTTGTTGAACAAATCCAATAAATGTACTCACATTTAGACGGTTTCGTCAACCAGTTCGGTTGACTTCTTCAGTAGTAATGGTTTGATCCACTTCTTCTTTTTCCCGCGAGAGATGATATTCTCGTTCCCAGGATGCAAAGTTGTTGTGATGAGTGGATCAAACACGTGACTCAGAGAATAAATGCCCTCGTCGCGGGCAGCCCTGTTAGCCCGATCATAGCCAACATCTACATGGAATGGCTCGAACAGGAAGCGATCGCCAGTGCACCCATCACATGTAAACCCAAACTTTGGAAAAGATACGTCGATGACATTCTAGAAATCATCTCCAAAGACGCTACTCAACAGCTAACAGACCACCTCAACACAGTCGACAAGACGGGCAACATTAAATTCACATATGAAGAGGAAACCAACGGCGAGATACCCTTCCTCGACACGTTGATTGTTCGCAAACCAGATGGCTCTGTCAAGTTGTTGATTTACCGGAAGAAAACACACACGGATCAATACCTTAACTTCACATCACAACACCCACTACACCAGAAACTTGGCGTGATCCGGACTCTGTTCGATCGGATGCAAAACATTGTCACCGAAGAACCTGACCGATTAGCAGAAGAGCTTTGAATAAAGAAAGCGCTAAGTCTGTGTGGATATCCAAAATGGGCTTTCCAAAGAGTGAAAAAACAGATGGAGGAGAAATCAAGGAAAAAGCTCAAGAAAAAGGACAGCAACGAGGTGAGCAACGGTATGGTGTTAATACCATATATCGAGGGAGTGTCGGAAAGACTTCAAAGATCGTTCAAAAAGTACAACATCCAAACTGCCATGAAGCTTTACAACACCCTCAAAAGTCTACTTGTCCATCCCAAAGACAAACGCGAGCTGGCAAAGACAACAGACTGTGTTTACCAAATACCATGTCAATCCTGCGATAAGGTCTACGTTGGAGAAACGGGACGTCTTTTTGGCACCAGATTAAACGAACATAAAAAGGACGCCAACAAAGTTAGTGACAGAAAATTCACACGATCCAACAGAAAAGAGTCAGCAACTGAACAACACAAATCAGCAGTGACAGACCACATCGCACAGGAAAACCACACCATAAACTGGACAGGGGCAAAAATCCTCGACAAAGACAATGACAAGCAGAAACGATGGATACGAGAAGCAATTTGGATACGACGACAGGGGCCTAACATACTCAACCGCGACGAGGGCATTTATTCTCTGAGTCACGTGTTTGATCCACTCATCACAACAACTTTGCATCCTGGGAACGAGAATATCATCTCTCGCGGGAAAAAGAAGAAGTGGATCAAACCATTACTACTGAAGAAGTCAACCGAACTGGTTGACGAAACCGTCTAAATGTGAGTACATTTATTGGATTTGTTCAACAAAATATCAACTTTCATATACACTCACTCTTTGTCCCACACTCTCAATTAATCTACTGCTCACACAAAGTTAGGAAACTTTTTTTAATCAAGTATATTTTTATTATTTATTAACCTCTTGTATTATGTGGCATATCAATGGAAAGCTGAAGTGTTCTTCTTTAAAATGATACCAAATGTGCAATGATTACATGATGCTGGACTTGGCCACATGAATGAGATTGAGGCAAAGTCACAAATCAAATGTGCCAAAATTACCGTTATCTGTGCTAAACAGTCAATAGGTAATGGCACGAGCTCTCTCCAAATCTGTTAAACGCGGCATATTGAAACTGCAAAACGTTTACCGTGTCTCAGAAAAATGTACAGGTTGTAGGCCTAAACCTTTCATCACTTACCTTCATGACCTTCCACCTGGAGTCATTGTTAACCCAGTCTTGCAAATACCCAAATAATGGTTTTCTAAAGAGGGTTGTGTATTGTGCTCACTGGTGCAAATCTTTGTGTAAACCATTCATGGTTCTCAAGCATGACCGGTTTGATTATTGATCATTACCTATTGACTGTTTAGCACAGATAACGGTAATTTTGGCACATTTGATTTGTGACTTTGCCTCATTCTCATTCATGTGGCCAAGTTCAACAACATGTAATCATTGCAAATGTGGTATCATTTTAAAGAGGAACACTTCAGCTTTCCATTGATAGATAACAGATACAAAGAGGGTAATAAATAATAAAAATTACTTGATTAAAAAAAAGTTTCCTAACTTTTTGTGAGCAGTTTAGATTATACTGTCTTAAAGGGTATCATAAAGTGATCAACAAAAGAAAGTCGTACACTTTGTTTACGTCATTTAAAGTAACTTTCGATTATTTATTTACCAAACAGGCTAGATAGACATTTGGATGAATCTTTTAGGCACATTTTGATACCAAACATAACACCTAACAACAAGGATAAACCATGATTAGCACCATTTATAGAAAATTAGTCACTTTTCAAAAGTCACATTTCCAATACACTACGCGGAAGAAAACACCAATTGTTAACAAGCACATAATGCCCTTTATGTTCGGAATCAAATATCCCGCTCACTGAGTGTACGCCCAGCGCAAGGTAGTGTACACGCTGCACTGTGTGATCGATTGCCCGCCGGTCAATCCTGGTTAATAACAGTGTCACACATGGGGTGAACCTCGCACACACACATTTTCCTCCCGTGTAGTAATTGAAAATGTGACTTTTGAAAAGTGACTAATTTTCTTTAAATGGCGCTAATCATGGTTTATCTTTGTTGCTAGGTGTTATGTTTGGTATCAAAATGTTCCTAAAAGATTCATCCAAATGTTTATCTAGCTTGTTTGGTAAACAAACAATCAAAAGTTACTTTAATTGACCTAAACAAAGTGTACGACTTTCTTTTGTTGAGCACTTTATATACATGTACAGCACAATCTAACTATAACATGCAAGTTAACACATGGATTTAGTATGGCTCGAAACCGTCGTACTTGTATTTACATTTAGTGATACTCATATTTTTTTTAATACTACATTCTTACATTTAATTTTCTTCATTGATCAACGCCAATTAGTTTTATTTAATTGATGAATAGGTAAATTCGCTCTCGAACTGGTACCGCATTGAATGGGACTATCCCATAAAATTATGTAACTAGTTCAACTCTCTCTGAAATATATGACTGTTTATGCAGTGAGACATTGTGAAATGATGCAACACTTTCATTCAATCTGATTCCAGTTCAATGCTCTCCTCGCAAATGGCAGATCCGTGCAAAGAGCGAATCGCCTATCTTACACAGAAGTATTACTTCTATTAACACATCATTGACGAGAGCAAATGTAGCTCAAAGCCTCTCTCATATTTTTCTTATATCCTATAAAGGTTCGCCCCGCTTTTACATGTTATATAGAATACCTGATATTCTTACAAGACGTACTTACAGATACTCCACGAAAGCGTGTGTTTTCGAAAATGTCAAAAAACAACTCCATCATATCGGAATCTTCGTAGGTAAATGTTGACAGATTCTTTTGTATATCTGGGTAAAAGAAATAATATGTTTGTTTGTTTTTGAAAAATTCGAATAGACATGAAACAATTATTCGAATAGACATGAAACAATTATTCCGATAATAATTACAAGAGGTTTGCGAGGGACATGCACATGTACAGTGGCCTATGCCTAGCTCTGAATCATAGTTTTCTGTCTGAGGGCAATGGAATGAAAGTATCTATTTCGCCGTCAGATCTTTTTCAACTTTTCTGAATACAATTTGTCAAACTTTTGTTTTAAATATCATAATTAGTGTCCAAATAATCTGTATAGCTTGGTTAGATAGCTCAATCTATTTTACTTAAAAATTCTGGTTTGAATTTGGATCGCTCTATTCCAGCTACAGTAAAAAATTACGCCGACCGTCTATCCTAATTTTCGTAGCTAGTCTATGCCAATACACCAGTGCACAATGCTATACTTGCAGTTATGGTCCTGTTACACCTACGGCGATCAGACCAGCGATCGCACTGCAATTATAAAGTATCAACATATGAATAACCCGCAGGAAGAGCGCGGAAACACTGTCCGAAATGTCAATTTTTAAATCAAAGTCACTAAAACCCTTTCACATTCTGCTGCGTTAAGGCCGGCGCTTGCATTACGCTGAAAAAGTATCAAAACGCCAAGCCAAACGCATCAAAGTCTCCAAGAACCTATTGGTGACGCAGTTAGGACGATAGAGTGTCCCCATGGTCGCCCTTGAGTGCCAGTGCACGGCGCTTGCTTTGTGCAACAAGCACGGAAGTTCGGCGTTCTGACCAGGACGCTGTAATGACTCAGTATAGTCGCGATCATAATGATATGGACGAAATTCAAGTTATTTCACGCGAGCTTGTTTTGTTGTTGTTCGCGGAGTTGCGTCCAGATGCATGAAATGCGCAAATAATTGTGCCTGCATCCGCGTGACGATTTCACGATTGATCAATCAGGACGCGGGTCATTTTTGAAAGCGTCTGGTACGCATTTACGGGCTTACGCACGCACGCTCGTACACACGTACGCGAGCATTATTGGAATTTTGTCCATAGAATTATGACGCTGCCTATAGTGTTGCCGGGGCAGCGCAAGGCGAGCGACGTGAGCGTCCCGTTGACGTAGCAAATATGCATACAAGCTACTTGTCGCAACAAGTACTCAATCTCGTTCTCTGCGTAGAGTTTGGTGGGGTAGAGCAAACTGCCTTCCTCTTCCCCTCCTTCTGTCTTTGGGTGTTGAAGGCTTCCCTTTGGCTTTTACCATGGTTTCTATGTTGTTCAAAGCTGTTCACTGGTCAAGCCCCGAAAACAAGACTGAGCACGCATGAGGCTCTGTTTATTCGCTCTTTGCACGGATCCGCCATTTGTGACGAGAGCCTCCTAACCATGCTAAACTAAATTCAGATTGCATCATTGCACAATGGCTTACTGCATGACCAGTCATATTGTGTAGTATCAGTAACTAGTACCAGTTCGAACTGGCTCTCCTCGGAAATGGCGGACCGTGCAAAGGGCGAATAGGGCGATTGCACCGAGGGTAATTAATTCATTTCAAATCATCTTTTAGAAGAAGACATGGGTAGATGGAGTACAATATCTATCACATGTTAAACTGATTATTTGTCCAAGTGAGACTTGAAAGTAGGAACGCAATGGGTCGTACTAAGAGTGCATTGATCATGTTGATAACGTGACAAGCGGGATAGAAACATACTGAGCGTGACGTTGCTTTAAAGATTTGACAACTTTGGATAGTTTTCCTCGCTTTTCCTGCATGCTATTCATATTGTGTTACTTTTTCAGCGCAATACAAGCACTGGCTTGATCGCAGCAGAGTGAATACAAGTGCAATGCAAGCGCAAGGCCTGATCGCCGTAGATGTGACAACCCTCTCTGAATGAATACTCGGATACCATATTATAACACTTTCAGCAATAATAAATGAATTAAATTACAATAATTAGCTATATCGAAATTAAGGACTCATGCAATAAATAAAAAAAGCAGGCCAAACTTGAGATTAATCGACTCAGCCTAATATAATTTCAAAACAAGTTACCAAATATGGACGATGGAAGTTATTACACGGGGTGTTTTTAGATGATCTCCCTATCATAATTATGACCGAATTCTTCTTACCCATATCCATCATTCGTCTCTCCGCTTCCGCTAGTGCAAGTGCGATAGTCCATACACCATCGTAACCATTTGGGGCCTCTTGGTAAGCGGTTAAATTTCTCATTTTATTCTCTCCTCCAACAAAATCTTTGTACAGATTCAGAAATTCATCTGGATTCTAATGTAAAATAATAATGATACCTCATAAATTGAAGACTATGCACATTATTTTAACTGTAATGCATTTGTGGACTAAGGAAGGAATCTGGACTGTCATTTGCCATATGTAATAAATTGCACTTGAAAATCTGTATAACTTGTACGATGTTTTAGCAATGGTCCTGAGATGTGGCATACATAGATAGCGGCGTTCTTGCGACGTGTTATTTTAAGGCAAAGGTGCTAAATTAAAAACACTAGTACACATCACGCATCTGATGCACAGTGCGCCCTGTTGCATTGTGTGCCCCCATGCTCTTCTGCATTAATTCCTGCAGTACGACGGCTCACCAAGTTTAAATTGACTATAGACTCGCAAAGATTTAAAACAATGTTTCCCTTACAAGATTCCCTGTAACCAATGTTCACGTTTGCTGTTGGATAATGGAAATCTCACTACAGGTTTAGTATGACAACATTTTACGCTGGTGCTCGGACCAATGAATTCGCAGTTCCGCCTAGCGTCTCTATAAAGCTTACAATTCCAGCTACACCTGGCTCGGATCCTATGCCATACGACAGGACATCCACCGTAATATAGCCTTCAACTGCCACCGTCATTTCTTCTACTGTGCAGTCATGTGGGTTGTCCTCGTCCTGTACCGTCCACCATTTATCCGTATACCAGCCTAATAAAACATCGATTCGATGGTTAATATCATGTGGCGCCAACCAGATTCAGAAATTGATATAGAAACCATTAATAGAGCTCTAGTTTGACTTTTAAAGCCATTGATTTTAATCATGTTTATTCAATCTGGAAACTTTAAGATCTCCACATCTATATATACGTAGTGAAATGATAAGATTGGTTAATCTGTGTTCAAATTATGCGCATATAAAAGATAGATATGTCGAAACTGACCATGGATTGCAATCATATTTATACATTCTGGAATCTCCCAAATTCAATTGTGAATAAACAATCAACATTGATTGTTAAATTGGTATTGAAATCACGCGTGATAATGGCAAAGCATTACGTTAAGCATGTTAGGGAAATATATCGAGGCAATATGAACTGTAACAAATCTGCTCATCCGAATTTCTATTAATATACGAGCAAAATCTAGTATTTTCTTTCAAATTTCCAATAGCAAAGTGTATTAAAATATAAGAACACTTGTTCTAATCGTAAAATTAATGTGCATCAATCCATTCAGTATGTTCTTTTGGTGTGACAACTCATAAGACCTTTGCATTATTATCTTAAATTTGAAACATATTTCAATACCAAGAATATTAATCAAATACGACGTACATATTAATTTTCCAATATTGCACATTAACAAATATTATTGATTTGCAATTCATAAATGGATAAACGGAGCCTAGCTGTGGGTCAAATGATATCGAATGAGACATTGCACGCTAAGATTACGAATGGTTGATTATTGAGCAAATGTTATGATTTTCACATTTCCGCATTTGACTTTCAACACGCGGACTCAAACCGGCAAATGATTGATTACCGGTAGTGTGGTATTACTAATTCACCGGGCGATGCCCAGATTGTTGGATAGTCGGCCGGCCGCATTGTTACGGTTGATCAATACGGCACACACGCTTTACCTGTCATACTCTTCCCGTGTAGAAAAGAAAAATGTTACAATGAAAATCAGATTTGACCTCACATTTGGGATTGTAACTTGCTCAATAATCAACCATTCCCTAGCGTGCAATATCTCAAGTTAAAGAGGAGAATTTAGGCGTTACACTTTTAGAGTTATCAATCCACGTATTACCTGGTCAGTTACTTATTGTGTTGACTGTACAATCCAAACGTATTTGCCATCGTTTATTTCTTCTTTGTATGCCGGACAAAACATCTCCTACTCACCATATACAATCCAAACATATTTGCCCCCGTACATGCCTTCTTTGTATGCCTGACAAAACACATGTCGGGCCTGGGTTTCATAAAAACTACCAATTATTATTCGCGCTCCTTGTTTCTGCAAAGAAACATATTTTATTAAATAATCATAATAAAGTAATGTAACAATATTGTTCATTGTAAGGAAACCCCATACAAATATAATATATTTGCCAATTTTATTTAACACACCATTCAGGGGAAACCATGGAAACTGTATCCGTTTCACATTATTTAAATATGCCCTGAAAAGTTGTCTCTGGATGGTCCAACAACTCATTAATTCGTAAGGTTTATGTCCATTAAAGTAGTTTTGGCAAATATCAGTGTCATAAACAATACACATAAACGTGTCAAACTAGGAAAACATACCCCACTTTCTATTTTGGTAAACACAAACTGTTTGAACATACACTTGTTATTGCTTTGTGAAATATATGTACCATTATATTTGCTATAAAAATGCCTGTATGGATTCTCTGCCTTCTTTTACAAACCTAAAACGCTGGGGTAAACGACTTAGGGGCCATATCCAAACTCTCAAGTGATTTTATAGCGTTTTCATACCGATTTTACCCCGGTATTAAAACGGTATTTTATTCTATTGTTAAAAGCATCGGAAAAAGATCGGTGATTAACTAGAGCACTGGTCAGCTTAATAACACAACCTTCCTCGCGCTTTCATCTGTCTGCTTCACTAATTGAGCCATCGAGAGTACTACAATAGTTCTATTGTTAACGCCAAATAAGTAGAGAGGGGGAGAGAGGCGGCTCTAGTTAATCACCGATCTTTTTCCGATGCTTTTAACAATAGAAAAAATACCGTTTTAATACCGGGGTAAAATCGGTATAAAAACGCTATAAAATCACTTGAGAGTTTGGATATGGCCCCTTAGTGACATTTGCCCTCAGTGTAAAAGCAAAGGTTCCTTATCATGCTTATTGCACATTCTCAATAATTGTCAAAAAATGCTGGATAGATACCTCTGGAGACACAACAACATAATCCGTATCCTGCTTTCAGTGTTCAAGGACTCAGAATTATACAAGAGTGGTACTCTACTTATCTATGCCGACATCAAAAATAACACTGTCGGAGGTGGAACAATTCCACCCAACATAATCGCCACCTCCCAAAAACCTGACATTGTGTTATTCTGGCCTACAGACAAGCGGGTTGTTCTGTTTGAATTGTCGGTGCCATTTGAACCCAACATCGAGAAAGCTCACCGTACCAAAAACGAACGGTACGCATCCCTTGTTACCGACATTGTCGACGCCGGGTTCTCTTGCACCTTAATCGCTGTCGAAGTAGGATCAAGAGGGCTTACTGGTACCGACAATAAAGGCAGAATAACTCGCTTGTCCAAAGAACTTCAAACTCCTACCACATTCACTGTTATGAAGAAACATATCACAAAATCCGCGATAAGTTCTTCATACTCCATTTTTAATGCCAGATATGAACGTCAGTGGAACGTTCATGAATTTATCTAGTCTACTTTCCTCGCCGCCATGGTATTTATTTTCTTCTTTTTCTGCTTTCATTCTAGTGTTTAATTATTAGTTGTTTGTCTTTGTCTAATCCCTGCCTGAGATTGGAATGGATCTCAGTTGTTGCTGGGCATTGTATGTTATCTTCTTTTGTTGTTTAATAAAGATGATCTATATATATATATATATAACGAAAAGTATCGATAGGTTAAAAAATATATATAAAGAAACAAATTATAAATTGCGACTTGTTTCGGTAATATATAGTAACTTATGCTTACCTTAAGATTTGACACTTGCAAAGTGGGTTTATCAGCAAAACTTTCTGCACTTATGATTTCAATACCATGTTTGCTGGCTTTGGCTACAAAATCTGTTATAGGCTGATAAGGGTAGAAATCACTTACGATAATTTTTGTTTTTAATAAAACGGTCTCCTATGAATCATAACCTAGTACATCACTGCATCAGATGGTACCGTAACTAACATACTAAGTGATTTGATTTGGTCGAATTTGAAAGAACGACGAAGAAAACATCCGTCTAGCAGTCATGTATGAAATACATGCAAATGATATAGCAATCCCAATTCCAGAAAATGTTTTACGTCAAACTACGACTACTAGACAATATCACCCAAAGAAATTTTGACTAGTCAAAGCTTCCAAAAATGTGTATAAATACAGCTTTTTTGCTAACATATCCGAGTAAAACAACCTCCCTTCATCTATCTTTGATTCGAAAACCATTGAAAGTTTCAAAACCGGTATGTAAATGTAAATAAGCATGTAACGTAGATTAAGATCATTAAGTCTGTTTTCATTATTCGCGATTTTGTTTTTCTCAATTAGATCATGTTGCTTTAAGCAATTTATTGAGTATCAATTTAGATAGATTTAGATAGAAACAGTATACTGTTTAACATGTTTAAAGTGAAATGTCTATTTGCACCCTGATGCGACGTAGTTTTTTCTTAGGAATCTTTCGAATAGACAACGGAATTAGTGAAATGTATTTTCGTACCGCGTTTTCAAATTACAAATATTAAATTTCAAATTTGTGAGCGTGTATAAAGGTAAATATAAGAATTTACATCAATTAAGCATGAATAGCACACCATAATAGACCCTATTACTTCGATTACAAAAGAGTATATCAATTTGATGCAGACCCATCACATTAAGATTCTGTTGACGCATGTTGGGTCAGTTAATGAGGTTATAGGTATGGAAGAATCAATCGCTACAGTAATTTCGAAGAACTGTAACTTAATAATATTGACGTACTTTGTAGCAGCTGCATTTCCTAATTACACGCAATTTGTATTACAACATCAACAATTTGTCAAGAAAAATGCTAGGCTCATTTTTATGTACGAGATTTTCCCCGGAGAATACCAATGTTTATATTATACAGGTGGGTAACCTGGTTTATTGCCCAATTTTTCCACATTTAGTATTTTACATGAGATGCATCATGAATGCATTCATTATTCTAAATGCGAGGTGTGTTTTTTTAGTATACGAAACACAAGCTCTGACGGTGTTATACCACGTTTGCGGGTAATTCACCGCCTTTTTACACACCTCTCAGCTCAGACCTTAAATGTTACAGGGGTAAACGATACAAATGAGGGCTCAGTTTCTACTGATACCAAATTCTCGATTAGGCCCGTCCCAATTGATTTTGAATTGGTTTCCTGCTGGACGTTTAACAAAAGGGATGAGGTCACTTTTAATGATTATTTATTACTTATTATGTTTTATTTTCTTTATTTTTATGTTTGTGGTTGAAACGGATGTCACAAATATTTTGCCCATTTGACTAACACGGGTGTTTTACTGCTTTTATTCATTATAAATTACAACTTTTTTTTTTTTTTTTTCACCCTGGAGGTGATCGAAGACAGAAAAATACAAAATTTGTTATTAAACTGTCATTTTAAAAGGAAAAGATGCAAAATAATTAAATCAAATCAAATTATTAAATATTTCCCATTTTCAATTTTTGACGATGACGGTTAACAGGATGACAGAAACTCAAAATCAATTGTGAAGAGCCTTATAACGGAGAAATGCACATTTGATCGGGTCATCCACCTTTTCTCATTTATCAAACGTGCCAGTCATCGGTTCCTTCCACGTATGGTATCTTAACGGTATTTAAATAGAGAGATTCACTTTAACATGTTTTAACTAAAATACCTATATCCAGACCTATGTCAGATTCAAGGGGTCAGGAACACTACTCAGTTAACTTAACTAATTGCGAACTAACTGGTTAATTACTTATTGGTGTGAAATGTTTAGGCCATATCCAATGCATGTGATTTATATATCCCTATAGTTGTAAGCCAACATTGGTTTCTTACCAGAGAAAACCCATCAAGGGTGTGATGAATCGTAGCAACTTTTTGCCATCCAAAGTGTTTCAGTAGTGCGTACTTCGCAGGGTTGAGGGTCGATAATGATGGAAACATACGGAATAGTCTTGGAAACAGAGACCTATCCGATAGCTTAGGTGAGGCTGATGAATGTGATACCTATATCAAGAAATATAAGTGTTAGACAAATGCAGTGTTATATTACACAATCAGCAAGTGCGAGGTACGATATTTGTATGTAATATCTCCACACCCCAAGGTATTTTGATTAAGAGAAAGGAGTATAATGGGCAAAGCAGCTCTAGTTATATATATATTTTTGGTACTAGTCTAGTATCCAATATTTAGGTAAAATTTGAGGCCAAGACTGAGTTCTTCATTGCTAGCACTCGGACGAACCTGTCTAGATTACTCGATCTACTTTCGAAAAACTTGGGTGTCACTTTAAATTCTTCGATGACCGTATCATCGTAATGTCATTGGCATTTGTCGCACCATCAATTTCGGTTTATGGAACATATCCAACCAAGATACGCACATTTAGTGATACCCATATTTGTACTCACACAATGTGTGCTCTTGTTCTTTCAAAACTTGATTATTAAAAGTACAATATTTCCAAATATGCCCAAGTCAAAAGAACCACAGTATTTCTGGCTTCACAATCTCAAATTCAATTTGATGAATATTGTTTTGTATACACGGATACTCACTATGTAATTTCTTGAAATGTGAACACGATATGGGATATAAAAAAAAAATTAAAACGAGCTTGTATTTTTCTCGTTTTCGGTTACCCCTTTATGTAAAATAACACCAAATAAAAAGAAACTGCATAGTAAATTCGGTGGCAACCCAATGTTATACAATAGATGTTGTTATACGTTTGTATTATTATATTTATATTATTTTTAGTTTTTGTAATGCCAGTGACTGTGTGTAAACTGCAAAAATAGAAATTGTACTTTGTTATAGTTTTGGAAACATAGCTCTCTCTTCACGCTATTTTGGAGTTATGAGCATACCTGTCAGGTTACATTTTGAGCACTGTATCTAAAAGCAGGATCTTATGTCTAATTTCCTTTCATTCTCAGAAATTACGATTTATAAGAACCCCCCCCCCCCCACCCCTTCCCCCACCCCTTCCCGCCCGGGTAAAACAAGAAAAGAAACATTGATATAGGCCTACATGTGAATGTGGGAAGATGATGAGGGAGGGTTTCAGTGCATATCCTCAGAGTCAACCTCCTAAGTCACATTTTGAAGATTTTTTTTTTTCAACGACAAAAACGCGGACAAAAAGAGGGGCGCCGCCACCGGGGCTCGAACCCACAACCTCTCGGTTGCGAGACGAACGCTCTACCAGTGCGCCACGGAGGCCAACCATACTCGGGCCAGTGTATTGACTATGTTCGACAATGTAGCCTGGGGCCATTATTTCATCGAAAAAGTGCCATGCCAGCTGGTACAGACAGACTTTACCGTGGACATTTGCGGCATTGAGGATGGTTAGGGTTAAATAAAGAAAGTTAAACCATGAAAACCAAGAAACACAAAAGAAAAATTAAGGATCCTTCCCAGATAATATTCACCAACATATATTAAATGTTGTAACAATTTATAAATGTTTCACACCAATGTGTCTATTGTTATGATTTCGTCACACAAACTGACGAATTAACTTGCATTGTGCAAGGAAGTGTTTACTGAATCAAGTTAAGAAAACGGCCTTCCTCTACCGTGTGGCTGAAATAATTCATCATTTTTACAGTATATAGTAAAAATAGTTAAAGTGAATCACCACGTCCCTCTATATGGCCACATCTTTTGATTCAGTAGTTACTCGCCACTTTAAAGGGCATTGAGAGATTGCGGAGAACAAATAAAATTTCGAAAAAAGGAATTGTTTTAATAGATAATGGTACGTATGGAAACGGTTGAATAGTCACGCTAGATTGAAATTTGGTTGAAGCAGGTTATTTAGTGAGTGATGCTGATAATTTCGATGTGATCTACATCGAAATTACAGAATCGTGAAACTTTCCATAATAGACGGTGAATTAAGGTAAACGGTTTCAGATGGTAGTTAGTCTACGGTATATGCCTAAGTAACTAGGCCTAACCAAATAAGTATAACGTAGGTTGAAAAAAATCATATCTAGAAAAATTGAGGGCGCAGTCCCATACGTATCTCTGGCGTCACCCACCCAGTAGAGTAGGGTCTTCACTTGGGGAGGGGTAGGCCTATGGTCCGGGGGAGGGGCACAACCGACTATTTATTGTATAGAAATAAATAAATGATACATCGAGTTTGTTAATCCATGTGGGGGCATCAGGGGGAAAGACTCCCGGCATTTAAACTGATAAAATAAAATACATTATACATAGAAATTGTAAAATCCTCGCATGACACACCACACAAGACACCGAGACAAATGACAATAAATGTATAAAATAAAAGGCATATATAAAGTATTAAACCCTCTCATGACACACAGGACACCAAGACACCTACCTAGCCAAATGACAATAAATTTATAAAATAAAAGACATATAGAACTTGTTAAACTAAATGCATGTAACACATTGCTTTACTACATGCACATACACTGCCGCCCAAAAGTATTTCTCCCCCTGGAAGCTTGCAAATTATCACTGTGTTGTCGACAAAGTATTAAACCATCAGACCCAATTACCATTTCATTGTGTTCATTGTACATTTTATACCAATAAATTCATGTTTCCTATTCAGATTAATGATCTAAAAGCATTACAATTCATGATTTTATCGGGCAAGTCAAAATTCCAATGTAAAATCGCCGTAGTAAATCACCTCATGAATATCAATTAGCTCATTATCGGCAGTGTAACGCTATGGGCATTTTCAACTGAGATCAACTGGTGATGGAAAACTCCATGTGCAGAATTTTATAAATGATAATTGGCATGCGCAGTTTATTGGAATACCTTAAGAAGGAACCATTCCAGATTTAAAAAGTTATTTTTGTGACGATGGTTTATGTTTTTGGCAGATATTCATCTTTATGTAAGGCACATCTAAAATTATTTTCAATACAATCGGGCTGAAATAACATGGAGAACCAGCAAATTACAAAGTGTGCATGCACGTAGTTCATTGACCTATTTGTTCCAGTGACCTAACAAACCACGTTATCAATAGAATGATTCAAAGCAGTAGAGTTTCCCACTATTTCATCTTCACAAAGGACCGCTCAATAAACAACATACCAAGACATAATAAATCTTTTTTTCTACTATGCCACCGTCTCTTCTCAATCCCAAACAATAGGGAGCTAGACTATCCTATTCAAATCAGATGAATAGGATACTTATTGTGTCCAGCCTCTAACAGTACTTATTTACAGTCAATGGGTCCCCGGTGCTTTTTTAACTTGCCGAATTTGCGTTATTATGGCCCGATATGATTTGGTTTTAAAAAGATGAATTTCTGGCAAAAACATAGTTCGACGTCAGAAAAATAACTTGATATAGCTGGAATGGTTCCTTCTAAAGGTATTCATATAAACTGCGCATGCCAATTATCAGTTATACATTTCTGCACATGGAGTTTTCCATCACCTGTTGATCTCAGTTGAATATTCCCATAGCGTTACACTGCCGATAATGAGCTAATCGATATTCATGAGGTGATTTACTACAGCGATTTTACATTGGAATTTTGACTTGCTCGATAAAATCATGAATTGCAATGCTTTTAAATCATGAATCTGAATAGGAAACATGAATTTATTGGTATAAAATGTACAATGAACACAATGAAATGGTAATTGGGACTGATGGTTTAATACTTTGTCGACAACACAGTGATAACTTGCAAGCTTCCAGGGGGAGAAATACTTTTGGGCGGCAGTGTACATTATATACATTTCTTCATAATGTTTTATGTATCGCCCCTCCCCCTCCCCCGGAGTTACGCCCTTATAGATGGTGTGACCGGTGACGTAGTGCCCGGCGGTTTGCGTGCGCACCTACAGGGAACGGTGCTTTAATTCACACTTGATTGATCATTACTTACCATGCTTACGGTGTAATAGCGCAGTAGTCATGGTATGCATCCCTAAGCACAATGAGAGACCAGGTACTAAATCTGGTTGCCCGGCGGTTTGCGTGCGCACCATAAGGGCGTGTGCTTTTAAAATTGGCGCTCAGTGATGTGTGTTTTGCTTTCATATAGTAATGTATATGCAGTAGTCATGGACTAGTACCTCTAGCATGTCTTTAGACCAGGCGCTAATCAATTTGTAAACACTACTGATGTAAACAACGGTCACCTCATCTACAGTACAGCTCGAAATAGAGTGTACACTGACATTGCAATGATATTGCAATGACATTGCAATGATATTGCAATGACATTGCACTGACATTGCAATGACATTGCAAATTGTAATCCGATTAGTGCACTGTCATTGCAATGTCATTGCAATGACATTGCAATGATATTGCAATGACATTGCACTGACATTGCACTGATGTGCGTTGATATTGTGCACTCTATTTCGAGCTGTACTGTATACACCCACCCTTAGTCTAGTCTTTTTGAACAGTCGGTTTGCCTCACTCGACTGTTAAAACTGAACGATTTTTTCTTGGTTGTGATTTTTTTTTTCTCGATGAACTTATTTTTTTTCGATGCAGATTTCTTTCTCGATGATATTTTTTTTCTCAGTGAAATTTTTCTCATCGGTTGGTTTTTTCCGTCTCAACGAATAAAGTCCCATGTGGCGTGCCATACCAGGGGACTAGTCTTCTGCTACACTGGCAACACCAAAGTTGATTATCATGCATACGATTACTTGACAAATGAATAGGGCTGGGAAGTTGCACTTTTTAGTCCATTTTGAAAGAGTATGTTTAAAGAAGATAGAGATCGGGATAGGGATACATCATTATTTTATCCACACAATATTGTTTTTAAATTCAATGATTACAGATGTGTTGTCAATAAGATGCTACTTAGATTTGTATATGCTTAGATAATTTTTTCCCAGCACAGCTCACACAATGGTACACTGCATTAGCAGCATTAACAATGATTACAGATGTGTTGTCAATAAGATGCTACTTAGATTTGTATATATGCTTAGATAATTTTTTTCCCAGCACAGCTCACACAATGGTACACTGCATTAGCAGCATAGGTATTAACAATGAATTGCCAATATTTCGAATTTGTAATCTAAAATTAAGTTTACACGCTGTTTAACAATTTTGTGCTACCTAGCTCGTATACATCATAATTTCACTCAGATAATTACACATGGGATTCGGGGTGTTACAATATGTTAAAATTACAATACATGTAGGACTATACAGGGTGATTAAAAAAAAGGGTCCCATGAGATATTAAATTAATTAAAATGTCAAAACATGTATTTTTGTTTTAAAAAACAGACCGTTGGTAAGCCCTATTAGTGGTCTATCAAATACACTTCATCCATTTAATTTCACAACCTATCTACCGATATATGATCAATTCAGTAACAAGAGTGTACATCCCACTTTCAACTGAAAACAATTGTGCTCTTGCAATATTTTCTTCAAATTAGGGGGATAACGCTTTACAGGATAACGTTATCTGCAAGCCATATGGTTGCATTTCTATTTTTTCCATACAAATGGTGAGAAAAACATTGGACCTATAACAATATTACCTTTCATAACGTAACAGAATACCTACTTACCGAGAAACATCGATCACGGAGTTCACAGGCTTCAGTTTGAAATACTGAACTTTAATATTTCTTATAGCCCAAATGATGTGCCAGATACTTTCGAGGTGATATAATTTTAATAGCGTGGTGGGTTTGCTACGGGTTTATTCATAAACGATATGTCCATAATGACAATATTTTGGGTGAAAACCATATGTCATCACTCACTCTTTAAGCCACAATTTTAGTCCAAAAATAGTAGCTACCCGGGTGAAAAGAAAATCCAAATGTCGGTAGTCGGCCGGGTGTGACACTTTCGTGACACTTGCGTGGCACAGGTTTGCTACGTGTGGCCAGTGACTGTGTGGCGAAGATCCCTGTGCATAGCGATTGCACGGACAGATGGGCAGGAATCTACACTCGGAGGGATTGGACAGATAGACTCGACAAAAATAGTATTAAGATTTCTTAAGTAAGATCAATTATTTCCTTTTAAGAGATCAATATGATTCTTGCTCTACAAAAAAGGTAATAAGCCTACCTGTATAAGATTCCATAAATGAGAAGCTTGTGCCGTAGGATCAGTGATGACACCACATCCCGCTCCATAAATTATAATCTTGGTAGTCGATTTATCGTTCAGCTCTTCGTACATTGCGTTCAAACCCTTACCGGTGTGACACTAAAATAAAACATAAGAATGCACGAACACTGATTATAAAGAAAAGAATAACAATTACAACAAACTTCATGAAAGTATATGTGGCAAGATGATATCAAGACGTGCCTTTCCAGAACTCATCAGCCAGTGCATGAAGCGTCGT
The DNA here is from genome assembly GCA_035610835.1 of Ophiura sarsii. Lineage (NCBI taxonomy): Eukaryota > Metazoa > Echinodermata > Ophiuroidea > Amphilepidida > Ophiuridae > Ophiura > Ophiura sarsii. Next base: position 31,015,163 of record CM069443.1, read on the forward strand.
GACTTGTATTGTAGATATATCCCAGTGGCGTGCGCAAAGGGGGGGTGGGGGGCAGGGGGGCACGTGCCCCCCCCTCAGTTTGTCTATTAGTCGGGGGAAACTAGTGCCAGTCGGGGGAAACTACTGCCAGTCGGGGGCTGGGCCGTCGCTAGAGTGTTTTTTGTGTTGGGAGGGGTGTAATCCAAATAGACAAAATAGTCGGCAAATTTGAACATGTAGTCGACAAAGTTATGCCCCAGATTGTTAAAAAAAGGAAATGTTATATAGAAAATTTATGAAAACGCTCATAATTGTTCATTATGTGTTTATTGTAGTGTGTTTTTGACTGTGCGATTTTGTGACTGCGATTTTTTTTTGACTGTGCGAATTTTTTTGACCGTGCGAAATTTTTTGAGCCTAATGTAATGTATTGTTTTTAATAAATACTGATTACTAGTAATTGTTTTAATAGATACTGATTACTAGTGATGTATTGTTTCTTGATACTGATGGCTACAGTGCAACAAGCCATAAATAAACTTCCCGAAAAGACATGTCAAGTGATAGGCCATAGTTTAAATTTTTTATAAAGCACAAGATGTATAAAGTAAGTGTCTGGCAATGTGAAATCATGAAAATTGGAACACAAATATATATTTAAAGAAAATACAGAAAGATTAGTGAAAACACTTAAAAAACACTGATTTCAAATAATGTCTACGGTGGATAGGGCCGATAATTCTCACAGAGCATTTTTAGTTACTTTGCTTAATAAATGCCTATGTTTCTATTATCTAAACTGCTCACAAAAAGTTAGGAAACTTTTTTTAATCAAGTATATTTTTATTATTTATTACCCTCTTTGTATATATTCTTTCAAATGATACCACATTTGCAATGATTACATGTTGCTGAACTTGGCCACATGAATGGGAATGAGGCAAAGTCACAAATCAAATGTGCCAAAATTACCGTTATCTGTGCTAAACAGTCAAAAGGTAATGATCAATAATCAAACCGGTCATTCTTGAGAACCATGAATGGTTTACATAAAGATTTGCACCAGTGAGCACAACACACACAAGTTAACCCTCATCTCTTTAGAAAACCATTGTTTGGGTATTTGCAAGACTGGGCTAATAACAAATACTCCAGGTGGAAGGTCATGAAGGTAAGTGATGAAAGGTTTAGGCCTACAACTTGTAAATTTTTCTGAGACACGGTAAACGTTTTGTAGTTTCAATATGCCGCGTTTATTAACAGATTTGGAGAGAGCCCGTGCCATTACTTACTGACTGTTTAGCACATAACGGTAATTTTGGCACATTTGATTTGTGACTTTGCCTCATTCTCATTCATGTGGCCAAGTCCAGCAACATGTCATCATTTTAAAGAAGAACAATTCAGCTTTCTATTGATATGCAACATAATACAAGAGGGTAATAAATAATAAAAATATACTTGATTAAAAAAAGTTTCCTAACTTTTTGTGAGCAGTTTATTATTGAAAAGGTAAATAGACAATTGCATGTAAAAGCTGAAACATCAAGGAAAACTTTGTATTGATCAGAAGGTTAATATATTGTTCGGTTCTTTAGATATAACAAAAAGAGTAATATGTGACATTTGACCTTGGTGTCCATTTGTTTAATTTTGCCCCCAAAATGAGATTTGTAAATTTCTAAACAATATATTAGAATACTGATCAATATAAAACTGTCCTCAGACGTTTTACCTTTCAATTGCAATTGCCTATTTACCTTCCTCAAGTTACAGATACTGTATATATTGTGAGACTTGTGCTATATAACAAATTTAAACTATGGCCTAATCGCTTGACTTGTCTGTTCGGGAAGTGTATGACTTGTTGCACTGCAGTAATGTATTGTTTAAAAAAAAAAGTGTTCCAAATATATCCCCATTTTCCATTGACATATTCAAAATGCTTGCGTTAAACTTTTGCATTCATAGAGATACCTTGGAAGTTGGAACAGATTAAATTTCACAGAATTTGGGAATATGCAATCTCCCGTTTGGAATAAGCCATTTGAATGAAATCAATTTAAATTATAGCTGACAATGCGGTCTTACTGTGCATTTTTTCAATAAATATATTAATGTTTGCATATTAACTGGTTTAAAAAATCGGTAAAATCGGGACCTGAATATTTTGACTCACCCTGTAGAAATAGTAGATACAGAAGGAATAACAAGGATCCATGTCTAAAGCTCTAATCACATCGCCGATACATTGATTGTTATTTAAATCTTATTTAGAGAGCATTATCCTAGCTTAGCGTAACGCGATAATGCCACTTTTGTATAGCCATGGAAGTATATAGTATTGTGTCTTTTGGCGGGAATTTTGAAAAGGTGTATCAATTACATTGTTAAATCTGAATACATTAAAATGATATAGCTATATTATAGTATCATGATGTGTTTGTCCCTGCTCATATCGGTTCAATAAGAAAACCATATTGAATTATATGGATCACAACAAAAATGTTTGGCTTATCAATGTTTGGCTTATAAAATTGTTATTAATTATCTTTGATGCATTATATATCTGGAAGGGAATGTCATAGGCACTCATATGGCAAATGCGATTGTGTGTTTCACAATTTAGCCATACTTTGCGAGCAATTTAATTACCCGCATGTAGGCGGAATATTTAATATTATTAATTAATGAAATTGTATAACATTCAATTTGTCAAAACAGGTCAATATTATTCAAATCATCACCCCAAGTACAATAGCAAACACCTGTTAAGCTAAATAATCCAAGTGATTGGACTCCATCCATGCATGTCTTTGTCTAAAGGATTCTCAGCCTGTTCTTGAAGTTGACGAGTGAACATGTTTATGTACATAGAACGACAGGCCACGACAACGCTCTGAAGGCGTCGAACCTCCGCGCTTGTTTTGTGCATGCACACAACTAGCGCGGTGCACTGGCGCCCAAGGGCGACCATGGGGACCATCTCACGTCGCAGCCAGTTCCCACTGCGTCACCGAGGGGTTCGTGGAGATCTTGATGCGTTTGGCTTGGCGTTTTGATAATGTTTAGCGTAATCCAAACGCCGGCCTGATCGCAGCAGAATGTGAATGGGTTTTAGTGACCTTGATTTAAAAATTGACAATTTCGGACAGTTTTCTGCACTCTCACTGCGTGTTATACATATCTTGATACCTTTTGGAGCGCAGTTCAATCGCTGGCCTGAGCGCCGTTTGTGTGACAGGGGTATACGCAAGTAACAAGTACAAACATCCCACGCATGACGGACGTCTTAAACATGGCCGACCTCAAAATGCCGTTGTATTTGTTTATACAATGAAACATAGGCCAACGTTGAAGCAGTCACATTCACACACAATAGTTTAGTCTGTTACACATATCCTTATTGAGCATGGCAGTCTCATCCTATGCTATTCAATGAAAGCAACTACTACTAGTATTTACTAGACCTGTGTCACACACGGGGATGTATTCAATCACAATTCAGCCTTCAGGTCTACTAAATGATAATATTGCGAATCCCTGAAATAACTTCAATAATCATTTGCGTATTAGTTTTAAAATGAGAGTATTTTGGTCTATCATTATTTTTACCACTTCAAAGAGATAATGTATAAACACAGTGACTAAAACTTTATTACTTTCATAAGACTCATTCTTGAAATAATACTTAATATAATTTAATTATGCACCTGTCATTTGTATGACGCATGTAGTGACTATCTGAGCCTGGTATTGGTGCGTCACGGGTGGATCATTTACCACCACATTCTTGGCGCAGGGTACTGACAAGGAAGCCTGTGGTCAGTCACACCATTGACGAATGGGTGCGCCAATCTCAAAGTAATTTCGTTGTGCCGATTTTACCGAAAATTAGCTGAAATTCACCTCCACATGAAAAACCTAGCTACGCCACTGAGGCGAATGTCCGTCATAGTTTGAGAGACGCAGGGTGTGACTCATGGTATATGAAAATCCCCCAACTCCCTACAAGAGTGTTCGCTCACCATAATGCCCAGTAAATGAGATGCTAAATAATGAACATATCAACCAAACATTAGTCGGTTACGCACCCCTTTACCCGCCCTGATCCCAGGCATGTCCCCTACCCCCGCCCCCTAATTGAAGACCCTAGAGTTACGCCATGCTGACTGTGATGAGAATACATGTATTGGACACATTGGATTTGGTTATAGGGGGGCGAGTATCGTGTACCTTTAACGCGTGTAAAATCAACTTCCTATAAATGCAATAAATGTTTTTAGAAATAATGTGCTGATTATCACTGTGTGAACAAGATTGTAAAGTAAATAAAATAACAACGTTGAGATATATTTTATTAAAAGACACAATAAGCACACTATTGCTCAGAGAGTTGTACATTATTACATAATTAGCTGTTATTTAATTTGCAAATGGTATAAATAATAACAATAATTATTGGCCATCTACAGCGACAATATCAAGTAACGTTTGTGGTCTCACCATTGTTGGATTTTTCTAAAAATCTTAATAGTCTTCCATGTCTTATTATTTTTAATTACTAAAATTACCGTTCCATCCACTTAGAAGGCTTGATACCTAGCTACGCCACTGAGGGCGAATGTCCGCCATAGTTTGGGACGCAGGAGTGTCTCATGGTATATGAAAATCTCCCCAACTCCCTAAACAGTGTTCGCTCACCATTATGCCCAGTAAATGAGATGCTAAATAATGAATATCAACCAAACATTAGTTGGTTACGCACCCCTTCCCCCGCCCTGAGCCCAGGCCTGACCCCTACCCCCGCCCCCTAATTGAAGACCCTAGAATTACGCCACTGACTGTGATGAGAATATACATGTATTGTACACATTGTATTTGGTTAGACATGTTAGATAGTACGGTTTGTAAAGGACCTAGAATGCCATTATCGTTACAGATTTCACAAAACGGCCATATTTGCTACATATGTTAAACTGAATATATGGAATGAGATTTTCTCAAGACGCAATTTGTTTTAGTTTATCTTCGTCCTTTTTTGCTTTTTTGGCCAAAAAACGCCTTTTTTGGTGTAAAATAACCAAATCACAATTCTCATTATTTGAATACGATACAATTTGTCTATCGCTTCTTAAAATGGTGGAAATATTGTAGCATGTAGTAGATTTAAGTAGAAATGAAAAAATAGGAATTGCTAGATTCTCAGACATTGTTTTAGGCCAAAAATGTGCGTTTTTAGGTGAAAAATTCAAATTTTCTTATTTCATGTTTAGAGGTAGTTTCATACATCGCATTACTTCAGAAGTTGCTTTATTTTAAAGATAAGGCTTCAGAAAAGTTTTTGGTTAAAAGAAAGTGGGTGTCATAAATGCTAAAACAGCTCAAAAAAGGTAAAATAACGTAAATATTGGATTATTTTCAATTTTTTAAATTGAAATATTCTATTTTTTATGTTTTTTTTACATGATAAACACATATTTACGCCCGAGTTTTCTTACAGACTTTAATGTGTAATAAAGTTTACATAATATATAAACGAATCCTTTTTTGGCTATGTTTCTTAAATTTTAGAACAATAAATAGAAAATGTATAATTGATAAATAATCAGTTATAAAGAAAAAGATTATCATTCTCCAAAATACATGAAATAATAAGTTTCAATCACCCAAGTGTTGTACAACTATTTGTGTATATCTGTAGTGCAATAAAATCTCAAAACGCAAAAATTACGTCCATTGTTATATAACATTTTTACCTAAAAACATCTTTTTAAGCCAAAATATATGTTTTTTTACATTTTTATTTTTCTCATCGTCAAATGACATTGGGCAATCTGCATACTGCTTTAGTTCACAAGGCAAACATCCAATTACAACAAATTTTTAAAAAAAATGATTGTCAAAATGTCTAAAGTATCATATTTTTAGATTTTAAGGGGAAAGTCACTCAGTTAAAACAAATTGTTATGGTCATCATTTGTTTATTGTTCACATATAATGATATGACGTAATTATTTATCGGGATGATTATAAAAAAGTTCACTGACACGTGTAGTGTTATTATATAAATGGTATAAAAAAATAAGTCATTGCTATCCAGTTTTTTTTGAAAAAACCCAATGACATTATGTATTTGAGTTGATTCTGTTTTCGAAGAATTTGTTTTCGAAGATTTTGTTTAACACTAGGCAGTTATATATTTTTGTTGATTTTGAACCACCACCTACAAGTAGAAATGTTTATTCTGAAAGGTATAAAACTTGCCAAATTGAACAACAGACAATAGCGATAATACTGTTTGGGCGGCAAAAGACATGTTTTGGTAAAACATATTGTATATAATATATTTATGTAAACTGCTCAAAAAAAGTTGTTTTTTTCAATCACAAAATGTTCAAATATCTCGGGATATGATCATTCAGTGTTATATACCAATAAAAAGCTGACGTGTTCATCTTTACAATGATACCAAATTTGAAGCAATCCCATGTTCTAGTTCTCAGCCACTGGCTTGTGAACATGGATAGGTCGCTATCTGAATGTGCCAAAATCAACGCTATTTTGTACTCAAAAGTCAATAGAGCATCACTCTACACTGTACTGGTCATGCAACACTTCATAAACATGTTGAACAGACGACAAAGTTAACATGACACAGGGCATGAAATAGTGTTGATCTTGGCACATTCGGATTGTGACCTACCCATGTTCTCAAGCAAGTGGCTGAGGATTGGAACAAGTGATTGCTTTAAATTGGGTATCATTTTGAAGATGAACACATCAGCTTTACACTGATGTATAACATTGAATGAACATATCCTGAGATATTTGAAAATGTTGTGCTTGAACATAGTTTCCGAACTTTTTTTGAGCAGTTTATGTATCCTTGGTAAACAAATGGAACATTTGATAACATATGCCCATAAATCATACTGTCTGTATACCCTTTTCAAATGTTGATACGGAAAACTATGTTATAATGAGTAAACAGTCATAATAATCAAATGCTAAACAACGGGTATTATGTTATTGTTTTTAATGTTTAAGTTGAAGTATAAACATTGATGATATAATATATACATAAAAGCAACTAATGCATTTCGTCTTCAAAATTTGCTCCAAAATGTCGGGATTTATAAAATAGCAAACTTAAAAAAATGGCAGTACATGTAATGTCCTCTCAGGTTTACCGACAACTTGTGAGTTGGCGGCAATTTTGAAATAGAACCCTGGTATAGATCAATTTGCAAAGTTAGGGATTGGTATATCGTATTACCGGGTACATCAACTTCAGAATTCTCTTGCTATCTCTATGTGCAAGCAGTATGAGATGGTTAATGTCGTATATCCATCTAATCTACGAAAAGGCTTCCGTAGTTGAAGCAAAAGACTATTTGGATTACGATCCTTCTGCAAAGGTTCTTTCCATGGGACAAGTATTACTCTTGTTCAACACCCATCCGCTGATAATCCCGGAATTATCAGGAACTCGGCTAGATTCTAACTTGAGCCTGATGCTTCCATGGTAAGCCCCACACTACCGGAATCGTATACTACACCCCTTTAGCGATGCAAGCATCGATAACCCACCAGAAGTTGCCATCACGAATTTCAAGAGGCAGATGGATTCAGCAAACGTGAGAAAAGACGTGCATCTGAATTGAAGCTCAGAACTCAAGCATGTCGTTAAAGATTATTTTGACGTCACATGCGAGTCCTACATACATGAGTAATGTCTCTAACAGTAAATGTACGGCATGATTATATAATTTAAATGTGAATAGTCTTGAAATAATATACATTAATTTACTCGAGATAGAAATCGAGATACGACAAGTTTAAGATGTAATTCTGCTATTATGCGTACTGTTTTTGACATGGAAATTTGATAATTTCTTAATTACAAAACTGTCTTCTAATTTCAAAATTGTTTGTGCATTCAGGAAATTACTTTGTAGATCCTATAGAGTAAAATCTTTAAAAATTACTTTTTTCCCCAAAAAATGCAGATTTTAGCCGAATTATGGGTCTAATTTTTTGCGTCTTGAGAAATTCTTGTATCTTGTATCCATACCAATATGTGTGCCAAAGATGGCCGTTTTGTGAAGTTTGTAACGATAAAATCCTTTACAAACCCCGCTAAGAGGGGCGGGTATCATGTCGCGTGTAAAATCAACCTCCTATAAATGCAATAAACGTTTTTAGAAATTGTGCTGAGAATTAATTATCACTGTGTGAACAAGATTGTAAGGTGTATAACTATTATTAAATATACCGTTTTGCAAATTAAATAACAACATTGAGATATATTATATTAAGAGACACAATAAGCACACGATTGCTCAGAGAGTTGTACATTATTACATAATTAGCCGTTATTTAATTTGCAAATGGTATGAATAATAACAATGGATATTGGCCATCTACAGCGAAAATATAAAGTACGTTTGTGGTCTCACCATTGTTGGATTTTTCTAAAATTCTTAATAGTCTTCAATGATTTATTATTTTTAATTACTAACATCACCGTTCCATTCACTTAGAAGGCTTGATTCCTAGTATGAATTGGTATGATATCAATATAACCCGCTTTTTTAGGCCATCAAATGAATCATATTTAACTAATTAACGGCCATTTTGAAAAGAAAAAAATGAATAAAAGCTTTAAAAAGTTTGATACGCATTTTCTTTTGAAAACAATTACATATCTATTATAATTATTATTGACAAGCGTTTCTGGTTAGACTAGCCATTGAACAAAGTGCTCAATACCGTAAACGGTAGAGCTTACCTATTATATGTAGTTGCGCTATGATTACACCAGGTCTTTAAAACAATAGATTGATTCTCTTCGCACAGACTGCAACCAAAAGATTATACAATTTAAAAAAAAAGACATATTAGAAATATTTGTTTCAATCATTATGGGTTTGTGTTTTCTTACCAGTAAAATATTTCATTGCGCAATGTTATGGTTTAATTGTTTTGTTACAGTCCGTACACTTACTTTCAATAACCATTGTAATTTGTTGATATACAGGCTGTAACAAAAAAAAGATTATACAGTTTTGAAGAAAATATCAAAAATATTTCCCGTAGAATTTCTATTTCGAGCTTTAAAGGCGTGCGAGTGGAATTTTCTTAGCTTTCGAATAAGCTTTGTTTCATGATAATCGATGGTCGGTAAGCAGAGATATGATCAATTGTCAAAAGTAGTCATGAAATCACCTTGGCAGTCAATAGTTAGGTCACCCAAGCCCTATTATGAAAGCTATGAAGATTGTTAAACGGGGTCAGTCGTCACAAACTCACAAACACAATAGTCAAACGACCTTGCTATTGTCATGCTATTGTCAACACTCCCTACACAGAGGTCTGCTGTGCAAATCTGTACGATGAAAAAACGATGCCCGACTTTGCAAGAAAGTGTACGGGGAAGTGTACGGGTGAACATGACAAACCAAACTAGTAACTAATCACCTCCGTGGTGCAATTGGTTAGCGCGTTCGGCTGTTAACCGAAAGGTTGGTGGTTCGAGTCCAGCCGGGGGCGTTGTTACTTTTTGCATTTAATGCAGATTGACAAACAAATCACAGTAAAAATATAATATTGACAAAATCACAGACCACTTACACAAAAATCGCATCTGCGCATGCTCCTGTCGTGATCGAAATCCACCACACAAGCAATGGGCGAGTTTTATAAGTGCAGCGTGACCTCCCTACTGGCTGCTGGGCTACTTTGGTTTGATCAATAGTAAAACTACTGGGATGAATATGAATGGAATCGAACCAGGAGTTTAGTAGTAGTAAAGCGCTCTTGTTAGACAACAATGGTTCATTTCAAGTGGTTTAAAGTATAGCAAAGAAAGGTTATGTCTTTACAAATATTATTTTTTTATTTTTTGAATTTATTTATTCAAATTGAATAAAACTATTTGAAAAAGAATTATATTATTCTCTTTAATGTTCCTTGCATTTTTGAATCATTTAATTTATACATGATATTAAAGATTGTATGATATTGTAAAAGTGGCCCAACCCGATTTTTAGACGACTTAGTAGATTAGTCATAAATATTAAATGCAAGTAGTTAAAAAGACGAAATAAAATGATTCTGGTAGCCAAAACGGAATGTAACACAAAGTGTAAACAATTTTGCCATTGCATGATTTTAACCTTGGATTAAAAATAAAATTGCGATTGTATAACTCATTTTGTTACAGTCTGTATGTAAAGTATATTGCAGGTTTAATATTGCACATGTATCCTGATATGATTACATACATACATACATTACATACATTATTGGTATTTATATAGCGCTGCTACATCGAGATTGAAAAGTAATACAATATAGTGTCTTATGTCCTACTCATAAACCAAATCAAATATATGGTTTGTGTGAAAATTTGAAGTTGTTATTGCTGTCTCAAACACAAATGTCATTACATGCGTTCTTATTATGTCATGATGGCTTTCGAATGAAAGGAAACTATGTAATACAGGCTGTCCCAAAATGATTAGTACCCATCGATGCCCAAAGCTCAATCATTTTTGTCATCATCAAAATCGATGGGATTAAAAAAAAATTCACATTATCTTTTTCATACTGTAATCTTTCATTAGAATTTTAGATCATTCAAACTCAAGATACACTCCATTATGTAAAACATGGTGATTTCACCTTTTTGACAAAGTGCTAAAAAAATGTGTGTGCTATTACTGCTTGTTTGACAGAAACTTGTGTATCCTCATAATCTCTTGTCTACTCAATTATAATCTTGTGTGTCTTTCTGTTGTAAATGTTATTAGTTATGGGTGTTCAAATCATTAATAATTCTTCTCCTTAATTCAATTTAATGGGTAATAGAAGTTTGTCACACTTGAGTGACCCCATGCATTGTTTTATTTGACAAGTGTTTAGGGACTTCTAAATGAAGTGGTGTTTGGTGAATCACCAATGGCTTAAATTTCATTTTTTTCACATTGGAGAATGGATTTCGTGAGGTTAAACCCTAAGGAACAATATAATTTTTACCAAGTTTGTAGGAAATTGTATCCCCAATATGAAAAAGAAGTCTAAGCCACTGCTAATTACCCTCAAGTTTAGCCTTAAAAAAATAGCTCATTATAGAAACAAAGCTTGGGGTCGCTCATGCGTGACGATCTATTTTTACTCTTCAAATTGAATCAAAATAAAGAAGTATTAATGGTTTGAACAACAATATGATACAACAGCAGTTTAAAATAGAAAGGAACCAAATAATATTAGCAGACAAGAGATTAAGAGAATGTATTAGTTTCTTTCAAACAAGCTGTTTAAAAACACATTTTTTTGCACTTTGCCCGAAAGATGAAATCACCATGTCTTACACAATAGAGTGTAACTTCATTAAAATAAGTCCGATATTCAGGATCTAAAATTCTAATGAAAGGGTACAGTAAAGCAAATATGATTTTAAAAACCCCCGGATCTAATCTCATTGATTTTGATGATGAAAATTTGTATTGAACTTTGGGCAATGATGGGTACTAATCATTTTGGGACAGCCTGTACAACTTTCTGAGTAATATTCTGCTTATTGTATCTTTTGTTTAGCTTTGTTTCCATATATATACATGATATGTGACTATCAATCGACGAGCGTCTGTGACAATACCTTATTTTTGTAAATATAAAATGTATATCTTAAGGTTGTTGTTATATCAGTTATAGAGGTCTAAGAAATAATATCAGATAATGTTTGCCATATTTGACCGACAATACCATATGAAATACCACAACACAGGTTATTGATTAAAGGTGTAGTGTTGAAAGGGATCCGTCAAAGTGGCCCCCCCCCCAAAAAAAAAAAATCTTTGCCCCCCTACTTTGCCCCCCCCCCCCTCCCAAAAAAAATCATCAATTTAGTTAAAATTAGAAAAAAAATAGACAATTTCAGCATACATTTTTTTTTTGTCTGTGCGCACATTTTCGTACTAAATTAGGTTAAATTATATCAAATGTTGACAATGTTAGCATAAAACATCTAATTTGTTCGCGCAAGTGCGCATTTTCATACTAAATTAGTTAGTTTTAGTCCAAATTTGACTATTTAAGCGTAAAATGGCACACAATTTTAAAAAAAAAATTCTTGCCCCCTAAAAAAATATTGCCCCCTACCCCCCCCCCCCCAAAAAAAGGGCACAACGGCAAAAGAGGTATTGCCTAAAACGTAAACATGTCGTCTGCATAGTTACCGCACATAGTGTGATTGTTATTCAAGTTCCCTATGAATGATGAATACTTATTTGTTTGTCAATCCACCTGAGGGCATTCTGCAACGAGGCATATGCCTCTATGATAGATCTATATCGATGAGGTAAGCCTTTTAAACACGAGAGAGTGTTCTTAGTGATTCGGTGGAGTAAGCTTATTTTTGTCGAGAATCGACGAGCCTATTATTTTGAAGTCTAGCTCATGTTTGATTTTATCAAAATTGCACACTAAAATATTTGCATGCGATATATAAAACAATGTACTGCTCTGTATTCGTTAAATAGGGTGAACTATTGTCACTCGGTGATGATCTGGAGAACACCTCGGGGCAAATATAGTTAACCCCATTTCCCTTATGAGCAATCCATACGGGTATACGATTACTGTTTGGAGGTCACGGGTTCGAGTCTTGCGCCGGCTTATGTCCTTGCTTTTTTCATTTGAGATATGGGTCGAGGCTTGTTATGCTTGTTTAAGTTGCGGTAGTTGTACTGCTTCGTTATTATTTATTTGCATTATCCAAGTTCCCTATTGAATCTCCTATGCGACCCTCTATAATATGTTGGTATGTGATGCGTAACCCTTCTCGTCTTCGGATGTGGTGTTTGTATATGGTCACGCGTTATGAACTCGCCTCCCAATAGGGTGGTGCTGTTACATTTTTCAGTTTCATGCTGTCATTTTCCTCAAACATTTTTAAAACCACAAAAGCTATCTCAACAAATTTGGTATCGTTTTAAAGCCCTAATAAAAGCTATCTGCCTGCAAAATGGCATTGGTATAGCTAATACAGAAATGGAGATACAGCTGTTTGATGTTTGGGGACCAGGGGTGGTGCTGGAACACACAGAAAACACTATGTAAAAAAATTACACAAATTATGTAAAAAATACACAATCTGTGTAAAAATAGAACTCCATAATACTATGTAAACAGTTGTGTAAAGCTTTTGCATAGGAATTTACACAAGCTTGGCTATATATTACATGTTTTATGTAAACTCTTACATAATAATTATGGAGTTCTGTATTTACATAATTTTTTACATATAGTGTTTTCTGTGTGAATGGGTGCCGCCGGAAGGGGCGCCGCCTGTACAAACTCAATGGGGATAATCCCATGCTTTGTTCTTTTTACAATAACTAGTCATCCCCTAATGTTACAAACACCATTTTGGTCCCATTTTAAAGGATATTTAGTATTCTTTAAGTAGTTGGTTCAACAGACGTGTCAACTATTTGGAACAACTAATTAATTATGGATAAGACCATGATCATCAGCTTTCTTCCTATTCGCTACACAGTCAACATGAATAATCAGCCTCAATTTACCGGATTTATAAAAATGACTATAACAGAAAAGTTTTCAACCTATGATAGCAAAAGTATACATTTTTGAAAACCATTTGAAGCTTTTATCACTAAGGGAAATAAATTTCTTTTCCAATGAATGGAACATTATATCGCATAGTTCTGGGGAGCATTTTTGCCCCATAGCTACGCCTGTTGTTTGCAAATAAAATTTCTCATTAAATGAGAAACAGTTTCTATGCAAAATCAATTTTAACAATGTTTCCATATGACGGATTGGTGGCATTTTAGGAAAGTACATTCCTGGGTTTATATCCGAAAAAAGCCTTAATAACTTCATTTTCGACTTCATTCTGCAGAACATTAGTGAACATTCCAATACAGTCTATTGTAACCAAAAGACAATGTTTTGGGAGTTTTAATTGCTCTATTTTTCTTATCGCATCTTTAGTGTCTCTCAAGTACGTGTTTTGGTTTTGTACTAGAGGGACGGCAAAGAAATCGATAAATTCACCAATTTTTTCACATGGTCCACTTACATTACTGACTATAGGTCTTCCAATGAAAGCCCGGCCAGCAGGGGTGGTTTTGTGAATTTTTGGCAAAAAGTAGCAAGTTGGTGTTCGAATTTTATGTTCTAGTAGATAGAGATAGTTGTGTGTTTTTTCTTCAGTACTTTGATCCCATAGCATGCGGTTGAGCTGTTTTTGAACCAATTTCACCGTTTCAAATGTCATGTCGACATCGATTACTGTGTATTGGTTACCTGTCATTATAATGTTACCTTCATGTATGTAATCATTTTTATTGATCACGACCACGCCGGTTTTTGGAAAACTAAATGCTTCTTTTCCCTTAATGATTTGATAGCTTGACGTTCAGGTTTTGTCAAGTTATCGTGTACGTGTTTATTCTTAATTTTAGAGAGCTCTAACCTCGTGGATTCTAAGTAATTTTCTAGATCCAAACAAGGTGTAGACATAGGGTGCCAATTGGAAGCTTTTTTGAACTTGTGTGTTCGTTTTGCTTTCTTATTGAACATTAAATAACGAATGTGAACGAATGGACTCACATTATGCACCAGCACAATACATGACTTCTAGAAAGTATATGTCTTAAGAAACAATGTAATGATAAACTATGGTTGGTGGCCCTGATAGTGGCATATTTATATTTCTGTAGAAATGATGCAATGTCTTCCATTCCGATGGAGCAATGTAATTACACATGTAGGTGTTAATAGAGATATAACTATTATGCATATGAGACAAAATGGCAAAGTTAACCCTAACATACTGGGGTTTCAAAAAAGTGTCCCATGGGGACAACAATAATTACAAATACTTCAAAATGTTTTTTTGTTTTGTTTTTTCGGGGAAAAAAGTGGCCGCTGGCAAGTCCTACCAGTCCTCTATCAAAATACACTTTATCCCATTACATGTTCACCTCCTAACTCCCGAGATATGATCAATCAGTAATGAGAGTGCAAATCCAACTTTGGCCACTTTCGAACAGGAAATTGAATTTTCAACTGGAACATTTTAGATTCCAATGATGATAGGATACATCAAATGTATTGTTTAGAATACTTATAATATTCAAATATTCTGTGGTTTGTCTTGTTAAAAATATGGATGAAAATATGTTTTCTGCTCAAATCAGCATGTAGTAGGTAGATTTTTTTTTTATTGATTACGTTTAATTACACACTGAAGGACGATTAGAGTTCTCTGGACGCGAAAAGTGGCCAAAGCTAAATTTGACATGCCTGAATAGATTTGGCATAATTTGATAACAAAATCTCCAAAACGGATCAAACAAAATTCTAATGACACATTAACGGTTGCCAAATTGATTATTACTATTTCGCATCCAATGTTTATATTTTCCATGGCCAAAATAGCATGCTTTACATGGGACACTATGGACACTATTTGTTACACGCCCTGTACAAAGTACACAGTTAAAAAGGGTGGTAATTTTTCGAGCGGTAAAGTGAATGGGGTGAAATATTGTGCATTTTTTACCCCAAAATGAGTGAATAAACAATTTTTGATTCACAACACACACCGGTAAACTTTTACCGTGGCAGATGAGTGACGGTTTCCCCGGCAACGGGGTAAAAGCAACCATGATGACACCGCGCGCGGCATTTATTGCCAAAATGATGTGCGAAACTTGACTATACGAACGACACATGCTGCAATGATGGCGTCGAAGACGGTCACGGTGTTCCTGATGGAAAACGACATGAGCTTTTTATTGCCATTATTTCAAGGTATGTGTTTCTATTGATATCCTAAATATGTCATTATCAAATTTAAAGGTGTACGCTGACTCAAAAACCACCCAATTCTGATAGTCCAATACAGTTTAACTGTAATTAAAGTGCGTATTATGTTACAGTTTTACTGTGCCTGTGTTATAACACGGTAACACGTGTTACGGTATATTACAGTTGTTACTGTACCCTGTGTTACAGGGTGTTAGCGCCCTCACGGAATAACAGTTAAACTGTATTGGACTATCAGAATTGGGTGCAAAAACATATACAGGCTGGTAAAGCACGGTACATGACGATAACAAAATGACCTGCATGCATGCATTGCATGTGTTTATATAAGTTTAAGCTTATCACTTCAATCAAACATATGAACAATGTACTTGGTTGGTATCCTCCGTATAGTACTCAGACCGTTTGGAAGTTTTCACATGATGCATGCAATGATTTGATAATGACATATTTAGGATATCAATAGAAACACATACCTTGAAATAATGGCAATAAAAAGCTCATGTGTAACGTTGAAAGAAACATGTTCAGAATAAAGGCTTTTGCAAAAATTGAATAAATGTATTCAGTGATGTTCATTTCATTGTGATGTGTAATTTATTTCCTGCAGGTTTCATCATGTTTACACAAAATTGTGTAAATATCTACAACAAATGTACACAAACAGTTGTAAAAATATTACACAACTCTATGGGGTAAGAATATTTAACCCCATTTATGTGTAAAATAATACACAATTGAGGGGTAAAACTACTACCGCTGTTGAATTTGGTAAAGTTTACCCCATTCAGCGGTTCTGGGGAAACATGCGAGCAATTGTGTAAAAGTTACCCCATTTTCGGTAAAATGTTACTCCGAACTGGTGTTAATTTGTTACTCCCCTTTGCTGTGTAAAGCTTACTCCAGTGACGACCATGTTTCCCCAGAACCGCTGAGATGTGTAATATTTTACACCATACTGGGTAATTATTTTTTACAGTGATGTCCGTCCCGTTGAAAACTTCGTAAATTGGACAAGCTAACTTAAATAAGAATTTTAGAATGAATTTTCCTCTATAAACTCGACTGAATTTTTTCTTACCTCAGTATCTCGTTCAATCAGCACCAGTTCATAACCCGCTAATATGCTCCTGTTGGCGTTGACATGTTGTATGGCGAGTTGAGACGCTGGTAGATACGCTTGGCCACCAGGCCAGTTACCGGACATCGGGTATAACCCTAAGATGTAGAGAGGTGTACGGCAATATGTTGCGCATACTTTCCATACAAGCAACAATAGCGTTAAATTCAAAATAAGACAACCCATTTCACTCGCACAAGGTATCAAATATAACCACACAATGGAATTATAGCCGCATCCGTCTTTTTCCAAATCTCCAGAATTATAAGACTACGAGTTATATTACCGTCGTAGGGTATTGTGGAGAATTGGTGGTACACTTCCACAAATCAATATCTGTCATCTGTGACCATCCACTCTTAGTAATTTGTCTTCTCGGTCGCGTCTTTCTATACATACAAAACCTTATCACTGTAGTAATATTGTAACCATGGTTACACCTTTCGCCATTGGTTGATTCACGTAATGCCTTATACTTCATTTAACGAGGCAGAACACAGATACATTGAGTTTAAAGGTAGATGTTCTGATTGCTGGTCCGCTTTTCGACTTGATGTTTTATATTTGACATGAAAGGTCATCCTTAAAATTGTCACGTTCCAAAGTTTGAGTTGCATAACTCCAATGGTTCTATTTTTAGAAGCACTCGGTCACAAAACATTGCCCATTGAGTCTTACACAAACTGGTTGGTGGTTAACCACCTTTGGCAGTAATTCACCATATATTAGCCTATAATTTATCAATAGAACATTTCTGATCCCTAAGATTTTACAGACATAATGAGGGTAGAACTTGCTCAGTTAACGTCAGTGGTGATTTCTTGGATGATAAGGACCTTATATATGGTGTCCCCCAGGGCTCAGTAATAGGACCCCAGGCTTTCACTTATTATACTCGCAGAGTTGGCCAGATAATTAAGCACCATAATCTCAAATATCACACCTACGCCGACGATGATGACGACGATGTCCAAATTTACATCATGTTTAATCCAAACTGCCATGGTGATGCTGCATGTGCTTTATTCAAATTACGTCAATTTGTCAACGATCTGCGGTCCCGGATGCTTAACAACAGGTTAAAGCTTAATCAAGCCAAAACTGAATTTCTCGTTGCCTGTTCTCCCAACCACTATACGAGGTATCAACAAGTTCTTGAAATCACCCAGAAGTAAAGTAGCCAGACACTTTTTTTTGATATGTGACCCTTATACATCTTTAAAAACCCTGTGCAAAGTCACACATTTCTCCTACTATTTATAACATGTCCACACAGACCGCCATTGTAAAGATCCTTAGATTGACCGCCATTGATTGATTCTGAGATTGCCTCAGATTGCGTTATTCCCACAACAGCAATAAATAGTTTAAAGTGTTGACAGAAAGGGGTCAAAGGTCATTACAACCAGGCTTGGTGACAATAATCTTATGGGTAACATGGGGTGTAGGGGAGGTCGGGGTAAGATAAGCCATTTTTCACATTTTGCACTATTCTGCAGATACTAAAAGACAGACCCTTAAACTTACTAAGTATAACATAATAATTGAACCAACTGCTATTGTTTATTCATTGGACATGCTTGAAAAACTTTGGCAAAGTGGCTCAACTTGCCCCGGGCTAGGAGTAAGTTTATTCATGGTAAAAGTAAAATATACTCAAAATTGTTAATACTTTGATCCAAACTGGAATTTTAAAACACTTAATGGCTCATCTTACCCCGCGACGGTCAACTTATGAAAAGATACCCCCCCCCCCTTCCCTACTGAAGCTTAATGACATTTTCAACATGTTACTAAATTTAGGTGCACATGTCACCCTTTTAGCACACAAATTTGCACCAATACAATCTATACACTTCTAAGAAAGAAACCACGTAAACCATTTTTGGGGGGACGAGTTAACTCGTAAAATAACTTGTGTATTTTGTACACAACTTAATTGTGTATAAAATACACAAGTTATTTTTACATAACTTGTGTATTTTATACACAAATACTGTGTGAAAGGTTTACATAATAATTATGGAGTTCTATTTTTAACATAATTATGTAAACATTTTTCTGTGTGCAGGGGGTGGCTCAACTTACCCCGTTCTCCCCTACACAGATTGACCTCTAATGACCCTTTATGTCAACACTTTAAACTATTTATTGCTGTTTTGGGAATAACGCAATCTGAGGCAATCTGAGGATCAATCAATGTAGGTCAATCTGAAGAGCTCTACAATGGCGGTCTGTGGACAGGTAATAAATAGTGGGAGAAATGTGTGACTTAACACAATGACTTTTTAAAGATGTCTGAAGGGTCACATATCAACAACAAAAGTTTCTGGCAACTTCACTTCTGGGTGATTTCAAGAACTTTTTGATACCCCCTCGTAGTTCTCTTAAACATCTTACACTTCATATTGATGATCATGACATTCCCTCCTCTCCTTCCATCCGCAACCTGGGTGTCATTTTAGATTACTCCATTACAATGGCGGGGCACATCACAAAGTTGTCTCGTTCAATAAATTGGCAGTTGCATAACCTCATTCGCATCCGTAAACATCTTGATACTGAGACGTGTCAGAACATTGTTCGAATCTCCTGATTATCTGTTTTCATATTTTCAACCTCGTACTCTAAAGACAAATTACACGTTACGTTCTGACTTACCTATTACCTTTGAAGTACCTCGGTCCAAAAAACATGCTGGTGACCGTGCCTTCTCTGTGGTAGGGCCTCGCCTTTAACGAGCTTCCGATCAATATTTGTGGTCTTGGTAGTTTGAGTGTGTTCAAGCGTCACCTCACGTCTCATCTTTTTCCTTGCTCCTAGTCCCAGTGGCGTACCCAGGGGGGGTCCAGGGGGGCCAGGGCCCCCCCTGGAATATGGGCGTCGGTAAAATCGAGCCTCCGTCGGTAGATTTGCGTATTTCACCATGCGGTTTTTTTTTGCCGGTTTTGTGAACAAACCTATCGCTACCCCCCCCCCCCCCCCCCACCCCCCCCCCCCCCCCCCCCCCCCCCCCCCCCCCCCCCCCCCACTTATCAAGATTTCAGCTGCTGACGGAGAAAAAAATTGGCATGTTTTACGATTTTTTTGGGGAGTCTGTAAAAAAAATTGTCGGTAAATCATGCCTTTCGTCGGTACAACTATGGTCGGCCCCCCCTGATTCCAAAAGCTGGGTACGCCACTGCCTAGTCCTTCTACTTTCCCTTTCTTCAGCGCCTTGTCTACTTTGTAAAAGACGCTTTGTAAATCTCATTATTATTATTATTATTATTAATGAGAAAAATATGGGGATTCTTCTGATATCAAAATATCTTGACGTGAAAAAAAAATCATGGCCCCAAAAAAGTGAACGGAACATACACCCAGTGTGCCAGTGAGCTTGCCGATCGGGTCCACTTTTAAATTAAAATTTGGTCAGCATAGAACTGGTGGCGCTATACTGATCAGGCGTGATTGTAGCAGACGACACGACGCTGGCCACGCGTCTCTCAGACGACCCAATATGTCAATGGGAGTGCACTATTTTGAATTATTTTTAACAGTCATCGCCCGGTTAACGATGACAATTCTTCTAATTATGATGAATTTGTCAAAATGATAAGATTAACATTCGCGATTACGTGTTATTCACCTTATTCATTACGTATTCAACATTAAGGTTTCGCGTGGCCACCGTCGTCTGTGTAAATCCACAACGCCCTCAAACCTATGCTGACCAAATATTATGTTAAACCTGGTTAAACACTGTTAAACGCGTTAAACGCCGGTCACCGACACATTCCGATGATTACCATAATTTATGTAATTTATGCAAACGACACCGTTTCCGCTACGTGTGTTAGTATAGGACTTTCCTATCCCAAAATTAATAGTATCCCTGATACACCTTTAAACTCAATGTATCTGTGTTCTGCCTCGTTAAATGAAGTATAAGGCATTACGTGAATCAACCAATGGCGAAAGGTGTAACCATGGTTACAATATTACTACCTGATAGGTTTTGTATGTATAGAAAGACCCGACCAAGAAGACACATTACTAAGAGTTGATGGTCACAGATGACATACTTATATTGATTTGTGGAAGTGTACCACCAAGTCTAAATCTTGATAAAATGTTCGTTAGAAAATTTCAAATAGGAAACTAACCTTTTTTTATACGGGTTTCGACAACAGATCTGTTGTCTTCCTCAATGGATTGTGTTTGATCCAGAGCTAGAAGTGTTTCTAGACTTCAACTTCAGATGACGTCATCAGCAAACAGCTGATGACGTCATCTGAAGTTGATGATGACGCCCTCTGGATCACTGAGTCGTAAAGGTGACTGAGTTGATAAGACCCTTACGAGGGTTATGTAATTCATGCAAGACATACGTACTACACTTACGACACTCTTGAAAAAGAAAAAATACAATGTTAATGCAAGAGG
The DNA here is from genome assembly GCA_035610835.1 of Ophiura sarsii. NCBI lineage: Eukaryota > Metazoa > Echinodermata > Ophiuroidea > Amphilepidida > Ophiuridae > Ophiura > Ophiura sarsii. Next base: position 31,036,557 of record CM069443.1, read on the forward strand.
GTCGTAAGTGGCAATTACGACACTCTTTTAAAATAAAATTTTTGATTTTTGCTTTCGCAAGAAATGTCACTTACATGTACGACCTTTTATACACCTATTTTTGTTAATATTTCGGAAAATAAAAAGATTATACATTTCCAAAAATGGTGTAAAATTTGTTTATAAACCTATGAGCGTCGCTTGCGGCGGATACCGGCGCTTCATAAATATCCATTATACAGGGTGAGTCAAAAAACATTGTGCACGATTTGAAACGGCCATTTGACCTTGATGCGTGCATTGAACCAATAATTTCTTTTTGTCAGTTTAAAGCAGTGTTAATCTAGTTTATCCTCCCCAAAAATGAAAGTAATCGACTAACGAATACACAAACTGTGGCAAGTTTTGTAAACTGACCGCGTTTTTCGCCATTCCTATGGGACTTACACACAGTAAAATTGGTTTTGCTATATGGTCATTATCACTCAAATTAATCATGTGAATTGTCAAAATGTTCCTGAAAAATCATTATTTCACTCTGGGATAAGTAGCTAATCATCTGATACCGAGTTGTCCAATGAAAAGGCACATCTGAATACAAGCATCACATCCTCCTTTGTTTAGGATGATGGTGTTTTATCACTCTCACTCCATATCATCATCAGTCAGCTGTAGAACGGGGCCCCGTTTCAATTGAGGGCGCTCTAAAACAACGGGTGTACGTAATCAAGGTAACGCACACCCGTCAATTTGCGCAATGATTGAATTTTCGCCTTTTACCTCCAATTATCTGCATAAAAAGTAACTGTCCATCGAATTGAGGGCACCATACGGTACTAGAACTCCTTGCAACATCCAGTTCGATGATTTAATTAACCTTTGACCCCAACATCACATGACACAAGTTAAAATTATGTCTTTTTTGACCGGTTTGCTGGAATGAGACCACCATTTTCTAGACGAGATTACACCATTTTATAGAATTTTTAGGGTAACTGTAATATTTTTTACAATAAATATAAGCCCCATAGAATTCAGAAGTGATGCATTTGTAAAGGTTATCTCTGTGATAAAAGAGTTATTTCGTTGTTTAAAATCGGCAAAATCGGCATTTTATAAATTTTGAAAATAACTGTGACGTGAGGCCGTTCCCTTGGAAACGCAGTCCAGTTCCCTAGCCCGCCCTCTATTGAAAGGTGTTTTTGGTTCGTATTCGGCGGGCGACGGACTTCCGTCACTTGATGAATCGCCGTGTAAAAAATGACGGCAGTGCGTCACTAAATAGAGCGCCCTCAATTGAAACGGGGCCCCGTTCTACAGCTGACTGATCATGCTGCAGTAATATTCATGTCTTAACTGTGTAAATCCCATAGGAATGGCGAAAAACACTGTCAGTTTACAAAACTTGCCACAGTTTGCTTATTCTTTAGTCGATTACTTTCATTTTTTGGGAGGATTAACTAGATTAACACCGCACCGCCTTACACTGACAACAATAAATTTACGGTTCAATGCACGCATCAAGGTCAAATGGGCGTTTCAAATCGTGCACAATGTTTTTTGACTCGCTCTGTATGTATTATAAGTGTTATTATTATTAATATTATTATTATATTTTAATAATCCATCAACACCGCAATTTCGCTACGACCCTCTTGAATTCAGCCGAAGTTATCTGTAGACTTTAGTAATTGTAAACACGGCATATTTCAGATAGCATTTTGAAGATTTCGCAATCGTATCATACACACTACCGTACCTTAATTAAAAATGACTGTTTAGATAATAAATAATATCCAGGTGTTTCAAAACAGTTATTTTAATGAAATGTTGCATTGTTTGCCTATGCACGCTGCAATTTATCTTCAAAATTAGAGGCTTTTGTTTCAATTCGATATATGTTCTTGTAAACATGTACAATTTTCACTAACAAAACCATTTTTTATTTTATATTACATTGTAGAAGATTGAATTGATTGCTGGTTTAAAATATCAATCTCGACGATACAATATATATTAGGCTTTAGCGATGAAAAGAATCCCTTTTCTACGTGCCCGACCGACCCATTTGTTTCGAATTTTCCAACAACTGTTTTTTTAGAAAATGTTTGCAAATTGTTTGCAAATGGTTTATTTTATTTTGAAATTGTTTTGAAATGTTTGAAATTGTTTTGAAATGCTTTTCAAATTTCGAAAATTGCTGAAAATGTCTTTCCCGATAGTTTTGAGGTATAACACGCCTGACCGACCCATACTACCTAAAAGGTTCGTTTGCCCGTAGAACAGCATAGGCGTGCGCAGGATTTTTTTACCCGGGGGGCTTTCATTGGTTCGCACCGCTATTCGCGGTAACGCGGACAGGGGGAGTCTGATGGGGGGATGTGCCCCCCATGGAATTTTTTGTTTTGTTTTTAATTTTCGAACCCATTTGGTGCGATTTGGTGTGTAATTTTGACCAATACAGGGTGTCTCAGAAAAAATTACGACGCACCTTTAGAGGATTGTAACTTTCTAATTAAGCGTCAGAATAGAAAAACTCAAACAACAAAATAAAGGAAAAACAGTTTGCTATACTTTAAAGAAAACCGAATGTGGTTCGGTTCAGTAATTCCAGAGAAATGAGCAATTACGGCGTAACATTAGTCTGGGAACAATTCCATCCAAGTGTGCTCATATTGAGTGATTCAGACAGTAATTACATGAAATCAATACTTCTCTACAAAATGACATGGATTAACGTGTTTTTATGGTTCTAGTTTTTATTTTACACCAAATCATATGCCAGATGAGACCAAAGTTTAACACAAAATATAAAAGTTGTCTAGATTATTTTCATCACATTTTATACTTAAGAACAGTAAAATTTAAAATTTGTAGGATAAGTTCAATCTTTTTATTAACAATTGGAAACAAAATTATAGTAATTTTAGTAAATATGAACATTGTCGTTATTAAACCAAGTTCGAGATCTAACAGCATCGCGCATACAACTAATCAAGCTTCTAGTCTTCACATTTGCAACTTGAAGGCTGAATTCATGTATATTATAAAATTATCGCCAATTTTGCGCATGATGGTCAAATTATTAGTATCACAATTGAAAACATTTTTTTTTTTTTTTTACATTAAAAAGTATGGTCATTTCTCTCTCCTTACAATGATTTGTATTGTTTTTGGTTCAATTTTGAAAAAGCAAACAACACGCAGTAAGGGTTTGAAATTGCGATTCAATTAAAAAGGATTTGCGCGTAGCGCGAAAATATTGGCTATTGTAAAAGGAAAGGTTTAACAAACCGTTCCTGAAGCCATGTTGGTAAGCTTGACTGATAATTAAACAGTGAAGCTAATTTGCGCCTAGCGCGCCAAAAATGTCTATTTTAACACTACAGTTCCAGAAAACGTTTCAGAAGCCATCTTGTTCCAATTGAATACCAAAGTAATATAAAGATAATAGGCGCGGAGCGTGCAAACATTTGCAATTGTAAAAATAAAGGTTTAGAAAAACGTTCTTGAAGCCATGTTATTAAGCTTGAATAATAAATAAACCGTGAAACTAATGCGCGCGTAGCACGCAAAAAATGTATATTTTAACACAAAAAAGGGGGCATCATCCCCACCCAATGGCGTATCCAGAACTGTTTTGATGGGAGGGGGGGGGAGGGGGGCAACAACACTTGAAACCATCTTGTTGATCTTAAATATTGAAAAGTTGAACCTTATACGCGCGAAGCTCGTAAAAAGTGTGATTTTAACACTAAAAAGGTTTTTGACGCCACCACATGCAAAATATTTAGTATAGAGAAATTGGTGTGGTTTGAGGGCCATTATAATATAATAACCTCTAGAAAACATGCGCGATTTTTTTTGAGTTTTTGAACTAAAAGGGTCATGAAAACTGTCCTGAAGCCATCTTGTTAAAGTTAAATAATGAAATATTTAAACCAATAAAAAAAGGCATTTCTAACACTAATGGACCAGTATGATAATAATAACGTCCCCCACATAATACTTTCAATTTATGGTGTGGAGGGTCATAATAATGTGAAAAAACCTGTAGAAAATATGCACGCGGAGCGCGCAAAATTCGTAGGTTTTAACTAAAATGGTCATGGAAAACTGTCCTGAAAGCCACCTTGTTAAGCTTAAATAATAAAATATTAAAATTAATACCCGCGCGAAGCGTGGAAAAAATAGCATTTCTAACACTGATGGTCCAGTATGATAAGAACTAAAATTGGTCATGGAAAACTGTCCTGAAGCCACCTTTTTAAGCTTAAATAATAAAATATTGACATTTCTGTACTAAAATGGTCCAGAAAAAAACGTTCCCGAAGCCCGAAGCCCTCTTGTTAAACTTGAATATTGAAACATTGAAACTAATACGTGCAAAGCGCGCAAAAATTGGCATTTTTAACACTAAAAAGGTCTAGTTTAACGTTTTTTAACGTCCGTGACAATGATAGGGTGGGTGGGGGGGGGGGGGGCACTCCCCGCTTGCATTGTCTATGCTCGTTACCCTTCCTCCTTATCTTCCTTTTTATTTTTTACTCTTTGCCAATGGGGTGACGCCACTGGTGATTCAGAGGACCAAGCTGTTGGGTTTTAACTTGCCTGGATGACCTAAAACTCTCCTTGCTATCAATATTTACTTTCGTTATAAAACACTCACATGATTCAGAGACGTGGAGATAAAGTGAGCAAGGGCGTCCCCAGAGGGGGGTGGGGGGGGGGGGGGGTGTGGGGGGGTGTCACACCCCCCCCATTCATCAAATCTGTCGGCAAAATTATCGTGCTGTGGGCAAATCAAAGGAAGGAGGAAGAAAAGGGAGAAAGAAAAAAGGAAAGAGAAAGGGAAAGAAAGAAGGGGAGAAAGAAAGAAGGGGAGAAAAAAGAGAAAGGGAAAGAAAAGAGGAAAAAAAGAAAGAAAGAAAAAAAGAAAGAAAGTGAAAGGAAAGAGGAAAGAAAGAAAAGAAAAAGGGAAGAAAGAAAGAAAGCCCTATAACAATTATCGTATGCGCAAATGATAATGTTGTGTCGGCATATATGTTATGTTAACACAAATAAAATCAAAAATGAACAAAGGCAATGTAGGCATGCATTTGTAGGCACTGTGAACGAGCCCATTTTTATGAGATTTTGTGTCGGCGCACATGAACAGCCTAGGCCCAAGTCTTTGTTTTGCTCATTGTCAAGACACACACAAAAATTGTGTCGGAATAGTATAGGCTAGGCATAACGGGCAATGTGTGGGACCTTTAATTTTACTAACTAGGCCTATTTCATTGTCGTTGTCAATGCAAACCCAAGTCAATAATGTCGCTAATGCAATGGCCAATCATGTTGGCACATAGGTTACGAATATTAAATAATTCGCCTATAATTATGTACATGTAAGTTGATGTAGGCCAATTGCTCTCATTGTACTGATTGTAGACGCTGCAAGCTCACTATCAGTCTATCGCAAAAGTAAGTCCAACTCCAACATTTAGGTGTCAATGCAAAGTAAGAACTTATAAGTAGACTCTGTCCTAACTTCGACTTGAACAATGCAAATTATCATTATAATTAAGACAATAAGCACAACTATCGTTATTTGCGTGAGACCAGGATTTACAGTGTGTGCACCAGGGGCACAATCGATATCTCACGTAATGGTCTATGTCGTTGTCGGACATACAGGCTGTAGGCCTATCATGCCTATACTGAACATTTGACCATGTTTTGTTAGCATTATTCAACAAAAACAAGATGGCTTCAGGAAAGTGTTCCATGACCATTTTAGTTTGAAAACTCAAAATCTTTGTGCGCTTCGCGCGCATTCTTTCTACAGGTTCCAACATTATAATGGATCTCGAACCAAACCAAATATTATGGGGGACGTTAAAAACGTCATACTGGACCCTTTTAGTTTTAGAAATGGCAAATGTTGCGCGCTTCGCGCATATTAGTTTCAATGTTTCATTATTCAAGCTGAACAAGATGGCTTCAGGAAAGTTTTCCATGACCATTTTAGCTTAAAAACTGAAAATATTTTTGCGTTTTGCGCGCATTCTTTCTACAGGTATCAACATTATAAATGTCTCGAACCAAACCGAATATTATATGGGTGACGTTAAAAACGTTATACTGGACCCTTTAAGTGTTAGAAATGCAAAATTTTGCGCGCTTCGCGCGTATTAGTTTCAATGTTTCATTATTTAAGCTTAATTTATAGTATCTGAAGGCTTCCAACCAGTTTTCAATGACCATTTTAATTTTAGTTCAAAACCTAAAATCTTTTGCGCGCTCTGCGCGCATATTTTTTACAGGTTTTAACATTATAATGGCCCTCAAACCATACAATTTGGATCAGGACTTGATATGTGTAACTATGCAATATCAAACCGTCAAAAACGTCATACTTGACTATTTAAGTGTTAGAATGGCTGGAGCCCCCCACTTGGAACCCTTGCCCCCCCCCCCCCCCCACTTGCCCCCCAAATGAATCATGGAATAATGATGGTACAAAGTAACAGATGAAATTTTTTCGCGCGCGTATAAAATGCAATATTCTATGGTACTAGCTTGTTTAGAGCCGAAATGTAGCTCAATCGTACAAAAGGTAGGCGTAAAGTCAAAAAAAATCCGCGCGCTACGCGCGCATTTATTGACACTGGAATGAAACCCACCCATTTCAAGTCACTGCCACTTCTTCCCCCCCCCCCAAATGAAAAAGTCTAGTTACGCCACTGGCGAGCGAAGCGAGCCGAAATTTTTTTTTTTTCGGCACAAATAGCTCTGTCGGCAATTGATGACCTTTACACCCCCCCCCCAATGAAAAGGGTCTGGGGACGCCCTTGAAAGTGAGAGACACTAATAAAAGCTCCCGGCCTCTCCTCCCCCCCCCCCCCCCACTCCTCCTCCTCTCCTCCTCCCCCTCCCTTCCTCCTCTCCCTTCCCTTCCCCTCCCCTCCTTCTCTCCTCCCTCCCCTCCTTCTCTCCTCTCCTCTCCTCCCCTCTCTCCCCTCTTTCTTTTTTACCCTCTGGGGACTCGGAGGGCTTGAGCCCCCAAAGGCCCCCCCACGCGCCTGAACAGGGTGTAAGTAGACAGTACTACTTGGCTAGAAAATGGTATGATACATGATTACTTTGTTAGTATTTTTACTATGCATGGCAGACTATTTTATATACTTTTTTATTTAACTTCTCAGGCAACATCCCCCCTTAAAATACACACATTTACACTGCTAAAATGTTGAGCAAAATACGCTGCTTAATTGCGTTTAATCATCTGTTGGGTAAATGGTTGATTACATTTTATTCAACATATGTAGAAATCTAGGTGTTTTATAGAAGCAAAAACTACCCAAAGTTGAGCAAAACAATTTAGGGAGCACATCAAAACTCGACCGCGCGGCAACCGCCGGTTCCGCCCGGTTGGACCGCATATCATTGTTTAGAATATAGAAACCGGCTGCAACCGCACGGGTGTAACAAGTTGGAGGAACCCCCGGTCAAAACTCATTTTGTTGCTAAAATAGTGCGTTAAATGTTTCAATTGGGCAACTGTTGAGTAATTATCTCATGCAATCACGCAACATACGAGGGGCATTCAGTAAATAATGAAAGTGATCATGGTATGGGATGCATGAGTGATTCTATTGAGGGGATAATGTGATCAATACAAAGTATGAACCTTTATCTTTCAAACAGTACAGTTTTGGATTTATAAGTGTGAACTATGACGTCATAGCATTGTCTCAAAGTAAGTACACTTGGGACACTACTTAATCAGTTATTTGGCGGGAAATTTGAATTATTTGTATGAAACATGTGATAAGAAGATTGCATAACATGACACCAGAAGCAGGTAAATCCCATTTTTTTCACGTAAGTATGATAAAAAGACAGTAACTTAAATCCCTGTGTAATTTGATGTATGTAGTATATGAGTAAAAAGTAAGGAGAGGCAATCGAATAAAAAGTATACAAATATCAGTATTTCAAATAGCCAATTTTCATTGAAAAATGCCCAGTCAGCGAATCACTAATATTGCGGAAAATCAAACAATTTATGAAAAATCCAAGCAATTAACCAGTTTGGGAGATTCCATATGATAGTTAACTAATTTTCTGAACTTATTCGCATGAAACCTGCAGAAAATGTGCGCATGCGCAGACGGCAGATCATTTTGAACAGGGCCACAAATGGCTAAAATCAAGAAATTTACCAGATAAAAGCTTACTGTGCCTTCAAATTCTAATCAGAAATAATTAAAAATGCTTAAATCAATGTGTTTAAATATTGTGATAGTCAAAATAAAGATATACATGAATGTATCAATCAAAGATGGCTGCCACAACCTCTCTTATTACTGTTATCTTTAGAGCTACTATATATGTATTGTTAAAGTAATCGTCACATAATTTCAATGGTTTGAGGAAATTTTATGAACAGCTCCTTCTGAAATCCCCACTATTATTGCTTTACATCCCACACAAATTTACTAAATTATAATCCCTCCATTGTTCTTTATCCTTTGTTGTTTTCAAAGGTATATTATTGCGGATTTTGCTAAATAAAAGCGCATTTGAGATGGTCCCTTCTTATTTGCGTTAAGGAATTCAGGTCTAAAAAATAATGTCAAGCGGAGATAAGTGTGTGTTCTAACTATGTGCCAAGTGTTATCTGTTTTTATGCTTGCATTGCCGAGATATACGCAAATGTATCGATCAACCCATTTTCAACATATTACATATCCAGCCAAATAATTGACAGATTTCAGTCAGTGTCTGAAACCTATTGTGTTTATGTTAATGACATTACATAACCAAAGGTATCTAACATTCCAAAAGTGTATTGTTTGAAAGACAAAGGTTCATACTTTGTATTGATCACATTATCCCTCAATAGAATCACTCATGCATCCCATACCATGATCACTTTCATTATTTACTGAATGCCCCTCGTATGTTGAGATTTACTCATGTGGTTTGTATTGATCAACTGTTGCTTAAATCCTCGATTCTAATGGAAAACAATAATTCCACTTCAGCAACTGTTACATGAGCATTTTGAGAAAAATCACGCAACAGCTGATGCAAGTTTAGCCCATTTCGTGATACGCAATCGTCATGCAATCATCATGGCGTCTTGTGCACGAGCTGAGATCTCTGGATCTGGATAAATTATTGTCTGGTAAATAAAACGGTGAAACCGCATCAACATCAGAGTTTGTGACATCTGACAGGCGTTTTGTGAATCCGGTTTTAAATGTTTGAAGCTTGGTCTGTCAAGAAGATGATGTGATAGATCGGTCGAAATATTTGTGGTCGTTCATGGGAATAAGCTTATTTTGTCATGTCACAATAAGCAACAATTGGCATTAAAACACCCAACATATGGGTACATTTGATAGATTAAGCAACAGTTGCTATACAAAAATGCTCGATATATAATAAAAACATGTCGCAAATAAGAAACAATTAGCATTAAAACACCCAACATATGGGTACATTTGATAAATTAAGCAACAGTTGCTATACAAAAATGCTCAATATATAATGAAAACAATTCACAAATTATGCAACAGTTGGAATTAAAATGCCCAACAAATGGTTAATCAATAATACCCAACTGTTGTGTAATTAAAATTGTGCAACTGTTGAGTAATAATTATTGCCCAACTGTTAATAAACCATTTTAGCCAACGGTATTGGGCATTTTTTACTCAACTGTTGAACTGTTGCATAGTTACTCAACGTAAAACATAACATTACCTCATGGTAAATAAGCAAACAGCTAGCTGTATTAAATCTGTTTCTATGTAGCCTATTCTGTGTATAAATATAAGTATACAGCATAGTACAACGAACCAGGAAGTTTGTCAATTCTTACTTTTAACTATACATCATACAACGAAATTAGACCTAATGTTATAGATAAATGGTATACTTAACAGAGCACATTGCTTAACAGAAAGTTATTTGTATTGTGACTTTTTGAAAGCGTGATGCAAACACCTTATGTTAACGAAGGTGCGTTCTGCTCAATTAAGATTTCAATACTGGTCTAATTTAGTACGAGTCATAATTGTGAAAGCTTTTGAATACATTGTCAATGACAAAGTGAATGTCAAGGTAACTTCCTGAGACGTATACATGATATGCTAGTTTTAAAGGTGTTCCATAATAAGACCGACGTCACTGAAAACCAGAATGATAGGTTTTATTCCCATTCAAAGCAACTCATGATATGTTTTGATGAAAATAGTTATATGTTTTGGAAGATTCCTTTCAGAAAAACATAGCATAGCTCACCCCAAAACATATGAGTACACAATAAAACAAATGTCAGTCACTTAATTTTATCTTGTATTCTGAGCACTGATATGTTGTTCTGAAAGACTCGCCCAAAACATATACCTTTCATAACAAACATATCCTTTAATTCGTCTAATGAATAGAAAAATATATTGTTGTGGTTCATACTGTGTTGGGCAGCGTAGGAGATTATAGTGTACAACAAGTAACATGGTTAAATCTGTGATGGCTCATATATTGTGTTTTCAACAAATCCTGAACTTTCTCTTTTGTTCTGTTCATCATCTTTTTTATCAGTTTTGTAACCTTTATTTACTTTTCCGTAAACGGGTAGCTCTGCTCCAACTGCAGCATCAGCTGCTGCGGGTTCTACAGGAGGTCGCTTATCCAAATCTGCACATTCGTAAACTGCGTCTCCGTTATTTTTTGGATTGGTGGGCTTGGGCATTGAGTTGGTCGATTGTACTACTCCACTTGTGCCGTTTGATTTTGTTTTATCTACTACACCGTAAACCACAGATACTGGTCTAGGTTGATTCGGTGGGTGTCCAGATGACGCGGAAGGTCTATCTGATGACACGGAGTCAATGTTATCTATTGTCATTGTCTCATCAGAATATATATTACCAGCTTTGGAGAAGTCTACTCTCAAATCTCCCGTATCACGGGTACCGTTACTGGGAGGCGAAGATGGGGGTTTCTCTTCCGATTTACGACGTACGAAGATGATTACAACGACGATGATGCCGACAATGACTAATAATACCAACAGTCCACCAATGACAGCACCAGAAATTACTGCTGCGGATTGATTATCAAGACCTGACGTAGGCCTACTAGATCGAGATCCAGACGTAGCCATTGACGAATTGATCATTCCTTGAATCGATGTTATTTCATTCAATGGCGTGTGACTCTCAGGTGTTGATGGTATTAGAATTGTCTGCGTTGGCGGTAGTGTCGTTGTTGTAGGTATAGTTGCAGAACACATTCGAGAAGCTGTTGGAAATGTATCACTTGTCATTGTACATGTAAATTGAGCTATAATGTCTTCTTTTCTAACTGTCCATTGCACCGTACCTGTCGTAGAGAACATATAAGTTCCGTCTGGCTTGTAGATTGTCAGTGTCACAGGTGTATTTGAATCTCCAGGATAACAGATCAAATTGACCTCACTTCCAACAGTGATACCAGTGTCTGGCGATATGCTGCATTCAGGGTAGTTAAGAGGGGGTAGATACATTGTTATTGACACAATCACTGAATTTGACACATTCAGAATTTCTTGACTATCTGAGCTCAGTCTATATAAAACACGGCATATATACCTGCCTCCATCACCTTTCACAGCATTCCGTATTAAGAGTGTAATGCCACCGCCCTCTACTACGCTGTACCTTGATGGATCATCATCGACTATATAATTTCTACTCAGAACTATACCATCGTGTTCCCACTGGTAGGTAAGGTCGGTATGTCCTGATGGAAGACCAGATTCCATGCACATAAGCGTTGCTACCGGACCATTTGGACCAACGCCGGGGTATGAGGTTGTAACGCTTACTCTCTGTGCCATGACATAATATCCAAGGCGTCCAAACAAACCCAGGTACAGGACAGCTACATACAAAAGTTGATGAGAGCTGAAATGTTGATCATTTCGGCTAAGCAACATGATGAACTGTGATACCTACTTTGATAGGGTTGACACTGTTTAGAACCTGACTGCAGTTGTGTTGGTTTGCTATATTATCTAAAGACGGAAATAGACAGCATTTTATTCCATGATATGACCGTGATCTTCAATTGTTTACAAAGTCAGTGACCTGGAACCTGAAATTGGTTTGATCTGTGAATAGACCTTCAATAAACACGACATTTTCACGTTTGTACATTTAATACAATACGTAGTATTTATTATGATTTAAGTGTTCGTAAATCTTAGGTCTGCTTTACAATCATGAAAATGGTTAAATGTATACGATGACAGTTATTGTTAATCATTGAAGAAAAGCTAGTGTGACTGTAATTTATTCAAGAGTCTCACTTGATTGTCGGGAAAGGGATGTGATCTCAGAACTTCCGTAAATTAGTATCAATGAATAACATACAGATTTGTGTTTAATAGTCCTATAATAGTTAGGCATACTATCACCCTAGTTATTTGGCCTATTAGTTGTATAGAACGTAAAGGTCTTTGAATTGATGATGTAGAATGTATGTATTACAATTCACGTCGAACACTGATTAGCCACCGCATTACAATCAATCAGCTATTATTCATCGCCAGAAAACATATAGGGTGCACTACACTAAATGGTGTATCCCCTAACCTTAAGGGCAGTGTTTAAAGCTAGAATCGGAAAATATGCATGGCAAAATCCTCAATTAAAAAAACTTGACGGTAATACAATTGCGTAAATGCCTATGATTTTTGATTAATTATGATTAATGGGACATCACCTACATGCACCCTGACTATAAACTGTGAATATCATCTAGATAAATTTTGAGAGATCTCTCAAATTTGTGTTTTTTACTGGAAACATTGACGATTACGGCGGCATTTCCAAGCTCGTCAGAGAGGTAGTCAACTTCATGGGCGTATTTTGACAAATCGAGCAGGTTCACCTACCTATTTTTTTCACTTTTTGGTGAGAAAATGTGATCATCTTTCAGAAAAAATCACTCTACAAGGTCCAATTTCGCAATTTAGTGGTCTAACACAGAGTTTTATATCAGTGTTTTTGTACATAACCCTATGGAGCTCTATTTAGTAGTGTGACCCCTTAAGGGAATTCGGCCATATTTGACCCTTGACCTCATTATTAAGTAAAATTAGGTCAGAAATCAGCTGTTTTGAATTTTATTCGAGACAAATATTGTAAAACAAGGATTTTTCGACCAGAATGAGATTGTTTCGATCCAATTGTTGCCTTAATTTGACCTGTTTTGACGTGTTTTGTAAGTAAGCCTATTGGAAACTGTAATTCTATGCTATTTAGAGAGAAAAGGATGATTTTTAAACAAACCGCTGCCTTTCATCTCAGTCTGACCGGACAATGTCGGATCAAATGCAGCAGTCCTGCACAGTTTTAAGGTGCACCACTTGGGTAAAAAATGTCAAGTAAGCACTTTAATGGGGTACATGGGGGGGGGGGGGGGGGGGGGGGTGATACGGAGCATAAAAGTAACTTACTATGAAGCCTTGAGTAAAATTTGGCCACATTTGAAATATCTATGAAGTAAGCTTATTTTTTTTATTTTTTTTATTATTCCATGCATTGATGATGGATAGAGTAGGCTTAAGCTTATGTTGTGTTACTAAGTTAAGCTCAAGTTGTAAAATTATTTCAAGATGTGAGGGTCACATCCATGAAGGTATTGTGTATAATGCCTGCATTCTGGAGGCAAAACCATTTAACAGGTAAGTTAAATGATAAACAAGTCTGACCTGATTTATAAGTGTACATCTGCTCTGTTATTTTGTAGATAAATTCATCAAATTTGAACATTGGTGGGGAAAGTCACCAACGTTATCATTTTGGAATCTATTTTGATTATTTTTGTACAACAACACAGTGCATGTACCCTACCCCTGTCAGTAAAAACACACCTAGACATTCAATACAACAAGAATTTCTTTAAAAAGGATGAACGCTGTCCTGACAAGTATTTCTTTTAAAAAGGATTGTAGCTGTCCTCACAAAATGTAATATTGCTATGTTAATTTTGCTATCTTCAGTAGATAGCAGTTATCCATACATGACAAATTCCACTCATACATAATTATAACAACATGGAAATATCATTAAAATGATCACAAAATGTTCAAAAGGATTCAAGGTAACTATTCCAATACATTTCAAGTACATTCAGCACAATATCAATTTCCTTAAGGGAATTCGGCCATATTTGACCCTTGACCTCATTATTAAGTAAAATTAGGTCAGAAATCAGCTGTTTTGAATTTTATTCGAGACAAATATTGTAAAACAAGGATTTTTCGACCAGAATTCCGATACATTTCAAGTACATTCAGCACAATATCAATTTCCTTAAGGGTGCACTACACTAAATGGTGTATCCCCTAACCTTAAGGGCAGTGTTTAAAGCTAGAATCGGAAAATATGCATGGCAAAATCCTCAATTAAAAAAACTTGACGGTAATACAATTGCGTAAATGCCTATGATTTTTGATTAATTATGATTAATGGGACATCACCTACATGCACCCTGACTATAAACTGTGAATATCATCTAGATAAATTTTGAGAGATCTCTCAAATTTGTGTTTTTTACTGGAAACATTGACGATTACGGCGGCATTTCCAAGCTCGTCAGAGAGGTAGTCAACTTCATGGGCGTATTTTGACAAATCGAGCAGGTTCACCTACCTATTTTTTTCACTTTTTGGTGAGAAAATGTGATCATCTTTCAGAAAAAATCACTCTACAAGGTCCAATTTCGCAATTTAGTGGTCTAACACAGAGTTTTATATCAGTGTTTTTGTACATAACCCTATGGAGCTCTATTTAGTAGTGTGACCCCTTAAGGGAATTCGGCCATATTTGACCCTTGACCTCATTATTAAGTAAAATTAGGTCAGAAATCAGCTGTTTTGAATTTTATTCGAGACAAATATTGTAAAACAAGGATTTTTCGACCAGAATGAGATTGTTTCGATCCAATTGTTGCCTTAATTTGACCTGTTTTGACGTGTTTTGTAAGTAAGCCTATTGGAAACTGTAATTCTATGCTATTTAGAGAGAAAAGGATGATTTTTAAACAAACCGCTGCCTTTCATCTCAGTCTGACCGGACAATGTCGGATCAAATGCAGCAGTCCTGCACAGTTTTAAGGTGCACCACTTGGGTAAAAAATGTCAAGTAAGCACTTTAATGGGGTACATGGGGGGGGGGGGGTGATACGGAGCATAAAAGTAACTTACTATGAAGCCTTGAGTAAAATTTGGCCACATTTGAAATATCTATGAAGTAAGCTTATTTTTTTTATTTTTTTTATTATTCCATGCATTGATGATGGATAGAGTAGGCTTAAGCTTATGTTGTGTTACTAAGTTAAGCTCAAGTTGTAAAATTATTTCAAGATGTGAGGGTCACATCCATGAAGGTATTGTGTATAATGCCTGCATTCTGGAGGCAAAACCATTTAACAGGTAAGTTAAATGATAAACAAGTCTGACCTGATTTATAAGTGTACATCTGCTCTGTTATTTTGTAGATAAATTCATCAAATTTGAACATTGGTGGGGAAAGTCACCAACGTTATCATTTTGGAATCTATTTTGATTATTTTTGTACAACAACACAGTGCATGTACCCTACCCCTGTCAGTAAAAACACACCTAGACATTCAATACAACAAGAATTTCTTTAAAAAGGATGAACGCTGTCCTGACAAGTATTTCTTTTAAAAAGGATTGTAGCTGTCCTCACAAAATGTAATATTGCTATGTTAATTTTGCTATCTTCAGTAGATAGCAGTTATCCATACATGACAAATTCCACTCATACATAATTATAACAACATGGAAATATCATTAAAATGATCACAAAATGTTCAAAAGGATTCAAGGTAACTATTCCAATACATTTCAAGTACATTCAGCACAATATCAATTTCCTTAAGGGAATTCGGCCATATTTGACCCTTGACCTCATTATTAAGTAAAATTAGGTCAGAAATCAGCTGTTTTGAATTTTATTCGAGACAAATATTGTAAAACAAGGATTTTTCGACCAGAATTCCAATACATTTCAAGTACATTCAGCACAATATCAATTTCCTTAAGGGTGCACTACACTAAATGGTGTATCCCCTAACCTTAAGGGCAGTGTTTAAAGCTAGAATCGGAAAATATGCATGGCAAAATCCTCAATTAAAAAAACTTGACGGTAATACAATTGCGTAAATGCCTATGATTTTTGATTAATTATGATTAATGGGACATCACCTACATGCACCCTGACTATAAACTGTGAATATCATCTAGATAAATTTTGAGAGATCTCTCAAATTTGTGTTTTTTACTGGAAACATTGACGATTACGGCGGCATTTCCAAGCTCGTCAGAGAGGTAGTCAACTTCATGGGCGTATTTTGACAAATCGAGCAGGTTCACCTACCTATTTTTTTCACTTTTTGGTGAGAAAATGTGATCATCTTTCAGAAAAAATCACTCTACAAGGTCCAATTTCGCAATTTAGTGGTCTAACACAGAGTTTTATATCAGTGTTTTTGTACATAACCCTATGGAGCTCTATTTAGTAGTGTGACCCCTTAAGGGAATTCGGCCATATTTGACCCTTGACCTCATTATTAAGTAAAATTAGGTCAGAAATCAGCTGTTTTGAATTTTATTCGAGACAAATATTGTAAAACAAGGATTTTTCGACCAGAATGAGATTGTTTCGATCCAATTGTTGCCTTAATTTGACCTGTTTTGACGTGTTTTGTAAGTAAGCCTATTGGAAACTGTAATTCTATGCTATTTAGAGAGAAAAGGATGATTTTTAAACAAACCGCTGCCTTTCATCTCAGTCTGACCGGACAATGTCGGATCAAATGCAGCAGTCCTGCACAGTTTTAAGGTGCACCACTTGGGTAAAAAATGTCAAGTAAGCACTTTAATGGGGTACATGGGGGTGGGGGGGGGGGGGGGGGGTGGGGGGGGTGATACGGAGCATAAAAGTAACTTACTATGAAGCCTTGAGTAAAATTTGGCCACATTTGAAATATCTATGAAGTAAGCTTATTTTTTTTAATTATTTTTATTATTCCATGCATTGATGATGGATAGAGTAGGCTTAAGCTTATGTTGTGTTACTAAGTTAAGCTCAAGTTGTAAAATTATTTCAAGATGTGAGGGTCACATCCATGAAGGTATTGTGTATAATGCCTGCATTCTGGAGGCAAAACCATTTAACAGGTAAGTTAAATGATAAACAAGTCTGACGTGATTTATAAGTGTACATCTGCTCTGTTATTTTGTAGATAAATTCATCAAATTTGAACATTGGTGGGGAAAGTCACCAACGTTATCATTTTGGAATCTATTTTGATTATTTTTGTACAACAACACAGTGCATGTACCCTACCCCTGTCAGTAAAAACACACCTAGACATTCAATACAACAAGAATTTCTTTAAAAAGGATGAACGCTGTCCTGACAAGTATTTCTTTTAAAAAGGATTGTAGCTGTCCTCACAAAATGTAATATTGCTATGTTAATTTTGCTATCTTCAGTAGATAGCAGGTATCCATACATGACAAATTCCACTCATACATAATTATAACAACATGGAAATATCATTAAAATGATCACAAAATGTTCAAAAGGATTCAAGGTAACTATTCCAATACATTTCAAGTACATTCAGCACAATATCAATTTCCTTAAGGGAATTCGGCCATATTTGACCCTTGACCTCATTATTAAGTAAAATTAGGTCAGAAATCAGCTGTTTTGAATTTTATTCGAGACAAATATTGTAAAACAAGGATTTTTCGACCAGAATTCCAATACATTTCAAGTACATTCAGCACAATATCAATTTCCTTAAGGGTGCACTACACTAAATGGTGTATCCCCTAACCTTAAGGGCAGTGTTTAAAGCTAGAATCGGAAAATATGCATGGCAAAATCCTCAATTAAAAAAACTTGACGGTAATACAATTGCGTAAATGCCTATGATTTTTGATTAATTATGATTAATGGGACATCACCTACATGCACCCTGACTATAAACTGTGAATATCATCTAGATAAATTTTGAGAGATCTCTCAAATTTGTGTTTTTTACTGGAAACATTGACGATTACGGCGGCATTTCCAAGCTCGTCAGAGAGGTAGTCAACTTCATGGGCGTATTTTGACAAATCGAGCAGGTTCACCTACCTATTTTTTTCACTTTTTGGTGAGAAAATGTGATCATCTTTCAGAAAAAATCACTCTACAAGGTCCAATTTCGCAATTTAGTGGTCTAACACAGAGTTTTATATCAGTGTTTTTGTACATAACCCTATGGAGCTCTATTTAGTAGTGTGACCCCTTAAGGGAATTCGGCCATATTTGACCCTTGACCTCATTATTAAGTAAAATTAGGTCAGAAATCAGCTGTTTTGAATTTTATTCGAGACAAATATTGTAAAACAAGGATTTTTCGACCAGAATGAGATTGTTTCGATCCAATTGTTGCCTTAATTTGACCTGTTTTGACGTGTTTTGTAAGTAAGCCTATTGGAAACTGTAATTCTATGCTATTTAGAGAGAAAAGGATGATTTTTAAACAAACCGCTGCCTTTCATCTCAGTCTGACCGGACAATGTCGGATCAAATGCAGCAGTCCTGAACAGTTTTAAGGTGCACCACTTGGGTAAAAAATGTCAAGTAAGCACTTTAATGGGGTACATGGGGGGGGGGGGGGGGGGGGGGTGATACGGAGCATAAAAGTAACTTACTATGAAGCCTTGAGTAAAATTTGGCCACATTTGAAATATCTATGAAGTAAGCTTATTTTTTTTATTTTTTTTATTATTCCATGCATTGATGATGGATAGAGTAGGCTTAAGCTTATGTTGTGTTACTAAGTTAAGCTCAAGTTGTAAAATTATTTCAAGATGTGAGGGTCACATCCATGAAGGTATTGTGTATAATGCCTGCATTCTGGAGGCAAAACCATTTAACAGGTAAGTTAAATGATAAACAAGTCTGACGTGATTTATAAGTGTACATCTGCTCTGTTATTTTGTAGATAAATTCATCAAATTTGAACATTGGTGGGGAAAGTCACCAACGTTATCATTTTGGAATCTATTTTGATTATTTTTGTACAACAACACAGTGCATGTACCCTACCCCTGTCAGTAAAAACACACCTAGACATTCAATACAACAAGAATTTCTTTAAAAAGGATGAACGCTGTCCTGACAAGTATTTCTTTTAAAAAGGATTGTAGCTGTCCTCACAAAATGTAATATTGCTATGTTAATTTTGCTATCTTCAGTAGATAGCAGGTATCCATACATGACAAATTCCACTCATACATAATTATAACAACATGGAAATATCATTAAAATGATCACAAAATGTTCAAAAGGATTCAAGGTAACTATTCCAATACATTTCAAGTACATTCAGCACAATATCAATTTCCTTAAGGGAATTCGGCCATATTTGACCCTTGACCTCATTATTAAGTAAAATTAGGTCAGAAATCAGCTGTTTTGAATTTTATTCGAGACAAATATTGTAAAACAAGGATTTTTCGACCAGAATTCCAATACATTTCAAGTACATTCAGCACAATATCAATTTCCTTAAGGGTGCACTACACTAAATGGTGTATCCCCTAACCTTAAGGGCAGTGTTTAAAGCTAGAATCGGAAAATATGCATGGCAAAATCCTCAATTAAAAAAACTTGACGGTAATACAATTGCGTAAATGCCTATGATTTTTGATTAATTATGATTAATGGGACATCACCTACATGCACCCTGACTATAAACTGTGAATATCATCTAGATAAATTTTGAGAGATCTCTCAAATTTGTGTTTTTTACTGGAAACATTGACGATTACGGCGGCATTTCCAAGCTCGTCAGAGAGGTAGTCAACTTCATGGGCGTATTTTGACAAATCGAGCAGGTTCACCTACCTATTTTTTTCACTTTTTGGTGAGAAAATGTGATCATCTTTCAGAAAAAATCACTCTACAAGGTCCAATTTCGCAATTTAGTGGTCTAACACAGAGTTTTATATCAGTGTTTTTGTACATAACCCTATGGAGCTCTATTTAGTAGTGTGACCCCTTAAGGGAATTCGGCCATATTTGACCCTTGACCTCATTATTAAGTAAAATTAGGTCAGAAATCAGCTGTTTTGAATTTTATTCGAGACAAATATTGTAAAACAAGGATTTTTCGACCAGAATGAGATTGTTTCGATCCAATTGTTGCCTTAATTTGACCTGTTTTGACGTGTTTTGTAAGTAAGCCTATTGGAAACTGTAATTCTATGCTATTTAGAGAGAAAAGGATGATTTTTAAACAAACCGCTGCCTTTCATCTCAGTCTGACCGGACAATGTCGGATCAAATGCAGCAGTCCTGCACAGTTTTAAGGTGCACCACTTGGGTAAAAAATGTCAAGTAAGCACTTTAATGGGGTACATGGGGGGGGGGGGGGGGGGTGATACGGAGCATAAAAGTAACTTACTATGAAGCCTTGAGTAAAATTTGGCCACATTTGAAATATCTATGAAGTAAGCTTATTTTTTTTATTTTTTTTATTATTCCATGCATTGATGATGGATAGAGTAGGCTTAAGCTTATGTTGTGTTACTAAGTTAAGCTCAAGTTGTAAAATTATTTCAAGATGTGAGGGTCACATCCATGAAGGTATTGTGTATAATGCCTGCATTCTGGAGGCAAAACCATTTAACAGGTAAGTTAAATGATAAACAAGTCTGACCTGATTCGATCCAATTGTTGCCTTAATTTGACCTGTTTTGACGTGTTTTGTAAGTAAGCCTATTGGAAACTGTAATTCTATGCTATTTAGAGAGAAAAGGATGATTTTTAAACAAACCGCTGCCTTTCATCTCAGTCTGACCGGACAATGTCGGATCAAATGCAGCAGTCCTGCACAGTTTTAAGGTGCACCACTTGGGTAAAAAATGTCAAGTAAGCACTTTAATGGGGTACATGGGGGGGGGGGGGGGGGGGGGTGATACGGAGCATAAAAGTAACTTACTATGAAGCCTTGAGTAAAATTTGGCCACATTTGAAATATCTATGAAGTAAGCTTATTTATTTTTTATTTTTTATTATTCCATGCATTGATGATGGATAGAGTAGGCTTAAGCTTATGTTGTGTTACTAAGTTAAGCTCAAGTTGTAAAATTATTTCAAGATGTGAGGGTCACATCCATGAAGGTATTGTGTATAATGCCTGCATTCTGGAGGCAAAACCATTTAACAGGTAAGTTAAATGATAAACAAGTCTGACCTGATTTATAAGTGTACATCTGCTCTGTTATTTTGTAGATAAATTCATCAAATTTGAACATTGGTGGGGAAAGTCACCAACGTTATCATTTTGGAATCTATTTTGATTATTTTTGTACAACAACACAGTGCATGTACCCTACCCCTGTCAGTAAAAACACACCTAGACATTCAATACAACAAGAATTTCTTTAAAAAGGATGAACGCTGTCCTGACAAGTATTTCTTTTAAAAAGGATTGTAGCTGTCCTCACAAAATGTAATATTGCTATGTTAATTTTGCTATCTTCAGTAGATAGCAGTTATCCATACATGACAAATTCCACTCATACATAATTATAACAACATGGAAATATCATTAAAATGATCACAAAATGTTCAAAAGGATTCAAGGTAACTATTCCAATACATTTCAAGTACATTCAGCACAATATCAATTTCCTTAAGGGAATTCGGCCATATTTGACCCTTGACCTCATTATTAAGTAAAATTAGGTCAGAAATCAGCTGTTTTGAATTTTATTCGAGACAAATATTGTAAAACAAGGATTTTTCGACCAGAATGAGATTGTTTCGATCCAATTGTTGCCTTAATTTGACCTGTTTTGACGTGTTTTGTAATTAAGCCTATTGGAAACTGTAATTCTATGCTATTTAGAGAGAAAAGGATGATTTTTAAACAAACCGCTGCCTTTCATCTCAGTCTGACCGGACAATGTCGGATCAAATGCAGCAGTCCTGCACAGTTTTAAGGTGCACCACTTGGGTAAAAAATGTCAAGTAAGCACTTTAATGGGGTACATGGGGGGAGGGGGGTGATACGGAGCATAAAAGTAACTTACTATGAAGCCTTGAGTAAAATTTGGCCACATTTGAAATATCTATGAAGTAAGCTTATTTTTTTAATTTTTTTTATTATTCCATGCATTGAAGTTAAGCTCAAGTTGTAAAATTATTTCAAGATGTGAGGGTCACATCCATGAAGGTATTGTGTATAATGCCTGCATTCTGGAGGCAAAACCATTTAACAGGTAAGTTAAATGATAAACAAGTCTGACGTGATTTATAAGTGTACATCTGCTCTGTTATTTTGTAGATAAATTCATCAAATTTGAACATTGGTGGGGAAAGTCACCAACGTTATCATTTTGGAATCTATTTTGATTATTTTTGTACAACAACACAGTGCATGTACCCTACCCCTGTCAGTAAAAACACACCTAGACATTCAATACAACAAGAATTTCTTTAAAAAGGATGAACGCTGTCCTGACAAGTATTTCTTTTAAAAAGGATTGTAGCTGTCCTCACAAAATGTAATATTGCTATGTTAATTTTGCTATCTTCAGTAGATAGCAGGTATCCATACATGACAAATTCCACTCATACATAATTATAACAACATGGAAATATCATTAAAATGATCACAAAATGTTCAAAAGGATTCAAGGTAACTATTCCAATACATTTCAAGTACATTCAGCAAAATATCAATTTCCTTAAGGGAATTCGGCCATATTTGACCCTTGACCTCATTATTAAGTAAAATTAGGTCAGAAATCAGCTGTTTTGAATTTTATTCGAGACAAATATTGTAAAACAAGGATTTTTCGACCAGAATGAGATTGTTTCGATCCAATTGTTGCCTTAATTTGACCTGTTTTGACGTGTTTTGTAAGTAAGCCTATTGGAAACTGTAATTCTATGCTATTTAGAGAGAAAAGGATGATTTTTAAACAAACCGCTGCCTTTCATCTCAGTCTGACCGGACAATGTCGGATCAAATGCAGCAGTCCTGCACAGTTTTAAGGTGCACCACTTGGGTAAAAAATGTCAAGTAAGCACTTTAATGGGGTAGATGGGGGGGTGGGGGGTGATACGGAGCATAAAAGTAACTTACTATGAAGCCTTGAGTAAAATTTGGCCACATTTGAAATATCTATGAAGTAAGCTTATTTATTTTATTTTTTTTATTATTCCATGCATTGATGATGGATAGAGTAGGCTTAAGCTTATGTTGTGTTACTAAGTTAAGCTCAAGTTGTAAAATTATTTCAAGATGTGAGGATCACATCCATGAAGGTATTGTGTATAATGCCTGCATTCTGGAGGCAAAACCATTTAACAGGTAAGTTAAATGATAAACAAGTCTGACCTGATTTATAAGTGTACATCTGCTCTGTTATTTTGTAGATAAATTCATCAAATTTGAACATTGGTGGGGAAAGTCACCAACGTTATCATTTTGGAATCTATTTTGATTATTTTTGTACAACAACACAGTGCATGTACCCTACCCCTGTCAGTAAAAACACACCTAGACATTCAATACAACAAGAATTTCTTTAAAAAGGATGAACGCTGTCCTGACAAGTATTTCTTTTAAAAAGGATTGTAGCTGTCCTCACAAAATGTAATATTGCTATGTTAATTTTGCTATCTTCAGTAGATAGCAGGTATCCATACATGACAAATTCCACTCATACATAATTATAACAACATGGAAATATCATTACAATGATCACAAAATGTTCAAAAGGATTCAAGGTAACTATTCCAATACATTTCAAGTACATTCAGCACAATATCAATTTCCTTAAGGGAATTCGGCCATATTTGACCCTTGACCTCATTATTAAGTAAAATTAGGTCAGAAATCAGCTGTTTTGAATTTTATTCGAGACAAATATTGTAAAACAAGGATTTTTCGACCAGAATGAGATTGTTTCGATCCAATTGTTGCCTTAATTTGACCTGTTTTGACGTGTTTTGTAAGTAAGCCTATTGGAAACTGTAATTCTATGCTATTTAGAGAGAAAAGGATGATTTTTAAACAAACCGCTGCCTTTCATCTCAATCTGACCGGACAATGTCGGATCAAATGCAGCAGTCCTGCACAGTTTTAAGGTGCACCACTTGGGTAAAAAATGTCAAGTAAGCACTTTAATGGGGTACATGGGGGGGGGGGGGGGGGGGGGTGATACGGAGCATAAAAGTAACTTACTATGAAGCCTTGAGTAAAATTTGGCCACATTTGAAATATCTATGAAGTAAGCTTATTTTTTTATTATTTTTTATTATTCCATGCATTGATGATGGATAGAGTAGGCTTAAGCTTATGTTGTGTTACTAAGTTAAGCTCAAGTTGTAAAATTATTTCAAGATGTGAGGGTCACATCCATGAAGGTATTGTGTATAATGCCTGCATTCTGGAGGCAAAACCATTTAACAGGTAAGTTAAATGATAAACAAGTCTGACCTGATTTATAAGTGTACATCTGCTCTGTTATTTTGTAGATAAATTCATCAAATTTGAACATTGGTGGGGAAAGTCACCAACGTTATCATTTTGGAATCTATTTTGATTATTTTTGTACAACAACACAGTGCATGTACCCTACCCCTGTCAGTAAAAACACACCTAGACATTCAATACAACAAGAATTTCTTTAAAAAGGATGAACGCTGTCCTGACAAGTATTTCTTTTAAAAAGGATTGTAGCTGTCCTCACAAAATGTAATATTGCTATGTTAATTTTGCTATCTTCAGTAGATAGCAGGTATCCATACATGACAAATTCCACTCATACATAATTATAACAACATGGAAATATCATTAAAATGATCACAAAATGTTCAAAAGGATTCAAGGTAACTATTCCAATACATTTCAAGTACATTCAGCACAATATCAATTTCCTTAAGGGAATTCGGCCATATTTGACCCTTGACCTCATTATTAAGTAAAATTAGGTCAGAAATCAGCTGTTTTGAATTTTATTCGAGACAAATATTGTAAAACAAGGATTTTTCGACCAGAATGAGATTGTTTCGATCCAATTGTTGCCTTAATTTGACCTGTTTTGACGTGTTTTGTAAGTAAGCCTATTGGAAACTGTAATTCTATGCTATTTAGAGAGAAAAGATGATTTTTAAACAAACCGCTGCCTTTCATCTCAGTCTGACCGGACAATGTCGGATCAAATGCAGCAGTCCTGCACAGTTTTAAGGTGCACCACTTGGGTAAAAAATGTCAAGTAAGCACTTTAATGGGGTACATGGGGGGGGGGGGGGGGGGGGGGTGATACGGAGCATAAAAGTAACTTACTATGAAGCCTTGAGTAAAATTTGGCCACATTTGAAATATCTATGAAGTAAGCTTATTTTTTTTATTTTTTTTATTATTCCATGCATTGATGATGGATAGAGTAGGCTTAAGCTTATGTTGTGTTACTAAGTTAAGCTCAAGTTGTAAAATTATTTCAAGATGTGAGGGTCACATCCATGAAGGTATTGTGTATAATGCCTGCATTCTGGAGGCAAAACCATTTAACAGGTAAGTTAAATGATAAACAAGTCTGACCTGATTTATAAGTGTACATCTGCTCTGTTATTTTGTAGATAAATTCATCAAATTTGAACATTGGTGGGGAAAGTCACCAACGTTATCATTTTGGAATCTATTTTGATTATTTTTGTACAACAACACAGTGCATGTACCCTACCCCTGTCAGTAAAAACACACCTAGACATTCAATACAACAAGAATTTCTTTAAAAAGGATGAACGCTGTCCTGACAAGTATTTCTTTTAAAAAGGATTGTAGCTGTCCTCACAAAATGTAATATTGCTATGTTAATTTTGCTATCTTCAGTAGATAGCAGGTATCCATACATGACAAATTCCACTCATACATAATTATAACAACATGGAAATATCATTAAAATGATCACAAAATGTTCAAAAGGATTCAAGGCAACTATTCCAATACATTTCAAGTACATTCAGCACAATATCAATTTCCTTAAGGGAATTCGGCCATATTTGACCCTTGACCTCATTATTAAGTAAAATTAGGTCAGAAATCAGCTGTTTTGAATTTTATTCGAGACAAATATTGTAAAACAAGGATTTTTCGACCAGAATGAGATTGTTTCGATCCAATTGTTGCCTTAATTTGACCTGTTTTGACGTGTTTTGTAAGTAAGCCTATTGGAAACTGTAATTCTATGCTATTTAGAGAGAAAAGGATGATTTTTAAACAAACCGCTGCCTTTCATCTCAGTCTGACCGGACAATGTCGGATCAAATGCAGCAGTCCTGCACAGTTTTAAGGTGCACCACTTGGGTAAAAAATGTCAAGTAAGCACTTTAATGGGGTACATGGGGGGGGGGGGGGGGGGTGATACGGAGCATAAAAGTAACTTACTATGAAGCCTTGAGTAAAATTTGGCCACATTTGAAATATCTATGAAAAGTAAGCTTTTTTTTTTATTTATTTTTATTATTCCATGCATTGATGATGGATAGAGTAGGCTTAAGCTTATGTTGTGTTACTAAGTTAAGCTCAAGTTGTAAAATTATTTCAAGATGTGAGGGTCACATCCATGAAGGTATTGTGTATAATGCCTGCATTCTGGAGGCAAAACCATTTAACAGGTAAGTTAAATGATAAACAAGTCTGACCTGATTTATAAGTGTACATCTGCTCTGTTATTTTGTAGATAAATTCATCAAATTTGAACATTGGTGGGGAAAGTCACCAACGTTATCATTTTGGAATCTATTTTGATTATTTTTGTACAACAACACAGTGCATGTACCCTACCCCTGTCAGTAAAAACACACCTAGACATTCAATACAACAAGAATTTCTTTAAAAAGGATGAACGCTGTCCTGACAAGTATTTCTTTTAAAAAGGATTGTAGCTGTCCTCACAAAATGTAATATTGCTATGTTAATTTTGCTATCTTCAGTAGATAGCAGGTATCCATACATGACAAATTCCACTCATACATAATTATAACAACATGGAAATATCATTAAAATGATCACAAAATGTTCAAAAGGATTCAAGGTAACTATTCCAATACATTTCAAGTACATTCAGCACAATATCAATTTCCTTAAGGGAATTCGGCCATATTTGACCCTTGACCTCATTATTAAGTAAAATTAGGTCAGAAATCAGCTGTTTTGAATTTTATTCGAGACAAATATTGTAAAACAAGGATTTTTCGACCAGAATGAGATTGTTTCGATCCAATTGTTGCCTTAATTTGACCTGTTTTGACGTGTTTTGTAAGTAAGCCTATTGGAAACTGTAATTCTATGCTATTTAGAGAGAAAAGGATGATTTTTAAACAAACCGCTGCCTTTCATCTCAGTCTGACCGGACAATGTCGGATCAAATGCAGCAGTCCTGCACAGTTTTAAGGTGCACCACTTGGGTAAAAAATGTCAAGTAAGCACTTTAATGGGGTACATGGGGGGGGGGGGGGTGATACGGAGCATAAAAGTAACTTACTATGAAGCCTTGAGTAAAATTTGGCCACATTTGAAATATCTATGAAGTAAGCTTATTTTTTTTATTTTTTTTATTATTCCATGCATTGATGATGGATAGAGTAGGCTTAAGCTTATGTTGTGTTACTAAGTTAAGCTCAAGTTGTAAAATTATTTCAAGATGTGAGGGTCACATCCATGAAGGTATTGTGTATAATGCCTGCATTCTGGAGGCAAAACCATTTAACAGGTAAGTTAAATGATAAACAAGTCTGACCTGATTTATAAGTGTACATCTGCTCTGTTATTTTGTAGATAAATTCATCAAATTTGAACATTGGTGGGGAAAGTCACCAACGTTATCATTTTGGAATCTATTTTGATTATTTTTGTACAACAACACAGTGCATGTACCCTACCCCTGTCAGTAAAAACACACCTAGACATTCAATACAACAAGAATTTCTTTAAAAAGGATGAACGCTGTCCTGACAAGTATTTCTTTTAAAAAGGATTGTAGCTGTCCTCACAAAATGTAATATTGCTATGTTAATTTTGCTATCTTCAGTAGATAGCAGGTATCCATACATGACAAATTCCACTCATACATAATTATAACAACATGGAAATATCATTAAAATGATCACAAAATGTTCAAAAGGATTCAAGGTAACTATTCCAATACATTTCAAGTACATTCAGCACAATATCAATTTCCTTAAGGGAATTCGGCCATATTTGACCCTTGACCTCATTATTAAGTAAAATTAGGTCAGAAATCAGCTGTTTTGAATTTTATTCGAGACAAATATTGTAAAACAAGGATTTTTCGACCAGAATGAGATTGTTTCGATCCAATTGTTGCCTTAATTTGACGTGTTTTGACGTGTTTTGTAAGTAAGCCTATTGGAAACTGTAATTCTATGCTATTTAGAGAGAAAAGGATGATTTTTAAACAAACCGCTGCCTTTCATCTCAGTCTGACCGGACAATGTCGGATCAAATGCAGCAGTCCTGCACAGTTTTAAGGTGCACCACTTGGTAAAAAATGTCAAGTAAGCACTTTAATGGGGTACATGGGGGGGGGGGGGGGGGGTGATACGGAGCATAAAAGTAACTTACTATGAAGCCTTGAGTAAAATTTGGCCACATTTGAAATATCTATGAAGTAAGCTTATTTTTTTATTTTTTTTTATTATTCCATGCATTGATGATGGATAGAGTAGGCTTAAGCTTATGTTGTGTTACTAAGTTAAGCTCAAGTTGTAAAATTATTTCAAGATGTGAGGGTCACATCCATGAAGGTATTGTGTATAATGCCTGCATTCTGGAGGCAAAACCATTTAACAGGTAAGTTAAATGATAAACAAGTCTGACCTGATTTATAAGTGTACATCTGCTCTGTTATTTTGTAGATAAATTCATCAAATTTGAACATTGGTGGGGAAAGTCACCAACGTTATCATTTTGGAATCTATTTTGATTATTTTTGTACAACAACACAGTGCATGTACCCTACCCCTGTCAGTAAAAACACACCTAGACATTCAATACAACAAGAATTTCTTTAAAAAGGATGAACGCTGTCCTGACAAGTATTTCTTTTAAAAAGGATTGTAGCTGTCCTCACAAAATGTAATATTGCTATGTTAATTTTGCTATCTTCAGTAGATAGCAGGTATCCATACATGACAAATTCCACTCATACATAATTATAACAACATGGAAATATCATTAAAATGATCACAAAATGTTCAAAAGGATTCAAGGTAACTATTCCAATACATTTCAAGTACATTCAGCACAATATCAATTTCCTTAAGGGAATTCGGCCATATTTGACCCTTGACCTCATTATTAAGTAAAATTAGGTCAGAAATCAGCTGTTTTGAATTTTATTCGAGACAAATATTGTAAAACAAGGATTTTTCGACCAGAATGAGATTGTTTCGATCCAATTGTTGCCTTAATTTGACCTGTTTTGACGTGTTTTGTAAGTAAGCCTATTGGAAACTGTAATTCTATGCTATTTAGAGAGAAAAGGATGATTTTTAAACAAACCGCTGCCTTTCATCTCAGTCTGACCGGACAATGTCGGATCAAATGCAGCAGTCCTGCACAGTTTTAAGGTGCACCACTTGGGTAAAAAATGTCAAGTAAGCACTTTAATGGGGTACATGGGGGGGGGGGGGGGAGGGGGGGGGGGTGATACGGAGCATAAAAGTAACTTACTATGAAGCCTTGAGTAAAATTTGGCCACATTTGAAATATCTATGAAGTAAGCTTATTTTTTTTATTTTTTTTATTATTCCATGCATTGATGATGGATAGAGTAGGCTTAAGCTTATGTTGTGTTACTAAGTTAAGCTCAAGTTGTAAAATTATTTCAAGATGTGAGGGTCACATCCATGAAGGTATTGTGTATAATGCCTGCATTCTGGAGGCAAAACCATTTAACAGGTAAGTTAAATGATAAACAAGTCTGACCTGATTTATAAGTGTACATCTGCTCTGTTATTTTGTAGATAAATTCATCAAATTTGAACATTGGTGGGGAAAGTCACCAACGTTATCATTTTGGAATCTATTTTGATTATTTTTGTACAACAACACAGTGCATGTACCCTACCCCTGTCAGTAAAAACACACCTAGACATTCAATACAACAAGAATTTCTTTAAAAAGGATGAACGCTGTCCTGACAAGTATTTCTTTTAAAAAGGATTGTAGCTGTCCTCACAAAATGTAATATTGCTATGTTAATTTTGCTATCTTCAGTAGATAGCAGGTATCCATACATGACAAATTCCACTCATACATAATTATAACAACATGGAAATATCATTAAAATGATCACAAAATGTTCAAAAGGATTCAAGGTAACTATTCCAATACATTTCAAGTACATTCAGCACAATATCAATTTCCTTAAGGGAATTCGGCCATATTTGACCCTTGACCTCATTATTAAGTAAAATTAGGTCAGAAATCAGCTGTTTTGAATTTTATTCGAGACAAATATTGTAAAACAAGGATTTTTCGACCAGAATTCCAATACATTTCAAGTACATTCAGCACAATATCAATTTCCTTAAGGGTGCACTACACTAAATGGTGTATCCCCTAACCTTAAGGGCAGTGTTTAAAGCTAGAATCGGAAAATATGCATGGCAAAATCCTCAATTAAAAAAACTTGACGGTAATACAATTGCGTAAATGCCTATGATTTTTGATTAATTATGATTAATGGGACATCACCTACATGCACCCTGACTATAAACTGTGAATATCATCTAGATAAATTTTGAGAGATCTCTCAAATTTGTGTTTTTTACTGGAAACATTGACGATTACGGCGGCATTTCCAAGCTCGTCAGAGAGGTAGTCAACTTCATGGGCGTATTTTGACAAATCGAGCAGGTTCACCTACCTATTTTTTTCACTTTTTGGTGAGAAAATGTGATCATCTTTCAGAAAAAATCACTCTACAAGGTCCAATTTCGCAATTTAGTGGTCTAACACAGAGTTTTATATCAGTGTTTTTGTACATAACCCTATGGAGCTCTATTTAGTAGTGTGACCCCTATATATTAGTAGATGTCAAAAGTCTAGACCATCAATTCATGCCTTTAAGAATATGATTCAAGATACTATAAAGCTTGAGTATGAGTGCGCACAAAGACTGTCAAAACTTGATATGCATGCAGAAATGGGACAGTCCCAAACCGTCTCAAGTAAAACCTTTGGGTCAACGTTTGTAATCATGTTTCCGCAATCGATACGTATTATTATGAATGTACATGTATATCACCACGACAGCGAACCTGTTTAAAATATTTATAATTTGTTTAATACCCGTCGTATCAGCCTATTATTTCTATGTATATCACCATGTTTCGCATTTTGATACATATTATTATGAATTGTATAATAATATGCATTTGTATTACTCTGCATTTTTATACTATTTTGTATCTGTTAATGTCCTTCTGTTGTTGCAAGTTAAACAATTTTTTTTTTAAAGAACACTGATATTAATGTCCAATATTTTACGTGCGATTTATGACATGTTATGATGTTCAATCATAACAAATGAGATACTAAACATCGGCCGGGTGCACCAATGTGCAATTGTTGGTCTTGCAATTTTTTATTGATTTGCTTGTATTTTTATTATTTTATGATGTATCATATTGTAAAGCGCTCTGAGGGATTGTGATCCACAGTGCGCTATATAAACACTGTTTTTATTATTATTATTATTATTAGCTGTGGAATAGCGCTACCTCGGTAGTAAATGAGCCGTAACACACAATTTGTGAGCACCAAACCGGTGGAAGCTACTAGGCTAGTAACTGGCGAGTAATTTACGCTAAATCTTATACCTGACCGGACCCAAGAGTAAGTTTTAAGCCACAACAAGTCAATCGATGTGGCAGTGGCGTTAATTTGTTGTGGACATTGGAGAGGATTGTTCGCTGATGCGGCAGGACCAAATGCGCTTGCATTCACAAGGAGTGTCTATCTGAGTTGGGATGTGACCCCCTCATAAGCTGAAAGATTTTGTATTTTTGAAACTCCATTTATGCAATTTGGTGAATACTTTAGTAAAAATTTAGATGAACTCCTTTTGCCCATTCAAACACTAATCGTACCGATTTGTGACCAATTGTGACCAAAATGTACTAATTCGTCGGTCTCATCACATACAGATCTATTCGACGTCACTTTTTGTTTGAGAAAAAATGTTTTCACATACAGATCTATAAGTTTAATACCATATAAATTAATGTTCATTAAAAGATTAGCGTAAATAATTCACTAAGATAAATTTGTTAAAGTGTTTTCTTGATATAAAAGCCGTTCAGACAAATTCATCAAGAAATGAATGAGCTATAAGCCAAATCCAAGTGGTGCGTTGAATAGATCTGTATGTGATGGGGTTTTTTACGGTGCATGGGATAGATCTGTATGTGATGAGACCGACGAATTGTCCAAGGATTTTAAATAATGACTAAATAAATAAATAAATAAATAAACTTATTATTGTTTTTATTAATTAAAAACTGATAAAGCCACCAAAGTTTCAACATTAATGTGAGTGGAAGGGTAGAAGAACAAAAAAATGAAAGCATATAGTGCCGTGCGTGGGGATCGAACCAGGGTTCTGTGGTTCACATTCGAAGGAAAAGGTATCCACGCCACGGAAGTATTTGTGTTAAGAGATGTGTTATAATTGTATGTACCAATAAACTACTTGTTTCCATCGGGTGCTTGTCTTTGTCATTAAAATTGTGCTTTTGGTGCAATATTTGTATGTGCCCCTCGCCCAAAAAATGTTTGTAATGTCATGATAGTCCTTGTTTTTGAAAAAGCGGTAAACAACTTCGAAATTTGTGACCAAAAAAATGGCGTCATTTTTTGTCCGGAACACAGGCCGACTCAATGTGATTCTTTATGTACACTCACCTATGGCCTAGCGAGTGACGACACATTTTAAATATTACGGAGGACCATATACGTCAAAATGTTAAAGTAAAATAGGCCTATAGGTTAATACTTGGAATACATGGCATATGCGACAATAAATTTTGTAAGGGGACGATGCTGATTAAAGTGGATATTTACCTCGCTGGTTACTATTCTTTTGTTACTCGCCAATTTTTCTCTCAGAATTACATCGTTAGTAAGTTACGTTACAGTAAGGGCATAACTACTAGGGAGGTAGCTTACCTCCCTGTTAAGTTATGCCAGTTTCGTGCACTCGGCACTCGGCCGATAGTTATGATAGTGCAAAGCAGTTCACCAACCCATGGTGTTTATAATGAGACACAAAACCTTAAAAACACAGTCATGATAGTAGCAAACATAGATATACAGCGTGTCCAAAAAACGGGTTCAAAAGTTTGCGAGCTTATAACAAAATTAGTAGAGATTAAGGATAGTTTATATTTAGGGATATCAAGCAAAATATACTTGACTTTAATTGGGTAAATTTGGAGACCAATCCAATGTAAACTTTTATATAAAGATTTGAATAGAGCGTGGTCAGAACCCATTTGTCACGATTTAAGGAATAAACCACCCATGCGTTGCATGAAACTGTGCGTTATGTGCAGTATTCCCGGCATGGGTTTATTCTCCGAAAGAACTCTTAGAACATTTACAAAACAGCATTTTCATATTGCAATCCAATTCAGTCAACAATGATATATGACGGTGTAGTGCGACATTTGGGACAGTCATGGTCCGTCAGAATCAATCGATATTGCGTCACAAAATTGACTGAGGGTACTGAGGGTGACACAGGGGTGCGTCATGGTACATGAGAAAGTGACGCACCTTGGCAAAGTGACGCAGCATTCCCGCGGGTCGTAAAGCGCGTCGTCTAACTGACATGTGCATTATTAAGTACAATATCAAAACAAAGACCGTCTTAGCAAGGACAAATGGATGGGGTTCAAGGGGTATGGGCATGGAGTAGTAAAATAATGGTTTGGGTTTGTTTGATATAACATGTATAACGCATCTCAATGTCTGGTCCCTGTTTATTCCTCTCTTGCATCAGGTGTTTGTATATTAAATTGGTCGTAATACTAAGAACACACGTGAAATGAGTCCAAAACGGGTGGCAAGTTTAGTGATGACAAAAAGGAGCCGAATACTGTGTGACCCTCCAGGGCATAAAACGTGAGTACTTCTCAGCTGCCTGGTATTTTACTGCACCATTATACTCATCTTTTACATTCGTGAGATTCACTGTCAATCACAATGTAGGCCCTATGGCAAATGTAAGCATCTACTCCTTATCGTTTAACCATTTTCTACAAAGTTGAAAGCTTGTCGCGTGAAAAGACAAAACGGTAACTTAGGTATCAGCAGATTAGGGAGATTGAGAATTTGAGATAGACACGAAGTTTTGTAAATGAATGGCCTGGTTTTATTTGCGATAAAATAATCTGTTCCCAGCCAGTTCTCGCATACTACACCAACTGTGTTGCTTTTTGCCAATTTTAATGTATCATAAGCGCCACCAAGCTATTTCTTTTCAACTTCAAAGTGGCTTCAGAAACCAGAGGGCGATATTTATCATGCAAATTTTCTATTCAGTAACCTTGAATACATGTAAAAGGTATACAATTTGGAATATGTTTGTGATTGTTTTGGCGAATTCTGTGTTGGGTCAACCTCGTATTTGTTGAATAAAATATGCCATGGTTGGATGAATACTAGTTTGCTTTCATAACTGACTGATGTTTTGATTGACTAAGTAGCGGCCCACGAATTGACGTGTGCAGTGTTCCCTAATTTGAGACTAGTGCTAGTAAAGAACAGAAAATGCGCTATAAGTAGATTGTTCAGTATTCGGATTGGGCGATTTTCTTTCATGTATAGAAGTGATTAAAACACATTTGGGCGAGATTTGTAATAGGTTAAGTTTGGTGAATAACTTTTGACTGCAAATTTGCCCTTTATATCATTTTGGGTAATTTTATTATCACGGCAATGCTTTGAAATGGACTTTATATTTAGATAATATAATGGCATATATTTGTCCGTTTATATTTGCTACCTCGATGTTCATGCACCTGTAACGGCTTTGAAACCAGTTTTACCACCACAGAGTATTCAATAAACCATCAGAGTCATGCAATAGGTATGCCCAACCTTTTGTTACTGGGTGGAATCACACTTGATAATGAACCACTAATGACTAAACAACAATATTCGACACCACACGTCATCTGAAACGCGTGCCTACCTTCTACCTGACCCGTTGTTCAATGTACAATTCTCTACAGCCACACAACCGATCTGCCACTGGTTTGAGTCCAATAAGACCCGGCTAGATTTCAATAATGCAGAGGACGTGACCATACATTGCGTGAAATATGCCATACGGGGTAAGAAAGCAGCTCGTCCAGGTGCTCAATACTCATGTGTGCTACAAGAGGTTCAAGTGGACTATGGAATCTTCATGGATTTATATCGCCATAAGCGTATTAGCCGCGCTTCTGTATGTAACATGTGTATCAGCAATACCATCCACCATCGTTGTTACTTCTGATGCAACAGAACATACGAAGGAGGGAGATGACTTACAACTAACTTGCCTTATAACAGTAACATCTACTGAAACTCTTAACTATGTAAAATGGAGTAGAAGTGGCATCGTCTTCAGTGATTTTGAAAGTCTTGTCAAAGTAGACCCTCTAGACCGGTTATCCATATTAGAAACAATACAGGACACATTCCGTGCATATACTTTACGTATAGCAGGTGTTCAGACACCGGACAGTGGAATGTACTCATGTCATGTAGGCTTCACAGATGACAATGGTTCACCTAGTGAAATATCCAGAAGCCTGTCATTCTCCGTTGTCTACTACACTCCACCATCTACGTCTCCGCAGTGTGAAACTGAAGTCGATGTACAGAATGTAACTATCGGTGATCTCATTCGCCTAACATGTGCAAGTCAAAAAGGTAACCCCATTGTCAATGTTACATGGACGCGTTTTTCTCCATCTGGAGATATGGAGGATATACCAGTGACACAGCTGAACCACGGTAGAGACTTAACACTCTTGGTGTACTCCTTCTTTGTGCTTGAGGAGCATAACGGTAACACGATGACCTGCAATATTAGAAGCTCTGTATTTCCAAATTTCCAACGAAACTGTACTATCGGCCCATTTGTAGTAACAGATTTGGCTACAACAACAATAACTACAACAGCAACAACAACAGCAACAACAACGACATCAACAACGACGACAACACAAACGTGGCTTCCAACTAGCGAATCGATGTCAACAACGCTGCGCAGACCGTCAATGCAAACAACAGGTGCTCTGTCTAGCGCCAGAAGAACTGAAACAACGACTTCTTTACCAGTTTCAATTAGTAGTGACGGCCATACATCCAACATGATAAATGTATCGACAGATTATATAACGACTAATCGGTCTTTCTCCTCGACCTTCCCATCGAATCGCACTACCATAATGTCTACCACCACATCTGCGGTAATGGACTATTCCGCCTTGCCAACAACTTCACATCGTCCAACTCTTTTACTTACCAGTCCTCTTCCTTCCACGCCATGGATGTTCTCATCGTTTATCATGATATCGGTAGTCACAGCATCTGCTTTGATTATGTTCTTGTTAATTTGCAATGTTGTCATGATGACCAGGGCATTCATTAATACTAATAAAACTCAAAGAGTTGTCAGAAGAACCATTCGATTACGAAGTATCCATCGAAATAGAAACAATGATAGGAATTCAGATAATCAAAGTGAGGCATAAATGATATACTTGTTGCAAAAACAAATGGCCTGTGCAATAATGTGCACTTGAATGGTGTATTTACTATTTTCTCTTTGCATGCTTTGGGACACACTTTAGAAACACTCAAACCTCAACACTCTTCTTATCACATCAATACATGAAGATTTGTAGCTTAATTCTTATACATACTCGTAGATTTCTGTTATCCGATATCACTGAGACCCTAGTAGTTTTAGTTTAAGGTGACAGAAATTAGTAGGGCTGCACTAAGTGTCGGAGCGAGGAGCAGTGCTCCGATCCAAGATATGACACAGAATCATGAAGAAATCACGCAATCTTATTCGCGATCCAATTTGTTTTTTTCTGTTAATAGTAGGTATAGCACCCAAAAAATTCAAATGCACTGAAAGTGTACAAAATTAGTCTCATGTTGTAGATAATTGCAAAAGTAGAAATTTGGCAAAAAAATCATGCAAAAAGGTTGTACGGTTCTCAAGATGTTGTCCATTGATTATTGGAAAATATGACCGGAAATCTGCCAAAGAGTGCCATTTATGGTCAAAACTGACATTTTAGCAAGTTTACACCCTTTTAATTATAAAACTATGTACATACAGTAGCTACAAAACACAGATGCAAGGTACTGGCCATAGGTTTATCCATTTCTATTAAAATCAGACATGATATTTATTTCATATTTGTACAGCAGACTCCAGAATATGCCATTTTATTCAAAATTCATAATCGCAACTCTGAAAATCGTCAAAAAATGACTACATGTGACAAGACATATATTAAAATGTAAAATTTAGTTAATTATCTCATTAAATATGCAAATGAGCTCATTATGTATTCAAATTTGGCATATATGCAAATTATGTCAGTTTGATTCGCATTTTGTTTACATAAGTTTATTCCTGAATATATTCTCTAGCCATTTCCAGTATGTTGCTATCGATCAGTGCAATTGCTGTGGAGAGGTCTGCAGTAAGCTACCATAATAAGCTTATTCTGTGTTTTGGTGTTTTTTTCTGGTGTGATGCATTCAATGGATATACAAACTAAGCATATCAGCCAAAAGTAGAGAGTTTTTACTAGCATCTGGTACCTTCTACCTTTCAAATTGGGCCTTCAAATTTTCAAATCGGGCAATTATATCAAAACTTAGAGCAAATTCCCAAACATTATGTAACTAGCCACAACTCAGCCGAATAACATTCGATTGATATGTATGACCCAGGGTCATGTACAGAGAGGTCATAGCTACCATATATAGCAAGCTCAGTGCCAAATAAGGAGTGCATCATAACAGAATGGTCAATTATTTGTATGGGTGTTTTTCAATGCTGAGCTGCATTGCTTAGTGTGGGCTGTCAATGGGACCCAAGTGTGTGACTTTCAGGCAAGGAATAAAAAGTACTTGCAAAGATTTTTTTTTTTAAATTAAATACTTCCAGGTGTAGAATAATCACAAAACTTCAGATTCAGATAGAGAAGAGATCAATCTAATTAATGGTGAAGAGTGTACATTTATAAATTATTAAGTTTTTTCAAACCAGTCCATTAAGTTTTGCCTGAAAACAAGTAAATTCACCTGAGTGTGCACACACTCTGTGTGGCAGACCCTAGTGTAGCGAATGTGCTATACCTATTAATAGTCCACCTGACGAACACTTTATGCAGCCTTGATTTTAGTCACTTTTTGATTTCTAAAACTGCCATGACGTGCCAAAGTTTGTGAACACGGGTAATAATTTCACGACGAAAAAAGAGTTCAAGATGTAAATTGTGTCAAATCTATGAGTTGAAAAAATATTGGTGTTAAAGAACACAATCAATTCATGGTATCGTTGCGTTCATACAATTTGTATTATTCTTATAAAAGTATAATGCGGATATGACACTTATCATCCCTTACAGGGTGGTTCAATAAAACGTTGACGTTTTTTGAAGCCATTTTTTTGTGAAATTCTGTAGATTTAAAAAAATCAAAAACAAAATCAATATTTATCAACTATATGATCTTGACCATCTATGCTGAAAATATCGTTACAAATAACCTTACGATTGCAAAATAACAACTATATGAACAAAGTCTGTCCCATTTCACTCTGTCCACGGGTACTGGTTTCGCGACGTTAATGCATCCAACTAAGATTTGACGATCCCGCCAAGTAAAACCATGTGTAATTGTTAACGTCTTATAACTATCTATTCATGTGTGAAATCAATACGTAATTATAATACCACGAGTGACCCTAATTAGAATTATTGATTTTCATAGATTGGAAGTGTAATTGTCTAATACTCTATGCCTTAAAAGTGACGATACCATTTAATGTTATCTTGCTAAGTTGCTGGTCATTTCCCGTAGACTTACCCGTAGACAAAGATATTTTGGATAGATTCTCTTCAAATAGCTAATGCCGCCATAGCATTTATTAACATTGAGATTTTCAGCATTTTTTTTGTTTTTGAGGAATATGTAAAAAAAATTAAACCAAATCCCAAATTTTGATGGCGGGATCTTCAAATCTTAGATTACTTGCATGAAATTCATCATTCAGTATTCAATGTAACGTCGCGAAATCAGTACCCGTGGACAGAGTGAAATGGGACAGACTTTGTTCAAATAGCTGTTATTTTGCAACCGTAAGGTTATTTGTAACGATATTTTCAGCATAGATGGTCAAGATCATATACATGTAGTTGATAAATATTGAAGTTTTTTTTTTTTTTTAATCTACAGAATTTCAACAAAATGGCTTCAAAAATCTGTCAACGTTTTAAAGAACCACCCTGTATATCACTGTATAAATGTTCAACTTACCAAAGCGGTATGTATTATTAACGTTTGTTTCTTAGGCTATACTACAATTATAATTTGAATATGATAGCTAACGAAATAACTATTACACTTATAGTAGTACAACCATAGATAGATAATTCGTAATGGCCTGTTCATTAATAATAATCATTTTCATTCACTTTATAATGTTTATCATGCTGTACTTTCTCTCTCTCATTCTCTCTCTCCCCCTCCCCCTCCCCCTCTCCCCTCCCCCCCCCCCCCCCCCCCCCCCCCCCCCCCTTCTCTCTCTCTCTCTTTCTTTCTCTGGTCAGATCGGCGCCCTAGAGAACTGATGTGCCCTTCACGAGAGCTCGCCAGCCTTTCCCGTCTCTTGCCTTTGATGAAGCAATTGCTACACCTTCTCCTGTCCGTTTCTTTATATCATCTGACCATGCTGTGGGCGACCTCTTCCTCTACATCCTTCTACTGTCCCTTGAATAATTTGCTTTTCGATGCTCTTCTCCTTTCTCATGATGTGACCAAAATAGCCTCCGTTCCTTATGGTGTCTGACAGGACTAGTGGGGATTATTGAGGAAGGTGCGATATTGGCTTATTAGCGCATTAGCGCAATTTTGCAAATGTCGCTAATTGCACCAAGTTAGCGTGTAAGATCAATGTAAATTAGCGTTAATTGCAGTGCTAGTACAAATGTGCGCTAATGCGCTAAAAACACATTAGTTTTTAGCGCAATTAGCGCGATATCCCGTGTTCCTAGCGTTGTACGCGCTAAAGTGCAATTTCTGAAGATGAACCAAGTCTAGGAGTCGCGCAATTAGCGCTAATAGCGCTAATAGCGCTAATTGCACTTGATTAGCGTTGTAATCGCTAAAGTGCAATTTCTGAGGATGAACCAAGTCTAGGAGTCGCGCAATTAGCGCTAATAGCGCTAATTGCACTTGATTAGCGGTCTTGCGCTAATAACGCTAATTGCACTTGGTTAGCACTCTGCCGCAATTAGCGCAATTAGCGCGATATCCCGTGTTCCTAGCGTTGTAATCGCTAAAGTGCAATTTCTGAAGATGAACCAAGTCTAGGAGTCGCGCAATTAGCGCTAATAGCGCTAATAGCGCTAATTGCACTTGATTAACGTTGTAATCGCTAAAGTGCAATTTCTGAGGATGAACCAAGTCTAGTAATCGCGCAATTAGCGCTAATAGCGCTAATAGCGCTAATTGCACTTGATTAGCGGTCTTGCGCTAATAACGCTAATTGCACTTGGTTAGCACTCTGCCGCAATTAGCGCAATTAGCGCGATATCCCGTGTTCCTAGCGTTGTAATCGCTAAAGTGCAATTTCTGAAGATGAACCAAGTCTAGGAGTCGCGCAATTAGCGCTAATAGCGCTAATAGCGCTAATTGCACTTGATTAGCGTTGTAATCGCTAAAGTGCAATTTCTGAGGATGAACCAAGTCTAGGAGTCGCGCAATTAGCGCTAATAGCGCTAATTGCACTTGATTAGCGGTCTTGCGCTAATAACGCTAATTGCACTTGGTTAGCACTCTGCCGCAATTAGCGCAATTAGCGCGATATCCCGTGTTCCTAGCGTTGTAATCGCTAAAGTGCAATTTCTGAAGATGAACCAAGTCTAGGAGTCGCGCAATTAGCGCTAATAGCGCTAATAGCGCTAATTGCACTTGATTAGCGTTGTAATCGCTAAAGTGCAATTTCTGAAGATGAACCAAGTCTAGGAGTCGCGCAATTAGCGCTAATAGCGCTAATAGCGCTAATTGCACTTGATTAGCGGTCTTGCGCTAATAACGCTAATTGTACTTGATTGGCACTTTGGTGTGATTCGTGTGTCCTCCGGAACCCTGCGGGGCTCTATATAAACATGCTCCGTTAACACAACCTTTTTAGAGATACCCTGTATAATTATGATTTGCTTTAGTGAAAAAATAATGCATAATAGCGTTTTTAGCACTTACTTGCAAAATTAGCGATAATAGCGTTTTTAGCACCACCGATGCTATTAGCGCTATTAGCGCTATTAGCGCTCATGATGCAATTAGCGCTATTAGCGCTATTAGCGCTAATTGCGCGATGGCATACCTCAATTTTTTTGAAAATTTATTTGATATCGTATAATAGCGTTTTTAGCACTTACTTGCAAAATTAGCGATAATAGCGTTTTTAGCACCACCGATGCTAATTTCGCTAATTAACACAGATGCTAACTCCCCGCGCTAAAGCGCTAAAAAGCCAATCCCGCACCTTCTACGGATTATTTCTCTCCAGCACCCAGTTGTTTGTCTCTTTTGTCTTGCCAGGATACTCCAAAGGAATCTTCTGTAACACCATATTTTAAAGGCATCAATTCGTTTGTTATCATTCTTTGTTGGTGCCCAATTTTCGCATCAATATATGTGGCAATAGCAAAGACGGGTGTCTTTAGGAATCTTAGCTTGAGATCGGAGGACAAGCCCTTCTGCTTTCTAT
Source organism: Ophiura sarsii (assembly GCA_035610835.1). Lineage (NCBI taxonomy): Eukaryota > Metazoa > Echinodermata > Ophiuroidea > Amphilepidida > Ophiuridae > Ophiura > Ophiura sarsii. Next base: position 31,078,741 of record CM069443.1, read on the forward strand.
TGATATTGAATGGCAAAACATTAAATATATGAATTTATTGTAGTTGTGTTTCTAAAAGAGTATAGTGCGATCTCTATTATAGCAAATCTACATCCTTGTAGTTCTGAATTCATGGTATATATTGTAAATGTCGTCGAAAAAAGACAATTCTCTTTATTGATCTTATCACGTTAAATTTACATTGAATTACAGGGTTCAAAACGGACCATCATTTTGAAAATGTTCTGACATGTGCGCGGTTATGTAAAACAAATGTTAAACTTTGAAGTATATGGGTTGCGATAATAAATAAATAAATAAATAAATATTGACTTATTATTGTTAAAGTATGAAAATTATATGGTTTGATATCTGTAAAGAAATAATGACTTGCGAAAGTTCGTTTCATATTGTTATTTATGTCAAATAAAAATAAATAGTATATACACCTACACACTGCAGTGAATAGAAGTACTACGTGTACGTTGTATAAGAGTAGACGGGTCACTGACTTCGAAATAAGCAATAAGCATGATAATTAGATTTATTAACTATTTTATTCCTATTTCTTATTATTTGCGAATATTTATATCGGTATTCAATTGCGTCATACTTCTTTCTACGTGTTCTTGATATCTTCATGAATTGGGGGTTAGCATATCATAACTATTTGCAGTTCATTAAATTGTCGACAAGTTTAACACAATTTTGTTGACTTAGTAAAAACAAAATGTAATATGAAATGAATTAGAAAAATCGGTGCTGTAAAGACAAGGTTTCGCATACACCTACACCTTTTGGGCATGCATGATTTATTAGCGAAGCAGACGGATTGTAAAATTGGTTTAACGGGTCAGCGCCTCTATAATTCTATTATGTTGTTGGAATAATAACAATGGTTGCGTGACATCAGAGTATGAACGAAAAGGTGGTAATCGTTCTAATAGTATTACAGTAAATTGTGTTGACAAAAATCAAAATAGTTTGTGTAAAGTAAGGGCACACGATTGGTTTGGATATGAGAGTTAATCTTAATATGAGCTTTCCTTACTAAGGGACGCACCATTTGATATCCAAGTGAAAGCATGGAAGTTTTGGGTCTGGCAGAATTTGTTTCTTGTCGCCCCCAAAGGCGGTGGGTTTTTTTTTCTTCTCCATTTTTAATATTTTCCTTTATTTTAAGTTGGATGGGGCAGATTTTTTTCTTCATCAGTGAGTCAAGTTGGTTTTTTTCACCTGGATAGTAGGTCAAGTTTTTTTCTTCTTCACAAAACTTCCATGTCCCGCACCCCCCCCCCCCCCCCCCCACCCCTGGATATCAAATGGTGCGTCCCTAATTAGGCGATACATGCGTAGTTCAAGGTACATGTATGTACGACTACATTTAAAGATATCAGCCACGATACAAACTCTCTCAGACAATCCGGGATTACTCATCAAGTATACTTGTCGTATCGTCGTCGGTCTTCAAATGGCCTAATTTCACTGGTGTTTGTAAATCACGTACACTTGCGTACACGCGGTCTTACAGGAGCTACATTGTGGGCGTAAATATACGTAGGTCTATACGTACACTCTGGGCGTTATTTGCATTGTGGGGGTACCCAGAATGTCGATTCCTACCATTTTGCACGTCCATAGTGCATGTTTGTACTTGTCATTTTGTATGTATTTGTATGCATTGTGGGCGTACTCCCACAATGTAGCTCTTACCGTAATTTCACGGTGCTTGAACCCTGTGCCCCACTTCCATTCGAAAAATACTTGCCATCCGGTCACCCATGCAACTGTAACAGGATACAAACCCGTAGGCCTACATGTATGTATACACTCTTCGGAATAAAGCATAGTACTCAAAAGGAAATACGGTATGCCATTATGGTTGCAGAAAGAAAAGTCGCCGCTCGATATATATGCTGTATGCCATATCTTGCATCTTGGGATGTTTGGATGAAGTCAATATATTTTAACTTTAGCCTGTTTACGATGCAAGGTTTTCCTCAGCAGGAACTGTACGCTCAAGTACCATTATCTGATCATGAAAGTATGATCTGATGGACATCCCTGACAACAGTTGTATTTCTGATGTCTTTCCATGTCATAAAATATATGGCAGATAATGGGTTCGCTATTAGTAGGGCATTGGCAGCATCTTTCAACAACTCTAAAGCTAAAACTTTTTACAATGAAGTATATATATCATTTTGTCAAAGGTCGTGGCTATATTCATACACGAAATTCAAACTTATATCATTTTATAATAATTAATAGGATATCCTCCAGCAGACCAGCCAAAGGCAAATGTGTTCAAAAAAAGATTATCACGGCATTTTTGGTTACAGTTTGACACCTATAGGTTAAATAAAGCACTTGAATATTTTAAAGCTTTCCAATGAAGGGGGCAGGGGCGTAACAGAGGTTGGTTGTCAGGGGGGGGGGGGGGGGGGGGGGGGGGGGCACAGCCAAAATAAATCCGGGTTAGAATAATTCCGTCCCGGAATTTTTCGTAAAAGGTTGCCCCAATTTTTTTACCAGTCAGTCACCTCGTGAATTTCACGTAAGTGGGGGGTAGGGTCAAAAAAAATCGCACGGTCACAACATTTCGCACGGTCACAAAATTTCGCAGTACAAAAAGCACAACAGTCAACAATTTTTTGATTGTTGTGCTTTTTGAACTGCGAAATGTTCTTTCTTTCTTTCTTTCCCTTTCTTTTTTTCTTTTTTTTTCCCCCTTTTTTTCTCCTTTTCCTTTTTCTTTTTCCTCCCTTTTTCCTTTCTCTCTCTCTTTTCTTTCCCTTTCCCCCTTCTTTTCCTCTTTTCCCTTCCCCCTATTTTTCCTGGTGGGTAGGTTTGAATTTCCTGCTGAGCACCTTCAGAGGGGAGACACTGTGCCCCCCCCCCCCCGGCTGTTACGCCACTGAAGGGGGTGACAAAAACATATATCAGGGCCTATGTTTTCCTAGGGCCTATGTGATTGAGCAACACATTTTTATTTATTTATGTCCATTGTCCATCCATCCATTCGATTCAATCTTTCGTATCAAAACACTCTGCATTATTCAGACAGCAATGACCAGTAAGTCCCCGGCAGATCCATTTTACACTGAAGTTCTGCTCCACTGCAACTACATTATTGCGGGCTTTTGTTGACGTTTTCAAGAGAGTCAACTCTAACTGTTGCTCAAAGAGCTCTGCATCTCATCCATGAAGTCATCTTGATGTCTGGCTAAATATATGCATCTCATTCATTGAAGGCATCTTGATGGTTGACGTGCATCTCATCCATTGAAGGCACTTTGATGACTGACGTGCATATCATCAATTGAAAGCATTTTGATGTCTAACCATATAGTTCAACCCGGGATTTCTCACACTGACGATTGAATCATAATAATGTCAACAGTCTCGTGAGTTTTTTGCATTTTTGTCATATCTATGGTCATGTGTTTTAAGCTCGCCTCCTTTCGCGTTTTTTTTACACATGGATTTTGGCTTTCGCGACATGATTTTAACTTTACACATTTATATTTGCTTGTATACCCCCACTGAGGTAGTAAAAGTATACATTTTCTGAAGGGAAATTGCATGAGGAAACCAAATATGCCATTAAAATTATAAGTACGACCAAGACCTAAAATGGTATGATCGGAAATGTTCGGGAAAAAGTTTTTTAATTTTTAATTTGAGATCCATATATTTTTTATACCTACCCCTCTCATTATTTACTTTACATATTTGAATTCCTCATGAAATTACCCATTAGATGATATATAATTGTCAAAGTTACTACGTCGGTATGGTAATTATACCGGCTAGTGAATATCTCCAATTTTTATTTTATATATTTTTAGAATTTTCAGAAATATTTGTTTAAGGATGAACCCTTCCCTGATATAAACTGCATTTCTGAATTCCCCTAGTAACAAGCTTTCCAAAAATGTATACTTTTGCTATCATAGGTTGAAAACTTTTTCTGTTATAGTCATTTTTATAAATCCGGTAAATTTAGGCTGATTATTCATGTTGACTGTGTAGCGAATAGGAAGAAAGCTGGTGATCATGGTCTTATCCATAATTAATTAGTTGTTACAAATAGTTGACAAATATGTTGAACCACATACTTAAAGACTACTAAATATCCTTTAAAATGGGACCAGAATGGTGTTTGTAACATTGTGGGATGACTAGTTATTGTGTAAAAAGAACAAAGCCGATTATCGCCATTATTGGATTATCCCCATTGAGTTTGTACAGGCGGCACCCCTTCCAGCGGCACCACTTCCAGCACCACCCCTGGTCTCCAAACATCAAACAGCTTTATCTCCCCTTCTGTATTAGCTATACCAATGCCATTTTGCAGGCAGATAGCTTGTTATTAGGGCTTTAAAATGATACCAAATTTGTTGAGATAGCTTTTGTGGTTTTGAAAATATTTGAGGAAAATGACAGCATAAAACTAAAAAATGTAACGGCACCACCCTATTGGGAGGCGAGTTCATAACGCGTGACCCTATACCAGCTGGAGTGGTGGAACTTTCGCTTTACACTAAAGACAATTAGTTTGCAAGTACAAATCAATATATTTGGGCTCAACTTTTTTGCATAACAATAGAATTGAATAAGAATTGTGTTTTTATGCCTGTCCAAAATTATTCATACCCCATACCAAGTCTCAGGATTGAGGATTTTTTTTGGTGATAATATACACATGTTTTTGACATTTCAAACATTCTTTATATTGTGTGATAGGCTTTTATATTGTTATGCAATTATTCCATGATGTGTGCATACACTGAGGATGCATTACAAATTATAGGACAACACTCTAGATCTTTGTCAGCGTGGCGAAGAAGATCAAATAACTCAGTGAGGACCAAATAACTCAGTGAGGCCCTAATAACTCAGTGAGGACCTTTTTAGTGCATATTGTGAATGCTCACAAAGAGGGGAAAGGCTACAGAGCTATTTCGAAACAATTCCGTACCGAAAGTTTAGCAAATCATCTTGAATACAGATGATGTGTCTTATCAACTAAATTTAATACGTTCAGGCTATGTATATCCAACAGCGGTCTCTCTCGAATGCACTGCATGTGCCAGTGGTCAATAATAAGAGCCATAGTATAAACAGATGCCAATAATCAGTGTGTAGTGCCCAGTTGAGAATGAAACGTCACATGAAAGTATTAACATTGATTAACGATAGTATTCTTGAAAACTGACGCTTCCAAACTTTGTAAATCAAGGTCAAAATTGCTGTGTCAAGGCACAGTATTTATGTTTTGACTGTTGTCAAGTTTATCCAGGATATCACGGTCGGGTGACATTGTAACTCAGATTAAAAGCAAAATAATCAGTGACTCTATACAATTACTGAGAGAAGAGCGGATGTGGTATAGTTTCGATAACACGCGGGAGCTGTAATCAATGGCTTGGATATACAGTTGACATAAAAAGATAGGAATGTATATTTTAACAATACCTACTTGTTACTTAATCACGTCACCAGCACTTATATAGATATAAACCGAAATGTGCAGTTTAACGCCAGTGGCTAGTACTCTTACAGTGCTACTTGAAAAATTCAAAACTGAAATTGATAGACGCAAATCGCTCATAATCATGATCATTAGACAGAAGTTCAAAGCATCAACCAAGAGAACAGACAACGTTAGGAACTGCGTTTTGTTTAATGTGTATACTATTGTTTGAAATGCTAAACGCACAAATGTCTTACTTGTCCGATCGGCTGTTTCTAGACCATATACTTAAAAAGATGTCTCATGCAACCGATTCAATTGTCGAAACTGTGAAGATTTGATATGATGTTGTCGACGTTGTAGATATCATCACTGGAGTAAGACGAGAATTGTTCATTCCGTTGCATATTTTGGAACTACATAGCAATATAGAATCTTCTTCAGATTGTATAAAAGATGACGGCGCGTATAAACAACAGTATCTTATTGTTGCTGATTTGTTTAACTGGAGTTGGGCAAATATTTGGCAACATCCAGACTTTCAAAACTCCAAAAGACAACGGAAACGAATATGACTTTGTTCAGCCCATTCGTGAGGGCCGATCGCCAAATAGACAATCGGAGTCCTTGGAACCAACCGTCTTAGTTCTGGGTGAAAATGCGGACAATGCTAGAAATGGGGATACAGTAACGTTACACTGTAATGTCATCGTACCACGTGGCACGGTTTTACAATACGTGAGATGGACGCTAGGATCGGCGATTCTTACTGAGGACGTACGTTATGTAAACGCGGATATATTGAGGTATACTATCATTAAAACCGAGGACACACCTGGACGTCCCGTATATACCCTCGTTATTGCTGATATTCAAATAAGAGATACTGGTGAATATAGGTGTATAATTGGCTATGATTTCTTCGGGAGCGATTATCCTATGCAGATGTGGGCGAACATTAATGTTCGAATATTCATCGACTACGTGCCGGATTTTACCGATCCAATTTGTGAGGCAGGCGGTGGGATCGGACATGAAATCTGGTTGGTTGGTCAGATTATGTACATAGACTGTAGAGTAGAAACAGTCAACCCTGACTTGGATCTTGAGTGGGTATGGAACAAGCATACAACGCCTGTGATTTCTAGACATATAAAGATGACACCATTTGTCGAGAACGGAAACACATCGGTATCATTTCAAATTACCGCCAATGGGGCGCATAATCTAGATACATTTATTTGTATAGCATCTAGTCTAACTGTTCCTGGGATGACACGAAATTGTACTATCGGTCCAATAAGGGTGGTAGATCACATGCCCACTTCCGGGCAAGTGACCTATTCTGATAAACCGGATGTATCCAGCCATTTTCAAGGCACTTCCGGTAGGAAGGATGTCTCTACAATAGTCACGTCAACAGTACCAGCACCAAACGGCCAGAACAATACAGCCTTGATTTTTATAGCAATAATACTTGGTATAATGTTATTTATACTGATCCTTGCCGCCATTTTTGTTTTTTGGGTAAACCGCAAGAGACGTGAAAGAAGACTCAGGACCAACAGGAGCCTTCCGGCGCACACCTATTACACATGCACACGCAGTACCTCGGATGAATTGTCATCATCTACAATTGAGTACAAACATTGTTCACCCAAACCATCGTCTGCTCAAAAATTAATCAAACTTGATGAACATAAATATGACATCATCAAAATCCCTACTCAGAACAAAAGTGTCTCTGCGAAGAAACGCGTTGCGGTTCCATATGCCATTACGGATATTTCAATGGGAGAGGTGTCCCATCCAGAATACGCACGTGTGCATCGAGAATCCCCAGATGGAGCTAGTCTTGTGTCATTTGAAGGATTTGTCGATAATATTTTGTATGAGCCAACCACTATTGGTCAATTTGCCGGACACATCAGCAAGCCTGTAATAGTTGATGGAGTGGATAAGGTTTAGAATTTATAATTGACACCAGATCTGTGTTCATCATGTTCATGGTGTTGATGCAGTGTGCTATGAGCTTTTTTATTTTTCTGTATATTGAAATACGTTTACCTTGACCTAATTACTTTTAAAAAACAAAATGGACGCAACTAAGCAAGGATCTATGAACTAAGATAGACTGGGGATCAGTGGCGGAGAAGGCATCAGAACTTAGGTGGGGGGTCTGTGACAAATAGGAGGTCGCGGAAAGGAAATATCTAATACACGTTTTCTATGGGAGTCTTGGCAAATGAGGGTCGTTAAATTTTAGGGGGTCATGGGATTGCCATGGCAACTATGCTGATATGGGTTGATGTGTGACTAGAGAAATGGTTAGGATGGGTAAAACAGAAATGAGAAAAAGATAATTCTCACTCTTCTCTTCAAAAGTAGTCGACCGTATTAATGTGCATGCCTGCCTTTTATAGCGCAGCAATAGCAAACGACAAAATGATCGGCTACGTCAGACAATGACGATGATGATGGACGTGATTGGTATCCATCATTATCAATTTACCCCATTCGGTTGATAACGTAACCTCGTATAAGTTATTAACATTGAATATTCGTGAACGAGATTGCCTACCGTCGTCAGGCCATGTATTTGGTTTTTGTACCGCCATGAGCAGTGTACTTCCCCAGCAGATTGAAATTGCAAGACACGAAAGAGAGACACGGAAATTCTGAACAGATTCATATTGATGCAGAAAAAATGTATGTTTCATATTAAATCAAAAATAAATGGTGTCTAAATTTAAATGAATAGAGACTATGAACAGATGAAGTGATGATTTTTAAAGACGTGATTTTAAAGACAAGACTCTTTCAATACAAACGGAATCTAAATCATCATCTAACGGAACGTCAAATAGTCGGTTGGTCAAAATTGTTGATAGTGAAAAATGTTTTCTATGTTGGTTTAACTTTCCTGACACTCTGAAGCATCTTTTGGTATTAATTGCATTCCATTAAAGATCTTGGAAGATAGTCCGTTATTTCTTAATGGACTAAGAATATTATAGTTTGATCAGCTCCAAATTGGCACAGCCTCCTTACAGCAGTGAATTAAGTATGATACAGAAGGACGCGGGCTCGCATGAAGGCGTCGAGTGAACTGTGCATCATATGCGTGACGCTTGCGAGGGGCCAAAATCGCGTGCGTTTGGCCATTATCGCGCGCGTACGCTTGGATTACTTTTGTGCGCAGAGAGAGAAAACCGAATATTTTATGCCAATTTGGAACTATGGACCAGGGGTTGATTTGCGACTAAGGTTGGTAATATAATTACGGGGCAGCAAACATGAATGAAAAAAGAATACAGGAGGGACACTTTTTTCTCTCTCTTCTTTTAACACTTTCCACGCGGCTATTGGTTTTACCATATAAAAAACAGGTTTTTTAGAAACCTTTCCCAATTTTCAAAGTCTATCTCAAGGATTACTGAACCAATACGAGGCATGTTTCTACTTATTTCAATGATAGAAACATGGTGATTTCACACAGTGATTCCAAATATGGTTATGAAATTTAACAATTTTGACATTTTTTAAACAGTTTTGAGACATTTTGGAATGTCGTCTGCAGACGCCTGCCGCGTGGAAAGTGTTTAAGATATAAAAAACCGCAATTTCGAAATTTTCGGATTTCTCGGACTTATTTCATTTCCCGAACATAACCCGAAAACAACTACGTATATTATCCCGAATTTCGAGTAATTTCTTGGAAAGTGGAAACACTGGTTCTGGCTCTTAACATGCGCCAAATAATGAGCGTGTAGTCGGTAATATTCTTGACTCCATACAATCGGGCCAATCGGATCCGCGCGTTGGTCAGCTTATAAATATTACTGTATAAATGACGCCATTTTTGTGTTCGAAAATGTCAAAGTTTTTTACCGTTCTTTCAAAAATAAGGAGTATAATCACATTACAAACACATTTTGTGCGAGAGAAACACACACATTTGGCAAAATTGGCACAATAAAAATCCGTTCGTTCTAAATTTAATGGATATGGTTAGATAATAAAACTATCACAATTATATAATACTCGTCGATCTCTGTGGCGTGCATAGGTTGGCCATGTCGTTGGCATTCAGCAATCACGGGTTCGATTCCCGAATATTCCCTGTTATCCTTTTATTTTTCTATTTTTTAAACTTGATGGTGGATTAATGTAAGGGAGCAGTTCCATTTGTACGCGATAAAAATTGCGAGAATGTTCCGGGCCCCGATGAGTTTTTTATCAGGCCCCGATGAGATTTTTATCGCGTACAGTTGCGAGAAGCAAAGGATTGTTTATCGAGTAGCGTATTACCGCTTGTTTAAATATAACGAAAGATAAGTGGTCGGTATGTAAATAGAGCTTCGTTCTATTTATTCTAGTTGTAAGGTACAAATTCAGCATTTCATGTTTTTAGAGATAATGTTATTGATTATGGATGTTTAACGTAAATTGTATTATCCTCGTGTATTTGCTAAACAATGTCCCGCTGTATTTGCTAAACATACCCCAGGGTATGGCAGAGGCCTCGTATCGGGCCCCGATGTCTATTTTATCGGGGCCTGATGACTATTTTATCGCGTATCAATTTGAAAAACATCGGGTCCAAAACATATCAGGCCCCGATACAGTCGCGATAAATTTATCGCGTATAAATGGAACTGCTCCCTAACATCATTGTTATGTCAATTTTTTATAAATTATAAAGGCCGCCCATGCGTTTATAGTTTTCTTTTTATTTATTTATCTATCATAAATTTATCTCTTGATTTATTTAACTTTGTATCTAAACAATTAAAATGCGTAAACAATTATATTATTGCTCGATAAATAAGTGATTTAACTTGAGTTCGATTAATGATAGCAACACTTGTTGTAAAACCATTTTACCAGTGTACCCAACAATTTCTCCTTTGCACACTTTGTTTATACATTCAGAGATGTCACTTTTAGCTTGTTATAGCTAGGCTAATAATAGGCCTATACAATTGTAAGCAAGTTTGCGACCTCTTTGCTTTAGGCTGGTAACACAATCCCACAGTGCATTTCGTTAAAACAGTGTAAATTATTTTTTCAACGATACGTATCACGTGATAACCACGATCGTTTTCGCAAAATATCGCAAAATGGCGCGGTACCACCCCCCCCCCCCCCTAACTTGATATTGAATATTCTACGATATACCTAATAAGCAGACCATAAATATAATTAGCGTATAATTGTATTTTCGCCCAAAAAGTTCCAAATATCGGAATTTCACCCGATTTTTTGCTTATAAGTGAGGGAAATGGTGTTTCTAACATACCGTATACTACAATATTCAGGACCATACAATTAAGGTATTTTTTTCAAAATATGGCTTACCCTACCCCCGGATAAGGTGGTACCCTCATTTTGTTTCTCGTCAAGTTGTAAGCCGAAGCTTTAACCACTCAATACAGTTAATTTAAAGCTATCAAGTTAACACGATGAGTATTGTATATGTATGAATATGTCCTCGTTTTTTCGGAAATCGAATTGCTTACGGCGCATACGATATAATGTATATGAAGCAGACGACAAACAGCGTATTAAGCTTATATTAAATGTTATTCATCTTACTGTGCATGTGATTCACGTGTTCACTGTGTATGTATCCATAAAAGGCGCTCTCGTTTATCATTTAAAGCAGTGAAAGTTGTACTGATAATATATTAATATATAGATGGTGATCAGGATTGGTCAAAAGCTATAAATGGTCGAAAACCGTAACGTATATACCGACAAAACGGCAAAAAAACGGACAAATTGGGTCTGAACTCAAAATTTCACCCGAATTGTACGATATTGTGCTTTGCGTATACTACGGGTCATAGACCTTTTTCAAATTGAGATCGGAAATCTTCGGAAAAACAGGTCATACGTGGAGTAGGTGTGTAGTGCGTTCTTCGCAACAGTTGATCGCATTCATATCATTTTTTGTCCGCCTAGTGATTTACTATGTTTACATACACGCGTGCACCCATCATGAGAAGTAAAACGTGGAACGAGACTATTTTGTTTTTTATCAACAATGGCGTCGACCGGCAACTTCCAAATGTATCGAGCAGAACGGTAAAAAGTGAAAATATTACCACAAATCTCTTTTATCTCACCGATTTTGTTACTGAAGCCGCAACATACAACTTCGTGAGGGAGACAATCTAATCGGAAACATTCGGAACCGATCGTATATTTTCGGATTTGAAATGTTCTATACCACAGCCTGCTCACTACGCTTACAATTTTAAGCCAAAGAACGAAAAGTCGCACCATGACAACAACAAATACGCGATTCCAACAAACAAAAAAACCTACTCGTGTGTCAATAAGTGCGTAACTTTATTGCAGCCTCTCCGCGTGCTGCGCTTCCATTCTCCGGCATCATTGAATGGTGGTATTGATTTATGCCCATCGCACAAGCTGCGCTAGAAATTCACTGCGATATAGTACGCCCCCGACAATCCCACAATATCGCCATGGTGACGGTACTATTTTTAGCTTCGACGAGTTGCGTGTATTGGTTTGCGTAATCATGGTAATGAGCAATCTCTAAGTAGTTAGTCTATGGGTAATACTGTGGTAACGCGTCGCGTGCATGTTTGCGCATGGGCGCGTTGACGCGACAATACATACGCACACATGGGCGGACAAATAATGAATTAATGGGCCGTTTCTTATTAATACTAGCGGGCATCCGCGCTTCGCGCGGAACCCGCTAGAAGATAACGGGGAGATTAGTAAACAAAGCGTAAGAAAATTTGGTACAATATTACATAATCCAGACGGGCCCTCAATAAATCTGAATATCGCAGGTGCATTTGATAATCCAGGTATATGTGATGTGCCTTAATCCAGGTAGGCCTATAGGGGAAGGTGGGGTAATGGCGGACGCGGGGTAATCGCGGACAGGGCTGTATCTAAAGGCAGGTGAAAGAAGGTGGTATTTTGCCACCCTTTGATGTTAGGTGCCTCTCCATTGAAATCACACAAAACCTAATTGGGATGGTTGTCTCGCAAATTCTCGCGAGAATTACAAAAATCACTTTTTGGGCAAGTTGATATTTTGGTGCATTAATTTCTCTTTGAAACTGGTATTTCTACATCAAGGAAAACTTATTATTTTTTTATGTAATGTATGATACCTTCTGATAAAAAAGAAATGAATTCGGAGTCACAATGATGAGCATAATAATAAGAGAGGATGTGCCCATACACTGTACATGGATTGGGGTAATCCCGGACATGTACCGTTTCCATGGTAACCAATATGGGCGTGGTCAATTTAACATCATAAATCGGTAATAGTTGTTGACCATATAAATATGTGACATTGTTCTTTGATTTCTGCTACACTTTTAAATAGCGTATTTTTTAACTCCCATTGAAATGCTATATTCCAATAAAAAGAGAGCTGCCATTGATAAATACGGTCCGGGATTACCCCCAGAGTGTGGGGTAATGCCGGACGACGCCATTTTTTTTATTGCGTCGTAGCTTCGAATTTCAAAATGATGAGTTGATAAAAACTTGATAAAAGGTAGAACCTTCACAGTGCTTTGTGTTTACATGATTTTTATTGTTATATGACGTATTATATGTGTGTTATACCTCTCTAACAAAATGTGTCCGCCATTACCCCACCTTCACCTACCCTTTGTGTTTTTAATATCCAAATACCCAGGTACCTCAGGATGTAGGCCTCACATGTGACCTGAAATGCGAGTACCCCATAGGCCTAATCCCTACTCTCTAAATGTAAAAGAGTGGTTTTCCACTTTTTCAAGGAGTTAAACGCAGGACAACACGTTTTTGAGTGGAAAAACACTCTAAAAGGAGTGAAAGGGGCCGGTTTTATATGACAATGTTCCACTTTATTGAGTGGACATTTTCCACTCTAAAACGGGTTGTCTGTCCTGTGTTTTACTCCCTTCACTCCTTTTCGAGTGAATTTCCACTCTTTCCACTCGTTTTGTATTTAGAGAGTACCCCTACTCCAGTTACCACAGGTGCCCTTAATATTGTTTCGGGTATCACATGATCTAGATACTGTATGTGCCGCTATATCGAGATACCCTTGTGCCCTTACTTGATCATATTCAAGTAAATTAAACGCGGGTGCCGAAGATATAGCGGGCAGTTAGTCATATCAAAATAGACAATGGTGAGTAATTTCAAAGCGTTATAAATGTTTATATAAATATCAAGAACATGTCCTTAAATAATGCAGGTACCTAAGGTGCAGGGATAGCACTGGATCCAAAACGTGAGAGGTCCCATGACATTTTTCAGGACCCCGTAGGACTTCAAAAAACAAATTTAAGGGGTCCCCCAAGAAAATGAGGGGTCCTGAAGTTTGGATATTTAAAAAAAATACTTTTTTACGGGCAGTTTTAATGGATTTATATTGTGAGCAAAGGATGATATGTAATTTATAGCATTTCTTAAGGTTTCCATTTCCACACATTGTCAAATTTAAGGGGTCCCTTCAATTTTGATCGGGACCCGCAAGTCTTTCCAATTTGAAACCTGACGCGTCACTATAGAAAGTGAGAGGTCTAGGACGCGCAGACGCGTCAGAATGCGACCCCTGCTAAGGTGCCCTTAATTTAATGTAAGTGACATGGTGCCCTTAATACACCATGAGCTTATAGGCCCAATGTGCTCTTAAATAATACATGTTCCTAATCCAAGTACTCCACGTTTGCTAGACCCAACCCCTCTGGTGGCCTTAATAACCCAGGTACCGCACGTGCCGGCGTTATATCCATACCAATGTGCCTGTACTATTATCCAATAATGGAAAGCGCAGGTATAAGTGCCGAAGCTATTATATTTAGTCATATCAAAGCGTAGGATGAGGGTATTGTAAAACAGCAAGAGTATGTCGTTGATGTACCCTGTGCCCTTAATACTGACATTGGTGCCACAGTGCCCTTAATCCATATATACTGTATGCCCTTAAGAAATCCAAGTACGCCATTTATAACACATGGTGCCCTTGATTATGCAGGTACCCCCACCCCCCATGTACTTTAATAACCAAGATACTCCATGTGTCCATAAGTGATCCAATATATGACCCCCTGGACTATTTGGTATATCTTGAATCGAATATTAAGGGCATCCGTGATACATTTTTAATCCACGTATTCGGGCCTACGTGGATTAATAAGAATACTTTAGAATATTAAGAGTATCTGGATTGCCTTATATATAATTATAGGCCACATCTGGGTGGGTACCCCATGTGACCTTAGGTAGACCTACCCCATGTGCAGTGGCGGCACTACCGGGTGGCGATTTTTTTTTTCGTACATGAGTTTAACCAAATTTATTTATTCCGTTTTAATACGAAATAAAGCAAAATTCACTGAATAAAATGATTTTTTTACATTTTTAAACAAATGAACTGATTTTGGTTAAACTCATGTACGAAAAGATAATCGCTACCGGGTAGGGTATGCCCCGAGGGGGTGGGAGGATGCCACCAGTCGTGACCTCTCCCACAGTTTAAGTCCCTACGCATTTTGTACCCCAAATAATAATAAAAAAGTTCAATTTTAATGGGTCAAAATTCAAAGTTACTTAAAATTAGCTTTAAATTGGTCGAAAATGTCTGATTTAAAACAAATTAATCTAATTTCAGGAATGTTTACAATAAAAGCCAAAAGGCTAATTTTCCACCCAAGTTTTTTGTCTTGGCCCCCTCCAGATTGTCCCCCCCCCCCCCCCCCCCCCCGTTTTCCCCTTAAAAATGTTGATGGTGGTGCCGCCACTGCCCATGTGCACATACTGTAACCAGGTTATTCACTAGGCCTGCGTTCTGAGCGTTTAGTGGGTTCTAGTTCTATAGTCGGTTATTTAGTTTTATCATATTTATGGTCGGCGGATCACTTGTACCATTCCATGATTGTATTTGAGCACTATGTGTGCCAACCCCGTTTTTTTTCGGGCCAATTTACATTAAATACATTAGTCCTCCAATAGGCATGTAGGGCTTAAACGTATGTAATCCCTTTGTCATGTTTGTTGTGTTCTAAATAAGGCCTGACCATAATTATATACCACACGCTCCGTTTATCCAGATACCATGTGCCCTTACTATATATATCCAGATTATCAAGTAAGGGAAGTGCGCTTGCATAGTGGCTTAGACCTATTAGGGTATGATGGGGCAATACCGCACGTTCCGTTTATGGTCAGAAGTCACAAACTGGTCCAAAAAAAATGTTTCACTTCTAATAATGTTGAGGAATGCTTCAAATCTGATTAAACGGGACAAAACTTAAGTTTTACATATTTAATGACCCACAAACTATATATCGTTGGAAAGCTTATGATTCAAGGTTTTTAATTTTTGCAAAAAAGAATCAAATTATACAGGGTGTGTAAAATTTGTATAGGGTGGAACATAAAAAAGTTGATCGTTTTTGCTCCTCACAAAATATTTTGATAGTTTGTACAATTAGGGTTTAGCTGAAGATAGTCACCAAAATCAGAACAACCGCAGAAGGTGCTACCAAATTTGCTAAGAATCACTTGCCCAAAATGTTCACAGGAAAAGTACAGGGTGTCTAAAATTATGATGAAATAATGCATAAAATGAAGGTTTGTATATAATATTCTATGAAATTAAGTTAGCATGGACTATTTAATTTAAAAGAAAATAGTTATCAAAATGAACTACACGAATATCGTTAAAGTTCCTTTTATTTTAAATACAGGGTGGTCCAAAATAGGTCTAAATAGCAAAATTTTCATAAATCTATGAACAATTCTGTGAAGAAACACTTCTGGCTTTTTTAGTTAAATGTTTTACTACCCAGGGTAGAAAAGGACCGAAGAGTCACACAAATGAAATAGAGAGACTGCGATTTGGCCATTGTTTAATCAATAAAATGAATAAAACTGTGTGTTTTTTACATTAAAACACTCCCTGAATTGAACATCATATTCTAGTAGAGAATGTCTAGATAACAATTCAATATTATTATTCATAGTAGCAGGCACATGTTATTAACACATATGAGAAGTGGGGGTGGGGGGGGGGGGGGGACGGTCAAAAAATTTCGCACGGTCCACAAAAATCGCGTGGCCTTACTGTATCCATATTATTAGTAAAGGGAAGTGCGGGGGAGGAGGGGGGTGCTTAGGCCTATAGGGTATGCTGAGACAATCCCGTAATGTCCGTACCTCATCATAGTAGGCTATAAGCCGCACCGCACCGCACCGCACCGCTGTATAAGTCGCACGAAGACAATGAAATGGGTGTGAGGGGGGGGGGGGGGGGGGGGGGGGGGCGGTGCCGGCCTTGATCAACCAGCCCAAAGCTTCATGACCAGCCATGCGCGGCGGTATCTGCCAAATTTACACATAACTAATTTTAGGTGATAACTGCTCAATTAATCATTATGTATACATTCATTAATCATCCATATTTATAATACCGGAAGCATGGTTGACTGCATCAAATGGAGTTACCTGCATGGGTGACTCCTATCAAATGGGGTTACCTGTATGGGTAACTCCTTCATCAAATGTGGTGACTTGCAAGGGTGACTTCATCAAATGGGGTTACAACTGCATTCCATCAAATGTATTTTCCTTCAGCCACTTCATGTCACTTTAATTAATACATGTTATCCTGGATACGGTTTGCACCTTGCTCCCCGTTTCTTTATTAAAATAAAGGTCTTATATACCTTGGCTTTATTTTTTTGTTTGTGTCTTGCTCCCGTTATCTTGTATGTACGGTAAGCACAGCTGAGCAACGGACTACCTGCTTTCATCCTGCCCCGTATACAAATACAACGCCACAAACGCGTACACAATTTGTCTGCGTCATTACGTGTGCGCCGTATTGCGTGCGCCATGTTAAACGCGAACGCGCAGCAACAAAAACGGTTGGCATGGTACTGCCAGTTTCTTTATCGGTATCAAACGTCGCGTTCGCCTATGGTCACGTTTTTTAACCTGGGGTTTACATCTAAAGGGTATGAAACCATATATATTTAGAATGCTTATAACCTAAGGATTGTAAATATGCGAACTATAAATCAAATATACAGGGTGACCTAACATTATTCAGGGTGTAACAATTGAAGTTTTATACTGATGATTTACTTTTTTTCTTCCACTGTCTATATGCAGGAGCTATATGAAGGCTAGGGATGTTTTTATTGTGTTTGAGTAAATTACCCATCCAGCCATATGCAACATTAATTGGCCAGCTTATTAGGAAATATATATACAGGGTGGTCAAAATACGCAATTTCAAATACTGAAAAACCCCACTAAATTAGACAAGTGATCAAATATATTGCAATGAGCCTAAAAGAGATACAGTTGTGATCAGGTTTGAGTGTTAGCATTAAGGTAAATCATCACCATGACATTAAAAAGTACTGTTTCGCGTGATAATTTAATATACAGGGTGGTTCATCCACAGATTTCAAAATTAATTAATTAGCTTAATTAATACTTTAAGTAAATGGTGTAAAGCATGCTTATATCATTTAGAACCAAGATGACATCAAGACTAAGTATAAGAAAGCTATAAATTACAGGACAGCACTCCATTTTCACCCATATATTACACAGCAATTCCTTCCTCCTCCTCAACCACCCCCGACTAATCATACTTAACGAGCTATATTAATCAAATCGAAAGTGATAACAAGAAATCCTTTTCAGATTATTAAAGGGTATTAAATTATCTTTAAAATAAGCCCAAACATAAGTCAATCTGATAGAGGGTTACAAAAATACCAAAGCCTAAAGACAAAAATTCCATTTGCCCCTAATATTACACAGCTATCCCTACTCCTCCTCCACTTCCTCCTCCTCCACTTCCTCAACCACCCCCGACTAATTATGCTTAATGAGTCGTATTAATTAAATCATAAGAGATAGGTTTTTTTTCTTTTCAGATTATTTAAGGGTATTAAATTGCCTTTAAAACAAGCCGAAACACAAGTCAATCTGATAGAGGGTTACATAAATACAAAAGATTAAAGACCAAAAAAAAAAATGTAACAAAACCACCTTTTATGGGTGCCCAGGTTAAAAAACGTGACCCTATATAACCAATGTGAAAGGTCACTTTAAGATCTGTGTAAGAGTTTGTTGTTTACATTTAGAAAATTTCGTGAAATATTTTTATTTGTCGGACGTATAGTCCCGTATTAAATGCTTGTTACTATGCGATCTTTAAGAATAAGAAACAGCCGCATATACAGAAATGTAGCTATATCCCTAAAGAAAATATTTTGGGTGAAGACCATATGTCATCACTCACTCCGAAAACCACAATTTGTGTCCGAACAGTAGCTACCCGAGTAAAAGAAATTCAACATTTCGGATTTTCACATGTGATCCTTTCTGCGCATGTCTGAAAACGGGAAAATACTGGCATTGAACTATCTAATTAGCTCGTGTATTAGAGGCGCAATTACCACGCTTTTTCAGTTGAAGAGGGACGCGAGTGTAAAATTATTATTGAACTATCTAATCAGGCGAAGGACCGAAAATTAGTATATAGATATGCCACGGGACCTGGTTTAGGGTATGGTGGTTACTAGAATTAGCGCGGGTAGGGGTTTACTATGAAGCAACGTGGTTTGAGGGTGTAGGGAGTTAAATATAGTAATGTGGTTGACTATACTCATTTTAGCTAATTACTGAACTTCATTTGTCAATTGCGCCTGCGCGCGAAGCGTGTATTTCGCCTACTTCCCCGCGTTCGTGTAATTACGCAGACGCGAGGAGAATTAATCTCCAAAAATGTACTATCGCACCTACTCATGCTACTACCGCATCCCATATCATCCCTACACGCACAGTTCGAAAAACGTATTTAAGGGGGACACAACCAAATAGGTATCGCGACACGCTATCGACGCGATCAATCAAAGTTGAGTACGACAATAGTTCCTATTTGGCGGGAAAGAGAGTTATTTTTTTAAATGGTTTATGATATAATTTTTCACTAATATGTTGTGTTTGAAATGTGTAGTTGACTTTCTGACATAGGTGATTTTAGGTCAATTTTAATTTTACGGACCGATTTACACATGCTGTGATATCCAGACCGGAGACCGAATTTAGGTAGGCATATCACTACGTTGTTATGCGGCGGCTTATAGCAAAAAAAAGTGCACGGTAATCATGTAATGTCACCTTCAAATGCAGATATGTTGTAGATTACCCTTGTGAGCAAAACATATCAAAATTTCATTGAACCAAACGCACTAATATAGAAACTAGAGCCATTTAAGAAAGCCTTTCCTAACAGTAAAGTCTATGGAAAGCGTCTTGGTGCTGTGCTCCCTTAACAAATACAACATTGTTTGAGGGAAAGTAGTGCAAACTACTGGTCCCGCGATGTTGGATGACTGGTGACTACCACCCGACCCGACATTTACTTTTCAGTGCCTTTGTGGCACAATGTTCAGAGTAACTTCGCACAATTAGCGTTTGCATTTTGTGACCTTTTCCTCTTCGCCTGCCATATGTTGGCAGAGTATCATGTATTTTGTCCACAAGACGTTGACATAAAGGGTTCAAATCTGCATATTCGACCCATGAATTGGAGGATGCGGGGAATGAGAACCATTTCACACGGTATTGCCAATCATCCTGTGTGCGACGTTTTGCAACAATTTTCCCCACCTCATAATATTCTGTCCCATCCTGTGGATGTTCTGAGGTACTCATAGTGTCTGTGCTATCAGATGTGCACGCACTGTTATCCCTATCCTGTGACATGTCACTGTGCACTTCAGTATTAGATGGTGCTTGTACTGCCTGCGGCTGTGGCAGTTCTTGCACTGTGATAGCTTTCATTGTCATCTGGTTTAATCTCAGGCAGATCCATGGGCAGATGAGTTCTGTCCGTGGCCTTTTTCAGGCGATTTACATGGATTCTGCCAGGAAGGAGTTTGTTGTCTATTTGTCGGCGTATATACAGGGTGTCCCAAAAAAATGTTAACACTCCGGGCACATAAGATATCTTAAACGGACAGGAACACACGGGTCCAATCTTGATGTATTATGAAAGCTGAGTAAATAAGCTTTCATTTGCATTTTATTGCGTTCCAATTGGTTATTTAGAATGGGAGATATACTTCAGCAAACATGAGGAAGCAAAATCGGCTTGGTCCAATCCTCTCAGTATGAAAGTAAAGCTTTTAAAAAGCACGAAGCAAGAAGTAACATGATTAAGTTACACACAAACATCAGTTAATCTCTTCTTTGTTCTTTTCAACGCATTCTTTCGATTCTTTTCAAGTTTAAAAGACATAAATAAATATATTCCACATAAATTATATAGGTATTTTGATTTATGGTTAATTTCAGTGCAATACTAGTTTTATTTCAGTGCAATATTAGTTAATTTATTTAATTGGATGGACCATTTCAACAAAGAACATGAAATGTTTCAATTTCAATTTTAAATACTGCTTTACTGACAGCTACCCATTGCACATGGAAAAAGAGTGGAATACTAGTATATTTATTTATGTCTTTTAAGCTTGAAAAGAATCGAAAGAATGCGTTGAAAAGAACAAAGAAGAGATTAACTGATGTGTGTGTGACTAAATCATGTTGCTTCTTGCTTCGTGCATTTTAAAAGCTTTACTTTCATACTGAGAGGATTGGACCAAGCCGATTTTGCTTCCTCATGTTTGCTGAAGCATATCTCCGGTTCTAAATAACCAATTGGAACGCAATAAAATGCAAATGAAAGCTTATTTGCTCAGCTTTCATAATGCATCAAGATTAGACCCGTGTGTTCCTGTCCTTTTAAGATATCTTATTTGCCCGGAGTGTTAACATTTTTTTGGGACACCCTGTAGTTGTACATTTACCTTCGAAAACTTTTGTACAATGTAGTGGGGCCCTGTCCATGGGGACCAAAGTTTTGCACTCTGATCTGGGGTAAGCACCGGATGATACAAATATACAGTGTTTCCCACATGGAACCCAGGGTCTTGAACCTTAGGTTTAAACTTGTCACACATGGCCTTCTTACGCTACTTTAGTGTAATCTCGGCATCCTGTTGTGCACTTTCTAGAACATGAAACAAGTTCGCCACATACTGCTGTGCAGATCTAGGTATTTTTGATAATTGATGAGTGACAGTATCAAGTGGCGTTTGCAGCACACGTCCATGAATCAAGAATGATGGCGAATATCCTGTGCTATCGAGGCACGGTGAAATATTGTACAATGTACAAAAGGCAAGTGCTGGTCCCATGTGTCGGGTGAATATCCAGTCGTTATTCTTCAAAACTGAAGACTGAAGACTTTACGATCTGTCCGTCATCACACGGTAAACTCTACGGAGTGCATCTTGCACCCTGAGGCTGAAATCTAAAAAGTGTTCATATCAGTGGTTATCTTTGCCTTTGAACCGATGCGTATGCCCGGATTCTAGCACCAGATGAAACTGGTCCATCAAGTCTCTTACTTAATAATACTTACTCAACTTTTAAAACCTTGAATAAAAAATGAAGCTTGGGATCTCCAAGATTTTTAATTTTTTTTAAATTTTTAATTTTGCATCTTACACTGCAGGGTGCACACTACTAAATGGAGCCACATAGGGATATGTACAAAATTAGTGATATAAAATCCTATTTTAGAGCACTCAATTCTGAAATGGGCCCTTTTAGAGTGAATTTTGCTTGAAGATGATTACTTTTTCTCACCAAAAAGTGAAAACAGTAGGTATGGTAGCCTGCTCGATTTTCCAAACGACCGGCTTGAAGAGCTTGGAAATGTCACCGTAATCGCCAATGTTCCAGTAAAAAACACAAATTTGAAAAATCTCTCAACATTTACCTAGATGATATTCACATTTTATAGTCAGCATGGTCAGTGTGCATGTAGGTGATGTCCCATTAATCGTAACGTAGTAATTCTACTGATTATTTCAAGCTAAGAGAATTGTTAAAATGGCTTATGATGCTATAATTAAGAAAAAGTGCGAACGTCCCGAAAAAACAATTAAAAAGTGGGAAAATGATATTCAAGTTAATGAAGAAATGTGGCCTTATCTTTTTACGATTGCATTAAAATGTGCATTGGATATTCCTACCAGATCATTTCAATTTTTGTTGTTACATAGGCGGTTGCCAACGAATAAATTCGTTCATAGAATTGGTTTAATTGATTCACCAAATTGTACGTTGTGTAATGGGAATGTTGAAAGTTTAATTCATCTGTTTTACGAGTGTGAACATGTTAAACGTTTTTGGACTAGTGCTGAGATCTTTTTAAATATCATTTTTGGAATTGATCTCAGTTTAACAACATTTTCAATAATGTTTGGATACAATATTTTTGATCCGGACCCTTTACTAAATTATATTATATTATTGGGGAAACTGTACGTATACAGAAAAAGATTTGCAGGTTTACGGCCGATTTTTCAAGTGTTTAAGGGTTTAGTTCATTTTATGTTCCAAGTTGAAAATCATATTGCCATTGGAAAGGGAAGATTATATAAACACAATAAAAAATGGAGTTTATATAAAAGGTGGAAAGACAATAATTAAATACTGTACTTTATTATATATAGTGAATATTAAAACTAAATGTTCATTATTATTGTTTCCTGTATGATAAATACAAATAAATAGTTGGTGTGTCGGCATCAACAACAAAAAACAAAAACAAAAAGTAATTCTACTGTGATTTTTTCCTGAAATGTCGGTGATTTTTTTATAACCGAACCAAAAATGCTAGGAATTTTAAAATTTAGCTATAGTATAATGCTATGGTAATGTATCACCGATTTTTTTTAAAGGTTGATCTGACGACCCATGGATTAACCCCGAATTAATTATGTGGACGACTCACCAGGGGTCGAGTTAAAATATGTATGTCCAGGGGAAAGGAGTCTTGAATTTTTAAAATATATTTTCCAATTTCAGCGTTCCCGTTCTTACTATATTTGGACTGTTATAATGGTTATCGGCGACTTAGGGTTAATTAGTGCAGATATATTAAAAGTTTAAATCGTCTGCCTCGTAGAATTATTCATGTCTTAATGCTATTCAGTGGCGTAACCAGCGGGGGGGGGGGGGGGC
The DNA here is from genome assembly GCA_035610835.1 of Ophiura sarsii. Classification (NCBI taxonomy): domain Eukaryota; kingdom Metazoa; phylum Echinodermata; class Ophiuroidea; order Amphilepidida; family Ophiuridae; genus Ophiura; species Ophiura sarsii. Next base: position 31,102,313 of record CM069443.1, read on the forward strand.
AGGGGGATGGAGCCCCCTACTTGAAATCCTCCCCCCCCCCCCCCCCCGCTTGCCCCCCCCCCAATGAAATCAATCGGTGTGGGTGTGGAATGGAGCCCCCCCATTAGGAGCCCCCCATTTCAAGTCTCTGCCCTTCTTGCCCCCCCCCCCCCCCCCCAATTGCTAAATGAAAAAGTCTAGTTACGCCACTGATGCTATTCATCTAGATTCTAGAATATCAACGAATGTTCTCCAGTTTTGTTGTTATCGGTGTATAGCCTAGTACTAAAGTTTATCATGTTTATTATACGACTTAATGTTATCATGAGTCAATATTACAGTGATGCAGTTATATATTGTGTGTTGTGTATGTCATCTGTGCACAAAACTCTTTTTATCTTGATTGAGTTAAGGTCATAAGGAGTGTTTGTACAAAATCGCCATCTCTATATCCAGTCTAAAGGTCTCGTTGTTGAAGCACAGATTATACTTCTTACAAAACTCACCTACCATTGCATTTGTTGTATTGTTGGAAAACATATATCGCAGGCAAGATGGTCGACTGGGAAGGTAAGAATTGAAAAATGGACAATGTCCAAATGGTTAATATGACTGAAATTCTATCACCATTTTGCTGTGACAACAATAAAGGTTGGCAAATCTGGGGGTTTACGTCCCTTAACCCCAGATAAGGAACGTTAACCCCAGATAACGCGCCTTAACCCCCGTTAACTAGGGATAAGGCGCATTATCTGGGGTTTAAGTCCCTTAACCCCCAGATAAGGATCGTTAACCACATCCCTTATCTGGGTTAAGTCGGAAATGACACACTTATGCTTGCATATACGCGCACATTTTGAAAAACTAGCTACACCACTGTCATGGTCATGACCGTTCACAGTATCTTTGTCTTTTCTGTAACCCGTCTATGTAGAATTCACCGAAAGGTTCTTTGCCTTACCCAAGATACAACCAGCAGACGACGAGGAATTGACACACGTCTATGAAGGTGTAAGATTTCTCAAGGTTATGCCAGTATCATCCCTCAAAGAAATCAAGACATTTGATGTTAGATCTGATGACCTCTTTCTCATCAGTTACCCTAAAGCCGGTAAGTGAGACACGTGTTACAACAAATGTTAAGAGTGTAACGGTCAACAGCTGAGTGCAATTAATGCAGAACAAACTGGTCTGTAGACAAAAATCGTATAACAGTATTATAATATTTCGTGGACTTGATCAAAGTCGAGCCATCAATTACTTTGATTAAGCTTCTTATAAATTAGGGGGAAATTAAATAATGATAAAGATCAGTTTTTACCGTTTTGGTTACAGTATTTAAAATATTGTTACAATTGCATTAAAAAAAAAAAAACTGTTTTTAATCGACATTTCTTCAGGTACAACATGGACGCAACAGATCATATCGTTAATATGCGATGAGGGCGTCACGCAGATCAACCAAACCAATCAGACCCATCTATTCTTCAAGTTTCCCTTTCTCGAGATGTCCTGGGCCAACCATCATTCACAGGTTTGTTAACTTACAGATTCAGTAAAAAAGGAGTAGACATGTTGGTTGGTTGACCAAATCAGATAAAAACTCGCTAAATATTTGGTCTCTATTTTGGCATACGTGATTCCTCCTCTAAACTAGGATTTGGTAAAGCCTACTCCAGTGGCGTAACAAGAGCCCCCCCCCCCCCCCCCCCCAATATTGACGTCGTGTCGGTTGAGATTGGCCTGTCGGTTCATTTGACAAGTGGAATCATGGAATTATGATGGTCAAAAGTACACAGATGGAAAATGTTCGCGCGCTACACACGCGTGTGCCCCCGAAATACAATATTGTGGGTATCAAGCTGTTTTAGAGCCAAAATGTACCTCAATCATAGCCAAAATAAGTGTTAAGTCGAAAATTTTCACGAGCTACGCGCGCATTTCTTTATTAACGGTTCACTTTCATATGTTGCCCCCCCCCCCCCCCCCCCCCTATCAAAAACCTAGTTACGCCACTGGCCTACTCTCTAAATGAAATAGACATAAAGAGAGCTCGTGGAGGGACAGCTCGTTTTAATTGTGAAGTTCTCTCTCTGGGGTACTCCAATTTGAAGAGGGTAGGTGTACGGCTGGGCAGTCTGAAAACAGGGGCTTACCGAACTGAACGGGCACCAAAACAGGGGCTTACGGAACTGAACGGTTGCCGAAATTGGGGTCTTAGAGAACTGAATTCTAGTACAAATTGTGTCTTATCATGAATTTTAGGCAAAATGTTGCCTTATGAACTGAATTTAGGCCAAATTTGAGGTTATATAAGGGATCACGTCAAAACTCGACCGCCCGGCAACCGCCGGTTACGGCCGGTTCCGTTCGGTTCTCACAAAACGTGTCGTCTGTTATAATATACACACATAATGAGGTCAAATAGTAACACTCTGGTGAACACGACCGGTTGAAAGTGCCTCGTCACACACGTGAGCAATAACATCTTGAAGTAATGGGCTCTTTTAAGACTTAAAAGTCTCAGTTGACAATACAGCTATTGATTTTCGCTGGGGTTGGCTTTTTCAATCTGTTTATAGCTCAATTAACTTTTTAAAATCAATACCGAAAGTCTATGAATGTTGTTTTTTTATAGAACGATTATAGAGAGAGCTATTATGACCGCAAAGTAACAGATTGATAGTGTAAATTGGTCAGATTACAGCATTAAGTCAACCGGCGGTTGTTCAGTGTTGCATGCGCGAATATTCATATACCAGTAAAACATTTGACCTGAAAGAACCGGGCGGAACCGCCCGTAACCGGCAGTCAACGGGCGGTCGAGTTTTGACGTCTCCCCTAACTCAAATTCATAAGATTTACACACATTTTATGATTTTTGGTGGAATTTGGGGTCTAAGGGAACTGCCAATGGATGAAAAGGGGGTCTTATGGAACTGCCAGTGGATGAAAAGGGGTCTTACGGAGCGGCCGAAAGGCGTGAAAAGGGGGTCTTGGCAGCCGCACATACCCGCATGGCCAATATACGTGAGTACCCCCCCCCCCCCCCCCCCGGGGATTTTCCATTTTTTTAAGAGTGATTTTCACTCTTTTAAAACAGTAGAAATGAAAAGAGTGAACTTGTGTTTAGCTCTTTTACATTTACATATTACGTTCCATTCCATCGTCCAGTATAGTTTGAGCCAAGTTTCAGATATTGTCTGACCATGGTCTGACAGGGGCTGACATATGGAATTGGCTTTCATGCTAGTATTTGTGTGTGAAAATGGTGTGAATGGGGGTGACACACCCTGGACCAACTGTCTAGACGACCCGAAAGGCACTCGCTATAACCAAGCTGCAACATAGTATGTCGGTCTTTAGCCCCATTGGGCTATATTTTAAACTAAAATCTGCTATATAATTGTTTTTGTTTTTTAGATTTGAACTTTATATTTGACAACATCTGAAATGACACTATTTTTTAAACAAATTCAAGTTCAAACATTGAGTTTCTTAACGCAAGAACGCGTGTTGGGCTAAAATAATTCCACCCAAGAATTGTTCAATTCAACACATTGACCGCACGCTAGGAAGACCCTGAGGCAGTATGTCTACAATCTAGCCACATAAATTGATACACGCAGTGACTTTCAGCCACATTGGGCTAAGTTTTAAAACTAAAATCTGATCCAGGGATAATATATTGTGACTTTTTTTTCGAATTTTGAACTTTTGACTTTATAACCAAATTTGAAATTGTACTAATTTCAATGACAAATTGAAGTTAAAGTGTGAATTTCTCAACACAACAACTTTCAAATGTAAGACTTTGGACTTTTTTCCACCAAGAAAATTATCTAATTTAATTGAATCTAAATAAACTTGTGTATATGAGTAAACTTTGAACATTTTCTGTCAGAATAAGTTTAGCTAATTTCGTTAATACCCTATGGAATTCACTCGTTCGACCAGCATATAATATGAACATTATTCATTTATGAGCATTATTAACACAAGAAAAACAGCAACAACTGTAATAATTACGTTTCTAAAGTCCCCACTAATACCATGCTAGTACCAAGTTCTTCCACTATGGACAACACCAGGATACCGCCGCGCCCTTGGTCAGTGCTTGGCAAGCGATCCTAGTAGCCGGGCTAGAAAATACACAGGCGTGTTGCAATAAATCAAATATATCAGCCAAAGAAAGTTACGATATATTACCCCGGATACCAGGGCATATCCATGGTCAAAAAAATCTCAGAATATAAAGGGAACGGAACCGTAATGAGTAGAGAGTAACCGATGTAGAAGTCAGCAAGTTGTGTACCTTCAACGTTTACCTTCTTTTGGGCCTGTCACACTGTTGCGAATAGAGTGTGCTCGACGTTTTTGGGAAATGTGGGTCACGGTACGTTCGTGTAAAATTGTCGTTCGTTTATGAACGACAATGTTCTATTCGCAACAGTGTGACAGGCAGTAGCGTAGCCAGGGTAACTTGTCAGGGGGTGGGCAAAGGGTATTTTTACCCGGTGAACACCAGTTCGACCAGGTTTTTCATGTGACAGGGCCATTAAAAGATCAAATCTAGTCCATAGAATCCACTTCATAGATAACCAGCAGAACTATAAATAACCAGTTGACTGGGAACTTCCATGTATGAAGCCACTAGGTGGGCGTTATTAAGGCTTATCTTCAAGAATAGACCCTGTGTATAGGATCTGAAAGTAGGTATAATAATCCTATCAAAGGGAGACAATGGACATCTTAAAATGCTGAATTTGTACCGAGGAATTTCCGACGGGCGCAGCCCTGAGAGAAATATTGATGCCATAATTTGTATCTTCAACAGATCCAGCAAGTAACGCCAAATCACAAAATTCTGCAAAATATGACGTCATCACGTAGAATCAAGACGCATCTTCCAAGGCATTTTCTCCCGCAACAAATGTTTGAAAAGAAACCGCAAATAATCTACGTAGCCCGGAACCCTAAAGATGTCATGGTGTCTTATTTTCATATGCACAATGCAAATGTAAAGTTACCATCATATAAGCATAAGACATGGGACAAGTTTTTTCAAGATTTTATTGACGGAGATTGTGAGTATCATTCCCTAGGTATCTCTTAGGTACAGGGTGTCCCAAAAGATTCCTTTCTAAAGCTTATTATCTTCCGTAAAATAATTCGCATTATCAAACTGAAAACATATTTGGATATAGAAAAGAAGCAGAATTATGCAGAAATATGTGACCCGTCAGATGTTATTGACGGAGATTGTGAGTATCTCTCAATCGGTATCTCTAGGTATAGGTGTCCCAAAAGGTTCGATACCTTTCTAAAGCTAAGTAATTCGCAGTATCAAACTGAAAACATATTTGGATATAGTAAACTAGCAGAATTATGGTGATACCAAACTTGACCTTTTTTTGTGGACCCCTTAATATTATGTGACCTGTCACATCAAAACATACCTCTAGGGGTCTTTTATCCAATGTCTGATTTTAACATCCAATGTCTGATTTTAACATCATCTAAACGGGGAGCTAAGGGATATTTGGTTCACATTCTTCTAAAAGCACCAAATTTGGTCCATATGTTGCTCATACTATATGTTTACTACCTGGAATCTTTTTTATGCCTTATACATGGTCAAAAGGTCACAGTCCCTATATACGCCTATACAATCCCTATGGGCCTACGCCTATACAATTTGACCTTTTGACCCTTGTACAAGGCACAATAACGGCTCCAGGTGGTAGAAACTACCATTTCTTGAACCCTTTTGATCTGACGAACAATTTGAGATATCGTTTGTCAAAATCGGAACACGTTCAAATTTTGACCCCAAAAGCAAAGGTCAACGACCTTTTCACATTTTTCTCAATATATCAGTAACCATACATCGGAAGTGGGGCAAACTATACAGTTTTGGAATCATTGTGCTCAGACAAACAATTTGGTATGCTTCTCAGCTTAATTGAAGCAGTTTAAATTCTTGATCCCCCAGTGTGGCGGCCATATTGGAATTGGCCATATGGCAGTCCCAAGAGGCTAAAATGTTGGCATCCATCAATAATCAAAAGAGTATGGTATGGGCAACATATGGGCCAACTTTGGTGCTTTTAGAAGAAGATGAACCAAACCTCCCCTGTGATGCCCTAACAGCCCCAACTAACAGCAAAAATCAAGTTTTAAATTGATACCTCATAATTGAAATTTAGCCTTATGAATCAGGAAATATGATGAATAGAAGCTTAGCATTTCCTTTTAATTGTGAATAATGATTTATGCCAATGGTTGACAATTGTAGACAATCGACGTTAAGGCGAATTTCCTTTGTTTAAATTTTCGCCATAACGTTTACTTTTCTTCGCCTTAAGGTCATCCGAACAAAAGACTTACCCTAACACTATTGTTCTGGTCACAGCACTTCACAACATTATAACACATAAACAATACAATGTACCCCAGGCATCATACAAAAGTGAATGGAAAGAATGAGAGAGCATGTACAGAAAAACAGTTACTAAACCAATGAGTCTTAAGACTTTTATTTTCTTATACTTTTCAGTGACACATGGTCCCTGGTTCGAGCACAACTTATTTTGGTGGGAGCACCGACATGATCCGAATGTACTGTTTCTCAAGTATGAAGACATGATACACGTAGGCGAAAACCAAAATGTATTGTTTAATAATTAAGGAGTCTCTGACAGGAATACACTTGATTATTAACACGATAAACTAGGCAAAATACAGGAGAGAGGGAGAATGTTGTACTATTGAAACAAAAGTATTATGCTTGATCACTAACATACTTGTGTTTCGTTTTATAACATCAACGATTGTAAACACAGAACCCAGACAACCGACGATGTCATTAAATATCGCCCTCTAGATTTGATAGGACCTGTGTCAATATATGTATTAATTTAACGTTATTTTAAAAAATATATAGTACAAATCAAGCGGAATATTGACGAATGCTTATCATTAAAACATAAATACTTGAGAATATGAGTATTTATGAATATAATGTACAGAGCTAGAAGTGTGATGTATACATAATAATAATAATAATAATGGTAATTTATAAAGCGCCGGTATCCGCCGCAAGCGACGCTCATGGCGCTTCTCTGCATAACAACCAAAATAACATAAACACGAATAGGAACAAAGATGAGGAGATCGAGTCACATCAAGCAAATGCTTCAGAGTACAAATATGTCTTCAAGTTTTTCTTAAAAATATGTACAGAGTTTGACAGTTTCACATATTCAGGCAAGCTATTCCATAGTTTCGGTGCTGCGACTTGAAAACTTCGCTGTCCCCACTGATGTTTAGCCAATGTTTCCTGAAGAAGACTTTGTTTTGAAGAGCGTAGCCCGCGATGCCCTGGCACATATGGTTGAACAAGTTCTGTTAAATAAGAAGGGGCTGCATCATGTAAGATTTTGAAAATAATAAGACATATCTTGTATTTCAGTCTCTGTTCAATTGGAAACCAGTGTAGGTCCGCTAATACAGGAGTTATATGATTTGTTCTCTTAGTATATGTAATAATCCGGGCGGCTATATTCTGCAATCGTTGAAGGCGAGAGAGTTGTGATGTTGTAATTCCATATAGAAGTGAGTTATTGGAGTCAAGTCTGGATGTTACAAATGCATGAATGATGGTTTTAGCTGCATCCCTTGTTAGATGTTGACGGATTCTGCCAATGTTTCGTATTGAGCAGAAAGCAGCCCGTGATACTGCTGTCACATGGCAGTCCATTGTTAGATTGGAATCAAACATGACCCCCAAGTTGCGTACATTTGCAGCTGGCACTACATACGATCCACCCACTCTAACATGTTGAATATTGACCTTTGCGATTTGTTGTTTGGATCCGAGAATCATGAATTCTGTCTTTGAGTCGTTCAACTTCAGAAAATTGGTATTCATCCATGTTTTGATATCACCAATGCAGCGTTCAATTCTGTGAAGCGCAGAGTCAACATCTGCTTGCACAGGTTTTACACACAAATACATCTGCGTATCATCTGCGTAGCGGTGATAATTCAGTTGATGCCGACGAATGATATCTCCCAATGGCAAAGTATTGATTGAAAATAATCCGGGTCCAACACACGAACCTTGTGGTACTCCATACTTCATTTGCTTGAAATCTGAAATGTCATTGTTTATGCAGATCGCTTGAGATCTACCTGAGAGGTATGATATAAACCAGTCCAAAGCGACACCGTTAACACCAATTCTATGTTGAAGGCGTTGAAACAACACAGCATGGTCTACAGTATCGAACATGTAGGTCAATTAATTGTGCTTTGTTAGCGAACAGTAACCTTACATTTAGCTAAAATGAAACCTCATGATGTACTTCGACCGATCATTAATTTTTAATTTGAAATGTGAGATTAGTTTCCGATTGTCACAAAAATTTGAAAAAAATAGATTTCTAAAATGTTCGAACATTCTTGAAATTGTATCTAAAAGTTGTGACACTTTTAGGGACAGATATTTAAAATTATTGGAAAATAATTCCAAAAATTGACATAAAAAATGCAGCATATAAATATATTTCCACCACATTGAGCGTCTAACGTATTCTAGTGATAGCAGCGCATTGTCGATTACGTGATACTTTTTCGCGACCTCAAAGACGAATAGAACATCTGGGCCGTATACTGGGTACGTATTACGGTATTTAAACGCGGTTTTAAGCTAAACACGCGTTTAGCTTTGACTTTAAACACATCGTTTAACATGTTTAACCATGGTTTAACTTAACGCAATTCTCGAAATTTGTTTAATTTAAACACGTGTCTAACTCAATGAAAATGGTCTAACTTTAATTCTTTACTTCATGAATAATCGCGATAGCTGCGTACCAAGTGCGTGCCAATGAAATTAATCGTTAGATGAGAACGCGCACGCGTTACTAATAATTGCCCGAAAGTTCTGCGCCAAAGTGTTCGATTGTTTTGCTCATTGACCGACCAATCAAATTAAAGCCTCACGCCCCTAAACTGAATATTCAATGAGTTATGAAAAAACACGATTAAAGCTTATTCCTAATTGGTTGAATGATAAAAATGTTAATGAGGGGATGATTAGACTTGGACTGTTTCAATAACTAAGAAGTGGTGGACAAAATAAACAGAAAACTTATCAATTATTAGCGCGATTATCATGATTATATCGGTTCAAATCAACGATTTGGATAAATATTCATCTTTTTCAGTAATGAATGACTGCTTAAAAACTGTTTTCGAAAATTTGTTTTGAAATACTCGGTTGCTGTTCTGGTCATTGGGATTTGTCTCAGACCAGAACAAAAAATGGGGGTATAGATTAACGCGCGTTTAACTAACTCATACACGGGCCTTTTAGACACATCGTTTAACTAGACGTAATTCTAAACGTATTGTTTAACTCACTAACTCACTAACTTTAAACATGGGTATGGGGGTAGTTTAAAGCGCGTTTAACTAAACTCATACACCAACTGCATGCCTTGAATAATCACTCAACCGTGCCTGCTGCAAGCTGACGTTCAGATCGTGTAGTATTAAATTAAGTTAGACACGCGTTTAGTTAGACACGGTTTTAAGCTAAAACCGTGTTTAGTACGAGAATACGGCGCTCTGTATGCCTGAATGATTATTTTACCGTGCCCGGTGTGCAAGCTGTCGTGCAGATCGTGTAGTCACAAAAATTCATGTGCATTTGTAGTATTCGGTCGATATCTATTGTAACCCATTTGGGCCTCAATAAATTGAATACCTGTATACAGTGAACGCACGACCTCTCTGAGGACGTGATTAAAAGCGGGTTTGGTTAAACACGTCATTTAAAAGATAAACTCGCGTTTAAGTTAGACACGAGTTTACTTAGACACGGTTTTAAGCTAAACCCGTGTTTAGTACAAGAATCCGGCCCACTGTGTTTATCGATTTTGAGTGACAATGTTTAAGTTTTCTATATCTATTACATTGTATTTTCTAAAAATCAAAAGCAGATGTATTCCCTTTGTTTTATCTAGGATCTGAAAAGTACTGTTATTCAAGTAGCAAATTACCTTGGGCGTCATTTTCCCAATAATGTTATTGACAAAATAGTTGGAAAATGCACGTTTGAAAGTATGAAGAAGAACTCCAACTGTAATCCAGACACTCTAGGATTCAACCAGGATACATGTAACAACAATGAAGACACAACGAAAGATACTGTTGAACAGCAACATTCGTTTTTGAGAAAAGGTAGGCATTCGCTACCAAAAGTATGTGATCAGACACGTTACTCATCTTTGTATCGTCGTAGTCAAGTTATTAAAACAAATCCTCAAACTATCAACCCGGAATTGAGCAACGAACCTCTGTACAATTGTGTGTCGGACGCCATGTCAGCTGAGCTAACGTGTCTTCTTTAAAAAGCGGTATCGAAACCTTATCGAAATACATACATGTATACCTCGCCTCGGTAACCAATACTCACGAATGTTTCGGGTACCCATGCTCATGTAGAGGATTTATTTTTCGGGTTTTTTTAAACTTTGACAGGGGTGACTATTCTTCAAGAAAATCACCGTGCTTTGTCCAAATATTTGCCTTCCCCAACTGCACATGCTGAACATTTCTTTTTTTCTTATGTGCCTACAACCTTCCAACCCTAAACTGCATGTGATATGGAAACATTTGATCACATATCCTTCTTATTTTTCACTCGTCTTTTCTACTTCACCAAGCACCAAATTCATCCTCTAAGAAACAATTTGGTGGAAAATATTCTCAGGAATAATTTGGTGAAACTATTACCCCGAATAATGGAGGAATAGTCGCCCTTATTTGAAAAAGACCCCTTTTTCCGCAAATGTACGAATTTTTGAGGGTATACTCACCCCTTTTCGTGGAATCACAAGACAAAATTTACCACACCCTTCTTTGGCGCCCAATTCACGACTGAGCCCGAATAAAAAATAAGATCTATTGAATTGGCTTTGTTTTCTTCACCGTGCTGACCGACTTATCCTTTTACAGGATTTCGCGAATTTGTCAAAGGAAAAAAGTTACCTTTTTGTGATTTCGCGGGGCAAAAAGTCGCGAATTTAATTCTAGAAGACATTCTTTATTCACGTAGTTTTGCATAAGCATGGGTACCCGTCAGTGTCCGAACTGATGGTATTGGGGTATATACCTGTTATTTCTCTGCCATTAGGAGGGACAATTGTTGACACCTCACCTCATCTCATGAACTAAGTTTGATTTAGAGTATTTAACGTACGGTAACACAATATGAAGGTTTCATAAATGGGTTGTAAATGGTCATGTGTTTTAAGCTCGCCTCCTTTCGCGTTACACACGGATTTTGGCTTTCGCGACATGAATTTAACTTTACACATTTATATTTGCTTGTATACCCCCCTGAGGTAGTAAAAGTATACATTTTCTGAAGGGAAATTGCATGAGGAAACCAAATATGTCATTAAAATTATAGTACGATCAAGAACTAAAATGGTATGATCGGAAATGTTCGGAAAATATCAGAGTTTTTTAATTTTTAATTTGAGATCCATATATTTTGTATACCTATCCCTATCATTATTTTGTTTACATATTTGAATTCCTCATGAAATTACCCATTAGATGATATATATTTGTCAAAGTTACTACGTCGGTATGGTAATTATACCGGCTAGTGAATATCTCAAATTTGTATTTTATATATTTTTAGAATTTTCAGAAATATTTGTTTAAGGATGAACCCATCCATGATATAAACTGCATTTCTGAATTCCTCTAGTTACAAGCTTTCCAAAAATGTATACTTTTGCTATCATAGGTTGAAAACTTTTCTGTTATAGTCATTTTTATAAATCCGGTAAATTAAGGCTGATTATTCATGTTGACTGTGTAGCGAATAGGAAGAAAGCTGATGATCATTGTCTTATCCATAATTAATTAGTTGTTAATAATAGTTGACAAGTCTATTGAACCACATACTTAATGACTACTAAATATCCTTTGAAAATGGGACCAAAATTGTGTTTTTAACATTAGGGGATGACTAGTTATTGTAAAAAGAACAAAGCATGGGATTATCCCCATTGAGTTTGTACAGGCAGCACCCCTTCCAGAAACACCCCTTCCAGCACCACCCCTGGTCCCCAAACATCAAACAGCTGTATCTCCCTTTCTGTATTAGCTATACCAATGCCATTTAGCAGGCAGATAGCTTGTTATTAGGGCTTTAAAATGATACCAAATTTGTTGAGATAGCTTTTGTGGTTTTAAAAATATTTGAGGAAAATGACAGCATGAAGCTACAAAATGTAACGGCACCACCCTATTGGGAGGCGAGTTCATAACGTGTGACCAAATACGTAACTAATTCGATTATGAGAACGTCTAGTCTTGAGCACAATTCGTTGGGAGAAAACATTGTAATGTACATGGCGTATCAAAAAAGTGTCCCATGTAAAACGTTATCTTTTCGGCATTGAACAATGTAAATATTGGACCTGAATTAGTAACAATCATATTCAGTAATGCTTCATGTGTCTTAAGAATGTTGTTCAATCTAATTTTGAGCTTTTGTTAAAAAAAGTATGGCAAATCTACCAAAGTATGTCAAATTCAGATTTTGCAATTTGTCAAAAGCTGATGAATCTGTTTTGAAGGATTGTGTTCAATAACATCAATGATTAACTATCTACTAAACACGTTAAATGTTGGTAATCAAGTTTAAACTTGAACTTTAAAATACATATTAACGTCTTTTTAATCATAAATAAATACTTTTTAATTATTTCAGGCACAATTGGAGACTGGAGGAACCACTTTACTGTTGCTCAGAATGATATGTTTAATCACATTTACGGCGACAAAATGGCAGGAAGTGGTCTCGTTTTCGATTTTGGAATATAACGTTTCAAGTAGCCTACGGCGTGACGTGGATGTATATCAGTTTGAACAATGTGAATAACAAAATGTGTGCATGAATTGTAACCACCCTTGACCTTGATGTGTGTATTGAACTATGAATTTATAGTTGTTGATATGAAACGTATTAAATTAGTTCCAACGGAATTGTTGGCATGATGAAATGGAATGAGCTAGTACATTTACTAGGAATACATCTTGCTGTAATTTATTATGATATTGGCATATGAAGAAAAAAACCATTCCCACATAATTAGTTAAATATGGCAATATATAATAGTTCAGATAATATATCGTAGCATTTTAAAATATCACTCACAAAAGACCCTTGTTTAATTTGGGATGTTTCATGAAATGTTTATAATGTGTTACACCATTGTTCGACTTTATAATGTACATTATAATGATACCAATTTTGTAGCAATCACTTGTTTTAGTGATCAGCCACTTACTTGTAAACATGGGGAGTTCTCAATCTGAGTGTGCCAAAATCACTGCGATAATGTCTACAATGCGAGGGTGCCGATAGTTGACTGATGTATACGTTGTATAATTTCACTGTCACACAATCGAACAATACCCTCTGATACTTCAAATCCGAGAACCGACCAAATACGTGTATGGTCGGTTCTCGGATGTGAGCGGTTTTCGCAAGGCGAAGTATCAGAGTTTGTTGTTCGATTGTGTGACAGTGAAATAACGGTATACGAAGCAGACTAGGGTGCCGAGGGACATAAGAACGTTTGGAGTTATTGGACGTAGGTCGGGATATACGCGTTACGTTGACGAGAAATCTGATATTTTGGAGGTAACTAATACATGTATAACTATCGACCCTCACTCCTCAGGAACAAATTGCAGACTGATTTATTTGTGTCACACATGGTTAATATATACAAAAAAAACTACTAAATATGTAAGGCCAGCAATAGATCAAATAAATCATTGAGGTCAACAAGCTAAGTACATTCATGATTTCTTGCAAAACAGATTATCTGTTAGTATAGTATAGTAATACGGGTTCACAGAAAGTGATTAATATATGTGTCAAAAATTGTGTCAAAAAGTCAAGTGAAGGAATTCATGGTAATGTCAAAAGTCAAATGAAGAATACATCCACTGTTTTTACAAATTTGTTTCTTGACGAGGTCTGCCTGTCTTGGAGTTTTTCGGCAAACAGCAAGTCCATCATCTCTATATAATCCAACATTAATATCAAGATTTTGCAACTGCGATAATATGTACAAACCAGTCAATTCACATGTCTCGGCTCCATCAAAACTACCCGTTGGACTTGCTGTTTGCCGAAAAACTCCAACACAGGCAGACCTCGTCAAGAAACAAATTTGTAAAATATTCTCCGATAACAATCTGCAAATAACCATCGATGTTAACAAGAAAACAGTTAACTTTTTGGACGTAACACTCGACCTAAGATCCGGAACATATGGACCATTCATGAAACCTAACAACACACCTCTCTATGTTCATAAAGACAGCAACCATCCACCATCCATTTTGAAGAACATTCCCGAAAGTATTAATAAAAGACTCTCTAACAACTCATCGAATGCAACTGTATTTAACCAAGCTACACCTACATACCAGGAAGCGCTTCATAAAAGCGGCTACGATTACAAATTAAAATACGGGTTTGGATAATGCGCGAGTTGCGAGTAGCGAGTTGCGAGTTGATAGTTGCGAGTTGCGAGTTCGAGTTGCGAGTGCGAGTTGCGAGTTCGAGTTGCGAGTTGCAAGTTGCGAGTTTAAATGTGCGAGTTGCAAGTTGCGAGTTTAAATGTGCGAGTTGCGAGTTGGATTTTGCGAGTTCGAGTTGCGAGTTGCAAGTTGTGAGTTGAAATGTGCGAGTTGCGAGTTATATTTTGCGAGTTCAAGTTGCGAGTTACGAGTTGCGAGTTGAAAAATGCGAGTTGCGAGTTCAAAATGCGAGTTGACATTTGCAAGTTGTCACATGCGAGTAGCGAGTTCCCTATTATTTGATAGTTACCTTTATTTCAATTTCAGTTCAATTAAAGTTCAAATAAAGCGCTTTGATATTTTTATTTTACATTATTTTGTATAAGGAACAGTATTAGCTGCTTTATAAGTTATTTTGCAAGGTATAGGTAATAATAGCATTAATAGCTGCATTATAGTGTAAAGGGATTAGCTGCTTTGCATTTAAAACAGTGCTCTGCTTTATATTGTATGGTATTAAAATAGGTAATAGCTGCTTTGCATTAATAGCTGCTCTATATGTTATTTTGTAGGGTATAAGGAATTAGCAGCTTTGCATTTATAGCTGCTCTATATGTTATTTTGAAAGGTGTGAGAAATAGCCGACTTTCATTTGTAATGTTTTATGAATAGCTGCCTTGTTTGATACAATTTTGTATGGTATTCTTAGGTATGGGTCTATGTTTAAAGTTGGAATGCTTTACTTGACCAAATAATGTGCATAAGCAGGGGTCTGGGGATATTAACACGTGTTCAAATTTTATTTGTCTATACTTGTAAAAAAACAAACACAAGTGACTGCGAAGCGGCCAAAAGATAAGTGGGCAAAATCACAACAAACAAAGAAACAAATAATACATTATTACTACAGCTTTCTTTGCCAACTGTATGTGACACAAACTCCCTTTTTTGCCTGTTTTTTAAAGATGTATGTTGCGATCACTTTTTGGGGCTATGATTTTGATGGCCGAAGGATCCCCATATTTTTTACATTAGGGACCGTTCATTATTTCTACGGTGGGGGGTGGGGCGGTTGCTATAAAAAAGTGACAACCCCCCCCCCCCCCCCCCCCCCCCCACCCACTGGAACGTAGAAACAAGTTTTGACCCCCTTTTTTACACACACATAGGCCTACAAATACAATAAGCATATACACAATTGAAGGGTTGGGTGCAATAACTTGGCACTTAAACTTAGCACATCCACCCATTCAATTATAAATTTTCGAGAATACTATAAAAATATACAACAATTATATTATTATAACACACTTTGGATTTTTGTTGAGTAGTGTATAATTTCAGACAGGGAAGAAAAGATCAGTAATAATGAAGTCCTCTAGTTCTCTCCTGTTTGATATTCTTCCTGAACGCGTTGAGTTTGTGCCGTCTATCCCACATATATATCACTTCTTGCATTACTACTATCCAAGTTTTCACTGTTATCATCTGCATCACAACTTGTGTAATCACTGTCTTGTAAACTCCTTGCATCTTCAACTTCGCTCTCAGATTCACCATGCACTTCTATCCTTTTTATTTGCCATTTAACGCTAAAATTGTCAAATTTGGTATAATTCTAATTAATTTTGTATTAAAATGAACGCTTGCACGCACAATTTAGCTGTTTCATGCTCAATTTTGGTCTATTTTAACCTAATTAGGTAAGAAAATGCGCGCTTTTGCGCAAAAAAAAATGCCATTTCATGCTAAAATTGTCAAATTTTGTATTGAAATATTGGTTCAAAAGAGTTATGACCCCCTTTAATTTCCTAAAAAAGTTATAACCCCCTCCCCCCTTTGATTTCTTTAAAAAGTAGTGACCCTTTCCTGTTTTATGCCTTTCCGGTAGAAATAGTGAACGGTCCCTTATGTAATAATCACTCCAATGGTAAGTACCCACATAGCATATAGAAACATTGAGTCAGCCACAGGTAGGTTGATAGCATAATAAAGTATTAACACATTAACATTAACATAAATGACAACTCGCAAATATGAAGAACTCGCAACTCGCATTTGACAACTCGCAAATATTAACTCGCAAAATCCAACTCGCAACTCGCAACTCGCAATTCGAACTCGCAAAATCCAACTCGCAACTCGCACATTTGAACTCGCAACTCGCAACTCGCAATTCGAACTCGCAAAATCCAACTCGCAACTCGCACATTTGAACTCGCAACTTGCAACTCGCAACTCGAACTCGCAACTCGCAACTCGCACTCGCAACTCGAACTCGCAACTCGCAACTATCAACTCGCAACTCGCTACTCGCAACTCGCAGAATACCTTCCCCCTTAAAATACGAACCCCAACCAACTAACAAAAATAATAGGAAACGCTCCAGAACAGGAAATGTCACTTGGTTCAACCCACCCTTCAGTGACAATGTTTCAACTAACATCGGCAGAAGATTTTTTAATCTTTTAGATAGATGTTTTCCATCGGGACACCAACTACATAAGCTACTTAACAGGAATACAGTCAAACTGAGTTATAGCTGTATGCCGAATGTGTCGCAAATTATTTCTGCACATAACAAATCCATCATCACCAAGAATAACAATAACATTCCATCTACACAGAACAACTGCAATTGCAGAAAGAACCGAGAGTGCCCCCTTGAAGGCAACTGTCTAACTAGCAGTATTATCTATCAAGCCACTGTAACACAACAGGACAATAATAACCAGGAAACGTATAGGACTTACAGAAAACACGTTTAAAACCAGATTTATGCACATGTCTCAAGCTTCAAAATCAAAGATAAACAACATGCCACAACATTAAGTGAACACATTTGGATGTTGAAAGACAATAATGTGCATTATTCATTAAAATGGAGAGTGATTAGCAGAGCGAAAGCTTATTCAACAACAAACAAGACCTGTAATCTGTGCTTAGAGGAGAAATTCTATATTATATTACAGACCTCTATTATCTTCTCTCAACAAAAGAAATGAACTCACTAGTGAGTGCAGACACAGGAAAAAACACTTGTTGAGCAATTATACCAATAGATGAATTTATAAGGCCAAATAAATGAATAACATGTTGATCGGCCAAATCTTATATTAAAATATAAAACAATAAATGATAGATGCCCTTATCAATTGCTATTTTGTTATTTTAGAGAGAATCAAAATATTTTAAATAATCGGCGGGGACGATAAACATGTTATTTATTTTACTTGGCGTAACCACTTGACATTTGACATAACCATGGTAACTTGACTTTTAACGCAACAGTGGATGTATTCTTCATTTGACTTTTGACATTACCATGAATTCCTTCACTTGACTTTTTGACACATATATTAATCACTTTCTGTGAACCCGTATTACTATACTATACTAACAGATAATCTGTTTTGCAAGAAATCATGAATGTACTTAGCTTGTTGACCTCAATGATTTATTTGATCTATTGCTGGCCTTACATATTTAGTAGTTTTTTGTAATATTAACCATGTGTGACACAAATAAATCAGTCTGCAATTTGTTCCTGAGGAGTGAGGGTCTATATCAGGCCCTCACGATTTACGAAACAGTTCTGTAGAACAATATGTGATTGCTCAAGTCGTTTTTAATTATCTATTTTGCTCCCTTCGGGTTGAGCACTTTTCCAGTTGCTGGTTTCACCCTTTACTTGGATTATATATATACAGTATATATATATATAAATCAGTATGCACAAGCACAACTTCTTTCTGGCATTTGCCTAAGCTATATATAAGCCAATTTTGATTGGAAATAAAGTGATTGCTTTTCAATAAAATATCGCTCAAAAGTATACACACCAAATCGCACCAAATGGCCGGGTCGAAATTGAAGAAAAAAAATATCAAATTCTGAGGTTGCACATCCCCCTCAGACTCCCCCCTGTTCGAGCTTTTAAACCATCTATACTTCAACCAAGAATATATCAGTATATGCTCAACTTCTTTCTTACATTGATAAAAAACAAAATATTTATTGGAAATGAAGAGGTGGCTTTACGATAAAATGTTGGTCAAAAGTAGGCCTATACATTAGATCGCACCAAATGAAACTTGAAAAATGTTCCACTTGCAAGAGGCACATCAACAAATTTCGCACAGTAAAAAAAAACACCGCACAGTCAAGAAAAATCGCACAGTAAATGTGTGAAAGGTTTACATAGTAAGGGGTAGGCTATTTACAGGCCTTATTGGCTTTTCAGCCTACTCCTCCATACGCTTTTGTTGTTTTAAGTTTTACATTTTTGATCATGTACCAGTATCGACCGATACTGGTATACCAGTATCTGGGACCTAAAGTACACTTTTTCCCAGTTTTCTACAAATACATCACTTAACAATTAAGTTGTATCTACGAGGGTCATTCAATAAGTTCTACCTCCTACCTCATAACTTTGCTGTTATACAAGCCAGTCGTATGAAATATTCCACAAGTAAGGCCTTGAATCTCAGCTACAAAACCATAGTAGATTAGTTTGAATACTCATTGTACTCTTCTGGATATGCAGTAAAAACCAAGCTTCCATTTAGTGCGACGGAAACGGGTAAAAAACAGCCAAATGTCTCCTAAGTGCTATTCATTTGGCCAATTCTAAGAGACAAAATGTACCTATCGGTCAATTACAATCGTTCTAAGTGTTAAATATCTCTTGAACAGGCTTTAAACAATACAAGTGACTAATTTCTTGACGAAAAATGCCCTTTAATAAGCCAGAACCAGACCAGGACAACAATCAATTTTAAGCCTACCCTAGAGAACCGCTGCAAAAGTCATATTTGCTTTTCATAGGAACTAAGAGATCTTCATTATACAGGACTAAATGGATATATTTCAAGTCTCTCGCAGATATATTTTTCTATCACTGACTACCTGATTAACTATTCTAAATGTTGCATATAAGGAAAACTGATAAAGTTACTATTATGTTAAGCTATAACATTCGAGGCATCACTGTGGCTTGATTTGTAACAACGAACATTTGACTGAATATCAGTATTCCAGTATGCTAAAGGCGTGTCAATACATTCGAGTTAATATTATACTATTTACAAGCTACAAAGGTTAATATTGCCTACAATCTGATTAATACATGATAGTATAGCATTATATTCAGAAATCATCCATTGTTTTCTATTTCCAGTATTTAAATCGGACGGTTATTACCTAATCATACAATACGGAGAGAAAACGAAAAAACATGTATTTATCTTTGGGGTAATTTTCCGTGTCCGTTGTCCAAAATCTCTCTCTGGCTTTGATTGCATCATGACAAATGTGAAATAGGTATCAATTAGCATTTACTATAAATGTGTAGCTATGATTCATAGCTATAATCATGACAAATGTCATGAGGCTGACATTCATATTAGCGATGTCATGAGTGAGGAGGTAGAACTTATTGAATGACCCTCGTAGTTTGTCCAGTAACCCTGCATATGGTTACGACATCGAGGCGTTTACACGCAGCATCTACATGACGATTAATCCACAAATTATAACAGTTGGATACTATACTTATGCGGTATGCCTAAACCATGTTTAATGCACAGTTCCATAATGTGAGCAACATTTTAGCCACATATCGTTATACCGTATAAGCTCAATCGTTTAACGTTCAAGTATTAGCTGACAGATAACCGGAGTTTACTTTTAGTAAGCCTGCACCATGACGCTATCATCCCATCAAATCATGACACTAACAATGCTACAGCGGAGGGGAAGAAGATGGCTGGTCTTTCTAATATTGAATATCATTGGATGGTTCATGGTACTGACGTATGTAATTATCCAATCCGGTGAGTTGTACTATTAAAAGTGTGGATCTTTTCATTTCCTTATTTCATAAAATGTATAGGTTCTAATGTTAATTACAGGGTGTTCCAAAAGTCGCGCCACTTTTCTAGATTCTATTGTCCTGCGGTTATGTTTTAATATTTTTCGTGCAATCAGAGATAGCCTATAACAAATATTATTGAGTGTTAACAACATGTTGGTTAAATTATTTTGAAACTTATTATTTTATTCGAACTGATATGAGAGAAGTCTGAGAGAACACAGATCTTATATCTTTAACCAGTTTGTGCTTTGACAACTTACCTGGCCAAGTGCATAGTCCACAACAAAAACCATGTTAATTTGCTATCAATTGCAACAGTTATACAGTGTGTTGTGTTGTGTTGTATGAGTAACTAATATTACAGTAGAGTTAACATTCACCACCAAACTTGAACACTTTGGATTTCGCGTCTCTTCGTAAATATGTTGTAAATCTGGCGTGGAATATGATGATGTCGTGAAAACATCACCAGGTATGAAAAAGTATGTCTACTCTCATAAACAATGAAAATATTTTGTACAAGAAGTATTTTTCCTTTTTTGTTGTTGAAAACGGGACCTGACTATTATGACTCGCCCTGTAGTGACTGTAAAAATAGATAAAACCCCCGAAAAATAGATGACACCGGCATACTGCGTAAGACATTCACGGGTTGGGCGTGTTGTTGTTTGTGCTGGGATGGGTTAAGGTTCGAAGTGGGGTGTACGGGGTGGGGTGGGTGTGTCGGCGGGGATGGTGGTTGTTTTTGGTGGCGAGTTGGGTGTGATGTGACATGAAATTCAATTCCAGTCAATTTGACATTGTGAAGTAGGATTAATTGGAGGATTTTCTTTTCTTTTCTTTCTTTATTAAAAAATTCCTATATTCCCTGCCCAAAAAAGTTAATTTGAATAAAAGAAAATCATTAATCAAACACGAGATATCGACGATTATGTAATTTTTCATCCATAGAGCTCTGTAAAAAAGCACATCTTCTCCACTCCACTGTCTTTTAAAGGGAGACGAAGTGGTGTTGAAGATTTTTTTTAAAATTTATTTACTTCACAATTCAAGATGAACATTAAAAATTACCATTATTGTTGTTTCTACTCACGAAAACACAGCAAAACTTGATTAAAACAAGGAAATACTCTTTTTCTGTAAGAAAATGCTCTTTTTCTGTAAGAAAATACTCTTTTTATTCTTTTATTCCCAAGAAAATACTCTTTTTATTCTTTTATTCTCAAGAAAATACTCATTTTATTCTTAAGAAAATACTCATTTTATTCTCAAGAAAATACTCATTTTATTCTCAAGAAAATACTCATTTTATTCTCAAGAAAATACTCATTTTATTCTCAAGAAAATACTCATTTTATTCTCAAGAAAATACTCATTTTATTCTCAAGAAAATACTCATTTTATTCTCAAGAAAATACTCATTTTATTCTCAAGAAAATACTCATTTTATTCTCAAGAAAATACTCATTTTATTCTCAAGAAAATACTCATTTTATTCTCAAGAAAATACTCTTTTTATTCTTTTATTCCCAAGAAAATACTCGTTTTATTCTTTTATTCTCAAGAAAATACTCATTTTATTCAAAATACTGTTTTTATTCGCAAGAAAATACTATTTTTATTCTCAAGAAAATACTCTTTTTAATTCTCAAGAAAATACTCTTTTTCTTGACTTTTTCTTGAAGAAAATACTCTTTTCATTCTCAAGAAAAGACTCTTTTTCTTCCAGAAAATACTCGTTTTCTTTAAGGAAATACTCGTTTTCTTCAAGAAAACACTCGGGTTTTTTAGGACTCTTTTTTTTCTTCAAGAAAATACTCGTTTTTGTTAGGCCTCTTAAAGATACAATATAAATATGTAATCATTTTCTTATAAATGGTCGATTTTAGACCGCTTTACGCGTTATCCTGAGCAACACGCGCCTGATCTTAAAACATCATCCCTTAGACATTGTATACGCGTTCGTTTGGGCACGCACGCTTACAGAATAATAGTTGAATCCCCCCCCCCCCCCCCCACCCCCCCCACACACCCCCACACAAAGCATTCTGTATTTTCTTGGTTTTTTAATATATTATAGATAAATGGATATTAACATTTCTGGATTTGTTTAGTAAATAATGGCAAGACTGCTGTACCATATGTCCTCCCTTAGAGTATGTGTATT
The DNA here is from genome assembly GCA_035610835.1 of Ophiura sarsii. NCBI lineage: Eukaryota > Metazoa > Echinodermata > Ophiuroidea > Amphilepidida > Ophiuridae > Ophiura > Ophiura sarsii. The sequence continues at coordinate 31,124,965 of CM069443.1, forward strand.
AACATAAGGATCGTAATGTTCATAACGTCATTATAATGCATGTAATGTTAACTGACATTTGGTCATGTTTGTTTAAGATTCGACGACTTTTAAGACTACGCAAAGCCACTTTTTGACAGAGGGCGAATATATAAGGAGAGAAGTTGATGCCGTACATCGACCACTTCACGTGATAATCGTAACTCAGATGCGATCAGGATCTTCATTTGCCGGGGAGCTGCTAAACAAGAATGAACAGTTCTCATATTTCTTCGAGCCTCTGTACGAATTCAGACATCATATTTATGGCAATAACACTGATGCTAAAAGGCATGTGCAAATGCCTTTGAAGAATATATTTCAATGCGACTTTAACAGTCTGCCAAGGGATTGGTGGGCAAACAACAGCCGTCGCTCAAAAACGGATTGCTTACACAGTGAAGTACTGCAAAATTCGTCGTTGTGCAAATTCCATTTAAGGAAGTCAGAATACAGACCGGTAAAGGATGTTCATGATAGAATCTCCGTTTTAGAGGCTGATTGCAAAAGAAGAAAACACGTCGCCGTAAAGACAATCCGGGTGACTGATATAGGTTATTTGAAGGAACTAACCATAGATCCTGATTTGAATATCAAAATAGTGCATTTAGTCCGGGATCCGAGAGCCGTATATCTATCAAGGTATAGAGTGTCCGGTACAGGGGGCAACACTTCAAAATCATGCGCAAGACTTCTACACAATCTTCGATATTGGCTGAGCGATACAACTACCCCATCGTGGTTGAGAAAGCGTTATCTATTATTACGATACGAGGATTTAGCCGTAACACCTTCTATTATGGCAAAGAAATTGTACGAGTTCTTAGAAATACCGATGCCAGCGTCTGTGCAAAAATGGCTACAGATGAACACAGGGCATGACCAAGGTAATGCATGGTCCACTACTCGGAATTCACGTAAAACCGCAAGCACTTGGAGGAATAACTTGGGGATTCAGGACGTTTTAAATGTCCAAACACAATGCCGCAAACCAATGTTAAGACTCGGTTATAGATTAGTCTTTTCTCAAAATGAACTTCAAAATGTCAATGTAAGTCTTGTAGATCCTCTTCCAAGGATTCAAAATCCTGCAAGGCAAATGGATGTCTTTTAAGAACGGTTTTGTTGTTATCAATCATCATAATATATATAGATAACTTATCGTTATTATTTATATAATGATAATAATATTTCATGTCTTATTTCCATGCGATACAAGAATATAGCAGTACACTCAACTCGTGTAATACCGTAAAATATCAGCATATGGCACGTTATTATCTCTGATATACAGGGCGCCATCTCGTGATCAAAACGTCTTTTAAAAGTTTATTCTTAAAGGCACTTCCGAATCTCAAATGTTTGCCCCAGGCAAAAGTCACATGACTCGCTACATACCCGAGATGATCCGCGTATACATCATATAAACCCCGATGCAATGTTGATAGCTCGCGTACCGAAAGATTGGCTACAAACAGCAAAGTACGAACAAAATTCATGTCTAGAAATGTTTCGAAAAGTCATTGTATTCTTTTGAATAAAAGCACAGTTATAATCTGAAACAACATTAAATCATTTATTGGGCGAGAACCCTATGTTAAATACATACAAAAATAGAAATATAAAGCATTTTAACTTCCTATTTATAGGATAGTGTTCAACTGTCATTTGAATTTATGTCTGTCCTTTTATCGTCATTCAGTGCTCCGTTAGCGCAATCGGTAGAGCATCAGATTTATAAACTGAAGACCGTGGGTTCGAATCCCACAGAGAATGTTTTGTTTTTCCCGTTACTATTACATTTAGTAAATGTAGAGATTATTTTAATATCGTTCAATCATAATATTATTTTGATCCCAGATACTATTCATTTTATTTAATAGACTGAATTTCTTACAGATTCAATGAGGTTTTAATTTGAATGTACTAATGTACTATCACTTCATGGGGGTGCTTGTACATTTTAATACATGCTTAGCGTTGCGTTTATTGAATTATTGCAATACCCCGCCCAATATTCACGCAATAATATATCAGGCCAATTGTTATTGAAAGAAGTCAGTCGTCGTTGAATCGATTCTTATTTCCCATCTGATCTGTTTGAACAGTCAGAAGTCAAGTCATGAAAATACCGTCTATTTTGTTCGCCCCGGCCACGCGCCCCGGCCCGCCAGTAAAGCGAGATTTCAAGAAAACAAATAGAAATTGGGTCATTTACAACTCGCGATTGTGACGGATTGCCTCCATCAATTGTGATCATCTTAGGCTCATTTTGAAGGGAAAGTCCTATTTATTTAGGACATTATTTCCGATTTAAACAATGTTACTTTTTTGGTCGATAAAGATGCATTTTCAATGCAATCGTAAACATCGTAATTTTTATGATTTTTAGACGTCGTAGCAAAACTTTGTGCACAAGAAATGTTCCTAACGTATTACACTTAATCAAAAATATGTTAAATTTGTAATAGATTTTTGGACAGGGGTCAGGGCCACGACTTTTATTAATCTACAGTCAAAATATACGCCATTTTCCAACACACAGAGACTAAACCGTTTTTCTAACTAAAGGTATTCATCAGGATTCGAACCGAGGAGGGGAGAATCCATTAGATTACTAGTCCATAGTCGTAACCACTCGGCCATAACTACTCATTGACGTGTTCTCTACATAATGAACTAAAGACGTCGCTAGTGACACCTTGTTTGTTAAAATCGATAAAGTATTGTTGTCGCGGTATGTGCTTACAGATGAAAAGTGCCATTTCCATTGTTGCATTAACTCCTATTGATCTCTCTGATTCAGCGTGAAGATAATAGGGGGAATTTTGATAGTTTGTCCATGGCGATGACCTGTCCTGTCTGTCTTTTCGGACCTTCTGAGCATTTGGAGTTTTAAATTCATCCTTTTTAATTGTAAAGAAGTACGCCTGTCATCCCCATTAAATTTGTCCCGGATTATGCTAATCAAGTTTACAGCACAACAAGAACTAATCAAAATTACTTAAAAAAAATAGATAATCATTCAAATTAAAAGTATCTTGTCCGTGGATTCACAAATATTATGGGGAACGATAATCAAACCCAACATAAAATTACTAAATTTAATATGATACTAACGAAGACAAAAAAGCATTCTGGTGGGATTCGAACCACCGGCCTTTCGATCATTAACCCAATGCTCTACCGATTGAGCCAACGGCGCACTGTACTGTTGTTACAACATAGATAGATTGAAATATCGTTTGTGAACACGATTACTATCCCATAAATTGGAAGTTTATAATGCTTTTAAAATTTATAGTTTTGTATGTTTTTAACAAAGGGTTCTCGCTTAAAAATTGATTTGATGCTGCTTCAGATTGTAACTCTGGTTTAATTCAAATAAATAGAATGACTGTTAGAAACATTTCTAGACACGGATTTCGTTCACATTTGATGTTTGTAGCCACTCTTCAGTATTGCACCATGGGTTTTATGATACCTGTACGCGGATCTCGGGTATGTAGCGAGTCATGTGACTTTTGCCCGGGGCGGGGTGGGGGGAAGGAGGTACTCAAGGCCGGATCCAGACGATGGCGCGGCGCGCGCAAATCAAAGTCACAAGACCGTGCCCTGGTATCTTTCGACCACATCGGCAACATGGAAATGCGAATCCCAGGATCCGCCCGTGGTGTTTCTTGAAAAAGTTGTATTATTTGCAATTATATTTATTTTATTTTTTTGCTCGCCTCGCGCACATTTTTTAACATTAACATTATATATAATGGATCTCGAACCATCGTAAATATTCTAAATATTATGTGGGGGCGTTAAAAACTTCATACTGGACCTTTTAAGTGTTAAAAATGCCAATATTTGCGCGTATTAGTTTCAATGCATATCATTATTCAAGTTTAACAAGATAGGTTCTTCTACAGGTTTCAACATTATAATCATGATAATGGGTCTCGAACCACACCAAATATTATAAATATTATGTGGAGGGCGTTAAAAACGTCTCACTGAACCATTGAAGTGTTACAAATACAAATTTTTGCGCGATCCGCGCGAATTACTTTTAGTGTTTCAATATAAGCTTAACATGATGGCTTTAGGCCTACTTTGTTTTTCTACAGGTTTCAATAATATAATGGGTCTCGAACCACCTTAAATCTTCTTGCTTCACAATGCTGAATTTTTGCCTTGATAAATTGGGAACCTGTTTTTCAACATAACCATTTGGGCACTGCATTTGGGGAACCTGTTTTTCAACATAAAAATTTCAACCATCTACACTGCAAAAAGGTTGCTTAAAATACGTTGCTTAAAGTACTTTTATCATCCGTTGGTTGACGTGTTGATTAAAATTCATTCAATGTAGAACGATAGGCGTTGTATAAAAGTAAAAAAATCCCCAGCGTTGAGCAATTCGTCGAAAACAATGTCCTTAAAATGTTGGTGGAAACTGTTTCTGTTGCTAAAATATGTTGCGTACAAATATTCCACTTTGGCAACTGTTGCATGAGCATTGAGGACAATCACGCAACAGTTGATGCAAGTTACGCACATGTGAATTTTAGGCAACTGTTGTCCAAAAAAGCCAATTTCGTGAGCTGTTGCATACTTGAACAACTTTTGAGTGAATATAATTGCCTAACTTTTGAGTAACTAGAATTGTTCAACTGTTGGTGAAAACATGTTATCCAACGGTATTGGGCAAATTTTACTTAACAGTTGAGCGGTTGCATACTTGAACAACGTTGTGTAAAATGTTGAGTAAATATTTAAGAAACCTTTTTGCAGCGCAGGACCACAATTAGATTTATTCTGTCTTGGCATCCAAAACGGAATACACTGACAAATAGTTTAAAATTGCCATCCTTGTTTGACATATATTTGTTTATGAATATCATTTCAACGGTGTTATAGCGACGTCACTAGCTTAACATGATGGCTTTAGGCCTACTTTGTTTTTCTACAGGTTTCAATAATATAATGGGTCTCGAACCACCTTAAATCTTCTTGCTTCACAATGCTGAATTTTTGCCTTGATAAATTGGGAACCTGTTTTTCAACATAACCATTTGGGCACTGCATTTGGGGAACCTGTTTTTCAACATAAAAATTTCAACCATCTACACTGCAAAAAGGTTGCTTAAAATACGTTGCTTAAAGTACTTTTATCATCCGTTGGTTGACGTGTTGATTAAAATTCATTCAATGTAGAACGATAGGCGTTGTATAAAAGTAAAAAAATCCCCAGCGTTGAGCAATTCGTCGAAAACAATGTCCTTAAAATGTTGGTGGAAACTGTTTCTGTTGCTAAAATATGTTGCGTACAAATATTCCACTTTGGCAACTGTTGCATGAGCATTGAGGACAATCACGCAACAGTTGATGCAAGTTACGCACATGTGAATTTTAGGCAACTGTTGTCCAAAAAAGCCAATTTCGTGAGCTGTTGCATACTTGAACAACTTTTGAGTGAATATAATTGCCTAACTTTTGAGTAACTAGAATTGTTCAACTGTTGGTGAAAACATGTTATCCAACGGTATTGGGCAAATTTTACTTAACAGTTGAGCGGTTGCATACTTAAACAACGTTGTGTAAAATGTTGAGTAAATATTTAAGAAACCTTTTTGCAGCGCAGGACCACAATTAGATTTATTCTGTCTTGGCATCCAAAACGGAATACACTGACAAATAGTTTAAAATTGCCATCCTTGTTTGACATATATTTGTTTATGAATATCATTTCAACGGTGTTATAGCGACGTCACTAGCGATGAATATTAAATAGTCGATTTTTATAGCCAAAAAATACACGACATGGACATATTATACTGACTAGTTTATGTCATGTGATCTATTGTGATCAAAAGAATCACATAAATATGTTTATGTATTATATAATATGGACTATTTATACCTTCATACCCAGATGGCAAGACTACGTTTGGCAATCGTTCACAGTAAAAACACCATTGATAAGATATGTCAGATGTTATGTATAACCCTATAGTTTTTATAACATGTTGAAATCAATTACAGATTCACTACCGAACGGGAATAGTGTATGTAGCTCTGCTGCATCGCCTAGAATTCCCATTACAAGTTATAAAAACTTGACACAAATAAAATACCCAACATAATATGGCTATATTTGATAAATTAAGCAACATGCAGTTGCTATACAAAAATGCATAATATATAATGAAAACAATTCACAAATTAAGCAACAGTCACAAAATGCCCAACAAATGGTTAATTAATAATACCAACTGTTGTGTAATTACAATGATTGTGCAACTGCTGAGTAACTGGAATTGTTCAACTGTTGGTGAAAACATGTTATCCAACGGTTTTGTTGGGTAAATTTTACGCAACTGTTTAAGCGGTTGCATACTTCAACAACGTTGTGTAAAATGTTGAGAAAAATATTGAAGCAACCTTTTTGCAGTGTATAGTTAAATCAAGTAAATATCTGTATAATGCACAACTTCTTTCTTTCAAAAATAGCTATCTAGTATTTTGACATGATTGATAAAAACCAAAATATTGATGAAAATGAAGTGGTGGCTCTTCAATAAAATATTGGTCAAAAGTATACACCAGATCGCACCAAATGGGTTCGAAAATTGAATCTTTTCCACTTGTGAGGGGGGCACATCCCCCATCATATACTCACTCTGTCCGCGCTACGTAGTGCGCGGTGCCGCGCACCGCTTTAGGCACATTTTGGCGAACATTCAAGTATTGGGCCCTCAAAACATTGATGGATCCGCGCCTGTTGTGCCCCCCCCCCCCCCCCCCCCCCCCCAGGCGCGAATACAGGGGAACTCCATTTGAATACGATATCAGTTTGGTGAAATATAATTTCATTGGCGCAGCACACCCCGTTGAACAATTGATCAATGTTTTGGTTCGCTATCCTTTATTTGAAATAGGGTTCGCTACTCCCTATCATTCATGTCATTAGTTATGAATATCCCTAATATGAAAATACTAAATAACGAGCCTCGTGGCCTAAACGGGTTATTCCTGTTAAGGGAGGGGATTCCTATTTTGAGGAGGGGGAGCGTCTCGTTCAGATGGTAAAACGGGCAAATTAAAATCGGTTAAAATTGTTTTTAGCTTTTGGGAAGTAGTTTTTATGATTATTTATAATAGTATAGCAGAGACAAGCCTACTAATGCTCAGAAACATCCAAACCCGGTGAGGGGCTAGTGTCAAATCAAATTACGGATAATTTTAACCGTGTCGAAACCCCGGTGGTTTCGGTTAGCATTGACTTTGGGCACGCATGATCGTTCCAAAAATCGCGGAAACGGGGGGTTTTCTGACAATTTATGTTCGCGATTTCCCCAAATTCATGCAAATTAGGGGTGTTTTTGAAGTTATGTCCGCGATTTCCCCAAGTTATGAAGGGGTGTTTTATAAAGCTGCATGTTGGAAAAACTAAGGGGTCATTTTGGAAGCTTTGTCCGCGATTTCAAAAATAAGAGGTGTTTTTTTGGAGAGGCTATGTCCGCGGAGAAGAAAATAAAATAGAATGAGTATTGTGTCATATCAAATTATCCCCAGAATATGAAAAAAGGGGACGGTATTTTGAACCAGATGTGTCCTCGATTTTGCGCAAATAGGGGGGGACTATATACAAAATGTCCTTGAAAATGATGGAGAAAGGGGGCTATTTTCAGTCATGTCAGTCAAAATGTCCGCGTTTTTGTGCGAAAAAGGAGGTCAAATTAGCAAAATTGTCCTCGAAACGCCGTCAAATAGGAGGGGGGTATTTCAAGATCATGGAACGATCATGTGTTACCATCTGAATACGAAGAGAGAACACCGGACTCTGAACGTGACCTAATAAATAATAAATAAATAATAAATATGAAGAAATTAAGTAATTAATGTAAATAAATAATATATAGATTAATAATTATATCAATAAAATAGTATATTAAGGCCTATTTATAATTAATTGATTGATAAATAATTAAATAAACATCAACAATTAAGAAAGTAAATACAAAATAAATAAATAACGTTAAAATTATGTCAATATAAACGAAAACCCCGAACGGACGTATAATGAGAGAACAATAATAAATATTATATTTCGGCATACTTAAAACCCTAACCGACCTCTACCCAGACTCGACCGCTCTAAGCATAGAGCACAAGGAATATAAACCGCCACAAAGATTCGAACGTACGGCCTGCTGATTGAGAGTCCAAATCTTTACCAACTGAGCTATTTCGATTTTCCTGAAATCCTCAGCGCTTTATACCCAAATATAGTTCTCATTCAACTATTCCCTAAATACACACGGGTTTTTCAACACGGTGTTGTTGTCTATAAAATGAGTCTATGATTTATTAGATTTAACGAATAACAAATCCCGTACTTTGTGAACCGATTCTTAAAGGGGCGTGTACATCTCAAGTGTTTGTCCTGGACAAAAATCACATGACTCGCTTCGCTCCCAAGTCCTCGCGTGCCCGGCAAAAAGCCCATGATGCAATACTAAGTCGTAAAAGTGTGCACATAAATCGACAAAATGCTGTACAAACGAAATATAATATATCTAGAATTGTTTCAAAAAGTAGTGTTATTCGTTACATTTAAATCAGAATTACTTTCTTTAACAGTAAATAATCAACTTTTGAGCGAGAAACTATCTTAAAACTACAAAGATTAAGAAATATAAAGCATTTTAAACATCTAATTTAGAGAAGAGTGGTATGTTGAACCATATTACTTTTGTTTGTTATTGCGTTCACATAGCGCATAGTTGGCTCAGCGGTAGAGCATTGGACTAGTAAACCGGAGGTCGTGGGTTCGAATCCTATCACGTTTTGAAATTTTATTTTAATCGTTTATATACATTTGTTTAAAATTAGTTTTCGATATTGTTTATCATTTCGTATACTTATTCATTATTGTTCAATTATAGTTTATTTTGGAATGTGGAATTATTTACGATTTCATTTTAATTTTCCACTGACTGTTTAGTGTGCATGGCATCATGAAATGTGAATGAACCGCGGTATACCACCGAACTGTCCTAGTCCTATGCAACAGGCCAATACAATAGAAACTCGTTGTGTGTTATTATCGATTGATTTAAACTTGTAAAGTAAATGCCAGCCGTTATGTAATACAAATCAATTTGCCTGTATTAATATTATTGAAATAATGTTGCGGTGGTGTAGGAAATAGGAAAATCGATTCAAGGACATGAGCCGACTGGCTTCTTATTTACATAACAATTGGCCTTTGCAGATCATGTTCATAGACTAGCTAGGGGCCATTCAATGTAAGCCTAGGAGTAGTAAACACAATTATATTTACAGGACATTCTTTATCGCAGTGAAATTGCAAAAGAATTCAACATTCAATAAATATAGCGAACGATAAGCAATCCTGTCAATTTATAAAAACAAACAGTGTAATAACAAAACAGAAAAGAAAACCATCCCCATCCGCAGGATTCGAACCACTGACCTCATGATTGTGAAGCCGGCGCTTTGACGTTTGAGCTAATGAAGGCTATACATAAACGTTTTGAAGAAAAACATTACATAGGGTTCAAAATACAAATATCTCTTAAATCGGAGGCTAAAATCGAAAGGACAAAAGTCGGAAACAATATCCTCTCTAAACTAATGACTTGGATTATATATTGTATAATACATAGGTATTATATTGTATAATACTTCCAAACACGATGGTCAATATATTACGCCCCTCCGTCATCACCCATCCATTGTACAAATATGTTACGTGACCTATCGCCAAAATGTTTTCAGCATTGATTTCAATGGAATGAAGGGGGAAATGGGCTACTTTCACAATATCTTGGCAATACTGCGCCAAACAATAGATGAATAGGGTGATGGAGCGGTAGCTTAATTCATATTTCTAGACGACCAGATACATTGATCGGCGGTGAACGTAAACATTTTATGATCGGATTTAAAAAGCTTATAAATAGTATTTCTTAAAGAATATAACACAACCTTCCTCGCGCTTTGATGTGTCTGCTTCACTAATTGAGTCATCCAGAGTACTACAATAGTTCTATTGTTAACGCCAGATAAGTAGAGAGGTTTCTAGTTAATCACCGATCTTTTTCCGATGCTTTTAACAATAGAACGAAATACCGTTGGAAAAGCGCTTTTAAATCGCTAGAAAAACGATTTAAAAGCACTGAGAGTTTGGATATGGACCCTTATGTGTATGTACATGTTATCAACACTGTAAAGATTTGCCTGAAGGTCTGACTGAAACTTTCAAATAATTATCATATTTTGGGATTTCCCCCTCACGGTCCAAACTTTAACCTCATATAAAAAGATTTCCCCAATAGTACATTTTGGTGCATTTTTAATTTTTTTTTCGGGATTACAATTGAAAATGCGATTTTTGGTGATTATTGAATACTTAAAAAAACAGCTTATGGCCGGGTGCACTACACTAAATGGGGTTTCCCATACCCTTAAGGACGGTGTTTAAAACTAAAATCGGAAAGTAGGCCTATGCATCACAAAATCCTCAATTAAAAAGACTTGACAGTAATACCATTGCGTACATCCCTATGATTGTTTATTAATTATGATTAATGGGACATCACCTACATGCACCCTGACTATAAACTGTGAATATCATCTAGGTAAATTTTGAGAGATCTTTCAAATTTGTGCTTTTTACTGGAAACATTGGCGATTACGGCGACATTTCTAAGCTCGTCAGAGATGTAGTCAACTCCATGGGCATATTTTGGGAAATCGAGCAGGTTCACCTACCTATTTTTTTCACTTTTTGGTGGGGAAATGTGATCATCTTTAAGAAAAAAATGACACTACAGGGTCCAATTTCGCAATTTAGTGGTCTAAAACAGAGTTTTATATCAGTGTTTTTGTACATATCCCTATGGAGCTCTATTTAGTGATGTGACCCCTTATAGGTTCCGTGTCCGGGTTTCACAACATCAATTGTAATCCCGACTGATCTACTACTTGAAAATGCGATTTTAGATCTGTATTTTTTTTGTATATTGTAAAAAAGGGTCATACCAAAGTCCGTGTTCTTAACCCACCTTTTAAGTTGAAAGGCATCTTCGATTTGACCCCAAATTATCAAGGCGAGGGCGCCCTGCGGTAAATACAAAAAAATGAATTCATAAAATTGCGTAGATCAAAATAAGAAGCGTTTTAATTCATGCCGAAATATACTCAAAACAAGACATTCGATCGTTGATCACTAATAACATACATTGAAGTTTATATTCCTCCCATTCAATATTTTTTCCATTGAATTCATTTATAAAGTAAAGTTTACCCTGAGTGAAATGTGTGAAAACATGCAGCTACATCAGAGTAAAAATTGACATGAACGGGATGAAACGGTGTCAAAATCAGATGGAAAATGCTCGTAAATATACCTTATTTTTAAACGCCGTAAAAAATCCGTTCACAAGATGATAGATTATAATAAGATGTTTAGTCATATTCTTCCTTTGAGTTTTTAAGACAAATGTTGCCGCATCATCTTGAGCTCTACATCAAAATTCGGAACCTTTTTGACTGAAGTGTCTGCAATCACTCTGGCCATATCGCTCAATCGAATGGTCGCCTGGGTGCGATTGTGCTGAAGTTATTCCTTCACCCACTCAAATACTATAGTTTCAAAAGACACACGACACATATTAAATGAGGCAAATCAGGTGTTAATGCAGCAAAACATTAATTTTTGTCATGAAAAACCATCTTCAGAACTTCGCGTCTTAACATTTATGGATACAAGTCACTGATCCCGAGCATAAAGTCACTCCGAGCATATAGAGGTAGGCCTATCGCTTTGGGATTATAGAATGGTGGGATCTGTTAACTCATGAAAGAAATCAACCAAACAATCATAAATAAATTAAATATAAAAAAATATAATATATAGCACAAAACCAACAACATTGATTTTGACGATGTACATGATGGAACAAAAAATCATATGACATTGTGTTCAACGACAGGATCGAACCCTGGACCTCCTGTTCTGAAGGCGAATGCTCTACCGACTGAGCTATCAAGGGAAACTATACAAACGTTTTAAAGATTCAAACCATTTATCAATTCTGTTTCTAGAGCCACATACAGTGGCGTAACAACCGGGGGCAGGGGTACAGTGCCCCCCGCCCCCCCCCCCCTGAAGGTGCTCAGCAGGAAATTCAAACCTACCCACCAGGAAATTTTGTGACCGTGCGAAATTTTGTGACCGTGCGAAATTTTGTGACCGTGCGTAATTTTGTGACCGTGTGATTTTTTTGACCCTACCCCCCCCTCCCCCCTCCCCCCCCCCCCCCCCCCCCCCCCCCTCACTTACGTTAAATCCACGGGGTGACTGACTGGGAAAAATGTTGGGGCAACCTTTACGAAAAATTCTGGGACGGAATTATTCTAACCAGGAATTTTTTGGGCTGTGCCCCCCCCCCCCCCCCTGACAACCAACCTCTGTTACGCCCCTGGCCACATAATCATGATAATGCAAACACTTCATTTATTCTGTTAAATAAAAAGGAAATCACAGTTTTTTTAGTTAGTCAGTTGAAAAAGATTTCCTCGAAAGTTGTTCCTTATGCACATATCCCGCAATCCGTTTAAAAATAAAAATATAACGCGATCGCACACGAATGGACAAATGAAAAAATGCCAATGGTTCCAAATTTTGCTCTCACTTCAAATGACTTTTAAGGTTTAAATGGTCACGCCGTAAAACCGATTTAAGAATAATAGCTGCTAAAACCCTCATTTATCTCAATACACGAAAATTGTGTAATTTCGCTGTTTAAGACAGCTGTTTGGCATATCAATGTACGTAGACACGACTCGGACGCATTTCATTTTCGATATCGACAGATTTGTAAAATGCCGATGTGAAATGCTTTGCTTGTAGATGTCATAGACTGGATTCAATACGTTTGCAAGACAGGTCCTCTTATCAGGAGTATTTCAAGACCTTAAATCAATGAAAGACTTTGATTTCACCTCAAGATCACTCTTGAAACCGACGGTTCAGTTTCCGCGGGAGTTTAACTCGGTGTTAGTACCCAAAAGTGCGCGGTACGAAATTGCGCGGTTCGTTTTGGTGATAAATTGACCTACGCTATTGTTCACCGCTAACTTGCATTCAACTATATTGAAGATAACAAACAATATAGCTTTGAATTTTAAATATCAACGGGATATCCTCCTAATAAACAAGTGGGAGATGCAGTAGCGTACGGGGAAAAATTGGCAAAATGAGGACGAAAAAGGCGGAAAATCATGTTAAATCAGCCGTTTTTTGACCTGGTTTCTTTGAAAAAGGGACCGTTATGGGGATCTTCCCCCCCCCCCCCTGAAAAAAATCCTAGCTACGCGCCTGGGGAGATGTGAATAAACTCTATCATACCATGACTTGGAATGTCATATGTCTCGGCTTTATTACTCCAATCCCGTTTGTACTATCCTACGGGACATAATGTACATGGTCACATTTCTTAAGTTGGGACCCTAAAAAGGGTGGACTTGTCACATTTTTTCGCTCATTTGCCATTCAAATGCTTATATTTTTCAAACCATACATCACAATTGAGTATATTTAGTCTCATTTGGAAGATAATTTATTACTTTAATAGTATCTATAAGAAAAAACGTATAAATCAAGTTCAGATTAATTAATATAACTCGTTAATTACAATTAGTCAGGGTGGAGGCGGGTTAGGATGCATGCGGGTGAGGATGCACACTATGTATTTCCAATGGGATGGGCAACATTTTTTCGCTTATTTGCCATTCAAATGATTATATTTTCCAAACCATACATCACAATTGAGTATATTTAGTCTCATTTGGAAGATAATTTATTGCTTTAATAGTATCTATAACAAAAATGTATAAATCAAGTTGAGATTAATTACTATAACTCGTTAATTACAATTAGTCAGCGTGAAGGCGGTGAGGATGCATGCGGGCGAGGATGCATGCTATGTATTCCCAATGGGATGGGCAAAATAAATGATTAAACCTTGTGTATATTAGTTCATTAAATTATTATTTTGTGTGATTAGTATCATTATTGTAAATACCAGACCTTAATTAGTGTTAATTACAATCCCCAATTAATTAATATTACTAATTAATTACATACAACAAATACCATCTGAAAATGTATCAACGGCAGATTATTACCCACTTTCAAATGGTAACTGGGGGGGGGGGGGGGGGGGGGGGGCATATCTCTGCAGTGTTTTAATGAAGTTGTACCTAATGTTGAATGTTCCTTAATATTTTAGAAAATCTTTGCTAATTATATTGATACTAATTACCTAGGAAGTGCTTATTTTATCCACCAAATCCGCACAATAATATCGCTCTTTAGTGTTTAGGATTAACATGTCCATCGCCGTCACCCTACTTAGTATATCAAATTGTTCAATATCCAATGCTGATTTCTAAAGATCAACAGTTTTAACTATGTATGTTAGCAAGATGTCAGTGCAATTAATGCCAGGCATAACATTGTAATCAATTCATAATACAGAAATGAGGTTGAAGTAATCAGCTGATTTTTTTCCTTCATTTTTGGACACCCTGTATAATAAAATTTGAATGAATTGTACCTTTCTACCAGAAAGGCATATTCATAAACTTCATTTATTTAAGTGTTTCTTTTGAACAAACAACATTGAAATACATTTTTGTCATACTGTCCACACAGAATATATAGTTTTTTTATGTGAAAATTGACACATTTTGATCACCCTGTATTTTCGTTTGACAATTAATTAACCCCTACAAATAATATATGACCGGAAGGGCCTTGCCTTTGGCTTCTCAAATCTGGGGTTCAATATTCATTTCAATGCACAACGTTTAAATTAGGAAGCATACAGTAAATTACATTTCATAGTAATATTTCTTTTGTTACACCCTATATATTTCATAAGTCACGCTGTATACTGGAACAAACACTAGATATTCACAATGCTAGATATCTCAGCTTTCTAACAATGTTTACTTTAGCACACTTTGGATTTATACTTTTTGAGTTATTAGGCTTAGAGCAATATCACATGTAATTTTTGTCAAATGTATGCATGTGACGCAATAGGGTCCCAACTTAATAAATGTGACCACATGTTCGTCTCTAATACTAGACGCGCCTCTTTTGAAATGCTAATTAAGTGACGTGCTGAAAACCAACGCTGTCTGACCAACGCAGCTTGGATGGTGCTGTCGTGTTTCGCGCATTGAAAGGAACAGCGAAGAGCCGAAGACTGCGAGTGCAAAAGTGAAAGCAAAGTAGGGATCTGGTAATGCGTTAAAATGGAAGGCCTATATACAAACTCCGTGTTCTTGACTAACTTACGACGATGTTATAACAAAAATGGTTGTTCAAAATGTTCCTATTTTAATTGCCTGCTACACTAAAAAAATTATTAATGTGCATTGAATATTTATTGATAAATAAGTATAAGTGCCTCGAAAAAAGATAGAATTTCCTTGTTTTTACAGTATCGAAAATACCACATGAATACACAATATTTGGTAAATATGAATTATAATCTTATGAAATACGCCTTTTTTAAATAGATACCCAATACGGCCTATTTGGATAAAGAAAAATGGTACAAATTTAAAATATATATATATGCCTATATATTTATTTCATGAAAAATGCCGGGAAGTGTTATGTGAGGTCCTGTGTGCGGGAAAACAAAACACTCAGCCACTTTTTACTGACTGACTACCGCTACCCGTAATCAACCAAATGCCCGTAACTGAGTCCGCAAAAAAGTGTAAAAAAATCAAAATGCGAAAATGGAAACCGCACTTTATCTTGATTTTTGGTACTGTAACCAGGGTTGCACAAAGTTGTTTCTTCCCCAGGAGCAAGGTTGTTGGCTTAAAACATTTCCCCACCTACACTTACAGGTTTTATAAAAATCAGATTACAATATGTGAGCTGGTGTTATTTAGAGCAGTACCATAGTAATCATTTTAAATTTAGGAAGAATTTGTTTTAAAGGGGGCATGAAAAAAAAACCCCTTTAAAAAGGGAAATGCTTGTAACAAGTGTGAAACATATTAGAGTTTTATGTGAGCAATTCCCATATCAATATCATGCATCCAGAAAATATCATATAATGTGCCCAGATTTGCTTTTTAGGATACGATATCACATTTGTAGCTACGTATAATATCAGTGTCACCAATCGATCAATCCGCAACCAATTTGACGACATAAATGACGTTCACATTGAAATCGCAAAAATTGTGGTTTTTCTTCAACCAATTCCGGAAAAAAATTGCTAATTATCATATAATGTGCCCTGATTTGCATTTCAGGATATGATATCACATTTTGAGCTGCGTATGATATCTGTGTCACTAATCGGTCAATCCGCGACCAATTTGACGACATAAATGACGTTCACGTTGAAATCGCCGGGAAAAACAGGGTTTTTTCCTAGCAATTGCGGACAAAATAATCAAAATTTCATATGATGTGCCCTGATTTGCTTTTTAGGATACGATATCACATTTGTAGCTACGTATGATATCAGTGTCACTAATCGGTCAATCCGCAACCAATTTGACGACATAAATGATGTTCACATTGAAATCGCAAAAATTGGGGTTTTTCTTCAACCAATTCCGGAAAAATAGGCTAAATATCATATTATGTGCCCTGATTTGCTTTTCAGGATATGATATCACATTTTGAGCTGTGTATGATATCTGTGTCACTAATCAGTCAATCCGCGACCAATTTGACGACATAAATGACGTTCACGTTGAAATCGCCGGGGAAAACAGGTTTTTTTCCTAGCAATTGCGGACAAAATAAACAAAATTTCATATGATGTGCCTTGATTTGCTTTTTAGGATACGATATCACATTTTAGCCACATATGATATCGGTGTCACAAATCGGTCAATCTGCAACCAATTTGACGACAATGACGTTCACATTGAAATCGCAAATCCAAATCGTGATTTTTTTTTCTTCAACCAATTCCGGACAAAATAGACAAACTATCATATCATGTGCCCTGATTTGCTTTTTAGGATACGTATCACATTTTGAGTTACGTATGATATCGGTGTTATACTGATTGGTCAATCCGCAACCAACGTGACAACATAAAGGATGTTCGCGTTGAAATCGCAATGATTTTTTTTCTCCAACCAATTCCGGACAAAATAGGCTAAATATCATATAATGTGCCCTGATTTGCTTTTCAGGATATGATATCACATTTTGAGCTACGTATGATATCGGTGTCACTGATCGGTCAATCAGCAACCAATTTGACGACAAATAGCGTTGCCGTTGACATCACACAAGGAAAAACTTTTTTTCTTCTTCTACCAATTAGGGACTAAATAGACAAACTATCATATAATGTGCCCTGATTTGCTTTTTAGGATACGATATCACATTTTGAGTTACGTATGATATCGGTGTTACTGATCGGTCAATCCGCAACCAATTTGACGACAATGACGTTCACATTGAAATCGCAAAACCTAATCGTGTTTTTTTCTTCTCCAACCAATTCCGGACAAAATAGGCTAAATATCATATAATGTGCCCTGAATTGCTTTTCAGGATATGATATCACATTTTGAGCTACGTATGATATCGGTGTCACTGATCGGTCAATCAGCAACCAATTTGATGACAAATAGCGTTGCCGTTGACATCACACAAGGAAACACTTTTTTCTTCTTCTACCAATTAGGGACTAAATAGACAAACTATCATATGTCAATCCGCAACCAATTTGATGTCATAAATGACATTCCCTATGAAATCGCAAGGAAAAACAGTTTTTTTACCGACCAATTCAATTGTGGACAAACTAGCCATATGCTAAAGTATCTTCATATAATGTGCCCTGATTTACTTTTTAAAGGACGATATCACAGTTTGAGCTACGTATCATATATCAGTATCACTGCACGGTCAATCCGCAACCAATTTGAGAACATAAATGACATTCGTGTAGAAATCTCAAGGAAAAATGTGGTTTTTTTCAACCAATTCCGAAAAAATAGGCAAATATCATATAATGTGCCTTTATTAAACCGGGCTTTATTTGCTTTTTATGATACGAATTTGAGCTACCTATAATCAGAAACAGATTTGTGATCAAAAGACATTTGTTGTACTAGATGCCCTAGCACCATAAACATGATTATGGGTGGTTAAAATCTCGGATTAGAAATATAAAAGTCAGAAGTTGTAAGCTTAAAATGGTAAGTAAGCTTACTACAAATTCATTCATTGGTTAAACTGAAACTGGCAAAAAATCACTCAAAAATAATAATGCAGACAAAAATCAGTTGCAGACCTGTTCTAGAGATAACTCTCTGATGGATCAATTGGAAAACAATTTCTCAAAACATTACGTAATATACATTTCCTATATAAGACGAAAATCAACGTATTTTTCATATGGCGGAAAGCATACGAAATAAACCTTCCGTCTACCAAAAATTAAACTCCAAAATTCACCGTATGAGTCAAATCGAGTCTCAACTTGATCTAAGATTATGAGCTGTTTTTAAAAGTGTAATAAAAATGTAGTACACGGCCCTTTAATCTATAGGTAATGAAGAAGACAACTGCGATCTATCACGCAAATCCACTTCAAAATTTCACGAAAAGTTCAATACGATGACACAGCTAGCCTATAATAGGTAGGCGTTGTAACTGGTACTTATACCGAACATTGTATGGGCGACCAATGAGGTTAAATTGATTGAATATAGTCCAAAATCGGGGTAAAAAAAGATAAATTATAATTTTGTAATGACTACTAATTTGCAATAATGAATTATAATTAACATGAATATGAATGATCCGGATTGAACTGAAATGGTCCAGGTTGAACCGAGATCAGTGGCGTAACAGAGGTTGGTTGTCAGGGGGGGCCCGGGGGGGGGGGGGGGGGGGGGGCACTAATTTGCAATAATGAATTATAATTAACATGAATATGAATGATCCGGATTGAACTGAAATGGTCCAGGTTGAACCGAGATCAGTGGCGTAACAGAGGTTGGTTGTCAGGGGGGGGGGGGGGGGGGCACAGCCCATAATTCCGTCCCGGAATTTTTAAAAGGTTGCCCCAATTTTTTCCCCATTCAGTCACCTAGTGAATTTCACGTAGGTGTGTGTGTGGGGGGGGGGGGGGGGGGGGGGGGGAGGGTCAAAAACTTTCGCACGGTCACAAAATTTCGCACGGTCACAAAATTACGCAAGGTCACACATTTCGCACGGTCACAAAATTTCGCACAGTAACAAAATTTCGCAGTACAAAAAACACAACAGTCAACAATGTGTTGACTGTGTGTTTTTTGTACGGCGAAATATTCTTTCTTTCTTTCCCTTTCTTCTTTTATTTCTTTCCCCTTTTTTTCTCCTTTTCCTTTTTCTTTTTCCTCCCTTTTTCCTTTCTCTCTCTCTTTTCTTTCCCTTCCCCTCCATTTTTCCTGGTGGGTAGGTTTGAATTTCCTGCTGAGCACCTTCAGGGGGGCACTATGCGACCCCCCTGCGACCCCCCTACCCCCCCCCCCCCCCCCCCCCCCCCCCCCGGCTGTTACGCCACTGACCGAGATAACCGAGATGATTCAAGAGGATCCCAAATTAATCATGAATATTCATATTACTTATTAATATTCATTATAAAAAAGTTATCATTTATAAATCTCTAACAAATTCCAAGTATATATTCAATATATTTAACCCCATTGGCCGCCCATACAATGTTCGGTATAAGTACCAGTTACAACGCCTACCCAGTTTAATATTCACTGGCGATGATATATCAATCTCTCGTCCAATCAAAACCATCGACACGGATGGCACACTTCTCGTCCATCAATTATGAGCGTATGAAAGTATCGTTTGGCATATTATACCAGTGACACCAATTAAGTTTTCTGTGCAAAGTGACACTCGGAACGGAGCCATACAAAACGCGTACCAATTCCAAGCCTATATATGCTAGTTCGCTAGTTCGATTTAAATTGTTATCTGGTCAAGTTTTAACCATAGGTATACTGTCTTTGCTGCTCATAACAAACCAAAATGAGCATCAGTTGCGAAAAATATTATTGTTTTCCACACTGAACATGGCAGTCGGTTTTGAAGAAAAGGAAAGAAAAATCCAATCTACTATAAATGTGTAACTGAATTTAAAGATTCAATTATGGAGAAACTGGTTGATTTCACTATTATCAGCAAAGTTATTGAGAAAGTACACTTTCACAGTATATTGTTATCATTTTGGTTCCATAATTTCAATGCAAAAAAGGTTTCGCGCAAAATCAAAAGTTAAACATGGACATCGTGAAATAAGTTTTGAAAGAGCAATAAGAACATCAATTATCAGTTATGACAATTCTGTGTGCTTGGCATAATAAAAAGAGTTTTATGATTCATTTCAATTTTGGAATAGCTGGCAGTATGTAGTTTTGATTGCAATTAGAACTTCTTTTGACTTGTCTTTGACCAGGCATGCCAGGGATACACTTAAAACCTTAAATAGCATTGTCTCAGTTGTAGAGCCACTTGGTGCATGGTTTAGTGCACGTATTTCGTGTATATAATGTGTATATAATAATAATTGTTATTTGCATCATTTTGAGAATAACAGAAACTTGGTAGGTACAGGGTGACACCCATGTCTAGTGTTATAAATATGGATAGGAAATTATAGAAATATCTAGATTTGTAAAGCTGAGACTTGGGGGAATATGTTTAATACCAATGATCAATCATAATATTATTAATTTATTTCTTGATATATAGATATTAGGCCTTCCCCCTCGTAATCAAACATATCGTCGCTGTTCTGACATACCGGCACATGTGCCATTTTGGGCAAAATGAGTTAAGATGCATTTTATGATCTACAAATGAAACTCTTTATTCTCCCAAAAATATGAGACAAAAAGGTAATTAATTAATGAGATACCGCACTAATTAGTGTGATATGCCAGGGTTTGAACATAATACCGGCATGAAAACCTCATTTTGTATTCTGACATACTGGCACATCACAATATTCCGCCATAGACCACGTGTATCTGCAGTTCTGATATACCGGCATATCACTGTATCACTGCTCTGACATACCGGCACATGACTTTATGACATAATTACTCTTAATTAATAATTGCAATTTGTTGTTGTAACATGCTCATAACAAACATAAAGTATATATCTATTAGTGTTCTTTGACAATGATAGTGACATTTGATGTAAATGCTCTCTAACAAGTCTTTAAAAATTGGAAAATTTTCAAACACGATTTTCTCAAAACGCTGTTTTTCGTGATGTGCCGGTATGTCTCAGAACAGCGACGATATGATTGAAGTGTTTTAATTCCCTTTTACTGCAGCTGATGTAGGGTCCACGACTTTTATATGAATCCTTCCCATCTCATCAAAAACTGTTTAAAACGAATTTTAAGTTCTTTTAGACTATTACTATTAGTATAACAAATAATCATTTTTAACTACTATAAAACTAAACCTGGGTGTTTAAAAAAAATCGTTTCCTGTTTTAGTTTGATATGTGTCTATGTATCTGTTTTTGATCAACAGTGTTACATAACACTCAAAAACATAAACGGAAGTAAACACTAAGTTTTTTCCACGTTATTGCGTGATTTAATGAAATAATGAAATTACATGTGTTTATAGAAAATTTGAGTAATTTATAGTAGTAATTTTGTGTCCTTCTTAAACGTGAAACCAATAATGCTAGATTTTCAAGTTTCTTATATTGAACCATTTATTAGATTTTGATCTCTTGAATGTTGTCTGAACTGAAAGCAGTTATTTTTCATCATTTATAAAAATATTTCGGAATGACCCGTACCCAATATACAGTCCTCAAAATAAGTAACTGACCAGGTAATAAATATACTCTTAAACTCCAAAACTATAGCTCCTTACGTACAAATATTAATTATAAAGTTGTAAGGAAATCTCTTTTCTTCAAGAGAAATTATTCATGAAGATCGGTTAATATTTGAGAACACTACATTAATAAGGATTGAACAAAGTGCAGTTTACCCATTCACATTTTGGTTTTGAGCACGCAGGGCCGTGTGACAGGTAGTGTATGGGCTGCATTGATCAATTGAAGCATCCCCAATCCCCATCTTACTATCAACCCGTGAGTTATCGCTACCAGTTTAATCAATATTCTGCCTGTTGCTAATGTAGTCCGAGGCTGCATGTTGACGAACAAAATGTTAAAATGAAAAACTGACTTTCTTTTGGATTTGGGCACAAAACTGAGTTAATATTCATCCAATCTTCACGTGTAATATCGCAAATTGAAGATAAGAGATTTTCTTACAGCTTTCTAATTTAACATGTTTTACGTAAGGGCTATAGTATTGGAGTTGAAAGCATATTAATTACCTGGTCAGTTACTTATTTTGAGCACTGTATGGGATTACTGTTGTCAGATCTGTTATTTCTAGATTTAATGTGTTTTTTCTTTCTTTTCCAGGTTCAAGTGTTACATTTGATTGGCTTCAAGCTTCCTACCACTGATGCTGGTTATTTGTTAACTGTGCCGTAAAACACCATCACCTTTATCATGTTGACCTTCTTGAATAGACGACGTTACTGGATATACTGCATGCGCGGTGTAGTTGATTGAACATCTTGGTAGAGAATGAACAAAAGGGTTAGAATAAAAAGATAGGGATTTGACTTCAGTGACACTAATATTTGTACAACAATGTTCCATGACCACAGTTAGATTTTACATCGAGGTGTCTTCTCTCTGTGGGCATCTTCCACGTTATTGGACATCTGTAACATATGAAAAGCAATTAGAACAAAGATCAGACATATTCAGGTGTGCTTGGATCCCACAGACTATGTGTGTGTTTAACAGTTAAAATAGTATTCACAATAGAAATATATGCAATTTGACTTGAAGTATGACTTTTTCAACATTTGTATTTTAAAAATATACTTGTTTTCTATTCTACATGTGGGGTCATCCCTAAAATAGCCGTATTCTAAAGTTTGAGTTGCATATCTCCAATTGTTCTCATTTTAGAACCACAAGATCACATTAACCTTTTACATTTTACAGAAATCATTAATCAAATATGGGGTTTCTTCTGATATCAATGTTGATGGGCATAAAAAGCTTAAGTGATCGGAACATCCACCTTTAAGTAGACCTACAGTTTTCACGTCTAGTTGTTAAAGACATACATCAATACAATTAACAATGGCATTACCAGTGAAACCGATTTCGATTCCAAGGGTCAGCGGTATAGATGCTCGTGTCTTTACAGAGCAGTACAGGAATAAAAAGCCAGTCATATTCTCTGATATCATATCCGATTGGACACCAATTGAAAAATGGACGCCGGAGTACCTGGAGGATGCTTTGCAGCACAATTACGAAGACAAGCTTAGGGTATTTGCCTCCAAAGATAACAAGCACTTCATCAACCATCCTGATATCACAGATGTTTTGACAATGGGATCTGCAGAGTTTATGGACCATGTTTTTAGTGGCAATGACCGCGATGCTGGAGATGACATAACACGGTATTATCTCAGGACAATGTCGATGCCAATAGCTCTTCTACGTGATATCGATACACCAGAACAGGTGGATTCATTGCTTTCCGTCATTTTTGAAGATCCAGCGGTGGTGAACGACGATTTGATTGCTCAGAAAACAATGACATTTACATGTGGTGATAGTAAAACTCTCAAGGATAATTTGGACTCAAATGATTGCCTTCACAAGGGTATGAACAACATTGTCGTCACAAAGGAATCAAAATCTTCGGCTTGGGAAGATTTTTTGTCTCCGTTAAGTCATGAGGAAGATGATGCAGCGCACGGTAAGGAACATGACATGAAAGCCAATGTTCTACAGAAAGATGTTTCGTCCTTAACAACAAGTGATTCCATATGCAGGCATCAGGATGGTAATTCTCGTATATTCAACGCTGACACGATGCAGTTATGGATCGGTACACGAGGAAACGTCACACCGCTTCATTACGATCGCAATCATGGTCTGCTCGCACAGATTGTTGGTCGGAAGGAACTTGTTCTGTTCTCTCATGAAGATACGTCTTTCATGTACCCATATCCTAGCCATTCTGATCGCACTCATACTAGTCGGGTTAATCTGAGACGGATGGGAGACGTCGATTACGCAAAGCGATTTCCTATGTGGGAAGAATCTCAGCCTTACACATGTATTTTGCAACCTGGTGACCTTCTTTACACACCACCATTTTGGTGGCATGATGTGACATCATTGAATGACTGTGTATCGGTCACCTTACCATGGGATATTGATGGATATAAGGAATTCCCTCCTTCAATGCTACGCTAACATAACATATGTAGGCCTACTTCGCTATTTATATCCGAGAAACCATTTTTTTCTCTGTTTTCTGCAGATGGAGCTGCGAAATCTATACGTATACGATATAGCTACATGTAGTGGACTCCAGAGTAAAAGTGATTTTTAACACTTTCCATGCGGCTATTACATGTAGTTTTACCAAATTAAAAACAGATTTTTCAGAAACCTTCCCAATTTTCAAAGTCCATCTCAAGAATTACTGATCCAATACTGGGCATGTTTATACTTATTTTAAGGCATTTGTCATGGTGCTCCCAAATATGGTGATGAAAATCAATATTTTTGACATTTTTGAAACATTGTTTGACATTTTGAAAGTGTGTCGTCTGCAGACTGATGGTTGATGCAAAAGTATTGTTTACTTTGGAGCCCAGCCCAGCATATGTTGATTTCCTATAGCTCGGAATTTTCAGTAAGTTTTCAACGTTTTTACTGAAATTTTACTCATCCAAGAAATAAGTGATAAACTAATGGCTGTAGATGATCAATACCAATTTTCTGTTTGCTATTTTTATTTCCCCTACACTGTACGTTATTATGACTGCATGTTTATGATTCATGAAGCATGGTGTAGGTAACAGTAATTTAATTACCTACATTGTGAAGTAATTATGCGCTCACTATATCGAGTTCCATCATATACAGTTCCATCATTTTGAACATTTTACTTCAGTATAACCTTTGCTCAGGCAAATTTATATAATGAAATTATCGTACAAGATTAGCTAAGATTTTACATAAGTGACTTATCTCTATTCCTGATGTAGAATATCCTCTTCGACTTGATCCACAATGAGCTACCACTGTCTGAACTTAAGCCGTTATAATTAAATATTTCCTCTCTGACTATTCAGATCTCCTCGTCATCGATAGGCTACATGTCGAGGGGCGAGGGCTGGTCATGACATAAATTGCCCGCTTAGGAGCGCTATTAATTCGGTCTAGTAAAACCTATTGTTATCAATTACTACGAGAGGATTACCTGGTTGTATATTTAAATTCGAGCAGTACTTCTTGCTAACTGCATGGGTGAATTATGTCATTTATAGCAACCAGCTTTGATGGAAGGCGAATATTTAAATTTGTTGCCGGTTTTTAGGGCAACAATTTATAGCGCTGCTAAGCGGGCCTTGTAGCGTAATGTGGACGGGGAATATGGCAAAACAATTCTAAGCCCACATTACGCAATAAAGCTAAATGTTATTCTAAATATGTATTACGGAAAGTAAAATTGCGGCCAGGTGATTTGAATTTAACAATTTCTTATTTATTGCATATAGTCATTGTCAAAAGAGATAATACCATCGTTGATGTGATGTATGTTAATTATTATGTTTTTAGTGTTTTTAAATTGTGCAGAAGTATTGGGCTATTCCAGTTGAAATCCATACAACCTCTATGTCCATACACCCTCGTGCCCCATTTTCTATGGAAGATATGACCTAAATCTTCCACACCGGGAGTATCGAATTCAACTGGAATCACTCATAGAGGTAACCCATTTGAAATTCACACTCCCTGCTTGGACAATTAAGGGGGCTGTGCACCTTCAGGTACAGCCTCCGTAAAACTGCCGTAACTTCTTTATTATTCAATACATCTATATAAAAGTATACATTTTCTTGCAGAAAAGGGTTCAATGAATCCAACCATGATCATGAAATTGACCATTTTGGGAGAAAATTATAAAAAACACGTTTTTTGACCCATTTTAGGTTTGGAAAAGATAACTCAAAATATATTTGGTTACATTTTATCATACTAGTTTAATTATATTCCTCATGCAATTCCCTAGGAATCGTTTTTTTCTTTTAATTTTTACTTTATTATTTTTTGAATTATCGAACAAAAAGTGCCAAAAAATATGATTTTTTACCAAAAAACGTGATTTTCACGATTTTGGAGGTTAAAAAACAGGTTTTTTGGCACTTTTTGGTCTGTAATTCAAAAAATAATAAAGTAAAAATTTAAAAAAAACAACGATTCCTAGGGAATTGCATGAGGAATACAATAAAACTAGTATGACAAAATTTAACAAAATATATTTTGAGTTATCTTTTCCAAACCTAAAATGGGTCAAAAAACATGTTTTTTATAATTTTCTCCAAAATGGTCAATTTCATGATCATAGTTGGATTCATTGAACCCTTTCCTGCAGAAAAATGTATACTTTTATTAAGATTAAATGAATAATGAAGAAGTTACGGCAGTTTTACGGAGGCTATGCGAAGGTGCACATCCCCCTTAAGGTAATATATCCTTACATTCTACATTCCAATCATTTGCAACTTTAGGGTATTTACACATGTGATAATCTTCAGATCGTTGAAGCCACCTCCTTGAGTGACTGATGGAAATTTCACAGATAGTATGGGCGATCAATGAAGATGGATTAAGATCATGTTTAATGTACTTTATATGATCGATAGATATGCAACTGTAAATATATACATGTAGTACAGTCATCTTAAGATGCTAAGTGCATATTGCATTTGATGGGTGCTATATTGTAGTGTGCTCAGGGACTTTCCGAAATATGATTAAAACCATAGGTTATGGTTGTAATGACCGTAAAATGGCGCATGTTGCTAACATGGGACATTGGTGGTTTGGATTTGCGATCAATACTATCATTAAAAGAATGCTTCAACTTAAATCCATGTTAAATCATTATCACGGGTATTCATTTGGTAGAGATGGGTAGAGTTATTAGTTCATGAATTTGCAAATAACATGAAGTACACCATTTCTTATTTTATCTGAAGACACTCGTCTACTTGAAGGACCCGAACGCCGCAATAATTGCGAACTCAAAGAGATACTCGCTGGCTACAGAAAACTGTAATGGCTAAAAACAAAAATGCAGTTTTGCCTTTTTTTCTGAAATGTTTTGGAGTTATTGATTATTATGACAAATGGTGGTATGTTTTAAAACATTTTGGTGTAACATATATTACGTCACAGGCGTGTTTTAATAATGTTTCATCTCGACAAAGTGCTGAGTCATTTGTTGGGGCAAGTGGTCCAAAGGGATATGGGGGCAACTGGTCCACCTGCAAAAACTTGAATCAAAATTGTAAAATTCATTTTGAAAATCAGTTGTTTAGTGTTAATAAAACATGACTCGGTATTGAAATGTGAATATAATATGAAATAATTCACATTCTTTCTAGTTTTTAGACATTTTGTGGAATTATGGGTCTAATACCAACCACTATTTTCTGCTATTGAATGATTACAATAAGACATGACATTGCTTTAGAATGGTTTAAAACCTCGGTATTATGAATTACATCTTTGTTATATTTTGAATGGTGTCTGTAAATAAATTTGCAATGACGAAATATTATGATTTATGTATTTCATACAATCCTTATTGTGTATATGGACCGTTAGGTCATCATTGTCATATTGACTAACTTCCCCTGTAACATGACGAAAAGCTGGCTAAATATCAAGATGGTTTATTATAAGTACTAAATGATGATTACATGAAGTAAATAAAATTATTAACGAAAGGGGTATATATATACAAATGTATGGGGCATCAGAATATCACAACCATGTAACACCGTTTTATCTCAAAAATGTGAAGTCGAACATTTCGCTTGCTTTATACACCATTATGCACTTATCAATTGCAAGCCCGGCCCCGGGGACCCGGGGCATGGCGGGAACTGTACGCGAGTGTACAAAAAACGGTGCCCGGCTATGCGGGGGAGTGTATGGGAGTGTACAAACTGTGCCCCCACTAGCCGGGGCGTATAGCGGGGACGTACGCTAAAGGTACCGGGTGTCTAAAAAACAACCGTGCACGTGTTTACCCAGCTTATTGACCGTGAACTTATAGAATTTGGTGTAACAATTGTATGCATATTGATAGCCATAACGGATAGCTTTCATATTCCGTTTATTTCATCTGATTTGGTTTTGACAATCTTGAGATATGACCAATTAACTAACGCTACCTAAAATGACGTTGTGCCACTTTGCAGTTTGCAATGAATAGAAAGGGTTACTCCGGAGAGGGGGTTCTTACCACCCCTACAAAAAATCCAATCCGAAATGCAGAGTATGCTTAATTGGGTACCATGTTACAGCTAGAGGTTCCCTCTATCCATGCATACCAAAACAAGTACAAACATCCAACGAATGACGTCACCAAACATAGCCGACCTCAAAATCCGCGATTCGCTGGATGACAGTGAAATATCATAGAAATCTTCGCCAAAAAAGTTCTAAATATCGGAATTTTACCCGGTTTTTTGGCTTATATAAGTGAGGGAAATGGTGTTTCTAACATAGGCCTATGCTAAAATAATTCAGGACCATACAATTTAAATATTTTTCAAAATGGCGACTTAAAAAAAATTGTAAGGTGGCAATCACCCCTACTATCGGACTTTGACGGCTTACCCTACCGTGGCAGCCTCAATGTGTTTTCGTCAAAATGAGCGCATGGAATGTAAAAGCGATCACCTAGACGCCCTAGGTCACTGTTCTTTGCGTTCTAGCGCAATCGGCGACCACCCTCCCTTAGGACGAGGGTTTTAATGCTTATCTTAAGCATTCTTTCCGTAAAAGTGGCACAACGTCGATTTTAGGTAGCTTCATATCTCAGGATTGACAAAACCAAATTAGATGAAATAAACGCCATATGAAAGCTAAGCGTTTGGTCTAGCAATATGTATACAATTGTTACACCAAATTTTAGAAGTTCATGGTCAATTAGTCGGGTAAACACGTGTACGGTTTTATTTAGACACCCTGTACACAAATGTTCACCTGGGCGTCGCTATCAATAAGCTAGAGATGCGATGCGCTAGACTGTAAAAGCCTAATAAACACATAGAGAATACATATAAATGCATCCCGTATGTTGCAGGAAGAAAGTAAGTGATCCGCGGGGGTGTACACTTTGTCCTGGGTAAGGGTGGCCGGTACTGTACACTTTGTCACGAAATCGGTGTGAGGCGACTCCGATGCATGGGGTCCAGGCATAAAGCCTAGGCGTGGGTTAAAGGGGTAGAGCTCCCTTGGAACTCAGCTTTAGTTTCTCTCGTGCCGTTTTGAAGGAACTTGGAGCCTTGGAGGGCTCTCCTGGCACATATAATTAAGACATTTTAGTCCTTGTATTTTTTTTCTTCATTTAGGTCGTCTGTCCGTAGGAGAGACCTTATTGACTGCACCCTTTGCGTGTCAGGCGGTCAAGTCTGCAAACATACGGCCACATTTTCTCCATTTCTTTTTAATACAAAGTACAGCAACGACATGAATCGGTACAACACAAAGACCTTCCTGTGTCAATGAGGTCAACTGTCACATATCATCAAGATCGTCTGAGGTCAAGTTGAAAAATAAGCTGAAAACATCAAAAAATTACATTTCTGTTTCCATCCAAAGGCCGATTGCAACCATACGTTTAGTGATGAGTCCAAGTGTTGATACTATTTTGGATCCAAAACATAATAATGATAACATTGGATGCTTTTCGCCCAATATTTATTTGTCTCGCTATGCGTCTCGCCCATTATTTTAAAACTCGTATCGTATAGCTCGACCAATAATTGTTGTGCTCAAAGAATCTATACCAAATTTGGATCATACTTGCGGATTGAGGGCAGTATTTTAATCCTATGCTGTTGTGTCAGGTGGCACCGGAGATATCGCTTCTTGATTTGGGTGAACCACATTAGTCAACTACACACATCTTAGGTAAATGTATCCCCGAAGATGACATCAACAATTTGAAAATCAGGATGTACGATCGGTATGAACATGCGTTAAAAATGCATCTAGTATCCCACAAGGCAACGAAAAACCGCACCAACAAAACGTGTTTTACGGGCCCGACCGACCAAGTTAAAAACAAACATAGAAGGGACAAATTTCCTGTACAAATAAATACTTTAAAAAAACTGTTTGTATTTTTTTGTTCATTGTAGGCCTATTTCAAAAATGACAATTCACAAAATGCTATAAAAAAAACACCACCACCTTGGTATAATGAATACTATACTACGTATACCAGTGACTACAATCTTTCAATAATGTGTCAATATTAGATTGTCTCTTTAATTAATATTTACAATATTAACACTGATTTTGTATTATCAATATTATGTTCATCAATAATTGATTAATGATAACGCCCTTTTCAATAGAAGATGCAGCCAATATTCTAATTGATCACATTTAATAATTGAAGCCTAAAAATCATTAGAGGCAGTGGTAGCTTACTGGCACTCCACATCATAGAAGGGAAAGTGGAAGGCAGCAGGAAAAGGGGTCGTCAAAGGAAACAATGGTTTGACAACATCAAGGAATGGACTGGTATGAGTCTCATAAAGGCCAAGCGTATGGCACAAGACAGAGTAGCTTGGAGAAAGATGATCCGGAGATGTGATCGTATGGCAGCCAATCGTCATATCTGACGGAGGCCGAAGAAGAAGAAGAAGATAAGTGTTGACCGTATGCCATAGTAGCAGCATGTGTGGCATAACAATGTAAGGCGACAAAAAAAGAAAACTCTGTTGTACGGGCAAACGGACCTCTCAGGTCAGGTCGGTCGGACTTTTTATTCTTCTTATTTCTCCTTGAAAATGACCGTAAAAATCCAACAAAAATCTGTTAACATTTTAAACAATCTGTAAACATTTTGTCGTTTTTTGAAAAGCAATATTTTTTCACTGATTTCTAAAAAACGGGTCGCCATCGAGCCCGTACAACAAGTTTTATTTTGTTTCCTTTAACAACAGTATCCGCTCGTCATTATAATTAATATTGACAAGTACAGGAAAGGACTTAATATGCAATTACTTAAAACATTTATAACCGCGTTGCCTTTTCGGCCAAGTGTCAGCATCGCCATGCCGGTTTGACTTAAATTGGGCATAATTTCAATCAACGAGTGTTTAGTATTTAGTGAATTTTATTTAGTGAATGATTCTAATTTATCATTACATATGTGATGAATAGCTGTAGTGCCGTGCTTCCTATCTCTTAAGTTATATTAGTCTTAGATAATATAAACAATTTTTTGCAATCTTTCTTCACCATCATTAACAATGACGAATTGAATTTATCTATCGGGTGCAATAAGCCCTTATCGTATTATACATCTAATAAATGAATACAAATGAATTGTTATGAGGTGTCTAGTTAATATAATCAGAAATTGATGGCCTCACATCTCTGCACAATTCAAACCCGTTGTAGTAGGCCTACCTATATAATTACATTGCATTTTTGTATTTTGCGAAACGGACTTAATAACTTTATAATATAAACAGTTCTATGCAATCTTTATTCACCATATCATTAGCACTGATTAATTACATTCATTTAAACTGAAAAAACCAATCGGGTGCCTATATTTCGGGTGCAATGAGCCCTTATCGTATTTTTTGAAAGTTAGCCTCTGTGGCATAATTGAGATTGGATCAATACTATTCTTTTCTCATGTCTGAAGGCTGACAGCAAAATTGTTAACTTTATTTGTTGGGAGTGGCTGTTTTTAATTCAACCAGCATGCTTATATAGGCTTTTTAAGCCTGGTCCGAGTAATTTGCTTGAGTCTGGTCCCTTCAGGACCCAAGCGACAGACGGCTGTATGCAGCCATAAGGACGTCCAATGCATCTGTCAATCACAAGTTCATTCTATTGTCTGGCGATACTAACTGTTTTACCGTGCATCAGTGCGTTTTCAATCGCTTAGTTGATCGATCAAATATCGACAAGACACGACAAGTGAACTTGACTGACAACAGTAATAAAATATATTGATGTAGAAACAGACATTCATTCATTAGTCATTTCAAATATACATCTCCGCTATACATTTGCATTACATAATCATGAATTAGCCGACCACGTGTTTTTTAAGTAAGCTTTTTTTTTTTTTAAATTTATTTTTTCTTTCTTATTATTTTTTTTTTTGGATTCGGGAAGGTGATTCTTGTTCCCGGGATCCGAAATTTTCGGGCGGGACTAGTACTACGGGCCACACATCTAATAACAGTTTGTAGGAGTTCATGGTGGGGTAATGAAGACATAAGGTAGATTTTCCAGGAATGTCGATGTTCATGAGCTTTAATTGGGTTATGATATATTAATCATACTATTACAAGGCACTGAGCTTTTGAAATAGTCATCTTCTTTAGAAATGATATTAACTAACACAGTTGCAATCACACTATGAATGGTACAGCTTTTATAAAGTCTACAAAGAAGTAACTTATCAGGTAGTAAATGGGCTTATAACTCGAAAGTTTTACTCCTACTTTAAAGACTATGAAATTATATATGGTCACGCGTTATGGTTTCACACCACTAAATAACGTCTGGCCCTACCCCCTTTGAGGCAAAAGTCCAAAACCGGCCCGTTTCTATGCCGAAACGGGAGACCTATTGTAAATTACAGTTTAAAATTAGGGTATTTACTACAAGTTATGGCGAAATTAAGATAGTGTGAATTTTGACAGACACATCAGCGTTCTTCAGGTCCAAAAAAATTGATGCAATGATGATTTTTTAATATTTTAACAGAGACATTTGTGTTCAGGTCATTTCCGGTATCTGACGCAATAATCTTAATCAACAATTGCGTGTGACCAGGAAAACTCAACTCGTACTTTTTGAAAAGGCTCTAGCTCAAAATTATGCCGGTTACCCCCCATATATGAGTTGTTGAGTTAGTAGTCATGGCTTTCATCTTCAAGTTGAAACCAAATTTCAAGTTACCAGTTTCTTATAACGTCGAGAAATATCCATTTTAAAAGTGTGCATTTCACGTGTAACCCTATGGGAGATGTATTTAGTGGTGTGCAACCTTATGAACGCGCCTCCCCATAGGGTGGTGCCGTTACATTTTTTAGTTTTATGCTGTCATTTTCCTCAAATATTTTCAAAACCACAAAAGCTATCTCAACATATTTGGTATCATTTTAAAGCCCTAATAACAAGCTATTTGCCTGCAAAATGGCATTGGTATAGCTAATACAGAGAGGGAGATACAGCTGTTTGATGTTTGGAGACCAGGGGTGGTGCTGCACTCTCAGAACAGGTATTAAATAACCATGGGTTAAAAGAATGTTGGTTAAAAAGTATACAACATTGGTTAAAAATGAAGCGTTGGTTAAAAATTACTTTTAATACTGCGTTGGTTAAAGAGTAAAAATATAATCAATTTTTAGTTTATTCAACGTTGGTTAAGGCATCATAATTTTAACCAACAATAGGTCATAACAAGATTCCCGCCAAAGAATTTCATTGGCGAGGAAAATATTTTGCGCATATTATTTAGACCACGTCAGAATTTGTATATGAAATCAATCGTGTTATTCCCCCCCCCCCCATGTATTTACATTGGCGCTCTTCAATTGGCATCATGTTGCCAACTAATATTGGACCAATATTGGTTTTACATTGGCGCTCTTCAATTGGCATTATGTTGGAAACCAATTTTGTTCCAATAATCATGATATTGGGCACATTATACCAGGGGCGAGAAATGACACGATAGATTTCATATACAAATTCTGACGTGGTCTAAAAATTGCGGCTGCTGTTTCAAGTTATCGCTTCCCGGCCTCGTAGCTAGGATCTTGTGCCTTGTCCAGTCCCTTGTTGGTCCTGGCCACGGGTTGGCGCCAATATTGAAAGCCAATATCGGGCCAATGAAACATCAATATTGTAATGTTGTATGGGTTAAAGTTTAGCAAAAAAAATAAACGTTTAACCAACATTTTTTAACCAACTACTGTTGGTTAAAACATATTAACCAACAAATGATTAAAAATTGTAACCAACCACAGGTTAAAGTTTAACCAACCACTGTTGGTCAAAACATATTAACCAACAAATGATTAAAATTTGTAACCAACCACAGGTCAAAAATTAACCAACAGATGTTGGTTACAGTTTTAACCAACCAATTGTGTGGTTCACCTGGTAACCTCCCGTTGGTTAAAATTTTAACCAACATGGTTAAAGATTTTAACCTTTGTTCTGAGAAGGCCGTATTTGTAAAAGCGTCAGAATTTGTATATGAAATCAATCGTGTTATTTTCCTTCCCTGGTCCGCGGCTGTCTGTGTGTGGAATGTAGAGCTATCAGTGTGTCAGTCGGCTGCCTGTGTGTAGAGCTATATCAGTCGCCGAACCGTGAAAATTGCCCACCGATCGCGGTGGTTGTTGTTGGTAAGGTGAGGTGGAATGGGTGTGGTGGGATGGGGAGTGGAGGGGAGGGGTGGTGTGGTGGGATGGGGAGGGGTGGAGTAGGGAGGGGGGTAGGATGGAGGTAGGGGAGGATAGAGCCGTCTTGAACCAAGGCTATTATCGGGCAAAATATACCAGGGGCGGATAATAACACGATTGATTTCATATACAAATTCTGACGTTGTCTTAACACTTTCCACGCGGCAGGCGGCTGCAGACGACATTCCAAAATGTCAACATTATTGAATTTCATCACCATATTTGGAATCTCCTTGAGAAATGCATTAATTTAAGTACAAACATTCCTAGTATTGGTTCAGTAACCCTTGACTCATAGACTTTGAAAGTTGGGAAAGGTTTAGGAACAATAGTGCTTTGTGTATGGTAAAATAATAGCCGCGTGGAAAGTGTTAATAATATGCGCAAAATATTTTCACGCCATTAAAATTCTTTGGCGGGAATCTTGTTATGACCTATTGTTGGTTAAAATTATGATGCCTTTACCAACGTTGAATAAACTTAAAATGAATTATATTTTTACTCTTTAACCAACGCAGTATTAAAAGTAATTTTTAACCAACGCTTCATTTTTAACCAATGTAGTATACTTTTTAACCAACATTCTTTTAACCCATGGTTTTTTAATACCTGTTCTGAGAGTGTGGAAGGTGCCGCTGGAAGGGGTGCCGCCTGTACAAACTCAATGGGGATAATCCAATAATGGCGATAATCTTTGTTCTTTTTACAATAACTAGTCATCTCCTAATGTTACAACCACCATTCTAGTCCCATTTTAAAGGATATTTAGTAGTCTTTAAGTATGTGGTTCAACAGACTTGTCAACTATTTGTAACTATTTGCTGTCATGTGATCGCCCAAAAGGTGGTCATGTGACAAGTGGAGGGAAGTAAACACTACGCTGAATGAAGGGGTCGTGATGACCTCGAAAGCTACGGAGCTCAAACACCATGGTTCGAAAAAGGTATCTAAATTATTCCTAAAATCATGATCGAACCCAATATCAGTCTACATGCTGCTATTTGTAACAACTAATTAATTATGGATAAGACCATGATCATCAGCTTTCTTCCTATTCGCTACACAGTCAAGATGAATAATCAGCCTCAATCTACCGGATTTATAAAAATGAGTATAACAGAAAAAGTTTTCAACCTATGATAGCAAAAGTATACATTTTTAGAAAGCTTGTAACTAGAGGAATTCAGAAATGCAGTTTATATCAGGGAAGGAATCATCCTTAAACAAATATTTCTGAAAATTCTAAAAATATATAAAATAAAAATTGGAGATTTTCACTAGCCGGTATAATTACCATACCGACGTAGTAACTTTGACAATTATATATCATCTAATGGGTAATTTCATGAGGAATTCAAATATGTAAAGTAAATAATGATAGGGGTAGGTATAAAAAAATATTTGGATCTCAAATTAAAAATTAAAAAACTCTAATATGTTTCCGAACATTTCCGATCATACCATTTTAGTTCTTGGTCGTACTATAATTTTAATGGCATATTTGGTTTCCTCATGCAATTTCCCTTCAGAAAATGTATACTTTTACTATCTCTGGGGGGGGGGGGGTATACAAGCAAATATAAATGTGTAAAGTTAAATCATGTCCCGCCGGGGGGGGGGGGGGGGGGGCGGTGAAAACGCCCCCCACCTACCCCAATTTTCCTTGTCTTAGATGACTGAATAATTGATACAAAACTTCTCTTCTTTGAGGTATTGCATTGTGAAATATGGTTTGATATCAAGGGAGTTACAGTTAGGGTTGCACAAAGTGCGGGAGCAGGGAGCACCGCTCCCGGGAAATAATGAACAAAATTGGGGAAATAATGCCATGTGGAAAAAAGAAAAAGTATTGGGGGAAAAGACGAAAAAAGATAAAGAGAAAAAAATGACCATAACTTTGGGTTATGATCTGTGGTTGCACAGGTATACTATCTAGTGTTTATTGTTTTATTGCTTTTTTTAGCGCTTCGGGCGCATTTTCGTACTAAATTAGACCACATTTGTACAATTTTAGTATAAAACAGCTACATACAAAATCAGTTAGTGTTACCAAATTAGTTAGAATTATACCAAATTTTACCATTTTAGCGATTCCTAATTACCTCAAAATCATGGTTTTAGAGTGAATTTAGAGTGAAAAATATAAACTGTCGGGATTCCGACAGTTTATTTTCACTCTAAAACCATGATTTTGAAGTAATTAAGAATCGTATCGCCCTGTAACTTGGAATGTATGCATGATTTATGATCAGAAATGTAAATCTGCAAGAAAATCTGCTTTCAATTTTTTTTTCGATGTTGAGGGCGTTCCCTGGAAAGATCACATAATATAGAAGTATTTGAATTGAACAAAAATATGATATCATTATTCAATATCTGCTCTCCGAGTTACATTTTAGTTTATCAATTGCTCAGCATAATATAAACAACCCCATAAGTTACCACTGGTCTGGTAGCTATATTATTAGAGATAGGCCAGGGTCTTGTAGCTTAAAAACCCTCAATAAATCGATATGTATACAAATTACTGTGTGTCATTCACCCATTCACCGTGACAGACACGTTACATGCAGGAAAGGTGAGATACATGAAAATTATAATTTCAACTTTACGTGCGGCCCCACCACTAGTACCAGCATGCAGCACGGACCAGTCAGTCGGTACAATGTATTGCAGTGATGAGGGCAACCTAAAGACGTTGAAAATACAAGCGGTTGGAGAAATACTATACAATGTTGTACAAACGAACACTAAATTCTATCGTTTATAACAAATCGCCCTAATCATGCTAATGTCATCTTCAACGAAAGACTACTTACCGTCGTACCGTACCGGAGAGGACGTTTAACGCCAGGTTTTACTGTTCTAATCGTGATGATAAAACTGAAAGTCCAAAAATCCAGGACTTGTAAACAATGTTGACCTTGGTGACCTCGCAGCCGCAGTCAGATACAACTATAGGAGTTGCCATCCTATCCCATTCAGGATTCATCAAGGCTTGTAAATTCCTATTATGAACGTTTTCAAAATCACTCTGAATACACTGAACGTGTGTTTTATCGAAAGCGTAAAAATACAGGGAAGACAAGGGGGGGGGGGGGGGGGGGGGGGGGGGGGGGGGGGGGGGGGGGGGTATTATATACATCAATGATCAAAACCAAATTTTGTTTCTGGAAAATAACAATTGAAAAAAACATTTACCCATTTTCGGGGGTAAATAATATATACCGGAGACCCATAATTTGCCTATATATTTGATAGATATTGCTAAAATTTCTGTGAAAAACGGCAAAATTAATGTTTACAGACCCATACATTTACCAAAAATGGCTTTGAAAAGGGGTCATTCATACAAAAAGGTGAAAAATGGGACCCTATTGGCGGCACATCCACGTAAGCTCATATCCACAAAGTACCCCTCTCCTCCCGGCACTACTCTCATAATGTATTTAAAATGTATTATGAAAGGGGCACGCAATTATTGTAAATATTATTTTTACATCAGCTTTTGCTTAATAAAGTGAATTGATGAATAAATAAATGAATACTTTATTTCAATTAATTAAATTTATTAAATTAATGTAGGGACCTATATAAATTTAAACATTTAATGTTTAAAAACATCAAATAAAATAAATAAATAGAATCGAATAGAATAGACTAAGATATCAAAAGAAATAAGCCTTTAAAATAGAAACATTCGACGACCAAATAAATAAATACGCAGAAAGTGTTTTGTTGATGTTGTATTTGTTTTGTTTTGTATAATTGTTGTGAGTGTTTTTGGCTTTTTGGGTTTTTTATGTGTGTTTTAGTGTGTTTTTTTGTTCTGTTTTATTTGGGGGCGGTGTGCAAGTTTTTTCTTGGGGGGGTGGGGGGGCGTCAATATACTGAAGGTTAACCTTAACCTGTACCCAAAGGGTGGTTTGTATACTAGGGGAGGGTGGGGAGGTCAAAAAAATTCGCACAGTCAAAAACAAATCGCACAGTTATTGTACTACATGTACAATTTTGCCTTCTATTTGGCTAATAACCTCTGTCTTTTTTCTCAATTTTTTCCTATTGCCTTTATTTCTCACCCCTTTTTTTTTTTTAGGGGGGTGGGGGGCGGGGGCCCAAATTGGGTTTTTTTCGTCAGCCCCCCTGCCCCCCCCCCCCCCCCCCTGTGCTACGCCACTGCCGATAAACAGAGTGCAAACCAGATACATGTAGTAGTGATATAGAGCCAAGGGTTCTGCCTCGTTATCTGCCTCGCTCTTATTTAAATACATTCAGTAGTTTTGAACCAAGACTAATTATTTTTCAAACGACTAAAATACACGGCCAATCTGTGTTATTTATATGGTAAAAAACCGCCATCCCACCCCCCCCCCCCCCAAAAAAAAACACACTTACAATCCTAAAACAGATTCTGAAAATGTCTTGAATTAAATGTAAAAATAATCAGAGAAAAATGATGTAGACACAATTTTGAAGGCTGCAGGTATTTTTTTAGGGGGCATAATTGTCAAATTTGGTCTAATTCTAACTAATTTGGCATGAAAATGCGCGCTCAAAAAATAACCATTTATGCTAAAATTGTCCAATTTTGTTTAGTTTAACCTATTTTGGTAAGAAAAAGCGCGCAATCTTTTTTTCCATTTTAGAAATATTTTTTTGTTTTGGAGGTAATGTCCCCCGTGACCCCCCCTGGTGCCGCCACTGAAAATACAAGCAGCGAGGTGTGCCAAACGGTCTAAATCTAACCATGATCTCTAACAAGTGTCGTCGTTTTTGGATCGAACTTTTTAAATACAGAGCAAAAGTATTATGACAAGTCAAGAACAAACTCGACAATAATTATAAGGATTTTTTTGTGGGTGGGGGGGGGGGGGCGTTTTTCTGGAAAAGTTTCATTGGTTTATCCTATAAAATGATCGTAAAAGGTTGTCTCAATTTTTTTGGCAGACAGCTCGAGAAACTTGAGAGCGGGAGGGGGGGGGGGCATATTTTAATCCAACCCACCCCGAAAGAATGCTTAACACAATCGAGAAGGGGGCGTTTTCCAAAAAAAGTGGGGTGGGGGGGTGTTTTCCAAAAAAAGGTACATTAGTACACAAAAAAAGGTACATTGGAACACAAAAAAGGTACATTGTAAAATGTGGGCTCACCCCCACCCCCCTAACATAAGGGGGCGGGGGGGGGGGGGGCTTATTTAAACATCATAATTCCATGATTCCCTATGTGAAATGAATCGCCCAGTGCCAAAGGCCATAGCGGGTTTTGATGATTCGATTGTGTAGAACATACGCCATTCAAGGATCCAGGAACCATTGTCTTAACCCATATTTCCTTTAATATTGCTGGACGGTTGAAAACAATTAAACGTCAACCACAGTTCATTCTTGGTTTCATAATTATAACCCGTCATCTACAAGAAGTCATTGGCCTCACTCTATATTCCTTGGCTCTTGTCTCACATTATTGATAATATAGCAACTTCAATTTTAAAAACCTATCCAATAAAAATATTAATATACATGAATGATGGTTGACAACAACGCCGCTAAACAAGGGTTTATGGCCATGCTGGCGAGGTTAGGGGTGCGACGAGTACGGGTCCTAAAACAAGTGTTTTTGTTAATGACTATCGAAAGTAACATTTTGGTAGCCATTGAAACACATGTAAGTTATGTAACTTCCATCATCATCATCGGACGTCTTTTAAAAGTGCATGAAAGTGACTATTATTTTGTCCTTCTTGAATCATGCCTTCACTTATCCCCTAGAATACCTTGAAAGTGATTA
Organism: Ophiura sarsii; assembly: GCA_035610835.1. Classification (NCBI taxonomy): domain Eukaryota; kingdom Metazoa; phylum Echinodermata; class Ophiuroidea; order Amphilepidida; family Ophiuridae; genus Ophiura; species Ophiura sarsii. Next base: position 31,165,492 of record CM069443.1, read on the forward strand.
TTTTGGTAATGTTATGTGTGCATGGACGAGTCCAGGCCTCATTCGGCCATGTGTTGGGTTGGTATATGGTGCATCAAAAGATTAAAAAGTCAATATTTACGATTTTGCTGAGGGAAGGATCTTAAAAGATTGCAAATGGTCAATCTAGTGTAGAGTGACATTTCAATATATCGGACTGACATTTCACTCTATTGACCATGTTCAATCTTTTTTTAAGATCCTTCCCTCAGCACAATCTTAAAGATTTTCAATGTTTTGATTTAAGAGAGTGATGGCATAATTTCTAGCAGGCTCTTAACATGCTTAATCAGGGAAACGGAGAATATGCCCGGGGGACAGTCAGGTCATTGTAATCATCTGCGTGAACGAAATCGCGGACATTACCCGGACAAGGGCCTTTTCAACCACAGCGCGGGCCCGAATAAAGGGTATCAAAATTGCCAATTTTAAGAGAATGGTGTCTTTTTCACCTGAATCCGCGCTAAGGGTTGCTTTGACTAATAAATAGTAGATACAAAAGGAATAACAATGATCCATTATTAAAGCTCCAATCACGTTGCCGAGCTATAACATTGATTGTTAAGTATTTAAATTCTATAGAGAGCATTATCCTATCTCAGCGTAACGAATGCCACTTTTGTATAGCCATGGAATAAGTAGTGTGTCCGTTGGCGGGAGTTTTGAACAGGTAGGTGTATCAATAACGTTTTTGAATCTGAATACATTAAAATGATAGCGATAGTATCATGGTGTTTGTCCCTGCTCATATCGGTACTATAAGAAAACCACATCGAATTTATATGGACCTTGATAGTTGTGGCAGAGTATTTTTGGCATATAAAATTTGATTGTCTTTGATGCAATATATGAGGAAGGGGCAGTCTGGGGCGCGGCACTCATATGGCAAATTTGATTGGGTGTTTTGTTAATTTAGGTATAATTTGCGAGAAATTCAATTACCCGCATGTAATCGGAATACCGCATTTAATATTATTAATTAATGACATTTTATCATATTTAATTTTTCAAAACTGGTCAATATTATCGTATTATGTTATTCAAGGAGCTATACTTGTTGCCATTTGTTTATGATACTATACATTTTCAATTGCAATGTGGTCGGCGCGTCTCGTGAGTTTTTGAGCATTTATTTCACTGAAATGTATAGCAAAATGCGCAACTTTCGAATTGATGATTCAACACATAGGGTACGTATAGCAATGTCCAAATCCTTTGTAAAGTTGAATAGATAATCGGATTAGGTTATCTCGTTGTTATTCCTTCTCCCTCTACTAAATTCACGCTTTGACCGATAGTTATGTGTCATCATTGTAAAAATAGCTCAGAATCACGCGTTAGGCTAAAGGCAAATGTACTAAAAAATAGATCAGTCGGGATTACACTCGATTTTGTGATACCCGATCATCGCTCTAATAAGCTGGTTTTTTGTTTTAAAATACTAAGGAAGTATTCAATAATCACCAAAAATAATGCACAAAAATGTACTATTGGGGAACTCTTTTTATAAGAGGTTAAAGTTGGGACCATAAGAGGAAAAATCCCAAATTACGATATTTGAAAGTTTCAGTAAGACCTTTTTTTCTGCTGGGACACTCCATAGTTCATCAGCCATCAAATTATATTCAAGCCTTGCTATTCATAGAGATAATACTACCTCAATAGAGCACAATACAATTCAATACGGATTAGGCCTGGCCAGTTATTTCTGATAGACTGGATATTATACAGTGTGTTTCAAATGAAAATAAATAGCCCTATCTAATGTACAGGCTTTATCTTCGCTAAAGGCAATATGGTATATTAAAACAAACAGTTATAATATTAGTTCACAGTATTGTTTTATTTTGAGTTCATCCTTTTAACAACAATAAATAAATGTTTCATAATAAAACATTGTTCAAGTATAGTGTATAATGAGGCGATTTTAAGTTTTAGAAGCAACTGCAAATCTTTACAGTGTTGATAACATGTACATACAAATAAATTTGATTTGATATTAATTAGGTTTGTGTTTTGTGCATAAGAGAATGTATTAAAAACTTAATTTTAAATATATGGATATCTGTCATCTATTCGACACTTATTGTCTGAGCACTTCAATGGGAATTTATCACACACAGATAATAGCAACCATGTATGTTAACCAAATTAGTTATATGTCATGTCAATAAAAAAGTTGACGTTAAATCCGTTGTTGAGAAATGGTAAAGTTAGGTTATTTTCTGTTCGCAATTTGACATAGGGCCTTATATACATGTACATTTCATACATAGTTCAATCGACAAACCATTATCGCACTATTTTAGAGAAAAAAAATGAAAATGTGCAAGGTAAAAATCTAATGAAAATTATGAAAAATGCTAAGTATGACATTATTTAAACACCGTAAAATCTAACCTTTAGCCCGGCAACGCTGCATCATCATTAATCAAAGGATATCAAATAGGATTCACATGTTCTGCAAATATCTTCTATATGCATCGTGATACTTTATAGTATGATTACTTCCTTGTGTCGGAATGTAAGCCCAACGCAAAATATAGCATATAATGATTTTGTAAAATTAGAATACTGTATTGCAAGTTGTCAGATTTTAATTGACATAATAATTGCACGTTATTTGCTTTAAAGCCGGTTGATATTTATATATTTCATTTCTCTGCCTGAAATTACAAAACTAAAATATGTTTCACACATAAACGTTTACAATAGCATCAACATGAGTATTTGCGTTTCTTTAAAATAGTCACCTGGCACCAAAATGAAAAGAAAGGGTATTTCTAGGGCATTTCTCTGAAATGTCGTACAAACGGAACTTATTAGCAATCAATGAACATCTTTAACTATGTCCAAATAATCCAAATGGCAGTTGAAATTTGTTGAAATTATAGACAAAATATCGTTTCTTTTTAGACTTAAGACAGCAGCAAAGACGAAATTCCTGCAAATTATATATCATTTTGGTTAAAAGGTATATCCGTAAGATAGTTTCCAACATAAACCAAGTTGAGTATATGAAATTAGTTTAAATAAATAAAAGAACCACAGATTCATTTTCCGGAATTTTCAATCGATAGTTAAATTGAAAAATAATAAAAGGACTCATTAAGAATGTTGACTGACCCAATATTAACAGATCTGTTCTCTTCTTTTAGTTGTCAGTGAATAAAATTTACTTTCATTATACGTACCCGATGTTCTCTCTACATATTAACACAGGGATAACACATGATCATTCCAGGATCCTGAAATACCCTACTATTTGACGGCATTTCGTGGACAATTTTGCTAATTTGACCCCCTTTTTCGCACAAAAACGCGGACATTTTGACTAAAAATAACCCCCCTTTTTCACCATTTCAAGGACATTTTGTATATAGACCCCTATTTGCGCAAAAACGAGGACACATCTGGTTCACTAATACCCCTTTTCCCTATTCTCGGGACAATTTGATATGACACAATACTTATTCTATTTTATTTTCTTCTTAGCGGACAAAGCTTCTCAAAAAAAAACACACCCCTTAGTTTTGATATCGCGAAAATAGCATCCAAAATGACCCCTTAGTTTTGGGAATCGCGGACATCCGGCTTTAAAAACACCCCTAATTTGGGGAAATCGCGGACATAACTTCAAAAACACCCGTAATTTGGGGAAATCGCGGACATAAATGTCAGAACCCCCCCCCCCCCCCCCCTTTTCCGCGATTTTTGGAACGATCATGCGTACCCAAAGTCAATGTTGACTGAAACCACCGGGGTTTCGACACGGTTTGACACTAGCCCCTCACCCGGGTTTGGATGTTTCTGATCATGAGTAGGCCCGTCTCTGCTATACTATTATAAATAATCATGGATAAAAGGTAACATTTTAAACTACTTCCCAAAAGCTAAAAACAATTTGAACGTCGCCTTTACCATCTGAACGAGACGCCCCTCCTCCAAATAGGAATACCCTCCCTTAAGGAATAACCCGTTTAGGCCACGAGGCTCGTTATTCAGTATTTCATATTAGGGATATTCATAACTAATGACACGAATGATAGGGAGTAGCGAACCCTATTTCAAATATAAAGGATAGCGAACCAAAACATTGATGAATTGTTCAACGGGTGTACTGCGCCGATGAAATTATATTTTACCAAACTGATATCGTATTCAAATATAGTTTTCACGGTTCTTGTGAAATTGACGACGCAAAACACCCCACGTTAATTTTAAACGGGTTTTAAAAACGATAGGCTAAAAACCCATCCGAAATTGAACTCAAAACTCGACGTTTGAGACTCAACTGGGGTCACAGTTGAGGTGTGAAAGTAGGCCTACGGATCTGAACAGAGGCGTGAGAAAGAATTATTATGCAACGCACATCCCATCGACTATTAGTAATGTGAGTGCCCGCCCAAAATAACTCCTACATCGTGGAAACGACACATTTAAAACACTTAAAGATAATCAGTTGATTGGGGAAAGGTATAATTGTACCACAAGCCAATTCGTTATTGGAATAGAGACCATTCTTGACTACTTAAACTTGTTTATGTTACCCTCTGATATTCCAAATACTCTTACATTTTGTTCCATGATAACTGAACAAAATAAACAAGCAATGTTAACACTAAACCCCTTGGTCCATCATCAATACAACACTCAATGAATGATGTAGACCGTCTTCTGTCGATTCGTAATTTTTACTCACTGTGGCCGACCATACAACCTCCTATATCATTTGACGATTAAACACCGGATAAACACCTTTGTTGGCCATTTAACAAGTTTACAGTTACAATACATTAATTATACTATATAATATTATATCCCTCCCAAGGACATCAATATCATCAAAAGCCTCAAATATCTATGAAATGTATCGTTTACCGTATCATACACATAACATGCTCTTCGATGTGTATTTTGAATTGAGAATTGTATGTACACACAGCTCGTAGTCAGAGTGTAGACATAGCACGTCGTCATTTTCATGGAAAGCCATCGTGTCAATATTTCTAAAAACGCAATAAACACACCCAACTTTAAACCCTAATTCCAAGAGTTCCCCAACAGTCACTTTTTGTGCATTTTTTTTGGTGGTTGTTGAATACTTTCTTAGTATTTTAAAACAAAAAACCAGCTTATAGGAGGCGATGCCTTAGTCATTACACCGTCCGACAGTTCTAAAAAACACAAATCACGCAATTACTTCATACATTCATTTCAGTTTCAACTCAATCTTGAATGCTTGCGAGGAACAGTATCCTTTGCTATGATGAGTATCACACAATTACTTCATTCAGTATAAACTCCATCTTGAGGAACAGTATCTAATCCTTTGCTTAGTATGATTCGTCGCGCCTATCCTTGTTATGGGTCACTTTTTCTTCTTTAAGAATCCGCGTTAAGTTTTTGAGATGGGTTTCACACGGATGATTACAACTTTTATACATGAGTCCCGGGACATGAGTGCCACCCCCCTCCCCCCCCCCCCCCCCCCCCCCCCCCCCCAGTGAATATGTAAAGGGAATCTTAGCTGGCGGCTCTTTACGATGGATAGAGGCTCCGTCCGGTTATGTATATAATTATAAAAGTCATTCTATCATGCGATCCAAGTGACGCCCTCTGTCCTTGATTTTACATTGAACATTTGAAATTAAAGAAGATTTCTTGTGTATAGTCCAGCATGCATCCACTACTGATAACACATGGTACAGATAGGCATCTTGGCCACAGATATGAAAAGAAGAAGAATCTCAACTAAAATATATATGTCATTAAAAAAACCAAGATATGACTTAATTGAGCTCACATCAATTGTGCTACTTACAAAAGGATTTTCTCAAAGACCCGCGTTTAACAACATTTATAAGCCTTAACATGCCAGATTCGCTGCACCATGAATTCGGTCATTCGGTGTATTGACTTTTCTCCCGTTGGTTTCTATTTACATAAATCCTTATAGCTAACAATTTACAAAGGAAATAGGTGGAGTAGTTTTTTGAGATATGCCACAAAATTGGATCCAATTTTGCGGAATCTATGACATTATTTATGGTGCAAGGTTTGTGCCATGGACGGGGAGACGGGGACGGAGCAGAACTTTTCACGTGTCTTATATAGAAGAACCAGAGATGTATCTTTAGTGACATTTTAGAACATTTTAGACCCGTGCCGTACGGAAGGGGGGGGGGCGTAAGTATGCGTCAAATTGTTCATGTTTCAAAAGTTCATATCGGTTTTCAAACTTAAAGTTCGTGGCGGGTGAGGTGGAGAGGGGGGGGACTTTAAAAATAAAATAAACAAACAAACAAACAAATAGTGATAAACACGTGGTATTTGTGTACAAACATAATCAGAGGTATATTTATAACATACATTGATCAATTAATCAATCTTTCAATCATTATTATTTCATCAAATCGATCATGTTTTTCAAAACATGGCAATTATGTTCGGACTATAATACGTCCAATGCGCTCCTTCTTAACACTTTCCACGCGACGACATTCTAAAATTGCACAAAATGTTTCAAAAATGTTGAAATATATGTTATACTTTTCTCTGCATTACACACCTTTCTCTATATTAGAGACCGTACTAATATGACCCTTTGGCGGACCAAAGGGGTCAGAAAGGTATGTAAAGCAGAGAACGGTCTGTAAGGCAAAAAAAAAGTCCAAAATCGGGAAGGTCGGCCGGCCGGATTTTTTTAATTTTTTTAAAATTTTACCAAATCATTGATTTTATACCTATTATTTCAGTCAACATGTGTGAAGATATTAAGGAAAACGCTTACTGGATGTATTTTCAACCCAATGGTGAATATTTTGGTTTCTTGCCCATCTCTGTGCAATTTTCACAGATTGGAAGATCTTGAGAATAGAAATCGTGAAAAAAAATCTTGAAAACAAAAAGAAAGAAAAAAATCTTTTAAAAAAAAGAGAAATTCTTTAAAAAAAATAAAAAATACCCGGCCCACATTCTCGGAATTTTGACCCGGCCGGATGAGGGCAACACAACTTTTTTTTGTTGCCTAACAGACCGTTCTCTGCTTTACATACCTTTCTCTACATTTCGAGTTTCGAGTTTATAATTTCGAGTTTCGAGTTTATAATTTCGAGTTTCGAGTTTCGAGTATCGAGTTTCGAGTTTCGAGTTTATAATTTCGAGTTTCGAGTTTCGAGTTTATAATTTCGAGTTTCGAGTTTCGAGTATCGAGTTTCGAGTTTATAATTTCAAGTTTGAGTATAGAATTTCGTGTTTCGAGTAACGAGTATCGAGTAACGAGTATCGAGTTTTGAGTAACGAATTTCGAGTTTCGAGTACCGAGTTTCGAGTAACGAGTTTCGAGTACCGAGTTTCGAGTAACGAGTTTCGAGTAACGAGTTTCGAGTAACGAGTTTCGAGTAACGAGTTTCGAGTAACGAGTTTCGAGTAACGAGTTTCGAGTAACGAGTTTCGAGTAACGAGTCTCGAGTAACGAGTCTCGAGTAACGAGTCTCGAGTAACGAGTCTCGAGTAACGAGTCTCGAGTAACGAGTCTCGAGTAACGAGTCTCGAGTAACGAGTCTCGAGTAACGAGTCTCGAGTAACGAGTCTCGAGTAACGAGTCTCGAGTAACGAGTCTCGAGTAACGAGTCTCGAGTAACGAGTCTCGAGTAACGAGTCTCGAGTAACGAGTCTCGAGTAACGAGTCTCGAGTATCGAGTCTCGAGTATCGAGTCTCGAGTAACGAGTCTCGAGTAACGAGTCTCGAGTAACGAGTCTCGAGTAACGAGTCTCGAGTAACGAGTCTCGAGTAACGAGTCTCGAGTAACGAGTCTCGAGTAACGAGTCTCGAGTAACGAGTCTCGAGTAACGAGTCTCGAGTAACGAGTCTCGAGTAACGAGTCTCGAGTAACGAGTCTCGAGTAACGAGTCTCGAGTAACGAGTCTCGAGTAACGAGTCTCGAGTAACGAGTCTCGAGTAACGAGTCTCGAGTCTCGAGTTTTGAATATCTTTTTTGAGTTTCGAGTCTCGAGTTTTGATTTTCATTTTCGAGTTTGGAGTATCAAGTTTCATTTTCGAAGGTCGGCCGGCCGGATTTTTGTTTTAATTTTTTGTTTTTAATTTTACCAAATCAATGATTTTATACCTATTATTTCAGTCAACATGTGTGAAGATACTAAGGAAAACGCTTACTGGATGTATTTTCAACCCAATGGTGAATATTTTGGTTTCTTGCCCATCTCTGTGCAATTTTCACAGATTGGAAGATCTTGAGAATAGAAATCGTGAAAAAAAGAATGAAAAAAAAGAATAAATTCTTTAAATAAAAAAAAATACCCAGCCCACATTCTCGGAATTTTGACTCGGCCGGATGAAGGGAACACTACTATTTGTTTTGTTGGCCTAACAGACCGTTCTCTGCTTTACATACCTTTCTCTACGTTACAGACCGTTCTCTGCTTTACATACCTTTCTCTACATTACAGACCGTTCTCTGCTTTACATACACACACTCTCAGAACAGGTATTAAATAACCATGGGTTAAAAGAATGTTGGTTAAAAAGTATACAACATTGGTTAAAAATGAAGCGTTGGTTAAAAATTACTTTTAATACTGCGTTGGTTAAAGAATAAAAATATAATTAATTTTTAGTTTATTCAACGTTGGTTAAGGCATCATAATTTTAACCAACAATAGGTCAAAACAAGATTCCCGCCAAAGAATTTCATTGGCGAGGAAAATATTTTGCGCATATTATTTAGACCACGTCAGAATTTGTATATGAAATCAATCGTGTTATTTTCTGCCCCTGGTATTTACATTGGCGCTGTTGGTTACAGTTTTAACCAACCAATTGTGTGGTTCACCTGGTAACCTCCCGTTGGTTAAAATTTTAACCAACATGGTTAAAGATTTTAACCTTTGTTCTGAGAGTGCACGGATGATTAGAACTTTTATACATGAGTGCCCCCCTCCTTCCCCGGGGGGTTCTGTCTTTCCTGATAAGTCAAGCTTCATTATAAGAGAGAGAAAAATATCACATAATATTGCTTTAATGGTGGTGTTTGGGACATGATCCGTGCGTTCTTACCACCAACCAATCCAATGATATGCTGGATCAACCACATGTACGTATGCTTTAAATGGTTCGTGCCACCTTTTTTTGTGGAAAAGATGCTAGTGGAAAGAGTCAATTTGCTTATGTCATGTTCATATGAGCTCCAAGATAACCAAGACAACTAAATAAGCTTTCAAATGCACTTCACTTTACAGTCAAATGTGTGCTTTTTTATGAAAATGCTTCAGATTTACACATTATGGATGATTTGTTTCAAAAATGGACCACTCCACTCTCAGAACAAAGGTTAAAATCTTTAACCATGTTGGTTAAAATTTTAACCAACGGGAGGTTACCAGGTGAACCACACAATTGGTTGGTTAAAACTGTAACCAACAGCTGTTGGTTAAACTTTAACCTGTGGTTGGTTACAAATTTTAATCATTTGTTGGTTAACATGTTTTAACCAACAGTGGTTGGTTAAACTTTAACCTGTGGTTGGTTACAATTTTTAATCATTTGTTGGTTAAAATGTTTTAACCAACAGTAGTTGGTTAAAAATTGTTGGTTAAACTTCTTTCTTTTTTTTGCTAAACTTTAACCCATACAACATTACAATATTGATGTTTCATTGGCCCGATATTGGCTTTCATTATTGGCGCCAACCCGTGGCCAGGACCAACAAGGGACAGGACAAGGCACAAGATCCTAGCTACGAGGCCGGGAAGCGATAACTTGAAATAGCGGCCGCAATTTTTAGACCACGTCAGAATTTGTATATGAAATCAATCGTGTTATTTTCCTCCCCTGGTATAATGTGCCCATTATTGGAACAATATTGGTTGCCAACATAATGCCAATTGAAGAGCGCCAATGTAAAACCAATATTGGTCCAATATTAACTGGCAACATGATGCCAATTGAAGAGCGCCAATGTAAATACCAGGGGCGGGAAATAACACGATTGATTTCATATACAAATTCTGGCGTGGTCTAAATAATATGCGCAAAATATTTTCCTCGCCAATGAAATTCTTTGGCGGGAATCTTGTTATGACCTATTTGTGGTTAAAATTATGATGCCTTAACCAACGTTGAATAAACTTAAAATTATTTATATTTTTACTCTTTAACCAACGCAGTATTAAAAGTAATTTTTAACCAACGCTTCATTTTTAACCAATGTTGTATACTTTTTAACCAACATTCTTTTACCCCATGGTTATTTAATACCTGTTCTGAGAGTGTCCTTTAATCATGTTTATGTCTTGATGTCTTGATTGATATTTGTGTTAAACTCATGTATACTTCCTTCCAGTGGCGTATCTGGGGTCACTTGTCAAAAAGGGCAAAGGGTATTTTTCCCGGTGGACTTTAACTTTATATCAGGCTGCGGATTGCCGTTCAATTCGTTACGATTTGAACCAGCATTTTGTTATAATAAACCTTACTTTTGGAAAATTATAAAAAAATACTAGATGTTGGTACTACCAGACTACTGAACTGCATCATGTATTGTTTTCCAAAAATACGGATGAGCAAAGTGAGGTGCATGCAACTGTATAAGGTACCTAAAAGTCATAAGGCTTTTCAACCACAACCACATTTATAGCTTCCGAGAATGTGTGTTTGCTAAGTGTTGATCATCAGTAAACTTTGAAATTATCCTACAAAAATTGGTACATTTAGCTTGGTTAGTTCTTCAGATATGGTTCATTACAAAAAGCATGCACAAAACTGCCTTGGGGGCGTCCTTTAGTAGAGATGGAATGCACAAAGTAAACTTACACACAATTGGTCAAAAATTGTAAAAAAAGGAGAAAAAGAAAAAAAGATGAAATCTGAAACATCTGTCTGGTGCATGACATTACCTAGCTACTACGTACGACGTTTCTTTGTTGAATCTGAAATGCACCTATGCGTAGAGATTGGGATACTTTTGTCAGGCGGGCTTTTCAATTCTGAATCTAGAGCATTCTGTTTTGTTGAAGATAAAAACTTAATGACGCTCCCGTGGACAAGTCGGTTTTGTGCATGCTTTCTGTAATGAACAATATCTGAAGAAACAAACAAGCTAAACGTGCCATTTTTTCAGGATAATTTCAAAACTTACTGCTGATCAAGACTAAGTAAACACACATTCTCTGAAACTAATAATGTTGTTGAGAAATTACTTTGAACTTGGGTCAACTTTTTTTTTAACCACCCGGTACAATATTCCAATATACAATATTAACTGTGCAGTCTCCCAGGTTGCTTTGCCGAACATCCTGCATGTCCTGCCTGAAAAGAGTCCTATTTCTTAAATTTGCCTCTACTAGTAAAGAATTTTATACATCATAGTTATTTTTACTTCAATAGATAAATTATACAATATTTGTTCTTTTTACACTTTGATACACCATCTACATTATAATACAGCTTTTTTTCTCATCAAAATGTCTTATCTGATGAAATTCGTTCAAAATGTTCGTTACATGAGTTCAATGTTTGGTACATACACAAATAAAATAAACTTTCTCGAAGATGCTTAGTTTTTTCTTTCAATAAAACCATTTAGTTCTTCGATCATTTCGATAACCATGAATGATATTAATGTGATGATCACCTTTGACGGTCCTCTAGATTTAGCTTACAATTTCGTATTCGCTATATGCCATTACAAACATTGACATGCGGATCCTACTAAGAGTGATCGACCTCGTTCTTTTGTTGTCCAACCATCAAAAGTGTTATCGTCTGCTACAGAAGGAAAAACATTCCCGCCACTTTTTAAATTGTGGAGAAGGTTCTGGTACATCATAATATCTGCACGTTAGAAGGCATCTAAATACTTTCTTGAAGTTAGGATGTTTGAAGCCGTAGAGAATCGGATTAATGCATGCATTCAGCAGTACAAGCGCTGTCGCGTAAGGTACAATGGCTTTAAGTGGAGAACCGTCGGAAATGAATAAAGTCAAAGCGAACGGTGTAATGCATATGATAAACGCAAGGAAGATAATGAACATGTTCTTTGTGATACGATTCTGACGATGACGTAGACTCAACTCTGTCGTGCTTACACGTCTGTTATGATTCCGTGGGGCTCGTATGCTGACGGTCGGGCGATTCTGACTTGAGTTACGAGAGCAATCATTGGACACGTGTGGGTTGTCGTCTTGTTGGAGAGTGCCTCCTGCATCTGTTGACATAGTATATATCACCGTATCGCTTCCAGAGTTTGACATCTTGACTTCTTGATGTTGAAGTAGATTACGCGCATGACGTCGAAGATGGATGAAGATAAGGATATAGCAAACTACCAGTGTAATCAAGGGTATTGGAAAGCATCCGCCACCTTGAATGTAATCATAGGTATCCTTAAGACGATGTGTCGATTTCGTTGCGCATATGCGGTATTTCTGACTAGTACCGAGTTCACCAATACCGGCTAATGGTGGCACGATGTTAAAGATAAAAGACAACACCCATGTTGACGCAATCCATATACTTGTGTATACTGGGGATAATATAACATGAAATGTGCTGAGCGGTCGTGTAATCAGCATAAGACGAGAGATTGCAATAGAAGCCAGAGTAAAGAGACTGCAACCGACGCAGGTAAACAGCAATCCTGCTACAACAGCACACCCTGAATCCGCAATAGGATAATCGGCATGACTCAGGAGAATGACGGCATTCCATGGCATCAACACACACGTCAGCAGGTCGGCGATGCTAAGATTCACCACGAAAGCGTTGGTAACTGATCGTAGTTTTGACGACGCGAACACCGAGAAAATAACGAGACTGTTCCCGATAATGCCGATAACCGAAGCTGAGAGAAACGCTGTAGCAATCACAATGTGTTGATTGTAATCGTCAAACTTAAAGTTTTCGTGGTCATTTTCTGTAGAATTAGCAGTCATGATCGTTGGCAGCCGAAAATTAACTATCAAAGTAATTACCGTACTCCAATGTTAGTGAACACCTTAATAATAGTGTCCGTTTAGGAAATCGAAACTTAGAAGGAAGGACAACGCTTTAAAATGTTCAACTTCCTCACACCATGCATACCGCATAATTGACGCATTTGAGGATTTCACGAATATCTACTATCATAATGATCATTGTACATCAACAAGTATTATTAAGTAAATAAACCATACAATGCCAATTTCCACCAAATGCACACACCTTAAACGAATTATGTGTTCCTTGAACCTGAACGATAGCCGACACGGATCTCTTAAACTTGAATCTTTGGGGACCAATATCATTGTGTGCGTGTACGTGTATACCGCATTTTTCAAGTGCTATCAACCATGTCAATTGTTTTTTGTGTGGGTAAAGCATACCACCAGTGCATCTTTATACTTTTGAGCTGTGAATCTACTTTTTGCTACCGAATGTTTTTTTTCAACAGCAATCATTACTGCAATTACTTTTGTATCCATGAATTTACTTTTACAATTAACTTTTAGAATACCCCTCTTTTAATGAATGCATCATAATTAGGCATTTGGGCACATGCAGCTTCAAACTTTAACAGTTTAAGCAAACCCACATTATTTGATGCGAGTTGGTGAAATCGGTCGTGCACATACCAAACTGTCGGAGTCACGTATGTTTTTAATAGACGTGCCATCAGTTTCAAAAAGAAGATCACTTTTAAGAATTACAATCATAGAAAAAATGTGTTCAAACTGAAGTTGACTTACAAGTCCAATTTCACCTGTATCTATGAATGGTTTTAAATGCCATTATTTGTCTATGATTGGTATCAACGTACTCTCTAAATGTAAACGAGTGGTTTCCACTCTTTCAAGGAGTTAAACGCAGGACAACACTTTTTGAGTGGAAAAACACTCTAAAAGGAGTGAAACGGGATTTTATATGACAATGTTCCACTCTATTGAGAGTGAAAAATTAACTTTCACACTCATTTTAGAGTGGAAATGTTCCAATCTAAAACGGGTTGTCCTGAGCTGCGTGTCACTCCCTTTTTTCCACTCTTTCCACTCGTTTTACATTTAGAGAGTACTATTGACATGATTGGGGCTTTCCTACCACAACTTTCCTACATGATTTCTATCATACTGAGGCTTTCTCTTGAGAACACTGAGCAACATTAAAGGAAATCCGTGCCATGGAACTTTAGCGCTCAGATATGTAGAATTATTATTATACAGACCACTTCTGTAGATTAAAGTTTTCAAAAGTACCGCGTACAGACAAAATCGGCTTTAAAAAACAAACAATCACATGTGGACGTCGCCATATTGATCAAAGCTATGACGAAAGACTTACGAGATGTCCGCATCTCTGTTTCATCATAGATCGTCAATAGAGGGGATGATTATCTCCCGGATTATCTCTATTGAAATGTTGTGTGGAGCTGATGTCTGTTTCGCACACACCCCTATGACTAGCATGTTTGAAAAGCCCGGTAAACAGAATTAGTATTGGGCCATGTGTTTTGAACTCGCCACCCTTCCCGTTGCATGTCCAGATTTTTACATCTTACAACATCTGAGATTCGAATTAGCATATCGCAATAACTACTTGTTCTATCCCATAAAAAGTATTATTTTCTGAACGGTAATCTCACAAGGAATCCAAATATGCTGGTAGAATTTAGATAGGACCTAATGGTAACATGTTGTGATTAAAAATGTTCAAAAAATATCGATTTTTTTTCTTCTTCATATTTTGATTAAAGCTCAATAATATTGTTATACCTATCCCAATCATAATTTGACTGTGCATATTAGTTCCTTATGCAATTACCCATCAGAATATAATGGTTTTCCAGAGTAACCTGTTGAAATATGTGCCGCGATCAAGTGGAATGAGTCGTATGTCGGGAATATTGATTTTGAGTTATGGGTAAAATGAAGTCAAACAGTTATAGAAATACCTGATTTATTTACACAATGTAGCTAGATAAATAGGCTTTCAAATGACATCTAAACCATAGCTCTACCACATTTAGTTGTTGAGTTATTAGAGAGATGGATGATTCGTCACCAAATATGCAACGCCACCACCCTTTTTGGGTGGTGAGTTCAAAACACATGGCCATTGATAGTTTATCAATGGTTTCATATATTGATATTATCGATTTATGCATTGAATTCCTGCGTGATACCGTCCAGCGACCGGTTGCTGATGAGGCGGTTTTAGTTACGATGACGTCACAATATTGGGTATGGCTATCCCATCAGCACTTTCGACACAGACAACCGGGCGCGAATTTCAAATAATCACGGGTTGGGGATGTGCAGTTTTAATTCGTTTAATTGAACATTATAGTTCTGTGTTCAATCAAAATGGTCAATATACATTAGATAATTATTTTACCATATAATGCATGGTTTAATGAATAGAACGGTATTCCTTTAAACAATGCACAGAAATATTCATGCGTCAAACTTGTGGATTATGTAGCTATTGATTATTGTGCCAGAATTACGATGCGCACCAAACTAATCTTTTCTATTGTTATTGAATGATGATTTACAATGCTTATGTATTGATATGTAATCCATGTCATTTTCTGGTTTGTATGTGTAAATCCCATTGTACAATGTTGTACAGACTAGTAAATGACATGGTTTACGCAAATTATGCTAGCGGTCTTATTTTTCATTATTATTTGGTCTTTTCACTGAACGTAAATTGACTATGGTCCCGGGGTTTGACAAGTATAACACCGTCATGAAACAGAGTCCTAATTTGTTTACACCCTGTGTGTAGTATGCGTTATCAGAGTCCTGTGAAAATACCCCTTCCCCCACCCCCCCCCCCCACCCCCACCCCATCCCACCCCACCCACCCACCAATCAATGTTGCTATGGGCACGGGCTGATGGTTGACAAGTACTCAACATTGACCAGGGGTAAAGGGGGATGACTTTACATTAGGCCTATAAACATGATAAAGTGTTCAAACAATAATATACTTATACGGTACACATATTGTTTTAAGTTTATTATTATTACAATACATCTGTTCAACATAATATTCACATTTAGATACATAAAACTATACATGATATGAAGCAACATATACTAGATATATCAAATTTTGAAAGTATTTGTTCAAATTGTATCCTTTAAAATCAACATCACTTTTAGTAAGTCTGCACAATTTGGACAGTAACCATATAATATAATGCTTCTTATTTGACTATACATTCGGAAATAATCGTACAAATCGGTTGAAAAAAGTCGATATAGAAAATGTTTGATCTTTTTACCGTCCAACCCTTTTCATATGAACACATACACAGAGAATATTAATTCGTCAAAATGTGGTCATATGTATTTGACAAATTAAACATTTGTCATGAAAGGTTCGTCAGTTAAGAAATATTTTGTAATGCTAAACAATTATTTTTTAATGATAAATGACCAATTAGTAGTATTTTTAATTAATTTTCAATATAGCAAATATTTTAACGACTCTTAAATATTTGACTTTCAATGACAAATCAATGAATGACAAATTAAATGACAAATTAAAAGAATAATTTTGAATCAATAATTAGTCATTTGATATGAATGACAAATTAAATGGCAATGAAATTACTAATCTTAATTTGTCATTTCATTAATAATTTGTCATTTAATATGTCATTTCAATTGTCATTCATTAATTTGTCATTAAAAGTTAAATATATTTCAGTCAAGGAAATGTTTGTTACGATGAAAATTAACTAGAAACACTCTAAATTATTCTTTTAGCATCACAAATAAAGGTGCACCATTACAGAATATTTCTTGAATCACAAACCTGCCATTTCTAATGACAAGTTTTTAATTTGTCAAATAAGACGAATTAATATTGTGTGTAGGATTTGAATGGTATTTAATATACGGAGTACGAACAAATCTAGCGCGGAATAAATGATCGGAGGGAAATAATATGCATTGTGTACAGGTAATTTTCGATATAATGTTTCAAAGTAACGTACGTGTCTTTTTACTTTCGCCGATCCATTAAATAACGAAATGAGGTTAATTGGTTTGGTCTAGTCAATAATCAGATATTCGTTTAGAACTGAACCTCGTATTTTCGAACAGTTGTTTTGTCATGAGTACTTTTTTTAAACGTATTAAAGTAAAATGCTTGGTGTTCAGCAAATATAAACGTTTGTTTAACTGTTAAAAATACAGATTAACCCGAACATATATTATGCTAAATAATGGTATAGCTTTTTAATCATTATACGGATTAACTAGAGAGTCACGCTAATAGTAATAATGTCAATCCTTCAGTGAAATTAGTAGCGGTCACCATTATTCCACAATGGTATTGAATTAACAATCCTTTTGTTTTATATAGTTACCAGTGAACATTAGAGTATGCACATTGTATAATCATGATAATAAGGTCTTTAGATATGGCCTCCGATAGAATTGAGACGCAGTTATTATCACTCCGATTCTAACGTCTACAATACGATATACATGTACATGTACATGAAAACGAGTGTTTCTATCTACTGCTGCAAAAGCATGATCTCCATCGCTTGAAGGCTGACGATGGTTCTGGAACACTATGCCACCTGCACGTGAGAAGACACTTAAACACCTTCTTAAAAGTGGGATGTTTGAATCCATAAAGAATGGGATTAATACAAGCGTTTAGCAGAATGAGAGCGGTAGCGTAAGGCACAATTGGAGCACTGTCACTGATGACCAATGTCAAAGCAAATGGTATAATACAGACGAAGAAGGCGAGGAAAACGATGAACATGTTCTTGGTGATGCGGTTTTCACGTCTGCGTATAGACACCTCTGCGATACTGTGACGTCTGTTGTCATTGTTCCGCGATCTGCTGACGGTGCGAACGATTCGGGAATCTCTGGAATTACGAACATCGGTTTGATTGTTCCCGTTGTTCGTCGGAAGAGTATTGCCGTCTACCGAAGATGTCAACGTGTCACCGCCCTGGCTTGGAATCTGGTAATCATGCTGCAAAAGAGTACGCGAATGACGTCGCAGATGTAGGAATATAATGATGTAACAAATTGTTAATGTAAACAAGGGCACTGGAAAGCAACCTACAGCCTGTATGTAATCATAATAATCCTTAAGAGGATGTGACGATTTTGCCGCACATACGCGATATTTCTGACTTGTACCAAGTTCGCCAATACCAACCAGAGGTGGTACGATGTTGAAGAGGAAGGATACCAGCCATGTAGATGCGATCCATATGCCAACGTTTACTGGAGATAGCACTTTGCTTGACGTGCTGATTGGTCGTGTGATCAGCAGAAGACGGCTAAGAGCGATTGAAGCTAGAGTAAAAAGACTGCATCCGACGCAGGTAAAGAGTATACCAGCTGCAACTGCGCAACCCCAATCGGCTATGGGATGCTTCTCACGGCTAAGAAGGATCACAGCGTCCCAAGGGATCAATAGAGATGTGAACAGGTCGGCTATGCTCAAATTTACCACAAACGCATTAGTAACTGTACGAAGTTTTGAAGATGCGAACACTGAAAAGATAACCAGACTGTTACCGAATATCCCGAGAGCCGATGCCACCATAAATGCAACTGCAACTATGATATGTTGGTTGTAATCATTAAACTCAAATTCATAATCGTAATCTGTGATATTCTCTGAGGAATCAGCCATATTTGATGTATTAGTGTATTATATTTTCCTTGATTTTGGTAGATATAGTCGACTTCGGAGAGTTCTACACTGTGGGATAAATCTGTGCGAACAGTTGTGAGGCATGCGGAGGTCCATACGAGAAATTTACCGAAACTAAAAAGTAGTTGAAATATCACAGTCATTCGTGCCTGATTATCAGATATCGAAAGTCTAATAATTTCCTGCTATCCACCGTGCCACACTGGATACTACATGACTACATGTACCTTAATGATGTCATTATTTCACAGAACCTGACTAGTTTCAAATGTTAATTCTCGGTCCGTTCTCTCTACCGAGATGTGAGATGAAACGGAACAATATAGCCTGGGAAAATATCTGTGCTGTAAACCTGAACGTCCGATCCTTAGTGACCAAATGGTTACGATTGATATTTTATACTTAAATTAAGTCTTTGATTACCAAATATGGTGTTTTCTATTGTACGTGTATATACAATTGTTAACGTCACAATAGTAGCGTTGACTATTGATGCATTACCATTACTGGGGTCACTGCATGTGTGTCACGTATTAAACGTGGACATTTTCGCGCTCCAAGCAGCTATCGCGAAAATAAAAACACGCGAACATATTTAGTTTGTGTATAAGTCTATGTAATAAACTTTTAAATCGCGAAAATAACCACTTTTACAGTATATTTTGATAATTATTGGGTTTTTTTAGAAGCGTGCCACATAATTATATAGTTGTCCTGGTTTAATTTGATTTGTAGGAAGTTATGCGACATAATGTGTTTGAAATTGGTTATCAAGACTTTTTACCACCAAAATACCGACGAGAATATGAGATTTTCCCAGAATTACGTTATTTGTATCGTGGTTAATTTAGACTATTGAATAAACCAATAAGGTCATGTGTTTTGAAAAAGGGTGGTGGCGTTGCATTTTTGGTGACGAATCATCCATCTCTCTCTATAATTTACTCAACAATTTAAAATGTGGTAGAGCTATGGTTGAGGTGTCATGTGAAAGCCTATTTATCTAGCTACATTGTGTGAATAAATCAGGCATTTCTATAACTGTTTGGCTGAGATATAATTGATTATATTGTGAATGTCAGGGTTGGTGGCGTTGGCGATGGCGGCGGCGCTGTGTACAATCTCTATGGTGAATATAGAAAATGTTCCTAATTCTACGTTTACAATAACTCGTCATCCCTGTATGGTACAAACATGATTTTGCACTCATTTGATAGATTATTTTATATTCTATAAGATTCTGTTTCCACAAACGTGACAACTATTATGTAACAATTGTAATCATGAATTGATTGCATTGTCCTTGGCTTTTTCCCTATTCGCTATACACAGTGAACTTGCCCTAATTCATCGGTTTTACATCATGACTATGGCAAAAAAATATTCAACTCTCAAATAGGGGAATTCAAAAATGTCATTTAAATTAGGATAGGGTGCATACCCCCAAAAATATACTTGTAAACTCTAATACATATTAAACGTTTGTGCTCATTTACTTCTCGATATAGTATATTTTAACACGTTACCATTGACAACTATTATGTTCTGATGGGTAACTGCATGAGGAACTAATATGCACAGTCAAATTATGATTGGGATAGGTATAAAATTATTATTGAGCTTAAATTAAAATACGAAAAAAAAATCGATATTGTTTGAACATTCTTAATCACAACATGTTACCATTAGGTCCTATCTAAATTCCAATAGCATTACTTGTTATAGCAAGTAGTTATTGCGATATGCTAATTCGAATCTCAGATGGTGTAAAATGTAAAAATCTGGACATGCAACGGTATAGGGTGGCGAGTTCAAAACACATGGCCATGAATTTAAAAACTATAAGAAATAGCACGATAACATTGTGATTTAGTTATTAATGAGATCAAGTCAAGATACATGGTATCGGCTTATGACTAAGAATATCCTATAGTCATGATAGTCATATATTTGAAGTATTCAGTGAAACCACGCGGTTTGAAATCTTCAAAGTAATTATGACATAGTTCAGGATGTTGAAGTTCCTTCCAACTGGTCTATCTTTGGTACAATACTTCTTTAAAGTACTTCCGTGCATTGAGTAGGTGTGAAGATAGGTTAACGTTCCGAGCGGTATGAACACGTAATACATACAATAAGTATATAATCAGGCACTGGTAATACGTTAGTATTTTATCTTTATTTAACTCCAGTCATTTCGATGGCTTTTCAAATCTTTCTCTTGGGTTAGAGAGCCCTGAAGGTGGTCTCTCTAACTCGATGTTCTCATGATGATTTCATAACGATAAGTGAATGTGAGAAGTAAACTCCTCACCTATACAAAATGGCCTAAGTATACTTTTTAACATTAGGGATAATGCCTATTCAATAGAAAACCTGCAAGTGTTAACTATAGCAGTGGTATAAGCTTTCTAACCAATCATGGACCTGCAATAATTATTGGGACAGATCCAATGCAAATTTTATCGTATCAGAGCATTGACCCTGGCAGGTTCAATGATCCTAGTAAGGGGTTACAATTGACATCATCCAGATAGAGGGTATTATTAAAAGAACAATTGAAGAGAACATCTTAGCTCTAAACTAATATTCATTAATCAAAACATGTTGTTTCCTGAAACCACATCATTAAGATGTTACTGAGAAACAAGGATTATCTTTACTGTTCATTGGTACAGTACATGATTGTGGTTTGTAATAAAGTTCCTCTTTCATCTATACACTGACCCTAGGGTCAATGATCTATATGTCACAGTAGGCCTATGTTGGAGATCCAGTGATTACCATTCATTAACGTCATATCAGGTCACGAAACAATATGTAAATACATAACATTAATCATCATTTCTAATGGGTATTTAATATTAATCATTTGTGATACAGTTACTGTGCTCCAGGGCCTTAAAAAAGGAAAAACCTCAGCTGCACATATATATTTTTGGTAAAGAAAGCCTGTCACCCCCATGGCAGCACCCATGGCCGGATTTACATTTAGACCAGATGGGCCCAGGACCCCAGATTTTGCGGCCCATCAAAATTAGAAGGACAATTACCAACATTAGACGCTGACCAAATTAGAGAGAAAGCACAACAATTAGTTTCCATGTACTCAGATGACCTGGATGAAAATCTTGAAGATGAAATGCTGCAGTTTAAATCACTTATGATTCTTTAACCGACTGTAATCCAGTCAGCTCATCCGACAAAAGTATGTTTTCTTAGTATTTCCCAGTGTGGATATTGCACATAGAATCACTCCTACGAAACCTGTCACAAATTGTAAAAGGGTACAATCATTCTCACGCCTTAATTGATTTAAAAAAACTCTATACAATCATCAACCGCCTCTGTATTCTTGCTGTGGAATCCACAATCACCAAACGGTTGTATGTTTATTTCAATTTTTGAAAAACGACTCTGCCAGACAAAAAGCAAGGAACAACGAATCAGTGTTCTTAATTTACCAGTAAATTATAAATGACGGTTATTTAACGGGTTAATTAACATTAATTCACAGTAAAATTGGTAAATTATTTTTGATGAGGAAAAAATTATGGTTTTCATTATTTTCAAGCCTGTCATATCATTAGACATATTGCGTACATTATACGTTCCAAATAATTGTCTACTTTATGATAAAATAATTTAGTATTTCATTGGGTTTTTGTTGTTGTTGTAAATTATGATTATATAATTGTTCAGATTATATGATCCACAATAGCATTTCCGGTAATCGAAGCTGACATTATGAGCGGTTACTTTCAGGAGAAAAGGGACCAACATCTATAGACATTAAGTAAAGTTTTAGTATTGTTAATAATAATAAGTATATTTAACATAATTTAGTTTCATGACATTGGTAAACATTGGTAAAATGTATCAATCTTGCTACAAGGTTCACTCCAGTGCAGTCCAGTATCGTATTTCCCGAGGGTGCACCCCTGACGGTTTTGACCGGGAAGACGCTCAAACTACCGGGCTAAAAAGGCGCGGTGAATGGCGGATGAAAGGGAAGAGAGGAAGAGAAAAAGGGGATGGAATAGAAAGAAAGGAAGAAGAGAAAGAGAAAAAAAGGAAGGAAAAAGAAAAGAAAATAATGAAAAAGAAAAGAAAAGAAGGTTAGTGGAAGATAAAAAGGGGACAGAAAATCAAAAGAAATATGTAGATAGTTGATAATGATAAAAGTGGAAAAAAGTGAAAACCGAAAAGAAACTATATGATGATTTATGCGCGAGCGTGCATTACGTAACTTTAGTGACTTTCATCAGGGTTATAATAGGACCGGAAGGTGCCGCCCCCCCCCCCCCACACACACACACCCACACCCCCACAATTTGACCATGGGAGAATTGCGCCTATTTGGAGAATCTAATTGATAACTTGCCTCTTGACTGGCAAATTACTATAAAAATAGCAAATTATCGCGCGCTACTATTTGGACTCAAATTGTGGCTTACGGAGTGAGTGATGACATAATGGTCTTCACCCAAAATATTTTCATTGTGGACCAGGATGAAAAAGGATGAAATGGGAGGGGGAGGGTCAGTCTCTGCATGCGACGGGAATCAAACCCAGACCGTGAGTGTGCAATTGTGTAGTGTTGTAGTTTAACACTAATGGCAATTCGGATAGGCCCTATGCAAAATCATGGGGTTTCTTGTTATATAAATGGGAATGTTACATGGATATCGGTGTGCGCAAACATGTGTGTTTTAAATACATATTATATGTTTAGACATGCCTATGGAGGAATAATTAATGTCAATAGGCCGACAAATAAATAACGGATATTGTGCAGAATTCACATGTGCGTAACTTGCATCAACTGTTGCGTGATTTTCCTCAATGCTCATCATGCAACAGTTGCCAAGTGGAATATTTTTACGCAACATATTTTAGCAACAGAACAGTTTCCACCAACATTTTAAGGACATTGTTTTCGACCAATTGCTCCACTCTGGGGATTTTTTACTTGTACGTAAACAACGCCTAACTTAATGATTTTTTTCAGTGTATGATTTTGGACACCTTTTACTACATGTATATAAATAATGGAAAACTATGATGAACGGTAAATCATGCATTAGTGTTTCATGGTGTATATTCATGTACACAGAAAAAAATAAGTGAGTCATTATCGTAAAATGAGTCACTACACGGATAAAATGACTCATTTTGAGCCATAGTGTGTCACTACACGGACAAAATGACTCATTTTTCGATGATGACTCACTTTTTTTCTTTCTGTGTAGCAACTCATTATAATTCACTGTGCCACATTAATGACTCAAACTTAAAGATTGCAATTTGAAAGTTAGTAAACAAATTAGTTATTAGAATTGTAATTAATTAATTATTCATTAATACTTAAATTATACGATGAAGGCGAAGAATACAATGCGATTTATTCCAATTTTTGTTCGTTAGGGCGAAATCTATTGTTTAATATAAAATGACCTTATTCCACTATTAACATCATAATAATAACTATTAGTAATTAATTTTTTTATTATTATTATTAATTATTGATCATTACTTATTTATTAATTATTAATTATTCATTAGTTAATTTGTTATTAATCATTAATTACTCAATAATAAATTGATGATTAATAATTATTAATAATTAATTAATGATTAATTAATTAATAATTAACTATTGATCATGAATTATTGATAATTAATTACTATTTAATTAATCATAATTAATTATCCATTACTTTAATTAGTTGTTTTTGCCCAGGTTGAATTAGATACAAAATATTCCTATTTGGGACCTTTAACTTACGTGTTCAGGGAAGATTGTTTATGTAAACAACCATGTACAATATAACCATGACTCTATGTTATAAAAACAGATCTTGAAACTTGATTTCAAGAAAACTGAAAGTGCTTGTTCCGTTATGGCACAATTCTCTTTATGATACTCTTCCTTTATTTCAGGATCTTTATATTATGTTATGAGTTACCATTCTATACGGCCGTGTACACCATATTGGCGTAACTTACTAGAGAGGTACGCTACCTCGCTAGTACGCTCGTATACGTATGCCCTAACTGCAGCGTAAATTACTGGCGATGTAATTTTGAGAGCAAAACTGGAGAGTAAGATCAGAATAGTCACTAGCGAGGTTAATATCCAAATCAACATCGTCCCACTTAAACAATATTTGTCGCATGCGCCAAATGTTTACCATATATATCAGAGAGACAAAACAATGACGTTACTGGTTTTCCGTAAAATATAAAACAATATTTCGTCAGTTAACAACGTCACTCCCTGGGTCAAATGTTAACACGGTTAATTTGAATAATGTTACTACGTCGAGCTGGTCTGAGAGACAGATACAATGACGAAATGTTGAGTCCGAAAATGTCAAAGTTGTTTACAATTCTCTGGAAAATAAGTACCATCATTACATTATAAACATTATTTATTCGAGAGGCACATACAAATTTTGCATTTAAAAGGTACACTTTTCATGTTAAAAGACCGTTTTTGTAATTAAATAGTTCAATGGTTTATCAATTAAAATTATGCCACTTCTATCGTCCAATCTCCGTGGCGTGCTACTGTGATCCTGGAGTTTATAGACGGAAAACACGGGTTCGATTCCCGAGATTCCCTTATTTTTCTATTATTTTCAAAACGTGATGGTGACTTTAAAGGAAGGGTCCCGCAAGCACAACATTGAGCATTATTTGTTACACAACTAATTATCGAGCCGAAATTACGTAATTATATAGAACAAAACACCATACAAGTCACAAAAATGAATAAAAACTGCCATCACTCAACATGCAATTTTTAAAATTCGCGGCGATTGAAAGACCCGGTGTCGATGACGTCATGGGTATCGGTGCTCAAATTTGCGCATGTGCATTGTATAATTATGACATCATCGACACTGGGACTTTCGATCGCCGCGAATTTTAAAAAGTGCATGTTGAGAGATTGCGGTTTTTATTTGCTTTTATCATAAGTGTGGTGTTTTGTTCAATATAATTACAAAAGTTACTCAATAGTTACTTTTCTAACATATAATGCCCACTTTTATGCTTGCGGGACACCTCCTTTAATGGAATCATTCATGTCAATTTCTATGAAATGCAATATGATGGCCCAGGTATTGACATACTTTAGTATTTATTTATTTTTAATCAATTGATTTATTAAATGTGTATGTGTTATTATTTTGCATTCATCTTTTTTATTTACTTTTAATGTAGGCCTATTTATTAATTTATTTATAATATTTAATTATTTATTCATTCATTTATATAAATAGGTATACGTATTTATTTATTTATGTATTCTTTTATTAATTTCATGCTATTCAATTAATCTATTAAATAATTAGTTAATTATTGATTGATTGATTGATTGGTTGGTTGACTGATTGTTCAACAACTCCCCCCATACCTTAAAGGTAGATGACCCGATCACATTTTCGTAACACAGAATTATTTCAAACATACGGAGATTTTCATATCATATGAAAGCTCGTAATTTTCTCATCATCATACTGAAATTGACGGCCTAAATCGGTATAATTACGGAGAAATCGATAAAATAACGTCGAATTACCGCGAATGGTGGTAACCACCGATATAGTTTGTGTACTACTCAATGGGTACAGTTCACAGCATCTTGTGCGTCTAAAATAAGAACCATTAGAGCTATGCAACTCAAACTTTGGAACACGACTTTTAAGGATGACCTTTCATGTAGAATAGAAAACTTCAAGTTGAAAATCGGAATGTGATCGGGTCATCTACCTTTAAGTACAGTAACAAAGCGTTGTCGATTTGAGATAAACCCACTGTTCATTTGCAAATTACTAGGATGGCGAACCTTATTTGGAAACTATAATGCATTATGCATTTTTTTCCGGCCGTTTTTTCGGCGTATAAATGCATTTCGTCATGCAATCCTTAAAGTTAGCAAACAGCTTTATATACCAAAATGTAGCTATATCCCTGAGGAAAATATTTGTGTTGAGAGCCATATGTCACGGCTCACTCCTAAATTTTTAGACCGAACGGTCGCTACTAGATTGGCTTGATGTAAACAGGAATGTCGAGATTCTTTTCAAAATGATGGATTCCGTCCCTGGTAAATTGTCAGTTTGAAAAATTGTCTATAGCTACTTAATAGCGTCAAATATCCATTATGTTGGTTTAAACGGAGCAGTTTTAAAGACTGATAGCGCTCATTACAAAAAAGAGCGATATTTCATGTCGAAGAGTAACGAGTAACGGCGAGCAAAATCTGTGTTGATTGCCCACAATATTCAATTGTTTATCTAGAAGGCAACATTACTTATACTGACATTGTGCTATAAGTATTATAGTGGTGAACTCGTCTAGTTCACGATCTTCCTTTATAAATATTTTAGTTTTTATATTCATATGAAACGTGTTTTTTTTATTGTTACGTATTGTTGTTGTTTTATTGCTTGTCCCAGTGCATCCGTGTTTATTGTTATTTGTTTTTTATAGTGCACAGCAATTATCATTGCTTGCCTTATATTTCAGTTATCCTTTATTATCCCTTAGTTGTTATTGCTTGTTTTCTCAACACCAAGTTGGTATCTTGCCTATATTCTTTACAATGGTCACTGTTTCTTCTTTGAGAATCTGTAATAAGGGGTTTTTCGTGCAGATACATTCACGCGGGTGGGATGATGTATACATAATGGCCCCACCCTGACACCCTCATGAAATAGGGTCACATTCTTAGAAACCTGGTACTTTTGCCCAGGGGTATGGTATTTTTGGTTACCGTGTGCTCCATTATCGGATAGGTTGGGACATGTCTTTCAACTTGCAATAGAATACATGGAATATGCACATAGAACGAGAGTGATAGTTGTCCAGTTGATTCTCTATATTTTCCTGGTAAGAAAGATTCGACACATTACGGAAGTCGCAAAATAAGGGATCACGTCAAAACTCGACTTTCTCACTAAACGTGTCGTCTGTTATAATATACACACATAATGAGGTCAAATAGTAACACTCTGGTGAACACGACCGGTTGAAAGTGCCTCGTCACACACGTGAGCAATAACATCTTGAAGTAATGGGCTCTTTTAAGACTTAAAAGTCCTCGGTTGACAACCAGTACAATACAGCTATTGATTTTCGCTGGGGTTGGCTGTTTTCAATCTGTTTATAGCTCAATTAACTTTTTAAAATCAATACCGAAAGTCTATGAATGTTTTTTTTTTATAGAACGATTATAGAGAGAGCTATTATGACCGCAAAGTAACAGATTGATAGTGTAAATTGGTCAGATTACAGCATTAAGTCCACCGGCGGTTGTTCAGTGTTGCATGCGCGAATATTCATATACCAGTAAAATATTTGACCTGCAAGAACCGGGCGGAACCGCCCGTAACACGGCAGTCAACGGGCGGTCGAGTTTTGACGTCTCCCCTAACACGTTCTTTTATAAGCTATAACAAGATCCGAGTCTCACAGTGCCGGGCAGTGGCGTAGCTCAGGGGGGGGGGGGGGGGGGGGGCAGGGGGCAGTTGCCCCCCCTGACAGATTGTTTTTGTGCACCACCGCCCCCCTTTGTGCCCCCGCCCCTCTCTTTGGATATAGTGTTTATATGCGGGGTAACCATTTAAAAATGACCATTTTAGCCTGGTTTTTAAATAAATGACCATTTTTGTTGAAAAAAACTGCTTAAAACCCTGAGGATTGGCCAATATTTGTTGACTACAGTGCTTTTTTGACTGGTAAACTTTGTGTCCGTGCGAATTTTTTGACCGTGCGAAATTTGTTGACTTCCACCCCCCCCCCCCCCCCCCCCCCCCCCCCCCCCCCCTCCCCCACTTACGTGAAATTCACGAGGTGACTGACTTGGAAAATTTTGGGGGCAACCTTTTACGCAAATTTTAGAAATCTTGCCCTCCCCCTGAAAAAAAAACCTAGCTACGCCACTGGTGCCGGGCAAACATCTCGGTAGGAGATAGGCCTATAGAGCATGAAAAAAACAAGTGATACAAACAATGTCGCCGCATGTGACAATATTAAGATTGGTAGCATTATGTGATCCAAAATAATTAGATGATTGTCTAACACTACACACAGAAAAAAATGTATATCATTCTTAGTCTTGTATACAGTACATATAGTCGGGTATATACGGGGTCCCCCCCCCCCCCCCCCCCCCCCCACCACCCCCCATCCCACAGGCCTCCCCAAACCATTTTTTTAACTTTCTTTCATGGTCCTAAGACATATTTCGGATGTTACAAAAAATGATTTGGTATGCCAAGGGTTGGTTCATATATGCCAATTTATGGAATGTTACCCTTTTTGGCGTCCATTTTTGCGGCCATCTTAGATGTAGGTATGTCAACAAAGCAAAAGTACTGGATATGAGTGTCTATTGGTTAAAAATATACTTTCACCA
The DNA here is from genome assembly GCA_035610835.1 of Ophiura sarsii. Classification (NCBI taxonomy): domain Eukaryota; kingdom Metazoa; phylum Echinodermata; class Ophiuroidea; order Amphilepidida; family Ophiuridae; genus Ophiura; species Ophiura sarsii. Next base: position 31,194,639 of record CM069443.1, read on the forward strand.
TACATTTGGATTGATATATGTCATTTTATGATTTTTGACCAGTTTTGGCGGCCATTTTGGACGACATCTTCAATAACCCAATAGCATACCAAAACTATTTTTAATATTAACATCCGGAATATGTTTTAGGACCATGAAAAGAAGTTAAAAAAATGGAAGGTTTGGGGAGTCCTGGGGAGGGGTGCACGGTAACTCCCTGTATATACCCGACTAATACATTAAGAAGATTACATGTGTAGGGGAATATGGGGCAACTGGTCCTATGGGGCAACTGGTCCGAAATGAAGGATTTTGTAATTGTATGGGCATACTGCTTTCTTTTGAACAGTACGACTTATGTTGATACTTTACATATATCATTACCTTCTACATTCCAAAACATTTGCAACTTTAGGGTATTTACACATAATAATAATAATAATAATAAAGACATTTTTGAGCGCCTAACAACAGATACATTCTCTAGGCGCTTTACAAAAACATTATAGCTGACTGCAGATGAACCAAAAACATAAGAGCGAAACAACAAAAGATTTGGTCACTGCAGTCAACTATGATTAACATGATAAAATCAAATGGTCTTAAGCTACACATTATACACATTATACACAATATTAAAAACATGAGAAATGATTAAAAATTACAGTCCCGCTGTACAAAAAGCAAGTGATGTGATATTCTCCAGATCTTTAAAGCCACCTCCTTGAGTGACTAATTAACCATGCACAGATAGTATGGGCGATATATAAAGATGGGTTTAGATCATGTCTGATGTACTTCATATGATTGATAGATATGCAACAGTTAATATGTACATGCAGTACAGTCGTCTAAAGATGCTAAGTGCATATTGCATTTGATGGGTGCTATTGTAGTGTGCTTAGTAGGGCGGGGCGTAAATAGGGAAGGTATTTTGTTCAAATCGGCCATGGTCAAAATGTATTCCACTTGACCCCACATGATTAAATATGCACTTTAAAAAAAATCGGAGGGGGTCTTCAGACCCCACCACTACCCTTAATCCCCCTATAGGGGAATACATGGTAAAATTGCCAAATTGGTGTAGCTAAATTATGTTTCGACCTAAAACAAATTGAAACATAATTTTTTCAGCACAATGCATTTCTCTAAGGTCCCCATAATGACATACTAAAAGTCCGAAAATATCAAAGTGGTAGAAATATGCCTAATTTGCATAATCTTAAAATGGCCGCTAATTTGAGAATTTTGGCGGCCATTTTTTATTTATGCAATTTAAGATACACATATTAGGGTAGATATGTCTCTGTATGTCCTTTGAGACGTTATACATTCATAAAATATATGCTGAAGCTATTTAAAGTGCCATAACAACTATCTAAGATAAGAAATAAGTCCAAAACAATGAAAATGCTCAAATTGGCGGCCATTTTAAGTTTATGCAAATTATCATATTTCTAACACTCTGATATTTTCAGACTTTTAGTATGTCATTATGGGTACCTTATAGAAATGCATTAAGCTGAAAAAAATATGTATCAATTTGTTCTAGGTCGAAACCTAATTTTGCTACACCAATTTGGCAACTTTACCATGTATTCCCCTATAGGGGGATAAAGGGTAGTGGTGGGGTCTGAAGACAACCTCCGAATTTTTTTTAAAGTTAATATTTGATCATGTGGGGTCAAGTGGAATACATTTTTACCATGGCCGATTTAAACAAAATACCTTCCCTAGTTACGCCCCGCCCTAGTGCTTAGGGACTTTCCGAAATATGATTAAAACCATAGGTTGTGGTTGTAATGAACGTAAGATGGCGCATGTTTCTAACTTGGGACATTGGTGGTTTGGATTTGTGATCAATATTATCATTTAAAGAATGCTTCAACTTAAATCATTATCACGGGTATTCATTTGGTAGAGTAGTTTATGAATTTGCAAATAACAAAGTACACCATTTCTTATTTTATCTAAAAACACAAAGATACTCGCTGGCTACAAAAAAACTGTGTAATGGCTAAAATCAAAAATGCAGTTTTGCCTTTTTTCTGAAATGTATTGGAGTTATTGATTATTATGACAAATGGTGGTATGTTTTAAAACATTTTGGCGTAAATTATATTACGTCACATGCGTGTTTAAATAATGTTTCATCTCGACAAAGTGCTGAGTCATTTGTTGGGGCAAGTGGTCCAAATGGGTATGGGGCAACTGGTCCGCCTGAAAAAATAATCAAAATTGTAAAATTCATTTTTAAAATGAGTTGTTAGTGTTAATAAAACATGACTCGGTATTGAAATGTCAACAGAATATGAAATAATTTACATTCTTTCTAGTTCTTAGACATTTTGGGGCATTATGGGTCTAATACCACTATTTCTGCTATTAAAGGATTACTATAATGACATGAAATTGCTTTAGAATGGTTTAAAACCTCGGTATTATGATTTACATCTTTATTATATTTCGAATGGTGTCTGTAAAGGTATTTGCAATGACGAAATATCCTGATTTAAGTATTTTATCCACTGCTTTTTGTGTATATTAACCGTTGGGTCATCATTGTCATATTGACTAACTTCCCCTGTAACATAAAAAGCTGGCTAAATATCAAGATGGTTTATTATAAGTACTAAATGATGATTATGAAGTAGATAAAACCATTAAAGAAAGGGGGTATATATAGACAAATATATGGGGCATCTGAATATCACAACCATGTAACCATTTAACTAGGTTCATACCGTTTTATCTAATAAACGTGCAGTTGAAACTTTCGCTTGCTTTGTACGCCATTAGTGTATTGCTATTTACACGTTAACCAAGAAAACTGTATAAAACATGGGTTTCATGAGACATGTATCCTTTTTACATGTTAAAAATTATGGAAATGTGTATGTAAAGAAAATACTGCCTAGTTTCCGTGTTGTCATTCACTGATTTCTGTGTATTCTAACCGTTGGAACATATAGGACCAGTTGCCCCAATGACTGGGGTAACTGGTCCGTGCCAAGTAAAGTTTTCAGTTAGTGGTAATTGGTCTTTTCTTTAGTTATTTTTTAACATTGATTATACACCCAACAAAATATGTAAGTTCCCCCTAGCATATACTAGAATATTTCCAATATTTTAGGAATTTAAATAATTTTCAGCTAGAAAGATGCACCTAAAAAGGTGGCACTAAATCTCACTGGCTATGGCTGGTTCTGTCCATTTTATGTCCATAAATTAACAGACATTTTCTTGGTGGATTTTCGTGCACAGACATGGGAATCGACCAAACAATTATGTGTGGCATCATTTCAAGAAAATCAATAAGCAGATCATAATCTTGTGCACCAAGACACAGTAGCAAATTTATTGTCTAAAATGTTTGTTAATTTTATGGACAAAACCAGCCATAGCCAGTGAGATTTAGTGCCACTTTTTTTTCTGTATACAAATTGGTAAATGGCACAATTTCTTATCGTTGCATTGTCTCAAGGCCAACAACTTTGGTATCAAAATGTGCCTAACAATTAGGTGCATCTTTCTAGCTGAATATTATTTAAATTCCTAAAATATGTTTAGAAATATTCTAGTATATGCTAGGGGGGAACTTACATATTTTGTTGGGTGTATGTTATATGTAAACAGTTACATGGGTGATATTTTCATAGCAATTCCATAAATATTTACACGAGCTTTAATCTTTAATATCATGAAATATGCTTAACCGGACCAGTTGCCCCATCCTCCCCTATTCCTTTATTAGAAGTGGTTGTAACTCATTCCGTAAATGACTTGCATCCCCACGTGGGAATCCTCGCCTCTGACCGGTATCATAGTATAGAAGATATTTAGTGCCAGGCGGTTAGGGTTATGAACGCACGAACTCACGAACTCGTGCCAACAATCACGAGTTCGTGAGTTCGTGACTTGTACACTTTGAAAATAATTAAATAGTAAAGACATTTTGGCTTCAAGTCACGAACTCATGAAACTCCTAATTTTTCACTTCTAGTGAGTTGGTTAGTAAACTAACCACCTCTTTCCTGGAAATATCGTGAGTTCGTAAGTTCGTATGCTGCGAACACAACCGCCTGATTTTGTGGATATCGTGTTGTTACGATCGCATTCTATATTATCTGTATATCCATAATAATATTTGATCAAGGTCGAAATACCTTACATTCTGTTCACACAAAAGTATAAACAACAACAAACGTGTCTGGCTTTAACTATCAAATCAAGTATAAGGTTTATTCACGCTAAAGATACAAATAAATAGTCATTAATAAACAATAATCATGTCCTGGAATAAGTAGAGTCTTCTACTCTTTCCACGATTATATTAATCAGTTAATGAATGTCCGGACTTGGCCTAAGACTAAGTAAGCATGCATTTTGGGGAAATGTTTCATTTGTAGTGCTAGCATTCTGCGTTGCAGGCCTGTTTAGTATACACTAGTTACCATTCATCATTAGGTTGTATATAAATGTTTTAGGAGAAGAAAATATCATTTTGCGACGGAAGCTGTTGTTTCTTCTTGAGCTATCACATGTGCGTGTTACTATGGTGGTCGCCATTGATTCTCCTGCTAATCACAGCTGTCTAGCACAGCCTGTCATCCTTTGGACTGTCTAAACTATAGAGGGCAGTATTTCACTACTCCAGTATTGAAATACTTAGGGATTCATCACAGTGTGTTCGTGAGTTCGTGTGTTCATATGCTGCAAACACAACCGCCTGATTTTGGCACGAATTCGTGACTTCATGAGTTCGTGTGTTGTCAACACAAGCCGCCGGATTTTCAGCACGTGACTTCGTGCGTTCGTGTGTTGCAAACACAACCGCCTGTTTTTTGGCACGAGTTCGTAATCAAGTATTTATCGTGCCAAAATCAGGCGGTTGTGTTTGCAGCATATGAACACACGAACTGACAAACACACGATAATGGCGTTTAAAGGTAGATGTTCTGATTGCTGGCCCGATTTTCAACTTGATGTTTTCTATTTTACATGAAAGGTCATCCTTAAAATTGTTGCATTCCAAAGTTTGAGTTGCATAACTCCCTGCTTCTATTTTTAGAAGCACTAGGTCACAAGATATATGCCCATTGCGTAGTACACAAACTGGTTGGTGGTTAACCACCTTTGAAAGTAATTCGCCACATTACAGCCTATAATTTCTAAATGGAACATTTCTGGTCCCTAATATTTTACAGACATAATGAGAAAAATATGGGGATTCTTCTGATATCAAAATATCTTGATGTGAAAAAAAAATGATAGCCCCAAAAAAGTGATCGGAACATACACCTTTAAGATAATATTAAAAACAATTATTAGATATCGCGTCCATTTCGAGAAATATGCATCTTAAAAAGTGTAAACCTTTTTTGTACCACTCTGGTACGTTAGATGCCAGATTAATGTATATTTCAACCATTTCTTCTTTTACATAAATTTCTTCCTCGTAATAAAACAATCAGACAGACAAACCTTTTATTTATCAACATACTTAAATGTGTTATCTTTTTACTAGAGTAAATTATAATTATACAGGGTGTCTCTAAAAATAGATGTGTTTGTAACCAAACTTTTTGACCATGGAAGAGCGGAGCATGTTTATATAGAGCCCGCAGGGTTCCGGAGGACACACGAATTATTATGAGACATTTTGCTAATCATCAGATCCTCACCAATAGACAGCATGGATTTCGCAAAAACCATTCCTGTGAATCCCAGCTTGTTCTGATCATCAATGATCTTGCTAAGTCCATGGATGCTAAAACACCTGTCGACATGATCATTATGGACTTTAGCAAAGCGTTCGACACCGTCCCACATAATAGATTACTCCATAAACTTCACAACTACGGCATTACCAACAGAACTCACACATGGATCTCAAACTTTCTGACTAAGCGGAGACAGAGAGTTGTCGTGGATGGTGATCATTCGCAGTGGGTGCATGTTAGATCGGGAGTTCCCCAAGGCACCGTGCTCGGCCCCCTTTTATTCCTAGCGTATATAAACGACCTCCCCGATAAGATCACGTCTGAGGTCCGTTTATTTGCCGACGACTGCGTAATGTATCGCCCCCATCCATGACAACTCTGATGTCGACCATTTACAGACTGATTTGAATACACTCTCTTTATGGCAAGACACCTGGCAAATTAAATTCAATTCCAAGAAGTGTTTTGTTCTCAAAGTCTCTCAATCCAGAATACAAACCACCCATCAGTACAAATTAGGCCAATCAATTCTTCAAGAAACTGACTCACACCCTTACTTAGGTGTCACTATTACCAAAGACCGAAAATGGGATATTCACATTAATCAAAGCATATCCAAAGCCAAACGTGTGCTAGGTGTGGTGAGCAGAAATTTACACTCTTGTACCAAAGACCTTAAGGCCACAGCCTATAAGGCACTGGTACGCCCGCAACTGGAGTATAGTAGCACAGTGTGGGACCCCCACAAACAAGGACTCACACAAAAGATTGAATCTGTGCAAAGACGGGCAGCCAGATTTGTTAGTCGCGACTACGAACGCCACAGCAGTGTCACCAAAATGCTTGAAACACTAAAATGGGACACTCTTCAGTCAAGAAGACAAGCAAATCGTCTCTCACTGCTATACAAGACTATCAACGGTCAGGTCGCCATACCAGCAACAAGTTTTCTCACCCCAGTCGTACGCACCACTCGCCGCAACAACAGTAAGGCATTCATAAGACCACATTCAACCAAGGACTGCTACAAGAAGTCTTTTTTCCCTCAAACCATCAGCGAATGGAATACTCTCCCAGAGTCCATTGTCAACGCTACGTCATCCGAACTCTTTAAAGAGCGGGTCACTAACCACTTAAGACCACCTCACCTCCGCATCTAAGTCGCATACTGCGCACTCACAACCATCTGCGCGTGGCTTCAACTTATGAAGCGTTGCGGATTACCAATTCAAAGTCAAAGAATCACATTCATACACTAATACGTCACATTAATCATTGTCCGCTTAATCACATTGTTTTGACATTATTCTCAATGTTATTTTAACATAATAATTGCTATTTTTTTCTTTGACATACATTTCTACCTCGTAATAAAGTAATCAAACTTCAATCTTTAAACACAGACAAACCATTTTATTATCTACTTATAATTATACAGGATGTTCCTATAAATAGCTGTGTACGTGAACACCAAACTTTTTTACCATGAAGTTCTAACACTTTGTGTAAAAGACAAAAACACTTGGCTCTCCGATGCTGTTTATTTCATCAAATTTGGTATCGTCAATTCTGATATACCAAGTTCATCAGAGCTAACCAAAGTCGATGTTGTGCAGCTGGTTACAAAAAGATAGCTTATATAAGCGTCAAACCAATACGTTCATTACCCCAAATACTAATAATATGCATCAACCTGTCTTGAAACATCGGGGCGGTTTCCCCAAAAGAGTTCTGAAAATTCATGTTTGTTGAATATTTTCAGATTGGCAAGTTGCCTCATTTGTTTTTCATGTTTATGGAGCCTTTTTTAACCATTCATACTCCAATGACTGACATGACTGATATGCACCCTAACTGAAATCGGACAGGCATGCACACACCCCTACATCACTCGATGGAATCTTACAATACAAAACCCGTTAACGAAATAGTTATTTAATTCATGAATACTTTAATTGCTGACAAAAATAGTTGCAAGTATTTAGGCCTATCAAAGTGCTTGTATAAGTTGTACTACCAACGTATTTGCTAATTTACACAATTCAATCATTAAACACACGCGCCAATGTCAGACTTCGGCAGCCTCCTATATATATCATGATATAGTCACATATTGACCAAGATTATGCTAAAAGCACACTCAGAACGTTTGATTTTTTTTCAATTAAGAACTGAACGTGGCATGGCGACGCCACGCACCAGATTTATTGCCGAAAAAGGTTTAGTATTTATCAGAAGTGCTTTTATTATCAATGTATTTGCTATATTACCCATTTCAATCATTGAACACACGTGCCAATGTCACACTTACAAAAGCGTCCGCGAAATGCACACATTTTTTTGCAATTAAAAACTGAACGTGGTATGGCGACGCCACGCGCGGGTAAGGGTTGATTTTTATTTTTATTCTTTTGGGGTGATATTTTTATTTGTTCATTATACCGTATAATAATCAGGAGAGAATTTCTCTCTCATTTGGGTGTGATTTTTTTTCTCTTCTCAACAAATTCCTACCCCGCCCTGGATATCTAATACTATAGTGCGTCTCTTTAAACCATTCAATATCACATAGTCCAATGTTCTAGTTGTTGGTAAACAAATCAACAAAACAAATTGTGGAAATTAGGGAGTTAAATAACCCATTGAGTAGTTTAAACGCATTTTAAAAGCGTGAATGTAATTTGCAACATGATGGAAACTCACCCATGCAGTTAGCAGTCAGCTGTAGAACGGGGGCCCATTTCAATTGAGGGCGCTCTAAAACGACGGGTGTACGTAACAAAGGTAACGCATACCCGTCAATTTGCGCAATGATTGAATTTTCGCCTTTTACCCCCAATTATCTGCATAAAAAGTAACTATCCGTCGAGTTGAGGGCAGCATAAGGTACCAGAACTCATTGCTACATCCAGTTCGATGATTTGATTTAACCTTTGACCCCAACATCACACGACACAAGCTAAAATGATGTCTTTTTTGACCGCTTTGCTGCGATGAGACCACCATTTTCTAGACGAGATTACACCATTTTCTAGAATTTTTAGACTAAGTGTGATAATTTTTACATTAAATATAAGCCCTATAGTATTCAGAAGTGATGCCTTTGTAACGGTTATCTCTGTGATAGGAGAGTTATTTCATTGTTTAAAATCGGCAAAATCGGTTTTTTATGAATCTTGACAATTACTGTGACGTGAGACCGTTCCCTTGGAAACGCCGTCCCGTTCCCAAGCCCGCCCTCTATTGAAAAGTGTTTTTTGTTTATATTCCGTCGGGAGACGGACTTCCGTCACTTGATGAATCGCCGTGTAAAAAATGACGGCAGTGAGTCACTAAATAGAGCGCCCTCAATTGAAACGGAGCCCCGTTCTACAGCTGACTGGTTAGCAAGTTACTCAATAAGTGATTACTATACTAATATTATGAAATAATTAGACAATAAGGCCTTGTGGGCCAGGCTAATACAAACAACGTATAACAAAAGTACTACTGAAAACTGAAATGTTTACAACTCCCGAAGAATGTGTAACTCCGAGCGAAAATGTGTAAATCCGAATAAAACAATTAACCAAACCAACTATTGTAACACCTCGGATGTTTTATGGATGATACATATAATATAGATAGAAAACATGGTGTTAATTTAAATATACCATGTATACGGTTAGTTTACTATTAGGGTAATGGTTTGAGACATGCGATTGACCAAAACGTACACAGGTCGACTCTATCGCCATGATGACCACTCTTTTTGCCATGAGAACCACTCTTTCGACATGAGAACTACTCTATCGCCATGAAAACCACTCTTTTGCCATGAACTAAATTAGGCAACACGTACCGATCCACAACATGTGCCGTGATACTCTTTATGCTACCTTTAATTATTGATCATGGTTATTGTTAATATCATTTTGCTCAAACCTCCAGTTCTCCACCCTCACGATCGCTATAACCTACCAGTTTGAGTGCCAATTTTATGTGCACAACATATCAATTAGACATTACAGGTTTGAGTCAAAACATTTTATATGCACAATATATCAAATTTATATTCGTAAAACTTCACGCCTAATTATTCAAGGTGTCTAAATACAAAGTAAACATATTTTGTTCAAAATATCTTTACCTGAATAAAAGTAATTGCCAATTCCTTAAATATTATATACAGAATACCCAATTAAGGGTCGAATACATTTGATTTGAATAATTATAACAATACAACCTTATTGATCTGTCTCTTGTTTAAATCCTAAAATACCTTTTGCCGTTTGTCTGAATTGGTGATTCATGAACGAATAGATAAAGACGTTCCACCAAGAATTATTTCCAGGCAAAATAAATGTAATAAAATCCGCAGCCGGAGCCAGCCTATTTCCCGTTGACGCTTCCCAAATTTGTCCGATTATGAAAGGTAACCAAGCTACGCTAAACCCTCCCGTTACAAGAAGCGTAGTGCGAGTAGCCTTCCATTCGTTGCGTGAAAACCCTCTTTCGTTTTGCTCTTCAGATCGATTTGCAGACGGTTGAAGCATCGCTACCTTTCTGACAGCGTCCCTGGCGATGATCAGAATACGAAGGTATATGATAGCTATAGTGAGTATTGGAAAGAGAACTGTGGCGCAAAGCTCAGCAACAGACAACACTTCGATATCAGGATTGCCAAAATCTATCAAACACATACTTCTTGCCGGGTTGAAAATGACATTGTCCATCGGCGTATGAACAGTCCCTAAGAAGTACATGTTTAAAGGATATAGGCTCACGCAAAAGAGTATCGCTATTATGGCGCGTTTCTTTGTTACCAGCTCAAAGTATTGGAAAGGTCTAGTGATTGCTACGTAACGGTCTAAACTCATTAAAAATAACACATTTAATGATATTCCCACTGTCGAAGTATACAAGAGTCCAATTATTATGCAGATGACACGTCCAAATGGCCAATCACCAATGAATGATGAAGGCAAAGCAAACACTGATAGAATGACTCCAGTAGCAAGATCCATTATAGCCAATGTCACGAGAAACACTTTAGTGGATTCGTGGGTGTTCTTAAGTTTTGGCAATACGATGAGGTTAATTATATTACCCGTGATTATTAGTATAACGTTGAGGAATATAATGGTCGTGCGGATCGTTTGAAGTGTAGGATCATTGTAATTGTTAGACGGCATGATGTCATCCTTGATCTCAGATGAATTAGATATCGCGTTATCATCCATTGCGTTTGTTTTATGAGCTTGGCAATTCAGTAGATCCGGTAATTAACGTTTAATTCTATGATTGTCTGAGAAATCGTAATACTTAATTCCTTGGCGATTTACAAGAAGTGTTTACCTACCATGAATGTTTTATCCGGAGTGAAAGATCTAGTATTGATATGCACTTGTTCGGCTAGCATTTTTTTCCGATGTCGATTGCAATATTTAATTAAATGGTTCCTTATTACAGGGACTGCAAGACTGAATCAAATTTGACAATACGCCTGATTAGTTTTCTCTGTTTAGATGAACTACATTGAATAGATGAGGTTTCCAAAACACTATGCGCGAATTCGTAACCAAATTATACCATTGCGAACACTGAAAGCGATGCGAAAGAGAAACCTGAATCTTTTTGTCGCTACAATTTACAAAATGAAGACGGAAATAGGATGTATTGTTAAAACACAGATACATATATCATTGTAAATAAGAGTGTAATTGTAAAATACTGATATTAAATCAAGAGAGTCCATTCTAACGTTAATTGGTTAGCATGGAGTAGTGACATGTCTGCGATTAATAAGTAGGTCGTCCTGCTATATATGAGCGTATTTGCATGAATTCACAAGTCTGCGATACAATATATATTTTTTCAATTAAATGTTACACATCCCACTCTTTCCACACTTATTAGGATGAATGAAATAAAGGTCCCATTTAAACGGTTCACTAAAACCTCATGTTTTGGTTCGAGTAGTCTATTTTTTGATCTGCATATACATACATTATATACATACATTATTGGTATTTATATAGCGCTGCTACATCGAGATCGCATATATAACATACTGTATGCAGTGGCCAAAGTCAATTACCAGGTAGTAGAAATGCTCATGGTTCTAATAATTTTAGATAGACCCCACAAGGAATTATTTGAATTAAGTGGACAATGTATGGGGGACTGGATATACCGTAAGTAATACACGTGTTCTCATGAAATTTAGGGGGGTCCTTCCCCCGCGCTTCCGCCGTCCATGAACAGAATGAGTCCACATATTTCGGTCTCGTTTTCAAATAAATCAGTAACATTATTTCTTGGTTAAAATATAGAACTTAATATAGAATTGGAAACACTTTGTCATATATGGTAACATGTTCATGATAATACATAGTTGTATGTCATAAGTCATAAATATAACAGTTAATGCTGGTTATAGGAACGCATCAGCAGCTTGGTGGTTTCCTTCAACAGACTCCCAAGTATTAATCTTGTTTTAAACTCACCACCCAATCAAAATTCCTTTAAAAGGTAAGGGAATAATAACAGTATATAGCCTTGAAGGGTATATATATAATATGGCTGGTGTTTGTATAGCAAATGAACATGCAGAGATTAAGAAATGGTTTAGGTGTCATTTGATTTGAAAGTCTATTTATCTAGCTACATTGTGTGAATAAATCAGGTATTTCCATAACTGTTTGGTTGAAATATGATTGATTATAATATTTCGAAAGTCAAGGGTGGCGGCGGTGGAGCTTTGTACATTCTCTATGGGAAATATAGAAAATGTTCCCAATTTTACGTTCAATTTACAATAAACTCCTATTAATGTGTGGTACAAACATGATTTTGCTCTCATTTTATAGATTGTTCTATATTCTATAAGTTTCTGTTTCAAAAAACGTACGGTGTCAACTTATGTAACAATTGTAATCATGAATCGATTGCATTGTCCTTGGCTTCTCCCCATTCGCTACACAGTGAACTTGCCCTAATTCATTGGGTTTTTCATACATGACTATAACAACTACAAAAAGTGTTCAACCGATGATAATGTAGCAAAATCATATATTTTTGAAAAGCTCTCAAATAGGGGAATCCAAAAATGCCGTTTAAATCAGGATAGGGTGCATACCCAAAATAATATATTTGTAAACTCGAATAAATATTAAATTCAAACGTTTGTGCTCATTCACTTCCAAACATAGTATATTTCAACAAGTTACCCTTGACAACCATTATGTTCTGATGGGTAATTGCATGAGGAACTAATATGCACAGTAACAATATGATTGGGATAGGTATAAACTATTTTTGAACTTAAATCAAAATATGGAAAAAATCTATGTTTTTTTGAAAATGTTACCATTAGGTTCTATCTAAATTCCAACAGCATATTTGGATTTCTTGTGAGATTACCGTTCAGAAAATATCTACTTTTAATGGATAGAACAAGTAGTTATTGCGCTATGCTAATTCGAATCCCAGATGGTGTAAAATGTAAAAATCTGGACATGCGACGGGAAGGGTGGCGAGTTCAAAACACATCGACATTAAAACCTCTTTTGCGTGCATGGCTGCACTGATCCAAATGAATATAGTTATAGAAACAGTAATGAACAGGGCCCTAAAATTAAGGCTGCTTGGAGGTATTTTTAGTAAGCAGACAATGTTTTCATTTCATATTAAGCAAAATGGCAGCTATAAAACATATAACCTTTTATGGTTCTCTGGTTTTTTAGGCCTAACATTTTCTAATCCGAATAGTTTGTCAGGTGTTGAAATAAGATTGATACGATTGACATCTGGTGATTTCTACCTACCACTGACAATTGACGCTAGAATGTATTCCAACAGTGTGGTAACTGCTGATCTGGTAATGTATCCATTATGCTATCAAACTCCGTAATTACGGCTAATACCAACATGCCATGTGCTGTCTCTTTCAAAAGGCGCGCGTTTCAATAACACTTTCACAGTGCCCCGTGGATCAAATTAGAATTACATGTACCTCTTTGGGGGAAATGCACATATCTCTCTACCACAGAAGAAATAACCAATTTCAATTATATCAAAATCAGGTTGAAGCTAGAAACGTACTTGTCATGCCTAATTGATTTTCGTTTTTAATTCGTTTTCGTGTTTTGTCATACATACAATTGTGCTACTCTCCAGTATATCCCAACCGACCAATTACTTGTCTGCGTTGCATGGTATCACTGATTGAATATTGACTCTGAGAGATGCACGAGTAGTAAATGTAGTACGCCTGAACAGACCCTTTTATGATAGCGGTGACATAATAAAACATACAGACCTCTTCGTATTGTATTCACTTTTAAAAATACATTGCGAGTTTTGAGCTACAATATTTTCTCCAATAACTGACAGAGTACTCAGCACAGCGCGTCCCGAAAATTGGGTAAAAGAGGGGGCTCATAACTTCCAAAACAAAGCATTTTGCTTCGTCACTATACAACTGACGTTTGTCTGAGAAATACAGAGATAATAATGTTTGTATTTTATATAAATGCGATTATTTTTAAGTACTTGGTAAACAAGTTTCACCGATTTGACTGGAAATCAGGTCCACGATTCTTGAATGTATGTGGAGGTTCAGTTTTATTAACTGATTTTATTGTACTAGCCAAGAGGTGCACAGAATAGCCTTGTGTGTGATCCCTTCTGGTATAGTGGTAGCTCTTAAATAGCGCCCTCTTTTGTTTGAGTACTTGGTTGGAGCAGCTACTTCCCCCGTTCCGGCAAATTGGTTTCCTTGTATGCTTCTCCCGCATTTAGTGGAGGAGAGTGCTTTCTTTGGTTGAATTGGTGTGAGCCCCCTTGAACTTCACATTAGTGGTCCGTATTGGTGCAGTTAAATAAAGTCTCTATAAAACCTGGCGATACTGAAAATTGTTTGCGCATCGGGAGCCCGACTAATCAAACCGTCATTTTTGCCGGGTGTGGCTGAAGCAAGTAAGTAAAACAAGGCTTTGGGCAAGCGTTAGTGTCAAGGAGTTTGGAAAGAGATATGGAAAAAAGATGAAAAATAAAGGACAGAGAAAGAAATAGATCCATAGCCAGCATTTAATATCCTGATGATCATCGTGCAGTAAGTACGGCGTGAAACACAGTGTAGCGCCAATGTAAATTATGTTTCTTACCATTTTAAATTACTGCTCTGCTTACGCATCGAGCACTCTGCTTTTGGACAGAAAAATCACAATTTGATATATACAGATTTAAATAGGTAGAGTTGTCTCATTAACTATTTGATATTTGTTACTTTTGCCACCGGCTTCCTGGACATTACGGAAACATTTTTAAACTAGCTGAGAACAATTAGCGTATTGTCTTCAATAAAATTCATTATTTAATTGTTTTACTCCTGTCAAGAAAGTACACTGGGATATCAAATTATCCGCCAACATTAAAGTTATAATTAACAAAGAAAGCATTTAAGATATTAATAATCTAAATTAACCAATATCTCTACAGTAATTAGTCTTGATCTATAGGCCTACGGTGAAAATGAAGAAATAATTAATACTAATTGGAATATGTAAACAATAACGGACTTATAATAGTGGCGATAGAAATATAAATCAATAAGTTGTATATAATATTTAGGCATTAATATCAGTACATGTAAACCTACTTCAAATTAAAATTTAAAAAAATAAGACATGCAATAGATGGGAATTGAACCCGTGTCTGCTGTTACAATCAATAGGGTCCTGCATAGCAAGCACATCGGTTGCAGTTGAGAGACGTGTTATCGTCGTATACATACATTATCGTTAAAAGTGTGCTTTTCATGCGATATTTGCATGTGCCTCTCGAATAAATATTGTTTCTCATGTTGCAAAAAAATGATTAAAAAATAAACACCCACCGTACCGTCCCGACGGATAGACCACTAGTATCGCTCAAATACGCGTGCATTTGATGCATTTGATTTTGAACTCCGGTGTCTTATCTGGGTCATGCGCCACTATGTATCCTATATATCTGCATGAAGTTACCCTACGAGTTCCCTGGGGACGATATTTGCATAGTTTAAAACCGTGTTTTGTTAACGTCCTCTCTCAAAGGTAGACTTGCGTTTAAAGGCCCTGTCACACTATAGCGTATGGCCTGAACGTGGCCTGAACGTATGCCGACGTATTCAAAAAATAGCTCGAAAATTGTCAGAGTCCAAGAACGTCCAAGAACGTCCAACTTCCCAACGAATTGCACAAAAAAAGTCGACATCGGTGATGGAATGGACGTATCCATAGCGTATCCATAGCGTATTAAACGTATACATAGCGTATGACTAACGTATTGATAGCGTATCACTAACTTATAACAAACTTATGACAGCGTATCACAGCGTATGCGATCGGCGAGCGTATACCAACGTATGCTTAACGTATTCGAAGCGTATGTCTGCCGTGTTCGACGTATCTCAGCGTGCGTATCCTCGGCGTACAACGAACACGTGACTTATGCCGCTGCAGAAATTGAGTTTCGTACACGGCGGGACAAGTGTTGCCAGTTCAAGTAAACGCAGCCTAGATGATAACTATTAAAATATCTAGAAGGGTAAATCTATAGGTCCAACCTATAACTTACGACGAGTAACGTACCTCTAACGTATGTCAGCGTATGTCAACGTATGTCTAACGTATGTCAGCGTTTGTAAACGTATGTCTAACGTACCACGAACCTATCGGGAACTTATGCAGAACGTAAGTTAAGCACACGTTGAGTACATCGAGAAATTTTGAACATGCTCAATAATTTTTTCGCGGGCTCGACGTGTTCCAAATGTTCACAACGTATCACAGCGTGCTCTTAACGTAAACGACGTATCCCCAACTTACCCCTAACTTGTATCAGCGTACACCAACGTACGCCAACGTATTTTTCGATATTTCGCATACGTTGTCATACGTTCAGGCGACCGTACAGCTAGCGAGCATTCGGCGTTTTGGGAAATTATGGAGGGTTTGAGTATATAAATGGGTCGTGCTGAACACATCAACCCATCATCATACGCTACGAATACGCTACGCTACGTTAAGTATACGTTAAGCATACGTTAGTCATACGCTCGCATACGCTGTGATACGCTGTCATAAGTATGTTATAAGTTAATGAAACGCTATCAATACGTTAGTCATACGCTATGTATACGTTCAATACGCTATGGATACGTGACAGGGCCTTACACGATCGCCCGGCATAAGGTGAATACGTGAGAATACGTCGAAACTCGTTGGAAATACGTCAGGCATACGTTAGACATACGGCACATATACGTTATCAACTCGTTATCACTACGTTGGCTGTACGTTTCCCCGTCAGCCTACGTTCATCAACGTATACCAACTTACGAGTAACGTACGAGTAACGTACCACTAACGTATGTCAGCGTATGTCAACGTATATTTAACGTACCACAAACTTACCGGGAACTTATGCAGAACGTATTAAGCACACGTTGAGTACGTCGAGAAATTTTGAGCAGGCTCAATATTTGTTGGCGGGCTCGACGTGTTCCAAATTGTCACAGCGTATCACAGTGTGCTCTTAACGTAAACGACGTATCCCCAACGTACCCCTAACTTATATCAGCGTACACCAACGTACACCAACGTATTTTCGATATTTCGCATACGTTGGCATACGTTGAGGCGATACGTTATGGTGTGACAGGGCCTTAACTTAAACACGAGTTTAGTAAGCGACGGTAGCTAAACGTGCGTTTAGTATGAGAATACGGCCCAATATGTTTAACATTTTGAATGTACACCCAACGTGCGAAATGTTCATGCAGCGAATGCTCAACGTTTACATAGCGTATTGATCCCTACGTTGTCACCCGCTCAACATTTTGAACATGCTCAAACATTTTCATAAACCCCAGCTTACCTCTGCGAACACCTAGCAAACCGCTAACGAATACTGTCAACGTTTGCCAAATATATCACGACTTGAACGAATGACAACTTACACGAACCTACACCCAAATTTCCAAAACGTCGGCCACACGTTAGCTAGCTCTATACGCAACAGTGTCTCAAAATAGGTCTACGTTAAATTAATATACACATTCACCGATGCGATTGATGTAACACTTTTTGTGAATTGATTTAGTCATGTACTTTTACAAAAAACTCGAATAAATGTGTTCGACGGATAACAAGCACATCTTTTCAAATCAACATTAAAAAACGCATCTTGAAACGAGATTGACGTTTTATTTATGAATTTAAAGGAAGGGTCCCGCAAGAACAATATTGAGCATTATTTGTTAGACAAATAATTATCGGGCCGGAATTACGTAATTATATAGAACAAAACACCATACCAGTCACAAAAATGAATAAAAACTGCCATCACTCAACATGCAATTTTTAAAATTCGCGGCGATCGAAACTCCCGGTGTCGATGACGTCATGGGTATCGGTGCTAACATTTGCGCATGTGCATTGTATAACTATGACATCATCGACACTGGGTCTTTCGATCGCCGCGAATTTTAAAAAGTGCATGTTGAGAGATTGCGGTTTTTATTTGTTTTTGTCATAAGTGTGGTGTTTTGTTCAATATAATTACAAAAGTTGGACTCAATAGTTATTTTCCCAACATATAATGCACACTTTTATGCTTGCGGGACACCTCCTTTAAGAAGTTGTTTCATGACAGTGCGATATATACTATACGGGCTTTTGTGTTAAACGGTCTTAATCCGAGACGAGCATATTCAAAGGAAGGTACCCACTTAGCATGCTTAGGGCCATCCATGACTTCATAATCTATGGTCTGCTCTAGGAAGCTTACATGCACTAAATGTATATCTGACATATGAAATCGTAACTAGTAACATGATCTCATTTAGAATAAGTTCTTATATACTAAAACTGAATCAATATCTAATAGCTCCTCCAACTTTTAATATAACGTTATCGATGTTACGAGATGATTGGTTCTATGTGTCCCTTTTAAACATGACAAGAACAGGGGGTTTTAATAATTGGAATCACGTCCATATAAATCAGAGTAATATTGACAGGTTCACATAAATATCTGCGAATGCATTCACACAAAATGTTCCACGATTTAAATCAATAATAATATACAAAAAGCTACACGCAGTAAAAATGCAACAATATTGAACGTGTTTGTGGAACATAAAGCTGTCAACCCATCTAGAAATGTATCGTACTCGTTCCGCATCTATAAATATTGTTAAGTCATGACATACATGATGCAGGAGATACTTTAATATTTAAACATTGTTTTGCTGTGTACATTTAGTTGTCAATCAGCTCCGCGTAACACTGAGGCTTTACGTATATGCATAGACCACCGTATTGTGTTAGTGTCTAACTTTATTAACAACTTCAGAATGTCTGACCACGGTGATACAAAAGAAACTTTCAAAATCGTTCGTACTTTTGTTTTCAGTGTCATCTTAATGATTGTCATACTTGGTAATAGTTTTGTCATAGCGATTCTACCACAAGTACGATCATATTCCGAAAGAGCTACCAAAGTGTTCTTATATTCCTTAACATTTGCCGATTTATCAACCGGGATTCTGGTGTGTTTGCCGATGGCTATATCGTCGGCAGTGGATAAGTGGCTGTTCGGTGATTTTATGTGTACAGTGCAAGCGTATTGCAAAATATTTGTCCATACCGGCGCCCTGATGTCGCTACTAGCAGTAACCGTTGATCGTTATTTAGCGATCATTTATCCGCTAAGATATCCATCTTTCATGACTTGCAAAAGAGCGGTCCGTGCCACAATGATAATCTGGTTGGTAGGAGCGTTATTTGGATGCATTTACGGGCCAATACTGAATCGGAAACCGTTGTATTTTCCTCAGCACTCAGTTTGTGTGTTTACCAGCAATTATTCAAATAATGCTGATTTTACCATATTACTTTGCCTTACCTTGTTTGTAGTAATACCATTCATAACTACTTTAATGTTGTACTTACGAATATACCTTATCGCCAAACGACATATTATCAGGGAAGCCGAACTAACATCTCATAGTATCCCTACAAGACGAAATCTGAAGTTCATTAAGACATTTACCATAGTGATTTTCTGCTTCGGTATAGCTTGGATGCCTTCGGTGATAATGCATTTTACTGAGCAACTATCGACGTTTGTTGCCTCCAATCAATCCGGGCTACTCTCCGAATCGCTTATACTTTGTAACAGTGGCGTGAATGTATTCATTTACTTCTGGCGAAATCTACCAGATCTACCACGCCGAAAACAAAAAAGAAAACACAAATGATAGATATATCATAGTGTGCAATTGAAGGCATAATACTGCATAATTAGGCCTATGCCAAGTACAACCAGAGAATATGATGTATGGTACCTAAACGTTTCGGATTTGTCAATCTACGGCACACTGACAAACTCTCCAGATGTGTCTTAGCTAAAAAAAAGTATATATTAAAATTATAAATCGGTTCCAAATTGGAGAGAAAGGCCAAACGCACGCGGTTTGATGCACGTACGCATCACGCATATGATGCACACTGTGTTTGTTCGTCTTCATGTGCGCCCGCATCCGTCTGTAATCCTTCGCTGCTGTAATGAGGTTTCGCCAATATGGAATTGATCAAGCTAAAGCAGATATCCCAGGTCTCTATGCCCCCCCCCCCTATGAATTTTCGCTGATTGCGCTAAAACGCAAAGGCGAGTGACCTTGTCTTGCGCTCGATTTGACGAAAAAAGGAGGGGAATGGTTCCCACCTTACAAATCTTTTTAATCGCCATTTGAAAAAAAATCTTAATTGTATTGTCCAGAATATTATAGAATATGTTAGAAACACCATTTCCCCCACAAAACCGGGTGAAATTCCGATATTTGGAACTTTTTTGGCGAAAATTTCAATGTTGGCCTATATTTCATTGTACAGCGAATACGGCGGGATTTTGAGGTCGGCCATGTTTAGTGACGTCATTGTGACATTTGGGATGTCTGTAGTTGTTTAGGTATGTATGGAAAGGGGGGACCTCTACCTATACCATGGTTCCCAAATAAGCATGCTCTGCCTGTCGTTGTGGATATTTTGGGGTTGTAACGCCCCCCCCCCCCCCTCCCCTTTAGGTAGCAGCGTTATAAAAACGTCTCAGGAGGACGAGAGTTAATCCATTTAATGTTATTTATTTATTATCGCTTTCGATTTCGAACTTGGTTTGAATGTGTGTAATTACCAATTATTTGGTAATATATAAAACACGCACTTTCGAATGGGGCTGCTGCCTTCTTGACAAGGCATCATAAATGCAGTAATTTTCCAAGATTTGAGTTAAAATGCCCATTGAACATGTGGAATCGTGTCCAAGCTTCTACGGCGGATACCGCTTTTGGAATGCACCCTTTTCTTCACTCATAGCTTCTAAAATATGCCTCCACGCCTACAACTTAGCAGAGGTATTAAATGATGGGAAAATATGGGCTTTCTTCCAATACCAACATCTCAATTTTCTGGTGATAAGTGAATTTGATCGGCCTTTTATGTTAAGTATGTGATCCGTATAGTCAAACATACGACTGTAATGGTAATAGTGCTCTTCAGTAGAAATTAAAAAACACAATACTCACATTGGAACGACGATACAAACACGAAAAGACCCATGTACAGGTCTGGTCGATACGCTTTTAATGAAATATCCAGAACAAACTATAAACCCTTTTTTTAAATCATCAGTTGCCGTAGCAAATAATTGAGATTTTATGGTCTACACAATTCAGAAGAACATAACACACGAGACTGTCAATCTAGAGTAAACTTAATTGGTTTTGAAAAAATGAAAATATCAATTATGAATAAGCTCATGTTTCTGATGTTCTGGAAAACTGCTACAGTGGAGCTAGTGAAGGTAGAACGAAATGATTACGGGTTAATTTTTTTCTTCACATTTTCCCATTCTTAACTTTAAAATAAATAGGGGAAAAAAATCTTCATTGCTGCCTATTTTGACTTAGTCCTGAAATAAAAGTAAAGCCACAATTGGATGATATTGTGTGTGAATACGTTCCTTGATGTGTATCCTTTCCAGTACAAACTGCAAAAGTTGTTTCAGGTTGCCTACATACGACCGGTTATTCTGTAATATTTTCTAGATCAAGAAAACAATCAACTAACATGGCAGTTCAAATCGTGTTAATAACCGGTTGCTCTAAAGTTATTGGTCAGGGAATAGCTTTGCACCTTGCCAAGGATCCACAGCGTCGGTTTAAGGTCTACGCTTCTATGCGTAATACAACGAGCGGTTCCATCGATATCAAGAGTAAAGCTGGCAGTGCATTAGACGATACACTCTTCATCATGGAGCTTGATGTAACCAAACAGGAAACTATTGACAAAACAGTGAAAGCCATTACAGACAAAGAAGGAACGATTGCTATCCTTGGTAAGTCATGTATTAAATGAATTAAATGATATATTTTCAGCCTCTAAAATCAAAGTGTATTATGACACTCACAACACACCTCGTCATCCAATCATTTCCATCGAATAGTAAGTAATAGGAACAAGATATTATGAAATACCATTTATATTTTCCCCAACTATGCGTATAACATCTTCGGAATATGCTTGTATTGCTAACTAGAAGTATAAACCCATTTTTCACATACATTTGATTTGTTACTCAATACTAAACTGTCGTGTCAAATAGACTTTATAATTTCTTACAGTAAATAATGCAGGAATAGCTATTCCAAACTGGTGGGAGACTGCGTCTCTTGATCCGTTCAAACAGGTCATGGACGTCAACTACTTTGGTTGCGTCAGGATGACAAAGGCTGTGGTTCCATTTATGAAAGCAAAGCGACACGGCAGAATTCTACAGATTTCTAGTGCAATAGGATTACATGGTAAGTATATTTGTAAAATACATTATCATTCACTCCTCATCGTTGTTGTCTTCTTTAATCTAGTATCACCAGTTTTCTTAATAATCAAGTTGCAGTTTTTACGAGAATTGAATACAAATCTGCTTGGCTGACCTTGGAGCTGTAACTATGATGATGAGTTTGTCACTTTTAGAAGTATGCTTACGTACCTATAAAACATCGATGTATATCAATACGAAAGTTCAATCACTTAGTTTGAAGAAGAGGACGCTCTTAGATAAGATGGTAAGGTCATTCTAGTTATCGATTATTAATTCTCATTCGGATTACATGTAAGATAGCTAACCCGATTCCCCAGGCATTACCAAGACCGTGAAGCTCCCCAACAATTGTTCAGTCAAGCAAAATCAGTATAAAAGAACAGCGCCTCTTTCCGTTATAATTGCATTAAAACTAGCGAGACCAACCAATGATGTCTGCAACATCACACAGACACCCCCACACAAATATTCATCGCAAAATGATAATTGGGCCTATCCATTGGAAGCGTCATTGATGATCTTCCCAAAATAAGGGTCTGAAGTAAATGGCTGATCTTGTCATTTCAGCTATTCCTATGTCAGTGGAATACGTTTCCTCAAGCTATATTCAAACTTAATTTAAATAGTTTTAATCCCGGGGTCCTCACTCTCCAGCTGCATTGCTGTCTGCTCTTCAAGTCTCTCCCCTTATCCCTCAGTGTCCAAATATCTTGTTGCTTCTACCAGCCAGGTTGTGTAGAGGCTGGTATTTTTAGATAACATATATTGCCTTTACATGCTTAGTCTAATCATACGAATGGTTTGGTTGGTGAACCCTCTGGACCTAACTTTAACTGGAACATTTTTACCTTCGATCCTGCCTCCTGGCATGCAAGTAAAGAAATCAATGCACTTGCACTCCTTTCTGTTATTGGCTTGTAAGAAGTTTTATGCTGATTTGCGGGAGAATATAAGTGCAATATAAGCATCTTTGATGAGGTTATCGGTCTTGTAAACTGCATTTACAAAATATACGACGTGCTCGAGTTCTGAACTCACCATTCGTGTACAAATATACAAAGAAATTCAGCCACGAATTACAAACCGGTAATGTAAATATCACAAAATTGACAAACGATGGCAGTCTCACAGATGTTGCAGCAATATAAATGTGAGATACAAAGAACTGCATCCATGAGATAGTGAAGGCACCAGTAACAACCAATGTCGTTCTTGTCGCTTTCAATTGTTGGCGCGAGAACGTACCTGTCGAATCACTGACAGTCGGCGCTATACATGATATGAAATGTAAACATGCTGAAAAGCATATGAAAATGTACTTGTATATGAAAATGTGCTATACATAAAATGTGAAAATTATGAATGTAAACATGCCGAAAAGCATATAAAACTAGAGCGGTTCTCGGCTTTCGCGGTTCTCGGGTTTGGCGGTTGGTGGATTTGAATGGTAAAATGATTCTGGGTCGTGTGGGTTTGGTGTTAATGGTTGTATTTGTTGAAGTCAACTTATTTTTTTCTGCCTGTTGACATAGTTTTTGGAAGATATATGATTATATGCGGCACTACAAGAAGGCTTCATGTGAAAGAGATATATGTATGGGAGTAATGTTTTTAAGTATTTGTATTTGAAGAATGGAAGTACCTGAATATTACATATCAATAGTATTATATTATGAGGGCCTCTGAATGGATGGCCGACTGAAGATAGTGATGTTACATTTTTAAAAGGATTGTATATTTACCTGTTATGTGGACGATTTCTTCATTTCCTAAGCTGGCGGCGTACACAATTGTGTGATGGTGTGATGGTTGGTATTGTTGATGGGCATTTGGAATAACACTACGTCTGTGGCAAACCCTGATTTACACCACGGACGAGGTGCTACTCCAGTGGACCGTCATTGTGTCATCGTGATATAGTCCACTCTTCTACTCCTATTTACAGATGACAGTTGACCAAGTAGAAGTCTGGACACTGGCGTATTTGTCTTGTCCGCCATTTACATCACCATCTGTGCAATAGTTTTGTATGTCACTGCCATCGTTTATGCCACTCCTGTTGACTATTGGTAGATGCCACTTATGCGATGTGTTCCATGCACACCCTGCTCACCCAGTAGAATTCTGGAGACTGGCATATTTGTCTTGTCCGCCATTTACATCACCATCTGTGCAGTAGTCTTGTATGTCACTGCCATCGTTTATGCCACTCATGTTGACTATTGGTAGATGCCACTTATGCGATGTGTTCCATACACACCCTGCTCACCCAGTAGAAGTCTGGACACTTGCATATGTCTTGTCTGCCATTTACAAACTATCTATACAGTAGTCTGAATATAGTCTTGTATGTCACTGCCTTCGTTTATACAACTTCTATTGACTATTGGTAGATGCCATTACCCAGTAGAAGTCTGGACACTGGCATATTTGTCTTGTCCGCCATTTACATCACCATCTATACAGTAGTCTGAATAGTCTTGAATGTCACTACCATCGTTGTATGCCACTCCTGTTGACTATTGGTAGATGCCACATATGCGATGTGTTCCATGCACACCCTGCTCACCCAGTAGAAGTCTGGACACTGGCGTATTTGTATTGTCCTCATTTACATCACCATCTATACAGTAGTCTGAATAGTCTTGTATGTCACTGCCATCATTGTATGCCACTCCTGTTGATTAGGCCTATTGGCAGATGCCACTTATGCGATGTGTTCCATGCACACCCTGCTCACCCAGTAGAAGTCTGGAGACTGGCATATATTTGTATTGTACGCCACTTACATCACCATCTAAACAGTAGTCTGAATAGTCTTGTATGTCACTGCCATCGTTTATACCACTCCTGTTGACTATTGGTAGATGCGACTTATGCGATGCGTTCCATGCACACCCTGCTCACCCAGTAGAAGTCTGGACACTGGCATATATGTCTTGTCCGCCATTTACATCACCATCTGTACAGTAGTCTGAATATAGTCTTGTATGTCACTGCCATCGTTTATACCACTTCTATTGACTATTGGTAGATGCCACTACCCAGTAGAAGTCTGGACACTGGCATATTTGTCTTGTACGTCATTTACATCACCATCTCTACAGTAGTCTGGATATTCTTGTATGTCACTGCCATCGTTTGTACCACTCCTGTTGACTATTGGTAGATGCCACTTATGCGATGTGCTTCATGCACACCCTGCTCACCCAGTAGAAGTCTGGAGACTGGCATATTTGTCTTGTGCGCTACTTACATCACCATCTATTCAGTAGTCTGAAAAGTCTTGTATGTCACTGCCATCGTTGTATGCCACCCCTGTGACTATTGGTAGATGCCACTTATGCGATGTGTGCCATGCAAACCCTGCTCACCCAGTAGAAGTCTAGACACTGGCATATTTGTCTTGTACGCCATTTACATCACCATCTATACAGTAGTCTGAATAGTCTTGTATGTCACTGCCATCGTTTATACCACTCCTGTTGATTATTGGTAGATGCCACTTATGCGATGTGTTCCATGCACACCCTGCTCACCCAGTAGAAGTCTGGGCACTGGCATATTTGTCTTGTCCGCCATTTACATCACCATCTATACAGTAGTCTGAATAGTCTTGAATGTCACTACCATCGTTGCATGCCACTCCTGTTGACTATTGGTAGATGCCACCTATGCGATGTGTTCCATGCACACCCTGCTCACCCAGTAGAAGTCTGGACACTGGCGTATTTGTATTGTCCTCATTTGCATTACCATCTATACAGTAGTCTGAATGGTCTTGTATGTCACTGCCATCATTGTATGCCACTCCTGTTGACTAGGCCTATTGGCAGATGCCACTTATGCGATGTGTTCCATGCACACCCTGCTGACCCAGTAGAAGTCTGGACACTGGCGTATTTGTATTGTCCTCATTTACATCACCATCTATACAGTAGTCTGAATAGTCTTGTATGTCACTGCCATCATTGTATGCCACTCCTGTTGATTAGGCCTATTGGCAGATGCCACTTATGCGATGTGTTCCATGCACACCCTGCTCACCCAGTAGAAGTCTGGAGACTGGCATATATTTGTCTTGTACGCCACTTACATCACCATCTAAACAGTAGTCTGAATAGTTTGTATGTCACTGCCATCGTTTATACCACTCCTGTTGACTATTGGTAGATGCGACTTATGCGATGCGTTCCATGCACACCCTGCTCACCCAGTAGAAGTCTGGACACTGGCATATTTGTCTTGTACGCCATTTACATCACCATCTATACAGTAGTCTTGTATGTCACTGCAATCGTTTATACCACTCCTGTTGTCTATTGGTAGATGCCACTTATGCGATGTGTTCCATGCACACCCTGCTCACCCAGTAGAAGTCTGGACAGTGGCGTGTTTGTCTTGTCCGCCATTTACATCACCATCTATACAGTAGTCTGAATAGTCTTGTATGTCACTGCCATCGTTTATACCACTCCTGTTGATTATTGGTAGATGCCACTTATGCGATGTGTTCCATGCACACCCTGCTCACCCAGTAGAAGTCTGGACACTGGCATATTTGTCTTGTACGCCATTTACATCACCATCTATATAGTAGTCTTGTATGTCACTGCAATCGTTTATACCACTCCTGTTGTCTATTGGTAGATGCCACTTATGCGATGTGTTCCATGCACACCCTGCTCACCCAGTAGAAGTCTGGACACTGGCATATTTGTCTTGTACGCCATTTACATCACCATCTATACAGTAGTCTTGTATGTCACTGCAATCGTTTATACCACTCCTGTTGTCTATTGGTAGATGCCACTTATGCGATGTGTTCCATGCACACCCTGCTCACCCAGTAGAAGTCTGGACAGTGGCGTATTTGTCTTGTCCGCCATTTACATCACCATCTATACAGTAGTCTGAATAGTCTTGTATGTCACTGCCATCGTTGTTACCACTCCTGTTGACTATTGGTAGATGCCACTTATGCAATGTGTTCCATGCACACCCTGCTCACCCAGTAGAAGTCTGGACACTGGCGTATTTGTATTGTCCTCATTTACATCACCATCTATACAGTAGTCTGAATAGTCTTGTATGTCACTGCCATCGTTGTATGCCACTCCTGTTGACTATTGGTAGATGCCACTTATGCGATGTGTTCCACGCACACCCTGCTCACCCAGTAGAAGTCTGGACAGTGGCGTATTTGTCTTGTCCGCCATTTACATCACCATCTATACAGTAGTCTGAATAGTCTTGTATGTCACTGCCATCGTTATATGCCACTCCTGTTGACTAGGGCTATTGGCAGATGCCACTTATGCGATGTGTTCCATGCACACCCTGCTCACCCAGTAGAAGTGTGGATACTGGCGTATATGCTTGTCATCACGATATTTGTCTTGTCCGCCATTTACATCACCATTTATACAGTAGTCTTGAATGTCACTGCCATCATTTTATGCCACTCCTGCTGACTATTGGTAGATACCACTTATGCGATGTGTTCCATGCACACCCTGCTCACCCAGTAGAAGTCTGGGCACTGGCGTGTTTGTCTTGTCCGCAATTTACATCACCATCTATACAGTAGTCTGAATAGTCTTGCATGTCACTGCCATCGTTGTATGCCACTCCTGTTGACTAGGCCTATTTGCAGATGCCACGTATGCGATGTGTTCCATACACTGGCGTATGCTTGTCCGCACCATATTTATATTGTTCGCCATTTAGATCACCATTTACACAGTAGTCTTGAATGTCACTGCCATCATTTTATGCCACTCCTTTTGACTATTGGTAGATGCTACTTATGCGATGTGTTCCATGCACACCCTGCTCATCCAGTAGAAGTCTGGACAGTGGCGTATATGCTTGTCCTCACCATATTTATCTTGTCCGCCATTTACATTACCATGTATACAGTAGTCTTGAATGTCACTGCCATCATTGTATGCCACTCTTATATAATAATAATAATAATAATAATAAAGGTCTAAATTTTATTGTCATCGCAGCCAACTTGCTGAATTGTAACAACATTACAAATCAAATACATTAATAAACAATGCAACGTCCAGGCAGCAGCTAAATCAGCGCCAAGTTGCTCTTGTTGACTATTGGTAGATGCTACTTATGCGATGTGTTCCATGCACACACTGCTGACCCAGTAGAAGTCTGGACACTGGCGTATTTGTATTGTCCTCATTTACATCACCATCTATACAGTAGTCTGAGTAGTCTTGTATGTCACTGCCATCGTTATATGCCACTCCTGTTGACTAGGGCTATTGGCAGATGCCACTTATGCGATGTGTTCCATGCACACCCTGCTCACCCAGTAGAAGTGTGGATACTGGCGTATATGCTTGTCATCACGATATTTGTCTTGTCCGCCATTTACATCACCATTTATACAGTAGTCTTGAATGTCACTGCCATCATTTTATGCCACTCCTGCTGACTATTGGTAGATACCACTTATGCGATGTGTTCCATGCACACCCTGCTCACCCAGTAGAAGTCTGGAGACTGGCATATTTGTCTTGTCTGCCATTTACATCACCATCTATTCAGTAGTCTGAATAATCTTTTATGTCACTGCCATCGTTGTATGCCACTCCTGTTGGCTATTGGTAGATGCCACTTATTCGATGTTTTCCATGCACACCGTGCTCACCCAGTAGAAGTCTGGACATTGGCATATTTGTCTTGTACGCATTTACATCACCATCTATACAGTAGTCTGAATAGTCTTGTATGTAACTTCCATCGTTTATACCACTTCTATTGACTATTGGTAGATGCCACTACCCAGTAGAAGTCTGGACACTGGCATATTTGTCTTGTACGCCATTTACATCACCATGTATACAGCAGTCTTGTAGGTCACTGCCATTGTTTATGCCACTCCTGTTGACTATTGGTAGATGCCACTTATGCGATGTGTTCCATGCACACCCTGCTTACCTAGTAGAAGTCTGGACACTGGCATGTCTTGTCTGCCATTTACATAACTATCTATACAGTAGTCTGAATATAGTCTTGTATGTCACTGCCTTCGTTTATACAACTTCTATTATGCGTTTCATGCAAACATGCCTATATAACGAGCTAACTACGCCCAAAGTCTAAAAAGTAAATCCAAATATATTGCCGTCTAAAAAATAAATCAAAATATTTTGCCGTCAATCCGAACGTGAATTGAATTATCGGTGAATAAATCAAGCGGCAAAAACAACTACACTTCGCTGTTTTAAAATGTTCATAACAGACTAAAGTTATAAAGTACATGAATACGCGAATATAACAAATTGAAATTATGTAAGTGTCTTACCTATTAAATAGACTTACAAAACGATGACTGTACAGTATATCTGGTATTGTTCAAAAAGATAATCCAAGCAAAGTGAAAACAACGATGAACCACAAAAATCCACAAAAATAGTACTACGTCAGTATTGATGGAATTCGAAAAATCGTCTGACTGGCTGACTAATGAATGATTCAAAATTCAAAACGGCGTACCCACGCCAAATATGTAAATTAGCAGGGCTCAAATTAAGGCCACCAATCAGGGCTCCTCAATTCAAAATTCAAAACGGCGTACCCACGCTAAATATGCAAATTAGGCCATCAACTTTGCCAATCCGGGGGTGCCGCACCAAACATCCCCGTTACACTTCACTCTGCGCGTAAAGCGTAAGCAGTTTGCAGTTTACGTACATATAAGTTAAAAGTTTAACGGGTTCGCCGTCGGACGAGTTTTAATCTGTCAAGCTTTCGTCACGATTAGCTCTGACTTCTTCAGGACCAAATTATTATAATATTGAACAAAACATAGAGATTGCCACGTCTCTTGTTATCATCATTTGGGCTGCCCCTTGCCCGATGATTTGAGAGTAGGTGCCCTTTCCTACTTGTGAAAGAATTGGTGGCTCTGAAAAGAGCCGTTCAGATGGACTGCCGCTTCCACTGAACACGTAGGTTGCCCTTTCCTACTTGTGAAAGAATTGGTGGCTCTGAAAAGAGCCGTTCAGATGGATTGCCGCTTCCACTGAACACGTAGGTTGCCACTGGCCTACTATATATAAATTTGGTTCTAATAGAACCTCCAAAGGACTGACCCTTGACCAATGGAAATAACGTAGTCTGTAGTAGACAAGGGGCAGTCTCTACGTTATTTCCATTGGTCTTATATTATTATGAATACCCGTCGTAAAAGCCTATCTCACAATTTAGTTTACGTACATGTTTACAAATAAAAGAATAGGCTACAGGACTATTTCATATAAATCACTATGGATGGATGGATGGATGGATGGATGGATGGATGGATGGATGGATGGATGGATGGATGGATGGATGGATGGATGGATGGATGGATGGATGGATGGATGGATGGATGGATGGATGGATGGATGGATGGATGGATGGATGGATGGATGGATGGATGGATGGATGGATGGATGGATGGATGGATGGATGGATGGATGGATGGATGGATGGATGGATGGATGGATGGATGGATGGATGGATGGATGGATGGATGGATGGATGGATGGATGGATGGATGGATGGATGGATGGATGGATGGATGGATGGATGGATGGATGGATGGATGGATGGATGGATGGATGGAGGGATGGATGGATGGATGACTTATGGATGACTTATGGATAAATATAGTTCCAAACTTCATTCCCATTTTTTCATTTTCATTTCATGCGAAATATTACAGGCCATCAGATCTTTGGTCTGATACGGAATATGCCCACATATATACGTCAATTAAGTGCCCCCGGCCAGAGAGTGGCGGATACGAATGTTATGAAAATGTGTGTCAGAATAAATAAATAAATATAATGCCCATACAACTTTCAAGTGCCCCTCCCCGGCTCGATTTTATGAGAAATATTACAGGCGTCACATCTTTGATCTGACTATACCCACTACCCACATACGGCAATTGAGTGCCCCCTCCCCCGGCCAGAATTCGTGGTCTAGCAGAGCATAAAGCTAGAAGACAGCTTCATGAGCAGAGTGTGTATTATAAGTATCAAGTTAAATCCATAGTCTTTTTACTACAAATTGTACAATCTATACCGATCAATGGATGGATGGATGGATGACTTATGGATGACTTATGGATAAATATAGTTCCAAACTTCATTCCCATTTTTTCATTTTCATTTCATGCGAAATATTACAGGCCATCAGATCTTTGGTCTGATACGGAATATGCCCACATATATACGTCAATTAAGTGCCCCCGGCCAGAGAGTGGCGGATACGAATGTTATGAAAATGTGTGTCAGAATAAATAAATAAATATAATGCCCATACAACTTTCAAGTGCCCCTCCCCGGCTCGATTTTATGAGAAATATTACAGGCGTCACATCTTTGATCTGACTATACCCACTACCCACATACGGCAATTGAGTGCCCCCTCCCCGGCCAGAATTCGTGGTCTAGCAGAGCATAAAGCTAGAAGACAGCTTCATGAGCAGAGTGTGTATTATAAGTATCAAGTTAAATCCATAGTCTTTTTACTACAAATTGTACAATCTATACCGATCAACTCCAGTCTCCATCAAAGGTGTGCCGAACAATCTGGCCGCCGTCAATCGATGAGACCGATTCGCTCTTGAACCGAGTTGATCGATATTCTCACGGAATTTGTTAGATAACAAGCCGCTAATTTGTATTTCCTATTTAATGGCTTTAAACCATCTCAACATTCCATTAAACAAATGTAATCTCTAACAAACATTCACCTTTTATTTTATTTATCTATTTTAACTTACCCGTCTACATGGTTGCTCATATTCAAATTCGCACTTGAACTATAATAACCGAGTTGATCTCTGAACAAGCCGCTAATTGTCTTCAAGTCTTCAAGTATTGCCTAGAATGGCTTTTTAAAGCAATCGCTACAAATCATTTATAAACTTTAACATAAAAAATCATTTAAAAATGGCCCCACCAATATATATTGCGCATGAAAATGGCCGTGTTTACGAGTCAATTTCGTATGCTGACAATTTTCCGGATGCTGCTGAAAGATGCTGCCAATATATATTGCGCATGAAAACGGCCGTGTTTCCAAGTTCATCTCGTAAAACATGAAAATAAAAACCACCTTACCTCACTTTTAATCACACGAAAATTACAACATTTATTTGTTGAAATCCTCGAAAATGTAATCACACGAAAATTACAACATATATTTGTTGAAGTACATGTATTATTTAAACCCCCGATACCCCCCCCCCCCACCCCCATTCAAAGGCCAACGCTACGAGAATCCGAAATAATTAATTTAACAATGCACGCAAAAATGTCCGCGTTTTAATATAAAATGTATACCTTTTGGCAAATTCAAACATTGTTATGGCTAATTCAAACTTTGTTGCCCCCCCCCCCCCCATTTTGCCCAGCCCCAAAGTATTTCTGAACATTCCCTAATTACTCTTTTGTGTACGTTAAACTTAGCCCACCTTATTAAATATGCGTCGTCAATATTTTCTAAAAATATAATTTGTCAAATGAAAGTCAGAAAATTTACATTTTTTGATGAGAGGGAGGGTAACAATGGCCTAACGTGCCGAAAAAGCCACCGGCACCAAAACCTGCCGAGCATGTCATCTTATTGCGCGAAAAAACATTGTTTTGGCAAATTCAAACTTTGTTGCCCTCCCCCCCCCCCCCCCCCCCCCCCCCCCCATTTTAACCAGCCCCAAAGTATTTCTGAACATTCCCTAATTACTCTTTTGTGTACGTTAAACTTAGCCCACCTTATTAAATATGCGTAGTCAATATTTCCTAAAAATATAATTTGTCAAATGAAAGTCTGAAAATGTACATTTTTTTGATCAGAGGGAGGGTAACAATGGCCTAAAGTGCCGCAAAAAAGGTCACCGGCACCAAAACCTGCCGAGCATGTCATCTTATTGCGCGAAAATGTAATTGCCCGCAAATTTAATCCTGCGAAAAATTAATCACACGAAAATTACAACATTTATTTCCCTTTTAGGAGCAATTCTTGTACAGTCAAAGTCGGAGCCAAAGTCACGTGCCATTGTTTAGTCACATGTCATTGTTTAGTCACGTGTTATTTCTAACAAGGTTATTCGACGCTATCGGAACAATCTCCATTTTGCGTGATTTTCTGAAATTACTAGGTGAATATAAGCCGTAACTTTGACTGTTAGCCACAGATTTATTACAAATAAACATAGTTTCAAACATGTTTAATACTGTAGGAAGATTTTTTGTGCACAAAGTTGTTGCTACGACGAATTGAAATAGGTAAAATGACGATTTTTCGATCGAATTGAAAATGCATCTTTATTGCATTGTATTGCCTCAAAAACGTGGGGATTTTTTTAATTTTTTATTAAAACGGAAACGATATTTTGGAAGAATAGGACCTCCCCTTCAAAATGAGCCTAAGTTTATTAAGATTGGTGCAGGCAATCCACCACAATGGCGAATTGCAAATTACTCTATTTTTATTTATTTTCTTAACATTTCGGTACACGACGTGCGGCGGGCCAACACAAAGCCGTTATATTCTTGCACAGACTCTATCTGTGATTCTTGGCAGGCATCTGACTGCATTGATCCAATCTCGAATTAACCGCAAGTTCATAGGTGGCCGTACCCATATGTTTAGCCAGAGCCATTGCATTCGTGGGCATTGTAATATCGGGCGGATTCCTGTCAAACGAATTTGCAACTGAAATTATAACATGGGTCTCGACCCAGTAAATATAAAAATGCTGAAAAGAACATGAAAATGTGCTAAACATGTATATGATATGCAATGTAAACATGATGAAAATCATATGAAAATGTGTTATACATGTATCGAAAATGCAATGTAAACATGATGAAATTATGTGAAATGTGAAAATTATGATAGAAATAAACAATAAAAGATATAAAAAAAAGGAACAACCAATGTCGTTCTTGTCGCTTTCAATTGTTGGCGCGAGAACGTACCTGTCGAATCACTGACAGTCGGCGCAACTTGAATCATATTACGGGCAGCTCTACTTGCGATAACAAGTATTTTCGCATACATTGCAATGATGCCGATTATCGGTAAAAACACAAAAACGGTTAAAGTACCTATGATGACCTTGCTGGCAATATCTGGGTTTGCCAAGTCTATCAAGCAGCTTGCGATATCCGGAATGTAGCGGACGTTGTCCAAGCTATAATGCACTGTTCCTAACATATAAAGTAAACCAGGAAACCCAGGAAATGCGCTCCCAACTGTGATTAGGACTCTTCTACGGGTGACAAGAGTATGGTACCGCAAGGGTTTGGTTATCGCAATAAACCGATCAACAGTCATGAACAACAGAATGAGTAATGCGATGTCGCAGGTGGCTATGTATAACAATCCAACTATCTTACACAACACGGTACCATATATCCAGTCACCTTCAAAGGCTGCTCCGATGGAAAACACTGCATTTAGTAGTCCAGTAGTGAAATCCAAACCAGCCAAAGCAGTCAGAAATATCTGTGTAGATTCATTGATGTCTTTTAAACGCGGTAGTATGATGAGATTTAATAGATTACCCGTCATGATGAGAATAGAGTTAGGTATGATGATTATGACTTGAGTTAGCTGAAGAGAGGTCCAATGTTTGGTATCTGTTTCGTGAGTGTCATTTATGTATGGATTCATGGTCGAAACGTTGTCTTATCGTTCTATATGAATATCACCAGACAACACTAATATCCTCACATACCCCGATGAGCTGTCAAGGTTGCAAAGTCGTTGATGTGCCACATTATTTCCAAAAATAAATATCTTAGAGCCATCAACCATGGATCTTTGATAAAACAGATCAGATTCCTAGGATTATCAGGCGAGTGTCGTGGTGTCGGATAGTTACTGGACCCGGAACGAACAGTCAGTCTCAATAACTCTCTCCCCTCAATACACATAGTACAAGTGAAGTGCGCTTTTCAGTTTTCACGTTTCCCTTTAATACATTGAAAACAGCATAATCATGATAATATAAAAGTTAGACTGCGAACAACCAAATTAAATTAAATGCTAATTGGTGCATTTCTATTCTCCTGATAAGCACGTTCAGATGTTTATTTGCTCTTTGGTGCACAAATAATTACCACGTAAAAAAATGGAAATACCAGTCGGAGTAATTTAAGCAATATAACGAATAATCATCAAGGCACGTAGGCCTATAAAGGGCAATGGTATGATCAAATATCTTCAGAAACCTACCACTTACGTAATATATCAATATACAGTATCTATTGTAAAACCACAGCATATGAAAACTACTAATTATTGCATTTTTACTCGCCTGGTAAGCACGGTCAGATAGATATAATTTAGGGAATATAACGAAGTGTTATCAAGGTACGTATAATAGGTTTGATTAAATGTGTTCAAGGTTAGGGCCTATAAGTCGCCAGTTTGTTAATAATAAAGACACATAATTCCTACATTTAAAATTATAATAATAAGAAACTTTACCAAATTTGATTAGAAGAATACCGTATCCTAGGGGACATACTATGATATAATTAAATCGATACAGACAATCTAATTAATAAATGATCCCGAATCCTATTAAAAATTGATTATATATTATATATACAAATTCAGGAGCGTAATAATTGAATGTGTATAATATTCATTTTCAATTGGTCAAATAGCAGCGATCAGAGAAATATCTATTCGCCTGATGATTGGTCAAAATGACCGTATGGGATTGTCCATGAAACTCCAGAGTAGCGATATATTCCGGAAGGTCTATACCTCTGAATATTTATAAACTCTGCCGTTTACGGTATTGAGCACTTTGTTCAATGGCTAGTCTATCCAGAAACGGTTGTCAATAATTATTACGCTCCTGATTTATCAGTTGGGCACTTTTTGATTATCTTTTGATAATGTGTATATTGACCTATTTTGGAATATGATTTTGCTCTGACCGCTGGTATAAAACACCATTAAATGTGTATATTCATTTTCAATTGGTCAAATGCCAGCGTTCAGAGAAACATCTATTCGTCTGATGATTGGACAAAATGACCGTATGAGATTGTCCAGGAAACTCCAGAGTACGGAAGGTCTATACCTCTGAATTTGTATAAGTTCTGCCGTTTACGGTATTGTTCTCTTTGTCAACATAGTCAATGGCTAGTCTAACCAGAAACGGTTGTCAATAATTATATTATATATGGTCACGCGTTATGAGCTCGTCTTCCAATCGGGTGGTGCTGTTACACTTTTTTAGTTTCATGCTGTCATATTCCTTGAATATTTTTAAAACCACAAAAGCTGTATCAACCAATTCAGTATCATTTTAATGTCCTAAAAACAAGCTATCTGCCTGCAAAATTACATTGGTATAGCTAATACAGAAGGGGAGATACATATGTTTAAAGTTTGGGGGCCAGGGGTGGTGCCGGAAGGGGTGCTGCCTGTACAAACTCAATTGGGATATTCCCATGCTTTGTTCTTTTTACATTAACTAGTCATCCTCTGATGTTACAAACACCATTTTGGTCCCATTTTAAAGGATGTTAAGAAGTCTTTAAGTATGTGGTTCAACAGACTTGTCAACTATATGTAACAACTCATTCATTATGAATAAGACCATGATCATCAGCTTTCCTCCTATTCACTACACAGTCAACATGAATAATCAGCCTCAATTTGACCGGATTTATAAAAATGACTATAACAGAAAAAGTGTTCAACCTATGATAGCAAAAGTAGACATTTTTGAAAAACTAGAGGTATTCAGAAATGCAGTTTAGATCAGGGAAGAGTTCATCCTTAAAAAATATTTCTGAAAATTTTAAAAATATATTTAATTTTTTTTGGAGATATTCACTAGCCGGTATAATTACCTTACCGACGTAGTAACCTTTGACAATTATATATCATCATATGATGGGAAATTTCATACGAAATTTAAATAATATGTAAAGTAAATAATGATAGGGGTAGGTATAAAAAATATATTGATGTCAAATTAACAATTTAAAAAATCTTATATTTTTCCGAACATTGTGAATCATACCATTTTAGTCCTTGGTCGTACTTTAATCTCAATGGCATATATGGTCTCCTTG
The DNA here is from genome assembly GCA_035610835.1 of Ophiura sarsii. Lineage (NCBI taxonomy): Eukaryota > Metazoa > Echinodermata > Ophiuroidea > Amphilepidida > Ophiuridae > Ophiura > Ophiura sarsii. The sequence continues at coordinate 31,232,383 of CM069443.1, forward strand.
TACAGTTTCCCTTCAGAAAATGTATACATTTAATACCTCAGGGAGTATACAAGCAAATATATATGTTAAGGTAAAATCATGTCGCGAAAGGCAAAATCCGTGTGTAATACGAAAGGAGGCGAGCTTCGAACGCGTGACCATATTTCGACAATTCAGCGAGACCGGGACTCGAACCCACGACCTGACACCATGCCTGAAACTACGAACACATTAAACAGTGCTTGCTAACCCGCTTGGCCACAGCACTGATTTGATTGATATGTTGTAACAATGCATAGCACATTCTTACATAATTATAGTCATTTAAACCACTGCATAATCAACTGTGGATAACTATTATAGAGAGAGGGACAGTTGCCTTTTTCAATGTTGACTTATGAACGCCTAATTATCCTCATTTTGATGAGGCAGTCGATTCAATTAGGTTGAGGATCTGATTCGATCAAACGATACGGTTCGAGTCAAAATTATAATTTTAGTCAAAATGAATATTCCGAGATGAGATTGTACAAACCGTCATTGACCGTTAAGCCTTACATGATTAAAGAGTATAAATTCGGAGATCGTCGTCTCTCTCTATGGTCTACGCTTCTTCCTACCAAGTGCACATCGAAATCATAAATAAACCGGTTCCAATGCCGTGGTATCACTATCCAAGTCACTAGTAAGAAATCGAGTTTCATCAAGTTTGACCATCGATATTGATGGGGAAACGTTTGTAAAACTCAGTACACAAAATAGAGAAGATTTCTTGACATTTTAATTTTGAGCCTTGACATTTCCCTTATCCAAATCATTGCTTTCAAAGTGAGCATTTATTTTATTCTATCGTTTAACGATAGGCTGCATGCAAGAGCGTCACTTAAAAGACTATAATCGGATTTATAAATGAATGAACGCATTTAAATTTAATCAGATTATAGAATTTCCATAAACATGATAAATGGCTCGCGTAAACATAAGTCATCCAGGTAATGCCGTGATATGATCGAATAAACCAACGCGCCGTAAAACTAGGTGGGTACCCCACATTTACACATATCGATAGTTACACAACTTCGGATTCGTATAAGTATTTGATCATACTTATCATTTTGTGACTTGGACGTGTTCAAGAGACAAGTATGTAACTGAGCGATCTCCGGATCTTACAAATGACATATATCTATATGGTGAAGTACATTCCTCTCTGTTGAAAGTATATTCGTACTGTAAGGTGCAACGAAGCGAGCCGGAACACGATATCCTCTATTTACAGGTGAAGGGGTCCTGGTAGAAGAGGGCTCAGCCTGCTCCTGAACTGCTCCATGGTTTGGGCAGTCATAGCTGTGGCTGGCAGGTTGTTCCACAGGCAGACATTGTTAAGATTCTTCACGGTACTTCATTTTAATGTGGTATCGATTTAAGGGATTGTGGATACATGAGTTGTTAAAACAACTGATGTATCCACAAACCGTGTAAACAGAATCTTTGTCCAGGATCGATAAAATTCCCTTATCGTTCGTATTTCTAAACTTATTTCTCTTGTGATATTACTACGTGCTCTTTAACCTTTTGAGCACGCCAACAGTTCCAGGTGCCGTAATTGTTATTCTCCTGAAGATGATGTCACTCGTGACCCAGTTTTAAACTTGGTGCATACGATCTTTCTTGCAGACTGCTTAAATTTGTCGTTCCGTCCATAGTAAATAAACAGATTGACCCCATTATTGGCTAGAAGGAGTGAGCAGATAAAGAGATACCAGTACTTGGACAAAGCGATATCAGTAGACATCTCCATCAGCTGCACGATGGAGTAAGGAATCCATGTTACAGCGAAAGCCAATGTAACTATTATAAACGTCTTCATATATTTTGTGTTTTTCGCTTTAATATCCGTTGCTGATTGAATCTTGGCAATATTCTTCACGTGTTTTCTCGCGATGCATGCCAGCCTCGCGTATATGATTGTGGTGGCTATTAACGGTGAAATGACGAAAATGCTTATGCATACCGCCACCGATTTATCCACATCATCCGGATCTTTTTCGGTAAAGTAACAAGCGGTGTAGTCATGAAAGTAGACAGCCGGTCTGTTCAATATCGGTCCGTACATACAACTGGTAATACAAGCCACGATCCATATGATGGATAGAAAAATGTTGGCGTGCTTTGCCGTCATGATGACGAGATACCGCAGAGGACGTGTAATGGCGACAAATCGGTCCAGGGTAATTGCAAGGGCTGAAAGCAAAGATCCGATGATAAAAAATATCCGTAGAAACGCAGTTGCTGAGCACATTAGGGATCTAAGTATCCAGCCATTTGCAGCCGATGCAATGAACATCGGAAGAGCGATGAAGATTCCTGAGTTTAAATCAGCAATGGACAACGAGAGAAGAAACAGCCTGGTAGTGGGGCTACAAGTGCCGTCACAATTCATTCGAGCAACTATGTACAATACAAACGCATTTCCGAGTATGATAATAATTGTCAGAATGGCGTAAATCGTCGTACGAAAGATAATGAAGAACATTTCATTTTCTACTTTAGTTGTTGTAATAGTTACATTCGTGAAAGAACTGTTTGATTCCATTGTTTTCAGCATAGAATCGTCCTTAGTTAGGTGATATTTGAATTGCGATGATAGAAGTTGATTCCGACGTACCTTCAATGGAATCTGCTCCCTTTGACATATTGATGCTACTAATTCCTTACTTTATAAATGCATTTGTTATATTAGCTTTTCCTGCGTAATGGCTCAATCAATTAATGATTTACTAGTTACTTTACCATTATTAGATTACTTTATTACACACACACTCTTATGAGATGTAATTACAGGCTTCTGAAGTGGAAATATCAATCAGGGCTATGTCCTTAATGGAGATGACACCGATTCATAGCACAGACACTTGAAATACTTTACTTAAGATCTAGAATAATTTGTAACTTACTCGGCTGGTATCATTTGCTCGATCCTCGCATGTATTTGATTGAGTTTCGCTTGTAATAGATTCTGCTAGAATCATGCTTATAGGCCAATATAAGTTGTTAATATTTAATACATCGGCTGCTAGAGAATCTCAACAAAGACTTTGTATCCATAAGTGCTCTTTCATCTGGTGCCCATGTAAAAACAGTCCCATGTGGTTTAGTGGGTTATCATATCGCCGCAAATGCGTGAGGGACCGGGTTCGAGACAGTGTATTTTTAAGGTCTGTGTTAATTTAATTCACGCTAGTTTGCCCGAGTCTCTATATTATTTAGAATAAGAATAATATCTTTGTAGGAATTCTAAGACACACAAATCGAATGAGAAGTGGATTTTAAGAAACGCCTCTACGTAGTCATTTTGATTCCTCCTTTGTGACTTGCTTATCATCCATACACAGCTCATACGACACATTCATGGGGGTCACGGTTCGTTTTAGTGGGGCGAGTCAATAATTTGCCCCATCCATTAAAATTAAATTAAATAAAATAAAAATGGAAACGCTCCCATTCCATCGATACCAATAGTTTTATTTTGATTGTTCCCAGAACGAAAATCACTTTCTAATAAATTCTCACTAGGTCCAAAAATGAATTTGCATTCTTTCCCCGGCTCCGAAATAGTGGCGTATCTGAGGTCTTTGTCAAGTGGGGGTGGGGGCAAAGGGTATCTTTTTCAGATGAAAACCAGTTCGACCCTATTACATAAAAAATGACGCAGCTGGGTTGTTTATTCCACCGAATGACGTTGCATCCTAAAGTTGATGCCCGCGTAGCGCGCGAAATTTTAACAACATTTTAACACGAATCTGGCCATTATTAAGGTACATTATTTTAAAACGGATTTCTATAGTGTTACGACCACGACTCAGAAAGCCATAACAAACGTCAAGATGACAGACTAAATATCAAGATGCATATCAAATCAACATAGTTTCCATAATCTCGATCTATTGCGAGATTAAATCAGTTTATTGCCTTAGCAAGCACATCAAGTGGTTTATATAACATGTTTAACAAAATATCACACATATAAATAATAAAGCAATTGCAAGGATATATCACAAATTACCCCCCAGAGCTCTGAATTGTTGCTAGCATGCGAGTATGGCGAACATCTGGCCGTGGCATGCCATTGAATTGATGCGTAGATTATTGAGAACCTTTCTCGATGCGTAGACGCCGGGAAAAGTTGAGAGTTCTTATTCTTTGCAACTGCTGCGTAAACACAACCAACGCTATTCTTTGCGTAGAAGGGACAGGGGACAGGGACAGACGTATGACGACAGGACAGCTACAGTTCCAACTTATTATAGATAATATTTCATAATCGTTGCTGCTTGCAAGATGACGTGTCAATGGGTCACCATTTTGATTACCGGTACAGTTCGACCAGTTTATCGGCGACAGTTTCTAAATCAAATATTACGGTACCTTACCGGCACAGTACATCATCCATGTTGTACACAAGATGATGGGGTAACATTCCGTTACATTACCAGTTCAGTGTGGCCCTGCACACATGGCTCAATGATGATATTTTCAGCCATTTCAGCTAACGTCAATGCCACACATGTGGTCAAGATGGCCGCCCAGCTTACAGAGAATGTTTTCCCATGATGCAATCAGTCTCATTAATATTCAGTCCCATCATGCAACAGTCTCATCAATATTCAGTTATTAATAGTGAGTCTCATTAATATACAGTCACTAATAGTGAGCCCTCTATTCTGTAGTCATTCATTACATAAGTGATGGCGCTATCACTATTTAATGGTATACACAGGTGCTGTAACAATAGTTATATTTTTGGATAAATGCGCGCGAAAATTTGACATTTTAATACTAAATTGCCCATCATCAAACCGGGCAAGGGGCAAATGGTCATTTAGATTCTTCAAATAGGCGGAATTCAACCAAAGTCAAAGGGGGGGGGGGGGGGGCGATCCCCTACCCGGTCCTATGATATTACCTTGATGAAAGTCACTGAAGTTACGCAATTCACGCTTACACAAAAAAGTGTTTGGATGGTTAAATCTCTTCTCTTCTTCAAATTTCTATTTTCACTTCTTTCAACTTGTTTATTTTCCCTTCCTTATTAACTACGGTATCTAAACTATTATTTTCCTTCCCCTCTTCCTTCCTACCTCTACCTTTCACTTTTCTTTTTTCCTTTTCCCTTTCCTTCCTTTTTATCTTCCTCTTCTCCCTTTTTTCCTTACCTTTTCCTTTCTCTTCTCTCTTTCTCTTCCTGTCTTTTTTCTTTCTTTCCCTTTCCTTCTTCTTTCCCTTTTTCTCTTCCTCTCATCCTTTTCTTCTTCCCTTCCCTTCGATTTGTTTAGTCCGGTAGGTTGAGCTGGCCTTCCCGGTCAAAGCCGTCAGTGGGGCAGTCTGCCTCCCCCTGACTCCCCGGGAGATACGCTACTGCTATGATATATAATGTTTGAGAAGCCCAATTTTTGGAGTAAGTTCTGATAAGAATTAGAAAATTAATTAAATAAGTCTTATATTGGATCAGATTGAATCATCAAAAATAGGTCCAACTTCACTCAAATCCCTGTATGTGGTTGCACACCACTAAATACATCTCCCATAGGGTTACACGTGAAATGCACACTTTTAAAATGGATATTTCTTGACGTTATAAGAAACTGGTAACTTGAAATTTGGTATCAACTTGAAGATGAAAGCCATGACTACTAACTCAACAACTCATATATGGGGGGTAACCGGCATAATTTTGAGCTAGAGCCTTTTCAAAAAGTACGAGTTGAGTTTTCCTGGTCACACGCAATTGTTGATTAAGATTATTGCGTCAGATACCGGAAATGACCTGAACACAAATGTCTCTGTTAAAATATTAAAAAATCATCATTGCATCAATTTTTTTGGACCTGAAGAACGCTGATGTGTCTGTCAAAATTCACACTATATTAATTTCGCCATAACTTGTAGTAAATACCCTAATTTTAAACTGTAATTTACAATAGGTCTCCCATTTCGGCATAGAAACGGGCCGGTTTTGGACTTTTGCCTCAAAGGGGGTAGGGCCAGACGTTATTTAGTGGTGTGAAACCTGAAGGAGACACTTTTTTATTATTGCCTCATTTTCTTAATCTTTTGCACTTTACATAATGCGTAGTTATGATTTTTGATCAAATACCGTATATTATCAGCATTAGGCACTCTTTCAAAACCTTGAAAACCCTGGAAAATACAAATGATCACAGCGCCATCTTGTGATAATACATGTATGTCGAGTGTTTCGAGATCAAATCAAATCGACAAAGTGCAAAAACGTCCTAAGTCGCTAAAGTATTATTTTATTGTCAAGAGCCAATCCACTGTAGAACTTATTGCATACTAAAACCCTGTCTGTTGTGTCGTACAGATTAGCTCAATTGGTAGAGCACCAGACTTGAAATACAGACGTATGGTTAAAGCCAAGGCGTGAGTTCGAAACCCATCCAAGTCAAATTGATTTTTAAATAATTTTTTCTGTAAATTTATCTTTAATTTGTTCTAGATTCCGTCCTTTTATATGAGGAGCTAGTCATCATTGCCATAATTTTTGTAAGAAGTTGGGTTAGTTATATATGTATGAGCATTTTCATGAAAAAGCAGGAATTCCTGCTTTTTTGTAGTCAAATTTTACGCAGTTTCTTGTAATTTCAGCCTGTTTCGGGCCTTTTTTGATTGATTGATTGATTGATTGATTGATTGATTGATTGGTTGATTGATTGATTGATTGATTGATTGATTGATTGATTGATTGATTGATTGATTGATTGATTGATTGATTGATTGATTGATTGATTGATTGATTGACAGCAGCCTAAACGTTCATCCCATAATACTACAAAATAAAAATAAACAGTGTTTCTTTTGGTTTAATATAATATATCGCCAGCCTCCGCATCTGGCTATGAGCATTATTTCTTTATAAAAAACAGTTTATGGTTTGTTGAGGATTCGAACCTGGTATTCATGCGTGGGAGCCCTACATCGTGACCACTATGCTACGCCGGATTAACGTTTTAGTCGAAGTCGTTGATCAAAGATGTATTTTAGTATGAAGATTTTTGCCCGTTGCTGATCCCCATACTTCTTTTAAAATTAATATATTGAAGCGATTAGCTTTTGAAACATTGGGAATTATTGATTAGGTTATAAGCTTCTTGCAGGTGCTGTTAAATCTCTAATTGCTTAAATAAGTATTACGTGCGCTAGAGCTGTAATACCTGAACGCAAATGATTGCAGTTTCTATTGTGGTTCCATGTTTAAGAATGGTTACATTCCGAAATGCTATGCGTTGCGTGAATCATCAAGGCTGTTTTCAGTCAGATGCCAACATTGAGTGAGTCTATTGTATACGAAGAGATTTTGTTTCCCTTAAAAAGAGGATGTCGATCTCGTGCAATTCAATATGCCAAAATGTCAGCCTTATACAATGACAACATTAAGGCATTTAAATGTGGTTCAACGCCATGTGACTAGGGGATTTTTATTTTTATTTTGACATGCTAAAGTCATGTTTGCAGGGACGTTTCTGCTTGAAAATGCCTTTTTCTGAAGAAGATTTTTTTGTCATTACTGAAAAAATAAGGTATATTTCCCGTGGCCCTGACCCCTGTCTTATTAAAAGCTTTAAATTAATAACCTTTCACGATCATCAATTTATTGCTCTTTACATTGAATCCAAACCTAGCTTGCAGCGACACTGTTTTCACATTTAAAATACAATTTAGAAACTGGGTTCAATTTGGCTAACATTTCATCGAATACTCAATAGTTCACCACTAGTTCATTATTATAGAGAACACATAGACACGTCAGTAAGTAGTTATGGCCGAGCGGTTACGAATATGGACTAGTAATCTAATAGATTCTCCCCTCCTCGGTTCGAATCCTGCTGAATACCTTTTGTTAGAAAAAACGATTTATTCTCTGTGTGTTGGAAAATGGCGTATATTTTTACCGTAGGTGAATAAAAGTCGTGGCCCTGACCCCTGTCCAAAAATGTATTACAAATAAACATATTTTTGATCAAGTTTTATACGTTAGGAACATTTCTTGTGCATAAAGTTTTTGCTATGACGTCTGAAAATCATCAAAAATACGATGTTTACGATCGCATTGAAAATGCATCTTTATCGCCTCAAAAATAGTAACAAAAATCGTGTTTTTTATTAAATCGGAAATGACATCTTACATAAATAGGACTTCCCCTCAAAATGAGCCTAAGATGATCAAAATTGATGGAGGCAATCCTTCACAATCGCGAGTTGTAAATGACCCGATTTCTATTTATTTATTTTTTGAAATCTCACTTTACTGGCGGGGCGGGGCGAACAAAATAGACGGTATTTTCATGCCTTGACTTCTGACTCGAAACCATTCGAAAGTTGTATGTAGCCGCGCCGTACTGCTTAGTATAATATCAAAAACGATAAGATTATCTGCATATTATAATGTCCTTGAAATGGATCAGTGCAGCCATGCATGTAAATGAAGCGCTTAGCAGAATGGCTCCCATATAAAATTGTACAGAACTTTATTGTTGCGCAGCTTCCCAAATCTCTTGTAGCAGCTATTGCACTTAGTATTCCAAAAACTTTTACTAGGTATCAATAGCAATATCGAATAGCTATTTGCCTGGTCAATTTGAAGTAACACTAATTTATTATGTCGCTTGAATTGAGTGTTCTGCAGCAGAAGGAATTCCATTGAAAAGATCAATAGTGTTTGTTAAACGGGATTTGTACCAACACATTCCTTATTCAATTGCAAGTTATGCTCAACCTCCAACCATGCTTGGTCATTGACTATATCTTAACTAAAAAGATGGTCAGAGTTCATGTCCCGAAAATCTTAAATAGAGTTTACGAGTACCCGCACCATGACTTGTATGAAACGCAGGCAGTCTCTATACTGATATGCACAGTTGACTGATTGACTATAATGGTTGTCATTGGTGGCTGGTTTAACACAGAATTTTTTTTATATGTAAATACCCCTTTCCAAAGTTAAAACTGATAGACCTATTCATTTTTGAAAATAAAAACGAAAATAAATAAATAAATAAATAAATAAATAATAAACAAATAAATAAATAAATAAATAGGTGAATAAATATATAAATAAATAGGTGAATAAATAAATAAACAAATATACTAATAAATAAATAGGTGAATAAATAAATAAATAAATAAATATACTAATAAATAAATAAATAAATAAATAAATAAATAAATAAATAAATAAACTAATAAAAATAAATAAAAATAAAAAATAAAAAAAAATAAAAAAAATACTAATAAATAATTAAATAAATAAATAGAAAAATATAAAAAAATTTAAAAAAATAAATTAATAAATAAATAAAACTCTTACAAACAAATAAAGATTTGACCACGTTTCAATGAGTAAATTACCCGCCTTTGTTAAAATGTTCTCGCTTTTAAACAGATCTATTATTCTTATTAAGTAATAAAATGCCTCACAATTAATAAACCAGCGTTGTCTTGATCACATTAAAATTAACATACTATACTGATAATGGATTGGCTCCTGACAATAAAATAATACTTTAGCGACTTAGGACATTTTTGCACTTTGCCGATTTGATTTGATCTCGAAACACTCGACATACATGTATTATCACAAGATGGCGCTGTGATCATTTGTATTTTCCAGGGTTTTCAAGGTTTTGAAAGAGTGCCTAATGCTGATAATTTACGGTATATGACTTCAAAGTGGTAAAAAACAGTGAAAGACATTGTGCGCCATATTGGCTATGTCAGTAGAAAAGTAGATTTTGGTTACCATGATCCTCGTCAAAAAGGCATACGGCACTATGCTAATCACTTGTTGTAAAACATTTTGCATGGAAGTATTGAAATTACAAGGACATTCTGTGAGGTTGACCTATTCAGTAGACACAGCTTAATCAATTTACCCCCCCCCCCCATGCCCTATCCCCCCCCCCCCATATACCCTATGCCCCCCCCCCCCCCCCCCCACCGCTTACGTTCAACTCTTGCTTCAAATATGTCTTTTTAAATACAATTTAGATCATGTTAGACCCCGCGCCGTTCCGAGAGGGGAGTTTACGGAAGTATGCAAAACTTGTATTCAAATCTTTTTTTTCTTCTCACTAGAGCGTAATTCGTTTAAAATTATATTTTTGATATTTAAGAAAAAAAGGTTTTCTCCAAATTTTGTTCCTATTAGCGAAATTTAGACCCTCATATCTTAGCCATTTCGATAAATAAACATGATAAACTTTAAATCGTTTAAAGTAATCATTTACGTCTATGGCACGTGTCCGAGAAGTCTTAATGTCGCAGGGTCTTGCATTAAAAGACAGTGGGGTGGAGAAAATGAGCATTTATACACAGCTCTATGGAGAAAAATTTACATCATCGTCGATATCTCGAAAAGAAAATCATTAATCAAACATAATATTTTTTCAAATTAACTTTTTTGGGCAGGGAATATACGGTTTTCTTCTTTAAAAAAAAAAAAAAAAAAAAAAAAAAAAGATAAAAAAACTAGATAATGACTTTAATTAGTCAGATTGTAGCTTATTTAACCAAACGGACGGATCTTTCATGATGAAACAGATGTGTATACTAAGAGAACGAAGTGTACGGGCCGTAATAATATGTGTTAGAACCAATTTTAACTAGAAGTCTAGTTATCATTGCCGGCAAGTCAGTTTAGACAGCAATGCAGGGGTGAAGGTCAAAGCGCCTTGACCCTCTGTATAGGTTGCACACCACTAAATACATCTCCCATAGGGTTACACGTGAAATGCACACTTTTAAAATGGATATTTCTTGACGTTATAAGAAACTGGTAACTTGAAATTTGGTATCAACTTGAAGATGAAAGCCATGACTACTAACTCAACAACTCATATATGGGGGGGTAACCGGCATAATTTTGAGCTAGAGCCTTTTCAAAAAGTACGAGTTGAGTTTTCCTGGTCACACGCAATTGTTGATTAAGATTATTGCGTCAGATACCGGAAATGACCTGAACACAAATGTCTCTGTTAAAATATTAAAAAATCATCATTGCATCAATTTTTTTGGACCTGAAGAACGCTGATGTGTCTGTCAAAATTCACACTATATTAATTTCGCCATAACTTGTAGTAAATACCCTAATTTTAAACTGTAATTTACAATAGGTCTCCCATTTCGGCATAGAAACGGGCCGGTTTTGGACTTTTGCCTCAAAGGGGGTAGGGCCAGACGTTATTTAGTGGTGTGAAACCATGTATCTGTCAGGTCTTCAGCGATCAAGGAGCAATGTCAAGATTTTCAATAGAGTTGTCACGCTCGTCTGTGTCTGAACCGGTCGTTCAGTTTGATAAATCTTACAGGCAATTATTTATAATAAAAGTAATTGGAATCACGTACATAAAGCTTAAGAGTAAAATGTAGAAACACGTTACGTGAAGATCTACAATTCAAACAAATATTCCACGATTTGAATTAAGATTAATTTAGAATAAAAAGGCAACAATAGATCGTGTTCGTGGAACATGGTGATAGGCTGCAAACCTATCAAGAGATTTTATTATTAACTGTCGACACCTTTCAACTTAATTATACATATTGTCAAGTTATGATTATGGACATATTAAATGCTTCGCTTTGTACAGTTGTCAAAGGCTTTGACCACCGTATAGTGTTACTGTATAACTAGTACGGTTTGTAAAGGACCTCTAGATATGCCATTATCGTTACAGATTTCACAAAACGGCCATATTCGCTACATAGGTTAACATGAATATATGGAATAAGATTTTCTCAAGACGCAATTTTTGTTTGTTGACCTTGGTCTTTTTTGGCAAAAAAACCCAACTTTTTTAGGGTAAAATAACAAAATCAAAATGTTCATTATTTAAATACGATACAACTTGTTAATTGCTCCTTAAAACGGTGGAAATGATGTAACATGTTGTAGGTTTAATTGGAAACCAAAGGAAACGGAATTGTTTGATACTCAGACATTGGCGGTGATACAGAAGAATCTTTTAAATTCTTTCGTACTTTTGTCTTCAGTTTAATCGAAATAATTATCATGATTTGCAATAGTTTTGTCCATAACCAGTAACGTATCTCCTGGGGGTCAGTGGGAAGAATGCCCCCCCCCCCCCCCCCCCCCCCCGGCTTTGACCGAGAAAGCCAGCTCAAACTATCGGGCTAAAAAGAAGAAAGGTAAGAGAGGAAGAGAAAAAGGCAAAGGAAAGGGAAAAGGGGAAGGAAATGGAAAGAAAACAAGAAGAGGAAGAGAAAGAGAGAAAGGAAAGGAAGGAAAAGAAAGGGATACGAAGAGTATATAAAGGGAAAAGGAAAGAGAAAAACGAATGGTAGGAAAGAAAGAGTGGAAGGAAAAGAACAAGTGTACGAGCGTAGACCGTTGATAAGGAAGGGAAAATAAATAAGTGGAAAGAAGTGAAATTCGAAAAGAAACTTGGAGAAATGAAGGGATTTAACCATCCAAACACTTTTTGTGTAAGCGTGCATTACGTAACTTCAGTGACTTTCATCAAGGTAATCATAGGACCGGATGCCCGTCGTCCCCCGTCCCCCCCCCCCCCCCCCCCCCCCCCCCCCCCCCCCCGTAAAAAAGGAAAGAAAAAAGAAGAAGAAAAAAAAGAAGGAGAACACAAGGAGGAGAGGGGGAGTCTTTGTGGCTGGAGAGAGATTGTTGTCTTTTGTTTCTTTCGATGATCATTTATATATATTCATAGGCCTAAATTTCATTTGGCTTTGTGAGGCACGACGATCTTTTGTGGAGCACAATATCAAATTGTAATCAAATAATCATTATATATATCAAGGATATTGTTGGCTATGTTATATTATAGAGAAAGTGTTGAAATGGGCTCTCCTGCAATTTGTGCGTTTAGAATGGATGGCTTGAACTTTAGTCTGAGATGCCTTAGGCACACAAAAAACAGCTCGCATATCCCGCACATGCTTTTCCAATATGCTAAATCATGCTACATAAAATAAGATTTCTTTTGCAATTCTGGCAAAATTCAGCACCAAATGTACTCCGTGACACTTCTAAATACTTGCGCCCTGGACCCCCGGGCGCAAGACGCTCCACTCACTACGCTCGCTTCGCTCTCATCGTCAATAAATATATCAGACCCCCCCCCCCCCCCGTAAATTTCAGTTCTGGCTCCGCGCCTGATCCCCCCCCCCCCCCCCCAACCCCCTGACAAAGACTCCAGATAAGCCACTGGTCATAACGATTCTACCACAAGTGCAATCATATTCTGAACATTTCTGAAAGAGCTAACCATAGTTTTCCTGTAATCTTTAAAGGGGCATTAAGAGATGTGGTGGAGGCAGCGCCCTCAATTACAAAAATATATGATTAAAAACTGAGATTTGTATATTTTTACAATTGTATTACATGTACAGGGTGACCCAGAAAATGTTAAACCCAAAAATCACAAACTTAAAAAAAATTTAAAAAATAAAATAAATAAATATGGCATTCGGTTTTCAACATTTATGTAAACAATTTATTCAGCTTTCTGGAGAACTTTAGATCATGTAAATTGGCCTTACCAAACTAAAGATACACTTGATTGTGTGACAGGGGGTGTTTTCGCCCTTTTGTAAAAGTGAAAAAATTGTAACTTGGTTCAGATATGAAACTTAATTCTGTTCTAAGTACGGTGAGTTAAGTAATCTTTTTTTATCTGTATTTATCAAATTAACATTTTCAAATGAAGTCAAGGGGACTTCAGTTTTTGTTTTCAAAGTCTCTTATATAATAATAATATTGATTTACATAATAAATGAATATTGATGAGATACTGTGCAGAAATGGTTTCAAACAGGCACTTGTTCTGCTCATGTAGCATGAAACGATATTTTTTTGCACTTCACTTACACTACAATACAACACTTCTTACAAAATTACACGTATTTTAAGTTTCGTGTGGCCTATTTTTATGATCTAAAATGTTTCAGAAAGTTAAATGTATGGTGCACATAGCTGGTGAACGAGTTATGCAATATTTTGTTATTTTAATGGTAAAAAAAAAATTGAATTTTGTGATTTTTGGGTTCAACATTTTCTGGGTCACCCTGTATGAACTTACACTTATAAGGATTAAGAAAAATCAGCCCTCTTTGTACAACAAAACGTCGATTCAAAAATGCTGGTAGAGCCGCAACCAGCATTTTACATGGTTAAGGGTGGTATTCCAACATATTTAAAACATTGTTTTAATCAGGTTTTGCTGGGGGGGGGGGGGGGTTAGTAGAAACAACAATAATGGCAATTTTTATTGCTCATCTTGAATTCTGATGTTAATTAATTAAAATTAGAAAAAATTCAACATGACATTTTGTCCCTTTAACATTTGACGATTTATATAATACGTAGGATTCTGGTGTTTTGCCGATGGCAATATCGCCGGCAGTGGATGAGTGATGTTGTGTTTGCAGTGGCCATGGTGGCGGGGTATTACAGGTTATCGTTTAGTAGGTGTGAATACTGCAATTTCATTGGTTAACACGTATGAAATCTGATCAATATCGTGTAAACATGAACGCCAAAACACAAGATACATGTATATCGTATTCTATATCGAAGATTTACCGCGTTACCAAGCATTTGCGCTATGATCGGTAAGATAATGCATGTAAAGTGATTGCGTCTGTGTAAGAGTTGCTAGAATATCAACAATATCGATACGCGTTACGGCACCCAAATGCAAACACAAAATGGCGAAGGATAAACGCAACAGCCGAGCGGGACAATTTTTGATTCATTCGGAGGCCGAAATAGACCATAAAAGGCCGGTCCCAAATATAAATTATCTGCCTACAACAAAGCCGGCCGTGTGTTTCTCGCTTACAATTAGAGAGGGGTGACAGCACAGAGCCTTGACTTTCGAACATTAATTTTTCGGAGGAAGAGTTGAATTTGGCGTTGAAGGTTGGTTCGCGAATTGTTGAAGTGTTTTCGATATAATTTTGTTCTTTTCGAGGTCGCTTGACTAATCGATATAAATTCGTTATCCACTTCATGTTCACACGATACCGATAAATACCTGTGGTTTGGCATGCCATTATTGCATTCGGATTTGATATGGGCTCTGTAAAAGCCGGCATTGTCCATACCGGCGCCATGATGTCTCTACTACTACTACTGGGTTCTCCGGTTTCCTCCTGCTTTCTAAATCGGTGATCAGTTGTTTCGGTTATCAAAAACTTCCTTCACCCAATGGAATTTGGGGAGCTGCACTGACAAATGGTGGATGTTACAATCTAAGTGCGGATAGGTGTGCGCCTGAATTGGCAGCACCCTAGTTGATGGGATTTATTCTGATGATTCGCCAGTTGCAGCGAAATTACAGCGCTTTGATCAATCTTGGAAAGGCGCTATATAAATCCTAATTATTTTGTTGAAGGTGCATTGCAAACAAGACTTTCATTATAACTTATAAGAGTAATACTCTTACTATATTTTCAATAGAATAAAAGAACACAATTATATTAAATAGTCGGATTTTTATGGGCCGCATTTAAAAGTGGGTAAATGATACCAAATGTTTCCCTTAACAACAAAGATAAACCATGATTAGCACCATTTAAAGAAAATTGGTCACTTTTCAAAAGTCACATTTTCAACGCACGCAAGCCGCGAAAAAAGGCTGTGCGTGGCACTTTGAATGGCCGGGAATGAAATGGATATTGATCACACAGTGCACTGCGTTGGGTTATGCCTGATCAAGCGGGCTATTTGATTATGAACAGGTAACATGTGGTCTTTTCTTCCCGCGTAGTGTATTGAATATGTGACTTTTGAAAAGTGACTAATTTTCTTTAAATGGTGCTAATCATAGTTTATCTTTGTTGCTAGGGGAAAAATTTGGTATCAAATTATGCCTAAAAGATTCCTCTAAATGCCTATCTAGCCTGTTTGGTTAAAACAAAATGAAATGTTACTCAAAATGACATAAACAAAGTGGTATACTTTCTTTTGTTGAACCCTTTATGACCATGTGAACATACGTAGTAGTGGCCCGCTCATGCGCCGCTCTATTCGCTTCGCTTTACTACCTACAGTATGCTCAACTTCTTTCTTGCAATGATAACAACCAAAGTATTGATTGGAAATGAAGAGCTGACTTTTCAATAAAATAATGTATTGGTAAAAAGTATACACCAGATCACACCAAATAGGTTAAAAGATAACAAAATCAAATTGTGAGGGGGGATCCCTCATACTCCCTCTGGCCCTGTTCGAACTTTTCAACCATCTATACTTAAATCTTAAAGTGTATTGTCTTTAATACAACTCATTATTCATTTTTTGTAGAAAGTACACTTGGAGATCTCTTAGGCCTATATGCATTTTAAACAAGTTTTGTTGTGACTAACCCCTCATGTTTATGAAATAAAAACAATTTAAAGAGGCCTACTGATCCTCCTCTTTCAGGTTCACAAAGTATATCGGGACGATTTTGCTTTAAAAAGTGCCAAAAATAAAAAATATAAAAAGGGTCTCCTCCTTCCTTTTTTGAAAAAGTCAGGACGCTAAACATTAAATTTAGGCCAAATAAAAAATAAATAAATTCAAAAGTGGACAATTCCGTGATTATACGAGTATATAATTTATATGGGTATTTATTTATCTATTTATTTTAAACTTGAGTCATTTACTTATATCATTTATTTAATTATTTATTTATTATTTAAGAAAAAGGGTCTCCTCTCCAAAGTTGCAGAAACCATTCTGTATGCCAAATAACATGGGCTAAAACCAGTGTTGTAGTCGAGTCCACCCTACCCGAGTCCGAGTCCGAGTCCTTACCTCTCGAGTCCGAGTCCGAGACCGAGTCCTTACTGTCCGAGTCCGAGACCGAGTCCGAGTCCTTCATGTTCGAGTCCGAGTCCGAGTCACGAGTCCTTATATGTATTTAAGTTCTGATCACATGTCATTAATTTTGCTATCTATAATAGGCCAACATATCAGTGAAGTCAACATAATGATGCATTTTAACCTTCGCATCCCTAGACATGGACAAATGTTGATACCATTTTGAATTATAGGCATAAGAATTGATTCAGATATTCAAAAAGTGTCCAGAAGTTCATAGATCGAGAAATTACAAACTTGTTTAAAGGTGTAGTGATATTCTGTAAAGCAACCCTTCCTTTGCCGTTTCACATATTTCTTTTCACTAAAAATGTCATCCCTAATTCCATAAATTTGAAAATTGCCAATGAAATATCCTCTTTGGAAGAAATGTTATCATTTTTTTAAACAGTATAAATACTGACACAAAAACACCTAAAGACCATTTACATCGTACAAACAGCCTTCGATTGCACATGATTATTATCACTTTAATTATTTATAGGTTCCCTCGAATTGTGTTTTAATGCTTGTAATGATTATCAAAAGGTATTTTCAACAGCATATTGTTAATTGTTCTGATGTATTTATGATGATGTATGACATTATTTCTAAACTGTTGAAGATTGGATGACAAAATAAGTATTTAATTACTGCAAACAAAATAAGCCAATATTGACTGGACTCGGACAGGACTCGGGCACAATTCCCGAGTCCCTAGTGCCCGAGTCCGAGACCGAGACCGAGTCCTTCACCTCCGAGTCCGAGTCCGAGTCCGAGTCCTTCAAAATAGGGACTCGAGTCCGAGTCCGGACTCGAGTACTACATCACTGGCTAAAACCTGAGTTAAAACGCTGTTAAACTTAGGAGAACAATTATTGTTGTCAGTTATCTAATAACAAATAAAAATTCCCCTCCTCCTATTTTTCCTGAACACGGACCAGAAACATGTTTTTTTATTTTAGTTATTACTTGTTCTGATAAAACACATCAAATATATTGGCAGTTAAGGGAATATAGCAAAGCAACACTGTTTCGCAGTGATCTCACTTGTATCGATTGTATAGTAAATAGAACAACCTACACGTATGATATCAGTACTTGAAATTATCAACTCTGTCACTTGCGCACGGGAGCTACCACCATTCTGGCCAGGGGACGTGGGGGGGCGTATACATAGGCCTATTCTTTAGACCACGATTTGAAGGCCTATGCTATATTTAATGGAGTTCCTTTAGCAAACACTTCATGTTATACCAGTAGAAA
The DNA here is from genome assembly GCA_035610835.1 of Ophiura sarsii. NCBI lineage: Eukaryota > Metazoa > Echinodermata > Ophiuroidea > Amphilepidida > Ophiuridae > Ophiura > Ophiura sarsii. The sequence goes on from CM069443.1 coordinate 31,250,531, forward strand.
TAAATAATGTATACGTTCGAGTTTATTTCCAAATATAATAAGGTCAAATATTAAGCAGCACGAAGTATGCAGACTTTTTTATGATTATTAAAGATTGAAAATATATGATTAGCTTTGTGAATATGTCATGTCCATCAATTCATTGTTTTAATGTTTATTGGGGGGCGAAGCCACCCTTATAGCATGAGATTGCAAAAACTTACACATTTTGGTCTTTCTAGACATAAGTGGGGGCCGCCATGTTTGTAGTCTTGTAAATTACATGTACCTATGTAGTTTATTTCAACAGTACCCACAGTCTGTGCTGGAGTCAAAGCTATATTTGTTTAGTTGATTAGAGATGTGCTACACCCAACTAAAGAGAGACATAATAGCTTATCTTGTTTGACTAGCTTATCTTGTTTGACCAAGGTCATGTATACCTAGATTGTTCTTTAGACTGTACCCCCCCCCCCCCCGCCCCCTCCCCCTCCATGCACACAAATCAACTTTATTGGTTCCTGTACTATTTTTAGACTGCGGTGTTTTGATTCTTTTTTTTGGTTTGAATTATAGAAAATACATACACACTTTTCCCTGGTATTTTGGTATGAAACAGATGTTTGGTTATAAAACATGCTTCTTTCTCTTGGATCGCCCCCCATTCCATTTCAATGGAATTTTTATACACACATTCAATGAAACAGCATACCCCTGGCCATGTAATCTTAATATTTCAATGAGTACATTATGACTGATCTCATTTTATCAGTTCTTCTGAAATCTGATAAAGCCCGCCCGTTTCCCTTGAAAATATATAAAGGATGAGAAGGCAAACATATTACAGGCATAGAAATTGATTTACATTAACAAGCCTGAAAACTTGAGAAGGTGTGTTAAATTGTGAGATAGGCTTTTATAATATAAGGGACGCACCGTTAGATTTCCAGGGAGGGGTAGGAAGCTTTTGGCCAAACTGTTTTGACCCCCCCCCCCCCCCCCCTCTTGAGTACCTAAAACTTGTTGGTCCCCCCGGCCTTTTTTTACTTGAAACTCTTAAGACCCCCCCCCCCCCCCCCCCCCCCCGTTTTGGCCAACCCCCACCAAAGTATTTCTGAACACTCCCTTACGAAAATTGCTCGAATTTAGACTATTGCCAGGCCCCCGTGGACATTTTGATGCCTGATAGTTAAACATTCAACCTGATATCTGAATCCAATTACCTTCACTTTGTATCCCCCTGGTTTTACAACCAGAAGGGGATTTTGTCATCATGTTATGTCCGTGCGTCGTGGCGTGGGGTTGTGTGTGTGCCTTTTGGTTAGCCTTTTGGGTTAGTCTTTATGGTTAGCCTTTTTCTTGAATGCTGTATCTTTTAAACGGATGGACGAATTGACTTCAAAGTTTTAACGATATGTAGGCCATGGTTAAAAACTGTAGCTGCTTCTTGGGGGTCTAATTTTCATAGGTCATCTGAGGTCAAAGGTCATCCAGAGGTCGAATCGTAAAAGTTGCCCGACTGACGTCAAACTTGGAGACAAGAAACAAGAACGACGGGTGAACACTTTTTTGGGTCTTATTTGCATAGGTCATCTGAGGTCAAAGGTCATCCAGGGGTTAAATCGTAAAGGTTGCTCGATTGACTTAAAACTTGGAGAAAAGAAACATGAACACCGGGTAACATGTCGAAAATAAAAGAGGTCATCCGAGGTCAACGGTCATTAGAGGTCATCCAAGGTAAAGGGTCACCAACAAGGGGTTTAATCGTGCAATGAACACCGGGGAACATGTCAACAAATAATTAGAGGTCATCTGAGGTCAAATGTCATCCAGAGGTCAAATCATTAGAGTTGCATGATTGACGTCAAACTTGGAGTAAAGAAACTTGAACACCGGGGGGGGGGGGGAATGACCCCTTTGTGACCTTTGACCTCATTTAGTTGATCTCCCAGCCAGGGGGATTCGCAAGTCGTGACTTGCAGTATTTTTATTTTTTGAAACTTCTCATACGCTTCAACACACATGACATCAACAACAACACCTAACCATACGCCATTACAATATCATTCATTATTCCATCCATTATACTCTGACACCAACCAAATATTTTCGCTAAAAGGACCCAGTCAGGTTTTGTTCAAAATCTTAAACCATAAACCCCGAGAACCGCGAAAGCCGAGAACCGCAAAAGCCGAGAACCGCTATAGTTCCTCTTACGCTTGATAATTGCCAATATCATGAGGTGTTTGGTTCTATATGTTTATTAAACAGATGTATTAAACAGGACAAGCACAAGGGAGTTTAATAATTGCACTCACGTCCATAAACATTTCGGGGTAATATTTAACACGTTCACGTTGAGATCTGATAATCTCACAATTTTCCTTCCTAAGTTTAAATCAAAATTCATTTAAAAGTAGCCGGACGTAACAGAACAATAGACTGTCAAAGGTATAACATTATTATTTATTGTCGTAACCTTTACCTATAATAATTAATTTTGTAAATTCGTAATACTGACTAGATATATAAAAGTGCTCTCCTGCGTTCAGTGGTATTGTTAAAGGTTTGACTACCGTATACGCTTCATTATGTCTGGCCATAATGTTACAGAAGAATATTTCAAAAATGTTCGTACTTTTGTTTACAGTATCATTGGACTAATTATCATACTCGGAAATAGTTTTGTCATAACGATTCTACCACAAGTACGATCATATTCCGAAAGAGCTACCAAAGTGTTCTTGTATTCCCTAACATTTGCCGATTTATCGAGCGGCGTTTTGCTGTGTTTGCCAATGACAATATCGTCAGCAGTGGATCAGTGGTTATTCGGTGATGTTATGTGTGCAGTGGCGGCGTTTTGCAGAATATTTATTCATACCGGTGCCCTAATGTCTCTACTAGCGGTAACCGTTGATCGTTATTTAGCGATTATATATCCACTACGATATCTATCTTTCATGACTTCCAAAAGAGCCGCCCGTGCCACAATATTCCTCTGGTTGGTAGGAGCTTTTTTTGGATGCATTTACGGGCCAATACTAAATCGGAAACCGACGTATTTTTCTCAACACACTATGTGTTTGTTTTCCAGCAATGCGAATAAAGCTGACCTCATCGTGTTACTTTGTCTTATCGTATTTGTGTTAATGCCATTCATAACTACTTTAATGTTGTACTTACGAATATACCTTATCGCCAAACGACATAGTATCGGGGAAGCCGAACTAACATTTCATAGTATCCCTACAAGACGAAATCTGAAGTTCATTAACCCTAACGCTACTACGTCTCACAGTCACCTCACAGCCAGCACCACGTGGCTTGCGCGCGCACAAGTTCTATCTCCTGTAGCACTAAACTACGGGTATATATGGTCTCCGATTTTGTAGCCTGTGAAGCCCTCCCCCCGTGGCTGAGTGTTAGTATATCTCGCCTGTCACGCGGCCGACCCGGGTTCAACTCCCGGCGCCGGCGGACATAATTTTTCCCATTTTTTATTTAACCCCCTCCCCCTGTTCTTCGTTCCATCCCCACTGCCACGTTCTAGGGTTAGGGTTAATACGACACCACACAGTGCATTTATATAACCCTAACGCTACTACGTCTCACAGTCACCTCACAGCCAGCACCACGTGGCTTGCGCGCGCACAAGTTCTATCTCCTGTAGCACTAAACTACGGGTATATATGGTCTCCGATTTTGTAGCCTGTGAAGCCCTCCCCCCGTGGCTGAGTGTCAGTATATCTCGCCTGTCACGCGGCCGACCCGGGTTCAACTCCCGGCGCCGGCGGACATAATTTTTCCCATTTTTTATTTAACCCCCTCCCCCTGTTCTTCGTTCCATCCCCACTGCCACGTTCTAGGGTTAGGGTTAAGACATTTACCATAGTGATTTTCTGCTTCGGTACGGCTTGGATGCCTTCAGTGATTGCACAGTTTACTTCGCAACTAACGACATTTATAATCTCTAATCAATTCACTCTTGTCGTCGAATCACTTATACTTTGTAACAGTGGCGTGAATGTTTTCATTTACTTTTGGCGAAATAGAGAATTTCGTCGTGTTGCAATGAAAAAAATAATTATATGTACTAAATGTATTCGTGTTGTCAAAACGGGCAACACTTCCCCAACGGTCTCCGTAACTCGAAAAACAGTTTCGGCGCAGAAACTATAAGATCCGTGACGAACAAATGAGCACTTGGCATGCTTAACGCATATTTGAGCCAATATGAATTTTCTTGGCCCATCTTAATTTCTCTTGGAAAAAGATTAGCACAATAGCATTTTTGATCAAATTTCAGGTATGAAAAATCTCTATTTTGATTTAGAACTGATTCTTATATGAGTTGATCGGGCATGTCGGGTGTGAAGGAAATATTCGGTCATATCATTGTGCCATCTACATTATACGTGTTTGAAACAATAACGTTCAACATCTTCTCGAAAGGGTTATACTTGTTTGGAACAATGACGTTCAACATCTTCCCGAAAGGGTACATGATAGTGATAGTGTCTCCATAGACTTGGGTATCTCCGAAATCTATCTTCAACATCTTCAAATGGCGCATCTATAACGACACTCCATGGATTGAACAATATCAGCTGATATGGATTCATTTGTTTGTATCGTGTCTGTCATGGATGCTATTATCATATCGGTTTCTATAAATTCTCGACGGAATGTAATTGGCTCATCAATTATGTCTAGGTTTTTTTTCGTCTAACCGAATTACGTTAAAGTAACAGTTCCTAGAAATTGAAAATTATGCCACTGGTTTTATTTCTTTTCTAAGTAGCAATAATGAATCAAATCCCTTGACATATCGCCCTGACGGTAGAAATACTTTTGCGTACATTAGACGACTACCGACCATGACTACTTAAAAGGGCATGAAGAGATATGTTGGAGGATGCGCCCTCAATTATGATAAAAACTGGGATTTGTCTATTTTTATAATTGTATTACATGTATGAACTTACACCTATAAGGATTAAGAAAAACCAGCCCTCTTTGTACAACAAAACGTCGATTCCAAAATGGTAATCGGGCCGCGATCAGCATTTTACCGTTACAGTGTCCCCCTGGAGTATGCGTGATAAATAACGCGAACCAATTTACATAGAGGGCGTTTTAAGAAAAGTTTAAATAAATAGCGATGGTATTGTTTTAATCAATTTTTGCTGTGTTTTTGTGAGTAGAAACAACAATAATGTTAATCTTTAATGTTCATCTTGAATTCTAAAGTAAATTTAAAATTAAAAAAAATTCTTCAACACTACTTCGTGTCCCTGTATTAAGGGTTATCACAACCTTTCCTGGTTCTATCAAATAATATACCTGACGAGGAATATGTTAAATAATAAAAGTAATTATTTCGCACAAGAATCCATAAGTCGTGTTAAAAATATTGAATAATGCAGCCTATCAAACATTACTTATTATTGTCCTCGGTCGACAGATGTCTTACCAGTGGCACACATTTGTTGTTAGCGTTGGGGGATGATTGGCCAATGGAGGCACCAGCGTAAATATATTAGGGGGGAAACTGAGGGGGGGAGCAAGAACAAAATGTGGGTTGCGAATGTGCGCCAAGCGCCTGAAAAATATTTTGGGGGAAAATGTTGGCTTTTATAATAATAATAATAATAATAATAGCGTTGCTTATATAGCGCTGTTCCAAAATGATCACAGCGCTTAACAAAAGATAAAACATAAACAATACAATTTACCCCAGGCAACATACAAAAGTGAATGGAAAGAATGAGAAAGCCTAAAATGTACAGATAATCAGTTACTTAACAAATGAGTCTTGAGATTATGTTTGAAGGTTAGGATACTGTTGCTGGATCTTAATGTAGATGGGGTGCTATTCCATAGTGTTGGGCCGGCCACAGCAAATGAGTTAGCTCCAATGCGTTTAAGCCTAGAATTTAATAAAAAAATCATTATGATTTCTATGCGAATGACTTTTTTGTCGCCAAATTGATTGCGGCTTGGGTTTTTTGTATCATCGATCTCATATGTATATACCAACAAAAATTGAATTACTTAACCAAATAATGGTATTTGGGCTAATTTTTCAAATTTTGATATTTGTCGGTCAAGCCTAGAATTAAAAGAAAAATGTTATGATTTCTATGCGAATCACTTTTTTGTCGTCAAATTGATTGCAGCTTAACTTTTTTGTATCATTGATCTCATACGTACCCAAACAAAATTGAATTATTTAACCAAATAATGGTATTTTGGTTAATTTGTCAAATTTTGATATTTGTCGGTCAAGCCTAGAATTTAAAAAAATAATTATGATTTCTATGCGAATGACTTTTTTTGGTCACCAAATTGATAGCGGCTTGACTTTTTTGCATCATCGATCTCATACGTACCCAGACAAAATTGAATTATTTAACCAAATAATGGTATTTGGGCTAATTTTTCAAATTTTGATATTTTAGAATTTAAATTTTTTTAAAAAATCTATGAGAATGACTTTTTTGTCGCCAAATTGATTGCGGCTTGACTTTTTGGTATCATGGATCTCATACGTATCCAAAAAAATAATAATCATCATATAATGATATTTGGGTCCATTTTTCAAATTTCGACATTTGGCGGTCAGGCAAATTAAAATAATCCTTATGATTTCTATGCGAATATAATATTATATATAATTGTTGTCGTCAAATTGATCTCATAGGTAACTAAAAAGGTGATAAAACAACAAAATGCAACAATGAATGGACATTTTAGAGCCAACTACTGGGATTTTTTTTAACTGTAAAGTGCAAGTGAATGGCAGTAACAAAACAAGTAAATAAAGATGAATGATCGAATCTTTGACAAAAATAAATAATCACACTAGAGTTAAGATTACATTATGTTGATATCCATGCTGATCAAATTACGGGCGAAATATCTGTTTTCAATCGACTACGAAAACTAATCTCTGTCATTCAATACATCGTGAGACTGCCGAATTATGCGTATTCGCTGTCAATCGAAAGCAAAATCCATTTTACCGCAAAGCTTTTAATTGCCTCTTTATTCAGTTTAAAGAAATTTTAAGCCAAGTTTTCAATTAGCGTTTGCCTGGACTATCGGTATACAAAGACGAATTTACAAAATTATTAACTTTAATCGATCGCGGCTATTCCGTTCAAAAGGCGCATGTGTGTAATGCCTTGTTTTACGATGTAAACAATAATATCATATGCCGCCGGGCGATCAGCTAATCGATGTTGAGAGAACACAATGCGCATGCTCTAATCAGTTTCGTTCATCTCTCGTCGGTGATGGCGTAACGAATAAGATAGCCCCTCGGCCCTGTTTGTGAGGATTGTTTGTTTATTTTGTTTTAACATTATGCATACATTAGGAAGTTCAAAATGATGTTTTGGAATTCAATCAGGCAACTTTCAAATTTGACTATCATGTCACACTTTGTGTACGCAACTTCGTGGAAGGACCCATGTTCATCTTAATAAACTGTTTATGTAAAGATTATTACATTACTGTTTCTGTCTATTCTTCTTTGTATATTGTGCATTTTGTGTACAAGTGTTAGTGTGTTTAAATGTGCACTTCACTCAAACTTTCACCAGCCCCATTCCATTTAAATGGAATTTGCATTTCAACTCTTGCTAATTAATAGACAAGCATGTCTATATAAATTACATGCTACAATTGTATTGGTGACAAAACGTAATGATATACCACTAATGAGTACTGACTCTTGTCCCTGCGTAGAAAGGCAACATTTTTCTTGCCCGCATGGTCCCCGCTAAGTCCTAGGTCCCCCAGGGCCAAGGTTGCAACCGGAAAGTACATTAATCAAATCAAACTTTTTACCTTCACACCTGAATACACTCTCCAGGCCACATCAAACACCAACAGCAGCTCTGTCAGCAATTCATTCTTATGGTTGAATCAAATACAAAGCAAACCCTTTAGAACAAACAAACGGGTTTCAAATATTATCTCCCACACAATAAATCCAAACCACTTCATAATCATTTCATTTTCATACCATCACTCTCCGCCCGTCCTCCATGGTTCTGGTCAGATCCTAACATATCATGTTAAAACCAATACAATGTCAATAACCGCCCTATTGATAACCACTAAATCTGACACTGCTAAACCCCATCAACCGCGAAACTCGAAAACCGCGAAACCCGAGAACCGCTCTAGTTACTTTTTGCCACCAGCTTTAAATCAAATTTGAATTAACCAATATCTTTACAGTAACTAGTCTTGATCTATAGGCCTACAGTGAAAATGAAGAAATAATTAATACTAATTGGAAATAATATAACCCCATTTAACCCCACCCCCAGCTTTGCGAACACCTAGCAAACCGCTAAAGGCCCTGTCACACCATGGCGTATCGCCTGAACGTATGCCAACGTATGCGAAATATTGAAAAATACGTAAGTGTACGTTGGTGTACGCTGATATAAGTTAGGGGTAAGCTGGGGATACATCGTTTACGTTAAGAGCACGCTGTGATACGCTGTGAAATTTGGAACACGTAGAGCCCGCGAAAAATTATTGAGCATATTCAGAATTTCTCGACGTACTCAACGTGTGCTTAATACGTTATGCATAAGTTCCCGATAGGTTCATGGTACGTTAGACATACGTTTACATACGCTAGACATGCGCTTGAGGTACGTTACTCGTAAGTTATAAGTTGGACCTATAGATTTATCCTTCTAGATATTTTAATAGTTACCATCTAGGTTGCGTTTACTTGAACTGGCAACACTTGTCCCGCCGTGTACGAAACTCAGTCACGTGTTCGTTGTACGCTGCGGATACGTCGAACACGGCAAACATACGCTACGAATACGTTAAGCATACGTTGGTCATACGCTCACACACGCTGTGATACGCTGTCATAAGTTTGTTATAAGTTAGTGATGCGCTATCGATACGTTAGTCATACGCAATGTATACGTTCAATACGCTGTGGATACGCTATGGATACGTCCATTCCATCACCGATGTCAACTTTTCCTTCGCAATTCGTTGGGAAGTTGGACGTTCTTGGACCTTCTTGGACTCTGACAATTTTCGAGCTATTTTTTGAATACGTCGTCATACGTTCAGGCCATACGCCATGGTGTGACAGGGCCTTTACACGAACGTACACCCAAATTTCCAAAACGTCGGCCACACGTTAGCTAGCTCTTTACGCAACAGTGTGACAGGGCCTTAAAATAGACTTCCGTTAAATTGATACACACATTCACCGATGCGATTGATGTAACACTCTTTGTGAATTGATTTAGTCATGTACTTTACCCAGTTTTAAATCCACACAAAACTCGACGGATAACAAACACATCTTTTCAAATCACACTAAGAAGCTCATCTTGAAACGAGATTGACGTTTTATTTATGCATTTAAGAAGTTGTTTCATGACAGTGCGAAAGACTATACGGGTTTTTGTGTTGAACGGTCTTAATCCGAGACAAACATAGTTTCAATGGAAAGTACCCATTTAGGGCCATCCATGCCTTCATAATCTATGGTCTGCTCTAGGAAGCTTACATGCTCTAAATGTATATCTGACATATGAAATCGTAACATGGTCTCATTTAGAATAAGTTCTAATATATTAAAACTGAATCAATATCTAATAGCTCCTCTAACTTTTAATATAACGTTATCGATGTTACGAGATGATTGGTTCTATGAGTCCCTTGTAAAACATGACAAGAACTGGGTTTTTCAATCACGTCCATAATAATCAGAGTAATTTTGAACACGTTCACATTTATGTCTGCGAATACATTCACACAACAAAATGTTCCACAATTTAAATAAATAATAATAATATACAATAAACTACGCGCAGTAAAAAGGCAACTTTAATTAACAATATTGGTTGTGTTTAAGGAACATGGTGTAAAGCTGTCAACCCATCAAGAAATGTATCGTACTCGTTCTGCATATAACTATAAATATTGTTGAGTCATGACATTCATGATGCAGGAGATACTTTAATATTTAAACATTGTTTTGCTGTGTACATTTAGTTGTCAATCAGCTACGCGTAACACTGAGGGTTTACGCATATGTATAGACCACCGTATTGTGTTAGTGTCTAACCTTACAACTTCAGGATGTCTGACCACGGTGATACAGAAGAAACTTTCAAAATCGTTCGTACTGTTGTTTTCAGTATCATCTTAATGATTGTCATACTTGGTAATAGTTTTGTCATAGCGATTCTACCACAAGTACGATCATATTCCGAAAGAGCTACCAAAGTGTTCTTATATTCCTTAACATTTGCCGATTTATCAACCGGGATTCTGGTGTGTTTGCCGATGGCTATATCGTCGGCAGTGGATAAGTGGCTGTTCGGTGATTTTATGTGTACAGTGCAAGCTTATTGCAAAATATTTGTCCATACTGTCGCCCTGATGTCGCTACTAGCAGTAACTGTTGATCGTTATTTAGCGATCATTTATCCGCTAAGATATCCATCTTTCATGACTTGCAAAAGAGCTGTCCGTGCCACAATGATAATCTGGTTGGTAGGAGCGTTATTTGGATGCATTTACGGGCCAATACTGAATCGGAAACCGTTGTATTTTCCTCAGCTCACAGTTTGTGTGTTTACCAGCAATTATTCGAATAACGCTGATTTTACCATAATACTTTGCTTTACCTTATTTGTGTTAATACCATTCATAACTACTTTAATGTTGTACTTACGACTATACCTTATCGCCAAACGACATATTATCAGGGAAGCCGAACTAACATCTCATAGTATCCCTACAAGACGAAATCTGAAGTTCATTAAGACATTTACCATAGTGATTTTCTGCTTCGGTATAGCTTGGATGCCTTCGGTGATGATGCATTTTACTGAGCAACTATCGACGTTTGTTGTCTCCAATCAATCCGGGCTACTCTCCGAATCGCTTATACTTTGTAATAGTGGCGTGAATGTATTCATTTACTTCTGGCGAAATAGAGAATTTCGTTGTGTTGCTAAGACAAAATTTAAAACATTTTTTTGCAGATCTACCATGCCGAAAACAAAAAAGAACACACGAATGATAGATATATCATAGTGTGCAATTGAAGACAAAATACTCCTTAATTAGGCCTATATATGTGCCTTATATAAAATTTTAAAAAAGTGTATATTAAAATTATAAATCAGTGCCAATTCGGAGAGAAACATTCGACGCGTTTACGGCCAAATGCACACGGTTTGACGCACACACCCATCACGCATATTATGATGCACACTGTGTTGTTTCGTCTTCATGGGCGCCCGCGTCCGTCTGTATTCCCTCGATGCTGTAATGAGGCTTAACCAATTTGCAACTGATCAAACTAGTAGTAGATATCCAACATATCCCTGGTCTCCAGGTATCTTCCTACTCACATAAATAAAAAAAAGAGTCGGCATTGAACCCTCGTCGTCCTTGTAAGGGGGAGGTTACCCTAAGAATTTGCGCTGATTGCGCTAAAACGCAAAGAACAGTGACCTAGGTTATCGCTTTTATATACATCCCTCGCGCTCATTTTGACGAAAAAAGTAAGGGGTGGTTGCCACCTTACAATTTTTTAAATCGCTATTTGAAAATTATCTTAATTATATGGTCCTGAATATTATAGTATACGTGTATGTTAGAAACACCATTTCCCTCACTTATAAGCAAGAATATGGATGAAATTCCGATATTTGGAATATTTGTTTGGCGAAAATTTCAATGTTGGGCTATATTTCATTGTACAGCGAATACGGCGGGATTTTTAAGTCGGCTATGTTTAGTGACGTCATGCGTGGGATGTTTGTACTTGTTTTGGTATGTATGGAAAAAGAGGACCTTTACCTATAGGCTACCATGGTACCCAAATAAACTTGTTTTTTTTTTTTAAATCATCAGTTGCCGTAGCAAATAATTGAGATTTTATGGTCTACACAATTCAGAAGAACATAACATACGAGAGTAAACTTAACTGGTTTTGAAAAAATGGGAATATCAATTATGATGATTTCATATTTCTGGTGTTCTGGAAAACTGCTACAGTGGAGCTAGTGAAGGTAGAACGAAATGATTACGGGTTAATTTTTTTTCTTCACATTTTCCCATTCTTAACTTTAAAATAAATAGGGAAAGAACTTCTTTATTGCTGCCTATTTTGACTTAGTCCTGAAATAAAAGTAAAGCCAAAATTGAATGATATTGTGTGTGAATACGTTCCTTGATGTGTATCCTTTCCAGTACAAAGTGCAAAGGTTGTTTCAGGTTGCCTACATACGACCGGTTATTCTGTAATATTTTCTAGATCAAGAAAACAATCAACTAACATGGCAGTCCAAATCGTGCTAATAACCGGTTGCTCTAAAGGTATTGGTCAGGGCATAGCTTTGCACCTTGCCATGGATCCACAGCGTCGGTTTAAGGTCTACGCTTCTATGCGTAACACAACGAGCGGTTCCATCGATATCAAGAGTAAAGCTGGCAGTGCATTAGACGATACACTCTTCATCATGGAGCTTGATGTGACCAAACAGGAAACTATTGACAAAACAGTGAAAGCAATTACAGACAAAGAAGGAACGATTGATATCCTTGGTAAGTCATGTGATAAATGAATTAAATTATATATTTTCAGCCCCTAAAGTCAAAGTGTATTATTACACTCACAACACACCTCGTCATCCAAACATTTCCATCGAATTAAAAAGTAATAGGAACAAGATATTATGAAATACCCTTTATATTTTCCCCAACTATGCGTATAACATCTTCGGAATATGCTTGTATTGCTAACTAGAAGTATAAACCCATTTTTCACATACATTTGATTTGTTACTCAATACTATAAACTGTCGTGTCAAATAGACTTTATAATTTCTTACAGTAAATAATGCAGGAATAGCTATTCCAAACTGGTGGGAGACTGCGTCTCTTGATCCGTTCAAACAGGTCATAGACGTCAACTACTTTGGTTGCGTAAGGATGACAAAGGCTGTGGTTCCATTTATGAAAGCAAAGCGACACGGCAGAATTCTACAGATTTCTAGTGCAATAGGATTACATGGTAAGTATATTTGTAAAATACATTTACATTCACTCCTCATCGTTGTTGTCTTTAATCTAGTATCACCAGTTTTCTTAATAATCAAGTTGCAGTTTTTACGAGAATTGAATACAAATCTGCTTGGCTAACCTTGGAGCTGTAACTATGATGATGAGTTTGTAACTTTTAGAAGTATGCTTACGTACCTTTAAAACATCGATGCATATCAAAACGAAAGTTCAATCACTTAGTTTGAGATTGTTGAAATGAAGAAGAAGATGCTCTTAGATAAGGTGGTAATGTCATTCTAGTTATAAATTATTAATTCTCATTCGGATTACATGAAAGATAGCTAACCCGATTCCCGAGGCATTACCAGGACCGTGGAGCTCCTCAATAATTGTTCAGTCACGCAAAATCAGTATAAAAGAACAGCGCCTCTTCCGTCATAATTGAATTAAAACTAGCGAGACCAACCAATGATGTCTGCAACATCACACACACTCACCCAAACAAATATTCATCGCAAAATGATAATTGGGCCTATCCATTAGAAGCGTCATTGATGATCTTCCCGAAATAAGGGTCTGAAGTAAATGACTGATCTTGTCATTTCAGCTATTCCTATGTCGGTGGAATACGTTTCATCAAAGTTTGCTCTAGAAGGATTTAGTGAAGCTATAGCCCCACCATTAAGGGAATTTAACGTTAGGTAAGTTAATGGGAACGGTCAGATCCATTGTCATCCAGAGTCAACGTTTTAAAAGTCAAAATGAAATCGGTTCGGACTCACCGCGTCTGCTCCATATCCCGGGACGGTTTAAAAAAATCTTGTATCTAATATTTCAATATCATTTTTATGAAGTATGCTTAATTATAATCTCTTTACAAGGTTACACACAAGTTTGCACATAATATAAGTTGCATAAAATAACACAGACAGTACAAAGTTACATGGTGCTTGTTCTCTTGAAATTTGAATAAATTGCTTGATCTCATTTGCGCAATTGAATTACAAAATAGTGTTTACAATAATTTTCAGAATTTCTGTTATACAACCTGGATTTGTAATGACGCCTGCAATAGAAATATTTGGAAAGGAAACAGATAAAATTCTACGAGCAATTGCCAGTAACTACCCAGGGGAAGACGGTCGAATTATCGCGAGAATGCTAACGACCAATCCCGATATTGTACTTGGAACAGAGGTCCAAAGCATTGAAGAAATCTCGAAGCTTATACAAGACGTTATTGTCTCACCAAATCCAGACTTTCGTTACCAGACTTCACAGGCAATTCAGCGAATAGCCCGTGAGAGACTGGTAGACCCAACTGGCAATGATATGATGAATTCTTGGATGGAAAACTCGCAAAGATAAAAACGTCAAAAATAGATGCCACGTTCACTAAGAGTTTTGTAAGATAATGCGGAATTTCAACTTTCACTATGAGAAAGATACCGGTTGCGCAAATATCTTGGCTCTTGGGAAATCATCTATTGTCTTTCTAATCTATTTGTTGGGTCAGTCCAGGTACTTCAAACTTAATTTAAAGCGTTTAAATCCCGGGGTCCCTCACTCTCCAGCTGCATTGCTGTCGGCATTTCAAGTCTCTCCACTAATCCCTCAGTGTCCAAATATCTTGTTGCTTTTAGCCAGCCAGTTTGTGTAGAGGCTGGGTTTTTTAGATAACATCTATTGCTTTACATGCTCTAATCATGCTAATGGTTTGGTTGGTGAACCCTCTGGATCTAACTTTAACTGGAACATATTTCACCTACCACCCTGCCACCTGGCATGCAAGTAAAGAAATCAACCTTGCACTCCTTTCTGTTATTAGCTTGTGAGAAGTTTTCTGCTGAAAAAACAGTTTGGTGTTTAAAAAAGCCAGTTCTTTTCATTTGCGGGAGAATATAAGTACAATATAAGCATCTTTTATGATACTGAAGGTTATCGGTCATGTAAACTGCATTTACAAAATATACGACGTGCTCGAGTTCTGAACTCACCATTCGTGTACGAATATACAAAGAAATTCAGCCACGAATTACAAACCGGTAATGTAAATATCACAAAATTGACAAACGATGGCAGTCTAACAGATGTTGCAGCAATATAAATGTGAGATACAAAGAAGGGCATCCATGAGATAGTGAAGGCGCCAGTAACAACCAATGTCGTTCTTGTCGCTTTCAATTGTTGGCGCGAAAACGTACCTGTCGAATCACTGACAGTCGGCGCAACTTGAATCATATTTCGGGCAGCTCTACTTGCGATAACAAGTATTTTCGCATACATTGCAATGATGCCGATTATCGGTAGAAACACGAAAACGGTTAAAGTACCTATGACCTTGCTGGAAATATCTGGGTTTGCCAAGTCTATCAAGCAGCTTGCGATATCCGGAATGTGGCGGACGTTGTCCAAGCTATAATGCACTGTTCCTAACATATAAAGTAAACCAGGAAACCCAGGAAATGCGCTCCCAACTGTGATTAGGACTCTTCTACGGGTGACAAGAGTATGGTACCGTAAGGGTTTGGTTATCGCAATAAACCGATCAACAGTCATGAACAACAAAATGAGTAATGCGATGTCGCAAGTGGCTATGTATAACAATCCAACTATCTTACACAACACGGTACCATATATCCAGTCACCTTCAAAGGCTGCTCCGATGGAAAACACTGCATTTAGTAGTCCAGTAGTGAAATCCAAACCAGCTAAAGCAGTCAGAAATATCTTTGTAGATTCATTGATGTCTTTTAAACGCGGTAGTATGATGAGATTTAATAGATTACCCGTCATGATGAGAATAGAGTTAGGTATGATGATAATGACTTGAGTTAGCTGAAGAGAGGTCAAATGTTTGGTATCTGTTTCATGAGTGTCATTTATGTATGGATTCATGGTCGAAACGTTGTCTTATCGTTCTATATGAATATCACCGACTAAAAAATTAGATTTTTAAACTGTACCGTTACACCAGACAACACTAATATCCTCACATACCCCGATGAGCTGTCAAGGTTGTAAAGTCGTTGATGTGCCACATTATTTCCAAAAATGAATATCTTAGAGCCCATCAACCATGGATCTTTGATAAAACAGATCAAATTCCTAGGATTATCAGGCGAGTGTCGTGGTGTCGGATAGTGACTGGTCCCGGAACAAACAGTCAGTTTCAATATCTCTCTTCTTAATACACATGGTACAAGTGAAGTGAGCTTTTCAATTTTCACGTTTCCCTTTAATACTTTGAAAACAGCATAATCATGATAATATAAAAGTTAGACTGCGAATAACCAAATTAAATTAAATGCTAATTGGTGCATTGCTATTCTCCTGATAAGCACGTTCAGATGTTTATTTGCTCTTTGGTGCACAAAGAATTACCACGGAAAAATGGAAATGCCAGTCGGAGTAATTTAAGCAATATAACGAATAAGCATCAAGGCACGTAGGCCTATAAAGGGCAATGGGTATGATCAAATATCTTCAGAAACTTACGTAAGATATCAATATACAGTATCTATTGTAAAACCACAGCATGTGAAAACTACTAATTACTGCATTTGGTAAGCACGGTCAGATAGATATAATTTAAGGAATATAACGAAGTGTTATCAAGGTACATATATTAGGTTTGATTAAATGTGTTCAGAAACAGTTCAAGATTAGGGCCTATAAGTCCTTCTTTAAAATTATAATAATAAGAAACTTACCAAATTTGATTAGAAGAATACCGTATCCTAGGGGACATACTATAATATAATTAAATCGATACAGAAAATCTAATTAATAAATGATCCCAAATCCTATTAAAAATTGATTATATATTATATATAAAAATTCAGGAGCGTAATAATTGAATGTGTATATTCATTTTCAATTGGTCAAATGCCAGCGATCAGAGAAACATCTATTCGCCTGATGATTGGACAAAATAACCGTATGGGATTGTCCATGAAACTCCAGAGTAGCGATATATTCCGGAAGGTCTATACCTCTGAATTTGTATAAGCTCTGTCGTTTACGGTATTGAGCACTTAGTTCAATGGCTAGTCTATCCAGAAACGGTTATCGATAATTATTACGCTCCTGATTTATCAGTTGGGCATTTTTCGATTATCTTTTGATAATGTGTATATTTACCTCTTTTTTGGAATATGATGTTGCTCTGACCGTTGGTATAAAACACCATTGAATGTGTATATTCATTTTCAATTGGTCAAATGCCAGCGATCAGAGAAACATCTATTCGCCTAATGATTGGACAAAATGACCGTATGGGATTGTCCATGAAACTCTAGAGTCCGGAAGGTCTATACCTCTGAATTTGTATAAGCTCTGCCGTTTACGGTATTGTTCACTTTGTCAATGGCTAGTCTAACCAAAAAGGTTTATCAATAATTATAATATATAGTATGGTCACGCGTTATGAGCTCGTCTTCCAATAGATGGTGCTGTTACACTTTTAAGTTTCACGCTGTCATATTCCTAAAATATTTTTAAATCAAAAAAGAAATTGGTATCATTTTAAAACCCTAAAAACAAGCTATCTGCCTGCAAAATTACATTGGTATAGCTAATACAGAAGAGGAGATACACATGTTTAAAGTTTGGGGGCCAGGGTGGTGCCGGAAGGGGTGCCGCCCGTACAAACTCAATGGGGATAATCCCATGCTTTGTTCTTTTTACAATAACCATGATAACTAGTCATCCCCTGTGGTTACAAACACCATTCTGGTCCCATTTTAAAGGTTGTAAAGTCTGTAAAGTATGTGGTTCAACATACTTGTCAACTATTTGTAACAACTAATTAATTATGGATAAGACCATGATCATCAGCTTTCTTCCTATTCACTACACAGTCAACGTGACCTGACACCATACCTGAAACTATGCGAACACATTAAACAGTGCGTGCTATAAACCGCTTGGCCACAGCACTGATTTGATTGATATTTTGTGACAATGCATAGCACATTCTTAATCAATTATACTCGTAGTCATTTAAACCACTGCATAATCAACTGTGGATAACTGTTGTAGAGAGGGACTGTTGCCTTTTTCAATGTTGACTTATGAAACGCCTAATTATCCATATTTTGATAAGGCAGTCGATTCAATTAGGTTCATGATTTGATTCGATCAAACGATACGATTCGAGTCAAAATTATTTTTCTAGTCAAAATGAATATTCCAAAATGAGATTGTACAACACCGTCATTGACCGTTTGAGCCTTACATAATTAAAGAGTAGAAATTCGGAGATCGTCGAATCCCTTATCCAAATCATTGCTTCCAAAGTGAGCATTTATTTTATTCTGTCGTTTAAAGATACACTGTTCAAAATTACTGTAAAATAGGTTAAAAAGTGACAGTATTTGGCTGTAATTTGGAAATACAGCAAAATACTGTATTTATTATGTTTCATTTTCCAGGCCTATTATGACTAAATTTAAAACTGCAGCTCTTATTCAAGTGTTAAAGCATATCAACATCATTAATACACTATTATGAATTGTCAATTATACGATTAAGTACTAAATTTTACAGTAAAAAACTCTGTCAATTTTACGGTAAAAAGCTGGCACCAAGGATGCCAACTTTTTACCGTAAAAATACAACTTTTACAGGTTTTTCCTGTATATTTTTACAACAAACTGTAACTTTTACAGTTACGCAGTAAATTTTACAGTTACGCAACGTAAAACAGAAGGTCTACATTGGTGGACAGGCTTACTAAGTTGGGGCGGTCGCCAGTCATGCCAGTGCTTTTTTATTCTCTACATATTCCCAAGCTCTGTATTAACTCCCAAAATATGTATATTTTCAAGTGTTTTTATTGAAATATTTTTTACAGTATACTGTAAATTTTACGGTAAAAGGTTGGCATCCTTGCTGCGAGCTTTTTACGGTAAATGTACAGGTTTTTCCTAACAGTGTAGGCTACATGCAAGAGAGGTCACTTAAAAGACTATAATCGGATTTATAAATGAATGAACGCATTTAAATTTAATCAGATTATAGAATTTCCATAAATGGCTCGAGTGAACATAAGTCATCTAAATAATGCCGCTAATACGATCGAAGAAACCAACCAACGCGCTGTAATTCCAGGTGGGTACCGCACATTTTACACATATCGATAGTTACACATCTTCGGATTGGTATGAGTATTTGATCATACTTATCATTTTGTGACTTGGACGTGTTCAAGAGACAAGTATGTAACCATGGTAACTGTGGGATCTCCGGATCTTACAAATGACATCCATCTATCTCTGTGGTGAAGTACATTCCTCTCTGTTGAAAGTATATTCGTAGTACTGCAAGGTGCAAAGGGAGCGAGCCGGAACACGATATCCTTTATTTACAGGTGAAGGGGTCCTGGTAAAAGAGGTACAAGTTAAAATCGCCACCCGACTGTTAACGTAGGGTGACAGCGCTCAGCCTGCTTCTGAACTGCTCCGTGATTTTGGCAGTCATAGCTGTGGCTGGCAGGTTGTTCCACAGGCAGACATGTTATGATTGTTCACGGTACTTCATTTTAACGGGGTATCGATTTAAGGGATTGTGGATACATGAGTTGTTTTAAAACAACTGATGTAAACAGACTCTTTGTCCAGGATCGATCAAATTTCCTTATCGTTCGTATTTCCAAACTTATTTCTCTTGTGATATTACTACAGGCATGACAGGTGCTCTAACCTTTTGAGCACGCCAACAGTTCCAGGTGCCGTAATTGTCATTCTCCTGAAGATGAAGTCACTCGTGACCCAGTTTTAAGCTTGGTGAATACGATCTTTTTTGCAGACTGCTTAAATCTGTCATTCCTTCCATAGTAAATAAACAGATTGACCCCATTATTGGCTAGAAGGAGTGAGCAGATAAAGAGGTACCAGTACTTGGACAAAGCGATATCAGTAGACATCTCCATCAGCTGCACGATGGAGTAAGGAATCCATGTTACAGCGAAAGCCAATGTAACTATTATAAACGTCTTCATATATTTTGTGTTTTTCGCTTTATCCGTTGCTGATTGAATCTTGGCAATATTCATCACGTGTTTTCTCGCGATGCATGCCAGCCTCGCGTATATGATTGTGGTGGCTATTAGCGGTGAAATGACGAAAATGCTTATGCATACCGCTACCGATTTATCCACATCATCCGGATCTTTTTCGGTAAAGTAACAAGCGGTGTAGTCATGAAAGTACACAGCCGGTCTGTTCAATATCGGTCCGTACATACAACTGGTAATGCAAGCCACGATCCATATGATGGATAGAAAAATGTTGGCGTGCTTTGCCGTCATGATGACGAGATACCGCAGAGGATGTGTAATGGCGACAAATCGGTCCAGGGTAATTGCAAGGGCTGAAAGCAAAGATCCGATGTTAAAAAATATCCGTAGAAACGCAGTTGCTGAGCACATTAGGGATCCAAGTATCCAGCCATTTGCAGCCGATGCAATGAACATCGGAAGAGCGATAAAGATTCCTGAGTTTAAATCAGCAATGGACAACGATAGAAGAAACAGCCTGGTAGTTGGGCTACAAGTGCCGTCACAATCTCTTCGTGCAACTATGTACAATACAAACGCATTTCCGAGTATGATAATAATTGTCAGAATGGCGTAAATCGTCGTACGAAAGACAATGAAGAACATTTCATTTTCTACTTTAGTTGTAATAGTGGTGTAAGAGCTGTTTGATTCCATTGTTTACAACATACAATCGTCCTTACCTAGGCATGTTAGGTGATATTTGAAACGCTGAATTGAAGTTAAAAGTTGATGCCAACGTACCTTCAATGGTATCTGCTCCCTTTGACATGTTGATGTTACTAATTCCTTACTTTATAAATGCACTCGTTATATTATCTTTCCTGCGTAAAGACTCAATTAATGATTTACTAGTTACTTTATTAGATGACTTTATTACACACTCATCATGCTCATATGAGGTGTAATTACAGGTTTCTAAAGTGGAAAAATCAATCAGGGCTATGTCCTTAATGGAGCTCAGACCGATTCATGGCACAGGCACTTGAAATACAGATCTAGAATAATTTGCAACTTTTACTATAATGTTTCTAGATTGACGATAATTGACTTTGTTGTTGAGGGCAAGCTGGTTGAGGGTGTCACATAAGGAATTGACAACACATTTGTAAACGCCAACTGGCAGGTTATAAACAACAATAAGTCTAAAAATCTACCTTGAACCAGCAAGGGTTTTACCTGGGTGTGCCAATAGTCGGAGACATCTTCCTTCATAATTCTTTTTGCAGCATTTTGACATGATTTGATAGTGCTAGCATTTTGGTTGGATTTCAGAAAGATATCCTCAGACTTTTTGGCAAATGATATTTTAGAAGTCCAACCCCCCTCCCTCTCAAGGCGAGAGTCTATGCAGTGATTTACGATCTCATCACCTTTCAAACGCGAAGATATTTGAGCAACAGTGTGGCTTTCTAAATATAAATCAGCTATCTTTTTGATGTTCAGACCGTTAGGCATGTGAATAAAGGCCAGTGTGTGCTGGATGAGGAAGTCCACACCATTTCTTGAGAAAGCGGTTGGTCAAAGAATCCAGATCAGAAAGATGAGTAGAGCACATATCATTGACGGTAAGATGAAAACGGAGGGATGGAAGGAAATAATTTGCATAGACTCTCATCTTGTACTCATTTCTGATGAGAGATTTGTCGATGCGGTCAAGACCTTGGTTTATCGTGTCACGGATGTACTCATAAATCTAGAGACTCTCATCATCAACTACGACTTAAGAGACTCTCAACTACGACTTTGTATACATAAAGTGCTCGTTCATCTGGTGCCCATGTAAACACAGTCCCATGTAGTCTAGTGGGTTATCATATCGCCGCAAATGCGTGAGGGGCCGGGTTCGAGACAGTGTATTTTAAGGTCTGTGTTAATTTAATTCACGCCAGTTTGTCCGAGTCTTTATATTATTTAGAATAAATATAATATCTTTGTAGGATTTCTAAGACACACAAATCGAATGAGAAGTGGATTTTAAGAAACGCCTCTACGCAGTCATGTTGATTCCTATTTTGTGACTTGCTTATCATTCATACACAGCTCATACGACACATGGGGTCACTGTTAATTTAGTGGGGCAATAATCTGCCCCATCCATTAAAACGCTCCCATTCCATCGATACCATTAGTTTTATTTTGATTGTTCCCAGAACGAAAATCACTTTCTAATGAATTATCTCCTAGGTCCATAAAGAATTTGCATTCTTTCCTCCGACTCCGAAACATTGGCGTATCTGGGTTCTTTGTCTGGGGGGGGGGGGGGGGGGGGGGGGGGGGGGGCAAAGGTTATTTTTCGGTCAACGCCTGTTCGACCCCTATTACATACAAATGACGCAGCTAGGTTGTTTATTCCACCGAATGACGTTGCATCCTAAAGTTTATGCGCGCGTAGCGCGCGAAATTGTACCGACATATTTACACGAATCTGGCCATTATTAAGGTACATTTTTCTTTTAGACGGGCTTCTATAGTTATAACCTTGATGAAAGTCACTATAGTTACGTAATGCACGCTTATACAAAAAAGTATTTGGATGGTTAAATCTCTTCTCTTCTTCAAGTTTTCTTTTCTATTTTCACTTCTTTGCACTTTTATTTTCCTTTCCTTATCAACTATCTACACTATTCTTTTCCTTCCCCTCTTTCCTTCCTGCCCTTCATTATTCTCTTTCCTTCTTTTTTATCTTCCTCTTCTCCCTTTCTTTTACTTTCTTTTCCTTTTCCTTCCCTATTTCTGTTCCTCTTTTTCCTTTCTTTCCCTTTCCCTTCTCCTTTTCTCTTTCTTTTTTCTTATTCTCTTCCTCTCTTCCCTTTCTTCTTCACTACTTCCCTTCGATTTTTTTTAGCCCGGTAGTTTGAGCTGGCCTTCCCGGTCAAAGCCGTCAGGGGGCAGTATGCGGGGCAGTATGCCCCCGCCCTCTTCCCCCTGACTCCCCGGGAGATACGCTACTGCTACAATATATCATTTTTGAGAAGCCTAATTTTTCGAGTAATTTCTGATAAAAATTAATTAATTAAATAAGTCTCAGATTGGATCAGATTGAATCATCAGAAATAGGTTCAGCTTCACTCAAATCCCTGAATGTATCTGTCAGGTCTTCAGCGATCAAGGAGCAATGTCAAGATTTTCGATAGAGGTGTCACCCTCGTCTGTGTCTGAACCGGTCGATCAGTTTGATATTTTTGTAACTCTTATAGGCAATTATTTATATTAAAAAGTAATTGGAATCACGTACATAAAACTTAAGAGTAAAATGATAGAAAAACGTTACGTGAAATCTACAATTCAAACAAATATTCCACGATTTGAATTAAGATTAATTTAGAATAAAAAGTCAACAATAGATGGTGTTCGTGGAACATGGTCATAGGCTGAAAACCTATCAAGAGATTTTATTATTAACTGTCGACACCTTTCAACTTAATTATACATATTGTCAAGTTATGATGCTGGACATATTAAATGCTTCGCTATGTACAGTTGTCAAAGGCTTTGACCACCGTATAGTATTACTGTATAACCTTATCATGCTTTACAAACTTCAGTTTAATCGAAATAATTATCATATTTGGCAATAGTTTTGTCATAACCAGTAACGTATCTCTCGGGGGTCAGGGGAAGAGTGCCCCCCCCCCCCCCCCCCCCCCCCCCCCCCCCCCCCCCCCCTGACGGCTTTGACCGAGAAAGCCAGCTCAAACTACCGGGCTAAAAACATCGAAGAGAAGGAAGAAGAAAGGGATGAGAGATGAGAAAATGGAAAGAAAGGAAACGGGAAGAGGAAAGGGAAAAGGAAGGAAAGGGAAGAAGGAAAGGAAAAAAACGAAAAGAGGGGGAGAAAGAGAGATGGTACCGGAAGGAAAAGCAAGTGAGACGAAGAATATATAAAGGGAAAAGGAAAGAAAAAAACGAATGGTAGGAAGGAAAGAGTGGAAGGAAACGAACGGGCGTAAGACGCTCCACTCACTACGCCTCGCTTCGCTTTCATCGTCAATAAATATATCAGGCCCCCCCCCCCGTAAATTTCAGTTCTAGACACCCCCCCCCCCCCCCCCCCCCCCCCCCCCCCCCCTTGACAAAGACCCCCGATAATCAGATAAGCCACATGGTCATAACGATTCTACCACAAGTACAATCATATTCTGAACATTTCTGGAAGAGCTAACCATAGTTTTTCCTGTAATCCTTAACATTTGACGATCTGTATAACGTGGGATTCTGGTGTTTTTACCGATGGCAATATCGCCGGCAAATTTGATCGCCGGCAGTGGATGAGTGATGTTGTGTTTGCAATGGCCATGGTGGCGGGGTATTACAGATTATCGTTTAGTAGGTGTGAATGGGTCCGGTAACACGGCGAGTTATGGGGCGGCGAGTTATGGGAGAGTTAACGGTAAGACCAGCTGGCTAGTTACGGTAAGACCAGCCGGCGAGTTACGGTAAGACCAAGCCGGCGAGTTACGGTTAGACCAGCCGGCGAGTTACGGTAAGACCAGCCGGCGAGTTACTGTAAGACCAGCCGGCGAGTTACGATAAGACCAAGCCGGCGAGTTACGGTAAGACCAGCCGGCGTGTTACGGTAAGACCAGCCGGACCAGCCGGCGAGTTACGGTAAGACTAAGCCGGCGAGTTACAGTAAGACCAGCTGGCAAATTACGGTAATTTGTTCAATCTTAAAGTTGAAAATGGTCTAATATCAGGTTAATTTGAACGAAAACGCACTGTTGAGTGTGACAGGTGTATATAGGCCACGGTCGGGCCTGTGGCCTACTTTTTGAATTTTACAGGCCTGACCAGTTTAAGTACACGTCAGGCGTGTGTGAAAGTCCAGCCCTGCCAGTATCATGCTTTATTTACGAGTGGTTACAGTTATTTACATTTAATTACGATATTGTTGCAAATTCCGGGGGCACTTGATATGCCAGTGCCTGTGCGTACTGGAGTACGACACTAGGGGCCTATCGGTGTAGGATGTCTTCACAAAAAAAGGGGGCGGTCATTCAGTGTGGTCTTGAAACAGCTAGTGTATATATATTGCATCACATTCACCAAATAGTATGTTTTAAACTGCTAAGCTATAGCTTTTAGATATTATAAGACCCACCTCTGGGACAATTTTGATTATGTATCACTTTCCAAAATGGCTGCCAGAATGGTTAAGTTGATGTTAAATGACCTAAAACAATTGTGTCGTATTGTAAATGACCATAATATGTAATACCAATACCCCCAAATGAAATGGGTCAACATTCTCAAACATTTTGATCCCCCTCATTACTAATGTCAAAACTTGTTTAGCCCCCCCCCCCCCCCCCCCCCTCTTTTTCCCCCTTTTTGGGATGTCAAATTTATTTTGACATGGAATTCGTCAACCCTCACCAAGGTATTTATGAACTGTCCCTCATCAATAATAGAAGGGTAGCCATTGTCATTTTAAGACCTTTCCATGGCAACAGGCACCATGTTTTCTCACTAAAGTTCTATTGTGGCAACCCAAACATGGCAGAAGATCCAGAGGACAACCTAACAAAAAAAGACTAAATCAGGATTCTTGCAGAGGACACTGGCTTGAGTGGAAAAGATCTGAAAAATTGCATGATTGATCGAGCAGTGTGGAAGGCGAAAGTCCGACCTTTGACACGACCCGGCCAAATAACCTTACACTGATATCCCCGACGCTAATGGGGCGCCAGGATTTGGGTAACGCCGGGTCGCCCCCTTTTTTGGCTATGAGGATTGTCTTGAGTCGGCATAAGTAAGTAAGTAAGTGTTCTCACTTTTTACCAAAATAGATCACATTTAAAATTATCTATATCTTTGGAACTATTAACTGAGTAGAACCTACACATTTTGTGTGAAGAATGATACATGACGCATATGCACCGGTATATGATATATATGTGAAGAAAATTTCCACTTTATAACCGTAACTCGCCATCTGGTCTTACCGTAACTCGCCGTCTGGTCTTACCGTAACTCGCCGTCTGGTCTTACCGTAACTCGCCGTCTGGTCTTGCCGTAACTCGCCGTCTGGTCTTACCGTAACTCGCCGTCTGGTCTTACCGTAACTCGCCGGCTGGTCTTACCGTAACTCGCCGGCTGGTCTTACCGTAACTCGCCGGCTGGACTTACCGTAACTCGCCGGCTGGACTTACCGTAACTCGCCGGCAGGTCTTATCGTTACTCGCCGGCTGGTCTTACCGTAACTCTCCCATAACTTACCGCCCCATTACTCGCCGTTTATCCATCCCCGGTGTGAATACTGCAATTTCATTGGTTAACACGTATGCAATCTGATCCATATCGTGTAATCGCCAAAACACAAGATACATGTATATCGTATTCTATATCGTAGATTTACCGCGTTACCAAGCATTGCGCTATGATCAGTAAGATATTACATGGAAAGTGATTGCGTCTGTGTAAGAGTTGCTAGAAATTAACAATATCGATACGGGTTACGGCACCCAAATGCAAACACAAAATGGCGGAGCATAAACGCAACAGCCGAGCGGGACAATTTTTGATTCATTCGGAGGCCGAAATAGACCATAAAAAGGCCGGTCCCAAAAATACATTATCTGCCTACAACAACGCCGGCCGTGTGTTTCTCGCTTACTTATTAGAGAGGGGTGACAGCACAGAGCCTTGACTTTCGAACATTAATTTTTCGGAGGAAGAATAGAGTTGAATTTGGAGTTGAAGGTTGGTTCTCGAAATGTTGAAGTGTTTTCGCTATCATTTTGTTCTTTTCGAGGTCGCTAGACTAAGCGATATCAAATCGTTATCCCCTTCATGTTCACAAAATCGGATAAATACCTGTGGTTTGGCATGCCATACGGTATTGCATTCGGATTTGATATGGGCTCTGTAAAAGCCGGCATTGTCCATACCGGCGCCATGATAAGCGGTAACCGTTAATCGTTATTTAGCATCTATATACCATTCGCCCGCTATGTAAGTTCACTCCCCGACGCGTCCAAGTTTCTTTGTCCCATACTTTCTCTCAGTGCCATGTTAAAAGTAGTTTGAATATGAATACGTCCCGCCAGAGAGTTAGATGCCTTCGAGAAGGACATTCTCATGTCCACTGGCAGATCACCCTTAATTACAATGAGACTCGCTGCAGAGGAATGATCATCCGTCGGATGTCGAAGGACCTCGTCCCTCCGGGCTAATCCGGTCTTCGGGATCACTAGCTCGAGTTCTTCTTGACCGACTAATAAGGTGAATGGGTTACAAGGTGTTCCGGCGACATTATTGAGTACGTGTCATAATTGCGTGCTAAAGTCTGTTTACTCGAAAATCTTTAAAAGGCGCTAAAATACGCTAATTTATCATGATACGTCGAAATGGTCCCATTGAATGAATGATGGTTTACGGTATGTATTGACATTTAATCAATCACTTTTAGTTCCTCTTACGCTTGATATTGCCAATATCATGAGGTGTTTGGTTCTATTTGTTTATTCAGATTTATTAAACAGAACAAGCACAAGGGAGTTTAATAATTGCACTCACGTCCATAAACATTTCGGGGTAATATTCAACACGTTCACGTGGAGATCTGATAATCTCACAATTTTCCTTCCTAAGTTTAAATCAAAATTCATTTAAAAGTAGCCGGACGTAACATAATGCAACAATAGACTGTCAAAGGTATTACATTATTATTTATTGTCGTAACCTTTACCTCTAATTATTAATTTTGTAAATTCATGATACTGACTGGATATATAAAAGTGCTCTCCTGCGTTCGGTGGTATTGTTAAAGGTTTTGACTACCGTATACGCTTCATTATGTCTGGCCACACTGTTACAGAAGAATATTTCAAAATATTTCGTACTTTTGTTTACAGTATCATTGGACTAATTATCATACTCGGAAACAGTTTTGTCATAACGATTCTGTTCGATCATATTCCGAAAGAGCTACCAAAGTATTCTTGTATTCCTTAACATTTGCCGATTTATCGAGCGGCGTTTTGCTGTGTTTGCCAATGACAATATCGTCAGCAGTGGATCAGTGGCTATTCGGTGATGTTGTGTGTGCAGTGGCGGCGTTTTGCAGAATAGTTATTCATACCGGCGCCCTGATGTCCCTACTAGCGGTAACCGTTGATCGTTATTTAGCGATTATATATCCACTACGATATCTATCTTTCATGACTTCCAAAAGAGCCGTCCGTGCCACAATATTACTCTGGTTGGTAGGAGCTTTTTTTGGATGCATTTACGGGCCAATACTAAATCGGAAACCGACGTATCTTTCTCAACACACCACGTGTTTGTTTTCCAGCAATTATGCGAATAAAGCTGACCTCATCGTGTTACTTTGTTTTATCGTATTTGTGTTAATACCATTCATAACTACTTTAATGTTGTACTTACGAATATACCTTATCGCCAAACGACATAGTATCAGGGAATCCGAACTAACATCTCATTGTATCCCTACAAGACGAAATCTGAAGTTCATTAAGACATTTACCATAGTGATTTTCTGCTTCGGTACGGCTTGGATGCCTTCAGTGATTGCACAGTTTACTTCGCAACTAACGACATTTGTAATCTCCAATCAATTAACCCTTGTCATCGAATCACTTAAACTATGTAACAGTGGCGTGAATGTGTTCATTTACTTTTGGCGAAATAGAGAATTTCGTCGTGTTGCAATGACAAAATTAATTATATGTACTAAATGTATTCGTGTTGTCAAAACGGGCAACACTTCCCCAACGGTCTCCGTAACTCGAAAAACGGTTTCGGCGCAGAAACTATAAGATGCGTGACAAACAAATGAGCAATTGACATGCTTAACGCATATTTGAGCCAATATGAATTTTCTTGGCCCATCTTAATTTCTCTTGGAAAAAGATTAGCACAATAGCATTTTTGATCAAATTTCAGGTATGAAAAATCTCTATTTTGATTTAGAACTGATTCTTATATGGGTTGATCGGGCATGTCGGGTGTGAAGGAAATATTCGGTCATATCATTGTGCCATCTACATTATACGTGTTTGAAACAATAACGTTCAACATCTTCTCGAAAGGGTTATACTTGTTTGGAACAATGACGTTCAACATCTTCCCGAAAGGGTACATGATAGTGATAGTGTCTCCATAGACTTGGGTATCTCCGAAATATATCCTCAACATCTTGAAATGGCGCATCTATAACGACACTCCATGGATTGAACAATATGAGCTGATATGAATTCATTTGTATGTATCGTGTCTGCCAAGGATGCTATTATCATATCGGTTTCTATAATTTCTCGACAGAATGTAATTGGCACACCAATTATGTCTAGGGTTTATTTTCGTCAACCGAATTAGGTTAAAGTAACAGTTCCTAGAAATTGAAAATTATGCCACTGGTTTTCTTTCTTTCTAAGTAGCAATAATGAATCAAATCCCTTGACATCGCCCTGACGGTAGAAATACTTTTGCGCACATAGACGACTACCATGACTACTTTATAAATGGGCATGAAGAGATATGTTGGAGGATGCGCCCTCAATTATGATAACTGGGATTTGAATATTTTTATAATTGTATTACATGTATGAACTTACACCTATAGGGATTAAAAATCATCCCTCTTTGTACAACAAAACGTCGATTCCAAAATGCTGATCGAGCCGCGATCATCATTTAACCGTAGCAGTGTCCTCCTGCAGTATGCGTAATAAATAACGCGAACCATATTTACATAGAGGGCGTTTTAAGAACAGTTTCAATAAATAGCGATGGTATTGTTTTAATCCAGTTTTGCTGTGTTTCTGTCAGTAGAAACAACAATAATGGTAATCTTTAATGTTCATCTTGAATTCTGAAGTAAATTTAAAATTTAAAAAGAATCCTCAACACTACTTCGTGTCCCTTTAAGAGTTATCACAACCTTTCCTGGTTCTATCAAATAATATACCTGACGAAGAGAATATGTTAAATAATAAAAGTACTAATTTCGCACAAGAATTCATAAGTCGTGTTAAAAATATTGAATAATGCAGCCAATCAACATTACTTATTATTGTCCTCGGTCGACAGATGTCTTACCAGTGGCGTATTTGTTAGCATTGGGGGAAGATTGGCCAATGGTGGCACCAGCGTAAACGTTTTAGGGGTGAAGACTGAGGGGGGGGGGCAAGAACAAAATGTGGCTTGCAAATGTGCGCCAACCGCGTGAAAAATATTTTTGGGAAAAATGGGCGCGAAAATGTTTGCTTTTATTTTATGAATTGCCTAAAATCCCCCCCCCCCCCCCGGATTTACGCCTATGTGTCTTAAAATAACCAGGGTATCCGGCACGAGCACAATGTCTTGTTGGTTTAGCTGAATTGTCTATATCAGTGGTTCCCAACCTTTTTCTGGTGGTGACCCCATTCCAGAAACCAGCGTCCAGAGCGCAACCTCTTACAGAACAAAGTCATGTGTGTGTTTACTATGATACAACATAGAATTTTGTTAAATTAGGCTAGTCCGCGACCCCACAAAAAGTGCGTTGCGACCCCAGTTGGGGTCCCGACCCAGAGTTTGGGAACCGCTGGTCTATATCCACAGTATCCATAACTGTTCTGTATGTGATTATAGCAATCGCTTTGATATACCTACGTCCTACGGATCATATGTGTAGCTTGGAAATTCGCGCATGCAGTTACTGCTCTTCCGATATCCAATAATTCAACAGATCAACATAATTAATCATGTTTCTCTCGATACGAATTAAAATGCACTCGCACTACTCTGATGGTTTAATACCATGATACCGGTGGATTCACCGTTGCTTGGCTACCATTTATTAGATGTGGGCGGCTTCTACCGGAAGGCAGCTTGATGCACCCCGATAATTCGAATTATTTATTCTTCCTATACGTGCAACTCCTGATGGTGGAATGTACTCAACATAGGCCTAATTGGTATCACCTCTCTCGCGTATAGTGGTTTGTTTAACAGATACTGATAGGGAACTTTCGTTTTGTCAATGTACAGCGTGTCCCAAAAAACTGGGTCCAAATCTTTCAGAGCTTATAACTTAAAATATGGGAAACATAGATGCTTCATGTTTAGAAATATATAAGTAAATATATCTAACATTATGTGGTGAAATTATAATACCAATCGGATGTAATGTTTTAGAAATACAAAGATTTGCACACAGCGTGGTCAGAACCCGTTTTTTTTCGATTTTGCCCATGAACCGTCCATGCATTTGCTCATCGTACTGACGTCATCAAAGTTTAGTCTTTGACTTGATAACAATGACCTACTCCGGGAAATCTTCGTCATAAGGGGATAAAAAGTGTAAATACCTATGATTTTTGTAGAAAAATCAATAAATAACCTTCTTAGACACTGCCATCTTTGAAGCAGTTTAATACGATTCTTCGAAATTGGAAACCAACCGTTAAAGTCAGTCATCTCATCAAAGGAATTAGAGGCAGGGCGGGAGGCAGGGCTGGAACTTCCTTTTTTTTCTTCAACCAGCCAGTCAGGATCGGGCAGGTATATACCTGCCCGACAGAAATTCCACCAGCCAGTGTAACTCTCACACTTGCACCGTGGGTTTGAAATTTTTTGCCCGCCAGTCGGTTGCCGGGGTACTTTTTCCCGACAAAAAATGTACCCGCTATGGGCAGGTGGGCGGGTGTTATTTCCAGGCATGGTATCAGGGTAACAGTTACTCTGGTTTTGTATATATTCACCGACAAGGTTTACTGCAATGGGTATTCATAATGCTGAATATTGATCCAAAATACCTATAATTTAACCCTTTTCTACCAAACATAAGATATTTCGGAGAATAAACACCATGCACATGATGTAGGGAAAACTTGCACACAACGCAAATGCAAGGCATAAATAAGGTGGTTTATTGCTAAATTGGAAAAAATGGGTTCTAACCACGCTCTGTTGAAAGCTTTGTATTTCAGAAAGTTGCCATTTGATTGGTCTCACATTTTAAACAATTAAGGTCAGGTTTATGTACCTTAATATCCCTAAATATGGAGCAGCTACATTTTCAACTTTTCAAGTTACAAGCTCTGCAGATTTTGGACCCAGTTTTTTGGGACACGCTGTATGACAACGGTACCTTTATGACAGAGCATATCGTCACTTGCACTGGACCCTTAGACTGCCTGCAATCATGGTTACGATCTCTTAGCGTAGCGTTTAAATCAAAGTACTAATAGTCGTTGGCAATCATTAGAGTGCAGTAAAGTTAACGAGATTTGGAAAGGGTATATTAGTAATAATTATCTGTTTTAAGAAATACAAAAACGTGATGGAGATGATTATTATAACATCATTTATTTCGTAAATGTCATTCTTTTGGTTTTATAATACTTTATTAAGTTACCATCACAATGGACACTGTTTAGTGAGTCACCTACCAATCCCTAATCGCTTATTTCAACGATTCGGGTCGGAGTCTATAGGGCCATGTGTTTTAAACTCACCACCCAAAAATGGTGGTGGCGTTGCATTTTTGGAGACGAACCATCCATCTCTCTCTATTAACTCAACCACTAAATGTGGTAGAGCTATGGTTGAGGTGTCATTTGAAAGCCTATCAATCTAGCTACATTGTGTGAATAAATCAGGTACTTCTATAACTGTTTGGTTGAGATTGATATGATATGATTTTATTGGCACAAAATCGCGACCCGAAGGCCGAATTACATTGTACAGGAAAGCAGGAATACATATAAAACAATTCAATACACAAATAGCCAACTTACTGGGCCGGAACATGGCAAACAACAAGAGACAAGGCCAAATACAGGATATGCGAGCATGATGAAGAAAGACGGAGCACTCAAAGCAAATTATGGGAGTTCACTGTTGATCAGCTTCACATAATAAGGAATGGGGCTTTCAGCATATCTGTTTGTGCGAGCACGAGGCTAGGTGAGTTCGGCATTGTTTCTCAATTGTCTACCATGAACCTGACCTCTGCATGCAGGGAGCAACCTTTTAGTCCTATTGTATTCGGCTAGTGACTGAGCAAACTTCAGAGAATGTTGCTCCCTCCGGGCAGACAAAAGATATGATTGATATTATGAAAGTCAGGGTGGTGGCTAATTCATCGGTTTTACATACATGACTATAACAAAACAAGTATTCAACCGATGTAACAAAATTATACATTTTTGGAAAGATCTCAAATAGGGGAATTCAAAATGCCGTTTAAATCAGGATAGGGTGCATACCCCCAAAAAATATACTTGTAAACTCTAATAAACATGAAATTTAAACGTGTGTGCTCATTTACTTCCCGATATAGTATTCAACAAGTTACCATTTACAACCATTATGTTCTGATGGGTAATTGCATGAGGAACTACTATGCACAGTAAAATTATGATTGCGATGGGTATAACATTATTATTGAGCTTTAATCAAAATGTGAAAAAATGATATTTTTTTAACATTCTTAATCACAACATGTTACCATTATGTCTTATCTAATTTCAAATAGCATTTGGATTCCTTGTGAGATTACCTTTTATGGGGTAGAACAAGTAGTTATTGCGATATGCTAATTCGAATCTCATATGGTGTAAAATGTAAAAATCTGGACATGCAACGGGAAGGGTGGCGAGTTCAAAACACATGACCATGGATAACCATTGAGACTATAATTGTTTAGCTTAGTTACCCATCCCACATGTAGGCTTGTATCGTATCAAAACTTGTCTTTAAGGACATGGGCCACGTGATTAACCTTTTTACACAAGAAAAAGAAATGCTGTGTGTAGTCAATAACGTTAAATGAACGGCAGACATTTCATGTCTCTTTCCCCATTCGTTGTAACATTAATTTGCCGGGTAAATGTTGTGGAGAATTTTCCAGTTCAGGGTTATCAACGTTGCGTCATGAGTGCAGTCCGAGAAAGTGCCGTCCAAATAGGCTTCCAATCCAGAGATTTTGACAGATTGGGGATTGCTTTAAATGGTACCGTATTATTACTTTACTTTTACCTTATATAATTCACATTTAAATTAGCTGGTATATACTCATTATCATCATTGATATACATTAGTATCAATGTATGTATATAAAACAAGTCTTTGGATCATGGTGGATTGGTTGTTTACACATGGACCTACTGCATAAAATAATTATTAAAAATTAAATTAAATATTTTCGTTTCTCTCCTAAATGGATGTTGTGTTGTTTTCTGGTAAATTCATGAGATTATCAATGGACATCAAATATTATTATTATTATTATTTACCAGTGCTTATAGAGCGCATTTCCAAAAGATGAATGCGCTGTACAAATAACAGACATCAAAAAATGGCATACAATTATATAACAACAAAATGACATCAAAAACTTTAAAAATATGATATAAAAGATGCATTACAGCAAAGCACCACAGTTGTATAAAAAGTATTACATAATTTACACAATAATCTGTTTAAAAATACGAATGAATTGACAAAGTGATACATAATTTTAAAAACCCAGTAGGCCAGGAAGTGAACTAATGTTTAGGGAAAAGTGTTAAGAAGTTTCTTGAACTTTTTCACACTGTTTGCTTCACGAAGAGACTTAGGTAACATATTCCATAAATTGGGTCCTAAAACAGAAAAACATTTATCCCCATAGGTTCTGTTGGTGGAAGGGGTCACAAGACGGGTTGTATCTTGAGTTGACCTAAGACCGGCATGCCCTGGTGTATACAAACAAATGAGATCTTGCAAATATTGTGGGGATGAACCTTGTATACAATTGTACACAGTGCTAAGATCTTAAAATCAACTCTCTGCTAGACCGGCAACCAATGCAGATCACGAATCAAGCTAGTGCACCTATCAACATGATAGACAAGGCGCGCAGCGCGGTTTTGAAGCCGTTGGAGACGTTGCATATCTGATTTTGACAGACACCAAGCAAAGAATTGTCATAGTCGAGCCGAGAAAGGATCAAAGATCTTACTGCATGTGCACAGGTTGTTCTATCAATAAATCGTCTTATCCTCCAAAGATTACGTATATGGAAATTAACAGTACGACATAGCTTATTTACATGTTGTTTCATACTGAGACTGCTATCAAATACGATACCAAGATTCGTAATACAAGAAGAAGGGGCGATCACAGATCCACCTATTTTCAAATTAATGTCCAGGTGAGACACTGCTTCAACATGCCTAGGAGACGAAATCAGGAACAGCTCAGTTTTTGAATCATTGAGCTTCAGCTTATTAGCATGCATCCATGATCGACTAATAATCTAATAATAGCTGGGTATCATCAGCGTAGATATGATACGGTACCCCGAAACGTCTGATGATAGAAGCCACCAGTTAAGCATAGACTGTAAAAATAGGTGGACCTGCGACGGATCCCTGAGGAACACCGTACTTGAGCGGGACGCTTTCTGAATATTCACCACGGATACTAACCCTGTTACTACGATCTTGAATAAATAATTGTGCTTATCTTATTAACATGCTTACTAATTTCCTTTGTCTCACGCTCCGCTCCCAACGAACATGGGATGTTCCACATTCCGTCAAATCTTAAAAGCTCGCAATTTCAAAGAAGATTATCTTGATTGAAGTTCAGCAATCGCGTTTGTAATGAAACGATAAGCTGTCTTATAGTAGACATAATTATAAAATAAGATTAAATACCAACATATTATATGTCAATTCCCAAGTTTCAGATTGTTTATTATTTTGGAGTTTCACTTAATAGTTCAAACAGATTGCTATTTTTTCATCCATGAATCCATCATGTCATTACCTGTTGGGTCTACAAATCTTTCCCGAGCCATTCTCTTAATTGTTTGTGAAGTCTGGTAACGAAAGTCTGGTTTTGGTGAAACGATAACCTCTTCTATAAACTTTGCGATATCTTCAACGCTTTGAACTTCCGTTCCAGCCACGAGGTCCGGATTGGCAGTTATCATTCTTGCGGTGATTGCTCCGGCCTCTCCTGGATATGCGCTAGTAATTCCTTCCCACATTTTTGGAGCATCTTCTCCGAATGCTGTTACCAAAGGAGTAATTACATATCCTGGCTCTATTATAGAAACCCTGAAATGGAAGTAAAACAAATATAGCTAGAATTTGACGCCAATTTATGGCGGGAATTATAAACAGTATTTTGCAACCCGTAAGATTGAATGGACCTTTTAAAATTATGTGATATTGGACAATTTTTCACACATGTTTTTTAAATGAAGTTTGACTTATAAGAAAAGATTAATAAATCTATTTACAGTGAAAACTTCTCCGTGAAAAACCATCACATAAATGTACTATTATCACAATGGAAATTGACTTCCAATTTGAGGAATTTGTGAACATATTTGTTTCGATGTTCATCCTTCCATATCATTCTGTTCACTTGTGGCGATCGTAGCCGGAAACACGGTAACATGGTAAACGGCGCCAACAATGGAATTATATTTACGAACGAAAAAAATACTCAGAAATAAGGTTTTTTTTCTTCAACGTATTCAAACCATGATTTTGAAGTAAATAGGATCTTAAATAGAAACATTCACGACGCCATTGTGGTTCTGATGGAGGCCCCAGTAATGCCTATATTATTTCTGACCAGCACTTTTTGGATTGTTGGCTTTGTCTATATTATAACATTACGTATTGTAGCCTTAGTTCATCAACTTAATTTTTTTTATTCACTTCATTCATTAACAACGATTCGTGAATATGGGCTGCATGCAGATGTCAACATCTGCTGGGGTCGGTTTTGTATATCAGGGAATGTCACATTTCAAAGGATTATGACGATTACCATTCATTTTGACATTAACTTACCAAACATTAAATTCTCGCAATGGAGGCGCTATAGCTTCACTGAATCCCTCGAGCGCAAACTTGGAAGGCGCGTTTTGTACCACTGCAGGTATAGCTGAAAAGAAAAGACAAACTAAGCCATTGAGATTCTGATTTTTTTGGGGGTTTTAATTCCTAATCGTGAAGAGTTGTATTTATAAAGCCCATTGTACGGTGCCTCTCACTTATACCCCTGTCACACACATACGACGATCAGGCCTTGCCCTTGCGTTGCGCTGAAAAAGTATTAAAGCGCAGAGGTCAATGCTAAAGTCTCATTTTATGACGGAATGTTTTTCGAAATAAAATAGAAGGATTAGCCTACACGAAAACTTAGTTGCTTGCATGTGATCCTTATTTCATGAATAAATGATTAGTGGTGGAGGAACCCCCCCCCCCCCCCCCCCCCCCCCCCCCCCCCCCCCCCGCCACCTCTTCATTATAAACCCATTTTCAAGTTATACATTCCAGCCTCTGTGTTTTGAAGACAGATTTACGCGTGCATCGCTTTTCAGTGCTTCGGATCGCAATTTATTCCTCAACTTTTATTTTTTTAAAGTAAGGATCAAACTTTAAACAGGTATGTTTTCGTTTAATCCTTCTATTATTCTACAGGGTGTCCCTAAAAAATTGTGCACACGTTTGCGCAACTTGTTGACCATGAAGTCCTAAAGTTTGGTGTAATATATCTGTACACACGCAAAAGGAAAACACTCAGCTTTCAGATGCCGTTTATTTTATCTGATTTGGATTTGTCAATCCTGAGATATACCCAGTTTATCAAAGCTACCCAAAATCGACGTTGTGCCACTTTTACAGAAATAATGATTATGAGCGTCAAAACGATACTATCATTGGTCTATCCATGGGCATCAATCGTCTTGAAACATTGGGCTTGGCATTTGACCAGAATTGTTTAAAAGAGGCTGAGGAACAAAAATGATGTCCTTGGAATATGTGGTAAGGGATTTCTACGAGCGGTTATTCTGGGATCCCTCTGAAGTGCACGCCGCACGTTATCAATGTGTAATGTGTTACTGTGTCCTGCCACTTTTCATATCTTAGTCTTCCAGAATGTTCTTTATTCATATTGGTGCTCAGCATTTCCAATACTCCTTTTTATATAGGTGTATTCCTAGATGGTACGTGAGTGTTTGGGAAATTAATGGCAAACTCTCTGGTGACTTCTGCTGGACTTCTCGTTTCATGACCATAAACACCCTCTTCTAATGAAAATCGAGGCCTCACCCAGCCATATGGGCGTCTGTCTTGTTTTGAAAATGTAGGCCCAATAAACATTTTGTGAAACCTCGTCAAAAGGACTGGTTCGAATCATTTAACAAACATCTTTATATTCAGTTCTGCTTGGATACACAGGCACTCATTTTATTATTTAAACCTATTCAATCTCAATACAAAAAAATTATTTTGCATAACACTGGTGAAGGGCAATCGTACAAGTGGAAGTTGTATCTTAGTAGTAAAGTGGTTCAACGTCGATTTTGGGTAGCTTTGATAAACTGGGTATATCTCAGGATTGACAAATTCAAATCAGATAAAATAAACGGCATCTAAAAGCTGAGTGTTTTCCCTTTCCGTGTGTATAACTATATTACAACAAACTTTAGGACTTCATGGTCAACAAGTTGCGCAAACATGTGCATATTTTTTTTAGGGACACCCGGTACATACCCTTGAATCCAAACACACTGGAAATCTGGAGAATTCTGCCGTTGCGTCTAGTTTTCATGAATGGTACAACGGCTTTTGTCATCCTGACACATCCAAAGTAGTTGACGTTCATAACTTCCATGTATGTATCCATGGGAGCGGTCTCCCACCATAGGGTGTTTGTTATACCTGCATTATTTACTATAAATATCACAATAATATTAGTTTTAATACAGATCATTATCAATCTTGGAAAATTCACCGTCTTCGGTATCAAAATGTAGCTGTTGTAGATGGTTTGTATTTAATAACATTATCATGAAGGTGGGTAAATCAACAATATACTAACTCTAATGGAATGTCGGACAACTCGGCCTTCGAGACAACTCGGCCAAGACAAACTCGGCTTACAGCACAACTCGGCCTCCGAGATTCTGCCTCCCACACAACTCGGCCATTAGACAACTCGGCCAATGAAACAACTCGGCCACTAGGCAACGTAACATCTCGCCCCATCTTGCACAAACTAATTTTTGTTAGGCCTATATGTTATTATTGTACTCGCAAATTAACTTCGCATCTAAAATTCACTATAATAGCATTAAATACTAAATCATCACTGACTATACATACACTGATCCCGAATTTCAAAATTCCGGCTCCATTAAAGCGTGCGGAATATCTTTATACATCATTATCCTAAGAATGGGTACAATAGAAGTTTGCGTTATTGAGTGACATTAGCAAATAGCCATAGCAACCAGAACAACAACAAAAACCGTAATTTTGAAGCGTCGTGTTAATTTTGAAGCGCTGTATTATGATCTATAATACGTGTATATTGAATTTTAGAAAAGTTGTGAAAATTGATTATCAATATTGGACTTCAAACCTCCATATCCCCCCCCCCCCCCCCTTAAGAATAACATACGGTGGGTGTCAAGCAACAGACATGGCTCGTTCCCGAATAAAGTTTTCCAAAATGTGTAATGCGTATGATATGAGGTAAAGGGTAACGTTATCAACCGAGGTTACATTATTAAAGGGCATGACGAGATGTGGTGTAGGATGCGCCCTCAATTACAAAAATGTATGATAACAACTGGGATTTGTATATTTTTACAATTGTATTACACGTGAACCTATAAGGATTGAGAAAAATCAGCCCTCTTTGCATAACATGTATAACAAAACGTCAATTCAAAAATGCTGGTTGAGCCGTAAACCAGCATTTTACGTATGGTTAGGGGTTGGTATTCCAACATATTAAACATTGTTTTAATCATGTTTTGTTTCATTGCCCGAGTTGTTTTATGGCCGAGTTGTGTGGAATGCAGAATCTCGGAGGCCGAGTTGTCTCAAAAGGCTGAGTTGTCCCGTAGGCCGAGTTGTCTTTTGACCAAGTTGTCTCGAAGGCCGAGTTGTCTTGGCCGAGTTGTCCTGACACCACCCTCTAATGAATGCGGTTTACGTTTTATAGCCCGGTTTAAAGGAGCGGTTGGTCCCCGCACGACTTTGCCTGTTTACTCCAACAGATTATGAGATTATATCGACTTATAGAATTTTATTGATTTAGCCCAGAGCAGCGCAATTAATTTGCATACGACGGTCATGCTCACCTTTCGCTGGGTCATGCACCACGCCGTGTCATACAGGAAGTTTATTTATTTATTTATTTATTTATTCGGAAAACACTTTCAAAGCAGCGGCACCCACCTGGAGGTGGTGCATCCAAAGAATACAAAAACAAGAGTAAAATATACAAAGAATACAAGTAAATACACTGTACAATGATAAGACAAAAGAGAGAAAATAAGCAAAATAAGCATACAATCATGAATATCATGAATATTATATCATACACGAAGATGGGTTCAGCTTATGTCATGAAGCGTAACATGGAGTGTGTACATTAACTAATATCATTATTACTGCTATTATTATCATTCAACAAAACTGTCCTACACGACCATGCACGTTTTAAATTAGTGTCAACTTTAACCTAGAACAGGTTTGTATATTTAGTTATCAAAAACTGTATTATTGTATTGTAAGAAAAAGAAGCATGGGTGAAGGGGAAAAAATCAAATTTTGAATGTTATTGATAATAAGCCAATATTGATTGGAAATGAAGTTAAGGCTTTTCAACAAAATATTGGTCAAAATTACACACCAAATGGGTTTGAAAATTCAAAACAAACAAAAAATTCCAAGGGGGCACATCCCCCCTCAGACACCCCTGGCCGCGTTACCGCGAATAGCGGTGCGAGCCAATGAAATTTGTTAAGTCCCCCGGGTAAAAAAATCCTGCGCACGCCAATGATTATTATGCTAATTTAAGTCAATCGGTTTGAAGTCAATTACTGATCTATAGACATTTTCTATTGGTTGATAGCCGTGTTGCATAACAATATGCAAAGTGGGTGTTTTTACCGGGTGTTTCAAACACTTGACTGATTTCTCGTGAGCCAGACACACGCAGCTGGTAAATTCTCCATCGTTTTGGATTACAATTTCTTATGTTATCGGGTTTTATTTAACTCAATAAATGCTAAATATCTGTCAGTATACCAATACTCTGTTGAGGTATAATGTATATTGTTTGCTGAATTATAGAACTAATTTTTCAGACGTTTTTAACCATACTAAGAACGGTGAGGTATACGTTCACAAAGAGATCATTCCGTTAATTTTCGAAGGTAGGTGGGTTTTTTTATATAATCGTGATGGTATTATCCACTGGGTTTTTTCCATTCGTTACTTCTATGCTACATGATATGCCTGTGATATTTTTTCGATAATCATGGTTGACGTGTTTTTAAAAATGGAAGGGATAGAGACTAGAGTCATTATACCAAGGAGGTAGTATTAGTAATTACATATCTCTGAGT
The DNA here is from genome assembly GCA_035610835.1 of Ophiura sarsii. NCBI lineage: Eukaryota > Metazoa > Echinodermata > Ophiuroidea > Amphilepidida > Ophiuridae > Ophiura > Ophiura sarsii. Next base: position 31,292,038 of record CM069443.1, read on the forward strand.
ATGGTCATGTGTTTTAAGCTCGCCTCCTTTCGCGTTACACACGGATTTTGGCTTTCGCGACATGATTTTAACTTTACACATTTATATTTGCTTGTATACCCCCCTGAGGTAGTAAAAGTATACATTTTCTGAAGGGAAATTGCATGAGGAAACCAAATATGCCATTAAAATTTTTAGTACGACCAAGAACTAAAATGGTATGATCGGAAATGTTCGGAAACATATCAGAGTTTTTTATTTTTTTATTTGAGATCCATATATTTTTTATACCTACCCCTCTCATTATTTACTTTACATATTTGAATTCCTCATGAAATTACCCATTAGATGATATATAATTGTCAAAGTTACTACGTCGGTATGGTAATTATACCGGCTAGTGAATATCTCCAATTTTTATTTTATATATTTTTAGAATTTTCAGAAATATTTGTTTAAGGATGAACCCTTCCCTGATATAAACTGCATTTCTGAATTCCTCTAGTTACAAGCTTTCCAAAAATGTATACTTTTGCTATCATAGGTTGAAAACTTTTTCTGTTATAGTCATTTTTATAAATCCGGTAAATTGAGGCTGATTATTCATGTTGACTGTGTAGCGAATAGGAAGAAAACTGGTGATCATGGTCTTATCCATAATTAATTAGTTGTTACAAAAAGTTGACAAGTCTGTTGAACCACATACTTAAAGACTACTAAATATCCTTTAAAATGGGACCAGAATGGTGTTTGTAACATTGTGGGATGACTAGTTATTGTAAAAAGAACAAAGGTTATCGCCATTATTGGATTATCCCCATTGAGTTTGTACAGGCGGCACCCCTTCCAGCACCACCCCTGGTCTCCAAACATCAAACAGCTGTATCTCCCCTTCTGTATTAGCTATACCAATGCCATTTAGCAGGCAGATAGCTTGTTATTAGGGCTTTAAAATGATACCAAATTTGTTGAGATAGCTTTTGTGGTTTTGAAAATATTTGAGGAAATGACAGCATAAAACTAAAAAATGTAACGGCACCACCCTATTTGGAGGCGAGTTCATAACGCGTGACCGTATACATGTATGTGGTAGTTTTTTAGCAGTCGACAGCTTTGGTTCATTCAGTAACTAGGCGATTAACTACTTAATGACAACAATCAACAATATCAGAGTGTGAGTGTTTTATACAATTGTATACATCGGGTATTTTCTATAAGTCCATGGTTCGATTACCATGGCTGAATTTCGGATGGTTATAGCAGGGACAATCGAATGGAGGGACTAGAAACGACCTATGGTATCGTTACATCATTGTATTCAATTACAAAAAAAGAACAAAACATGCGTGTTGCGGGTTAGCTCTAGTAGTTGCGGTGTGTTTTTATTTAAGGAACTCAAAGGTTGCCCTATAATCTTTCGAAAAATGATCAAAATATAATTTTCCAAAAAACTTGGGCCTAGGTCAAACTGAATACAATTTATACGTGATTTGTTCAATAAATAACGTTCTAGTGTTAATAATAATCGGTATATTTGAGAAAAATGTGATAATTTTAGATTTATAAAAAATGTGAAAACATGCTAGAACAAAGAAATTAATATTTTTCCTGGGAAGTTTAAACTATAGACATTTTGTTCCTATTGAATTCAATATCCAAATTAATCGGAAAATGATGTTCTTTGATGATATATATTTGCATTTCTAGAGTATAGTAGTTCAGTAGGAATTGCACAGGTACGTAGTCAAGTGGATATCTTCACAATTATGACATGACCGTGAAGTAGGGTACAAATGCAATTTTATTGCTGAAAATGTTACATGAGGGGGAATGTCTAGATTCAGGTGTTTTTTTATTGACGTCAAGCCACGCCCTTTTCGATAATGTTATATTTATGACAAATATAGTTGGTCTTATAAACAAAATATCATGTTTGGTATCAAATTTAAGCTGTTGACTCCTGGAATACATATAAAATGATATAATAGATACATACAAAAGTCAAAAGAGGTCAAACGTGATTAAAAGGTATTCATACATGTCATGTCACCTGTAATTTCATGTCACCTGTGATTTCATGTCACCTGTAATTTCATGTCACCTGTAATTTCATGTCACCTGTAATTTCATGTAACGTACATAAAACGCTATATCCTGCCTGTCTATTTCAAGATGTGATACTTCATCCATGGTACAAGTAAAACTGTCGATGCCTGTCTCCATACACATCAGGTGCTTGTTAGTAATATATTTGGAGTTAGAGGCACATCAGCATACTGATAATTATTTCTTTTGAAAACGTTCAAATATTTAATACAAGTAGATTGAGACTATGGTCTTCAATATTTGTGGTTAATTTGTTTAATTAAAACCGTGCCTTGTTGAAGGGCAACAGTATATAATACTTCACAATTCCACCCTCAGAACATAAGAAACCCCTATACTGCACTCTGCAGTAACCGGTATTCTCATTATATTACTTCTCCTACATCTTACATATGAATAGTTGCGTACAGGCATGTAAAAACAACATTAGGCCTCATTAATTTGGAAACACTGTGAGATAACATTGCGGGTAAAGTGATTCAAAATAAGCTGGAAATAGAAGCAAAGACTTATATTTTGAAACTAACAACATTGAGAACAGCTAAGACACTAAAAATGCTAAGATAAAAACGATTGCGTCATTAGCCTGAATTTGAATCTATAGGCCGTGCTTTTTAAAACATCTCGTGTTTGGTATGAAATTAAAATTTCATACCAAACACAAGATGTTTGTGTTGCAAATATATTTGTCATTATTATAACTGTCATTATTATGGCTTAAGACGTCAATAAAAAAGAGTTGCCCAAGAGTACCATTTTGGTACCCGGTGGTGTGAATCTAGACTTACTCATCCATGATTTTCAGCAATAAAATCACATTTGTACCCTACTTCACGGTCATGTCGAGCTTTCACCCGACTAAAGGGTCCTTCCGTATCGAGCAAGACACACAGCGACTCGTGCAGTATGATTGCTGAGATTTGTACCAGTGCCCATTCATGAATGTATTGTGTATGCTTGCTCAACTGATGATATTTGTACCCCCGCAACACGCATACTTATATAATAAATAGTACAATAGTTTCTTGTCCCTCCATTTGATTGTCCCTGGTTATAGATACTTCTTCTTCTTCTTCTTTGGGGTTACAGTTCAACACTCCTAGTGGAGTAATGCGAACCGGTGATGTGTGTGCTACTTGAAGTGCTTTGTGACTTGGTTTTTGAAGGGTATAGCGAGTTCTATGTTTACTATGCTCTCAGGTAAATTGTTCCAGTCCGTGACAGTTCTTGGTAGGAAAGAATATTTGTAGCTGTCGCGTGACGGTTGTAATTCAAGAAATGATTTGCTATGGAGTCTTCTTGTAAGGCGAGTGACCGGGTGTAGTAGTGTTTGAACTGGGATTGATAGTTGACCATAATATGCCTTCTGGAAGATGGATAGGCGGTTGACTTTTCGCCTCGTAGAAAGGTCACTCCAGTTTAAGTCCTTGAGCATATCAGTCACGCTATTGAAGCGATCATAATCGTGTTTAATAAATCTGGCAGCTCTTCTCTGAACCGCTTCAATTTTATGTATTTGTTCCTGCGTGTATGGATCCCAGACCGAAGAGCTGTATTCCAAGGTTGGGCGGACCAATGACTGGTATGCTAGGTTTTTAATATCAGCTGTACATGAGTGTAAGTTCCTTTTAATGAATCCCAGTGATCTGTTCCCCTTTGCAGCTATTTTGTTTATGTGATTATTCCATTTAAGATTGCGTGATATTTCTACTCCCAAGTATGCGTGCGATTTAGTCTCCTGAAGTGGGATGTCGTTGAGAGTGTATACATGATTTTTTGGATTTGGAGAACATGAGACTTTGAGTGTGAAGCATTTATCTGTATTAAATTTCATTTGCCACCTTTTCTCCCATTTTGCAAGGTTGTCCAGGTCTTTTTGTAGTAGGGTGACGTCCTTGTCGTTCCGTATGGTCCTGTAGATGACACAGTCGTCGGCAAATAGTCTAACAGTGGAGGTCATGTTGTCAGGCAGGTCGTTTATTATGTAGACTAAAAAGAGAAGTGGACCAAGTACTGTGCCCTGCGGAACGCCTGATTGGACACGTACCCAGTCCGAGTGCTCGCCCCCAATGACAACCCTCTGCTTTCTTCGCATTAGGAAGTCGGTGATCCATGAGGCAGTCGGCCCTTGGATACCATGGTGGGTGGGCTTCAGCATCAGTCTTTTGTGTGGCACCACATCAAAAGCCTTGCTGAAGTCCATGATGATAACGTCGGTCTGTAGTCGTTTGTCTAGCGCAATGTTAAGGTCATTTGTCGTCAAGATGAGTTGGGACTCGCACGATCGATTTCGGCGAAAGCCATGTTGTTGGTCAGTTAAGATATTATGGCGGTCAAGATGTCGCATGATATTTGATTGGATAACATGTTCCATCACCTTGCAACTGACAGACGTAAGTGAAACTGGTCTGTAGTTTGAAGGTTTGGTGCGGTCCCCTTTCTTGAAAATTGGAGATATATTTGCGCATCTCCAATCATCAGGCAGGATGCCTGTCTCAAGAGACTTTCTAAAGATGGCGGTCAGGGCTGGAGCTATCTCCTGGGCTCCCACCTTTAGTATATGCGCTGGTATGTTGTCAGGTCCAGTGGCTTTGGTCGGGTCAAGGTCAGACAGTAATTTTTGAACGCCATCCACAGATATGAAAATATCAGGCATGATGGGGAAGGATTTGTGGTTGTCAGACATGTCAGGGATTTGTGTCAGGTCCTCCTGTGTGAATACTGACTTGAATTGTTGGTTTAAGAGTTGGGCCTTTTTTGTGTTTTCAGAGAAAAGTCTACCCTGTGATTTAAGCGCAGATATGCCAAAATTGTCCTGTTTTAGGCTTTTGATAAAGGACCAGAAAGGTGTTATACTGTTATTTAGCATTGATTATTGGTTCATTCAGTAATTAGGAGATCAACTACCTAAACTGGCTATAGTTTATATAATACACGGAGTGTATTTATTTTGATTTTGTAATTGTTCATTTATCACTGGGATATTACACAAGCTTGATACATGCTTGGTTCACAAGATTTTTCGTAATATATCTGAATATTGCTACTGGACTGTTTTTATAAGATTAATCATTGTGTGAGTGGTTTTAACTTTGAGCAGAGGGTTCGAGATTTATTTTTTGATGATTTAAGCAGTACCTGTACGCTTGTACTTTGAGTATGTCATATTCGATTTGATCATCTCTATCACATAATTACTGGATTTTTATCATGTTTTTCGCAAGTCTAGAGATTTAATCTTGATTCTGTTTCATCTAGTGTGTTTTTGCTACTGAGCTTTTTTGTATTAGCCTTTTATCTATCTTTTTATTCCATTCATACGTGGATTATTAAACAGTCGATTATATTCTAATCCTTTTGAACATCAATTGATTTGTCACATTTAAGAGATTTAAGTATTTGTGTTTTGTAAGTAAACCTGTTCCGCTTTTTCGGCAAACTGATTTTTGTATGCAGTCGATACATTATAGCTTTGATTTGCATCGTGTTTTGTTTACATGTGTAACTGAATAGTATAGAGGTGATATTATAGTATCGATTCTCAATAGTAAGATAGGTATTCTAATACATTATCAGGTGTCGCGGGGTTTTTTATAGACTGTTTTATCGGCATTTATCACAGGTTGTGTTGTCCAACTTAATTCAGATATTTTGTTTTTGTCTGCCAATTTTTGTGGATAACCGTGTTTTCTATAGTTATATCTTTATAGACATAGTGATGTTTTTTGTTATCGATCTATTGGTATTCTGGAAATTAACACATAACGTAGAGACTTTTGAATGCACTTTTTACATTACTACAGGCATGACAGGCTTTGTAGTTTAATTCTGATATGAGAGCACAGGTATTGGTTCCGTTGTGGGTCCTAGTTACAATTCAATTTTGTAACGGTTTTTAACGTGAATTGTGGCAGACAGTATTAATGTGTTTTACATTAGATTTGATTTGAAATTGGATGGTACGCGTATTTTCAGACATCAGACTGATAATTGCAACTATTTCGCAGGAGATAAGCATTTTAGAGTAAGATATTTATACGAGATGTAGGCCTATACGACCGGTTTTTTGATATTTCACTGAGCTACTATTGTTCTTTCGAGATACACAGGGTTACCGTCCTTGAGATCTATGATTGAGATCATTTTGTATTTTATGTAGACTCTTGTCTTGACACTGTTCTTGAGATATATGTGTGAGTCACATGTAAGACACTGGTCCTTGAGATATATTTTTGAGTTGACGTACTCTGGTCTTGTGAGATATTATAGACACTGGTTTTGAGATATATTTTTTGATGAGTTATATAGACACTGCTTTTAAGATATTATATAGACACTGGTTTTTGTGATACATTTTTGAGGTATATATATAGACACAGGTCTTGATCGGTAAAACGGTTTTATTATTATAGAGACACTGTTTTTGAGATACATTTTTGACTTATATAGACATTGATTTTGAGAGATACATAGACACTGGTCTTGAGATATAGACACTGGTCTTGAGATATAGACACTGGTCTTGAGATATAGACACTGGTCTTGAGATATAGACACTGGTCTTGAGATATAGACACTGGTCCTGAGATATAGACACTGGTCTTGAGATATAGACACTGGTCTTGAGATATTTTTTGAGTTGACTTACTCTGGTTTTGTGAGATATATATATATAGACACTTGTTTTGAGATATATTTTTTGATGATTTATATAGACACTGCTTTTGAGATATTATATAGACACTGGTTTTGTGATACATTCTTGAGGTATATAGACACTGGTTTTGATATCGATTTTTGAGATTCTTTTCTCATTTTATGTAGATATTGGTCTTGGGGTATAAACGGTTTTATTATTATAGAGACTGGTCTTGAGATATTTTTTGAGTTGACGTACTCTGGTCTTGTGAGATATAGGCCTATAGACACTGGTCTTGAGATATATTTTTGATAAGTTATATAGACACTGGTTTTTAGATATTATATAGACACTGGTTTTGGGATACATTCTTGAGGTATATATAGACACGTGTCTTGATATCTATTTTTGAGATTCTTTTCTCTTTTTATGTAAGACGCTGGTCTTGAAGTAAAACGGTCTTATTATTATAGACACACTGTTTCTTGAGATATATTTTTGACTTATATAGACACCGATTTTGAGATATACATAGATACTGGTCTTGAGATATATTTTTGAGTTATATAAACGTGCTCTGCTTTTTGTGAGAGATATATAGATAACTGTTCTTGATATACATTTTTGAGTCATATATATACTGTTTTTGAGTTATATATTTTGTTTTGACTTATATATTTATATACACTGGTTTTGAGAGTGAGATACATGATAGACACTGGTCTTGAGATATATTTTCGAGCTATATAGTCGTACTCTGGTCTTGTTAATAGATTATTTGTTTTGAGTTATATAGACACTGTTTTTGACATATAGACACTGGTCTTAAGATACATTCTCGATAGAGTTATATTTATATTGTTCTTGAGAGTATATTCGTTATATGTATTTTGACTAAGATAGACACCGACTGGCCTTGAGTTATAATTTGAGTCTCATATAGACTCTGGTCTTCATATTTATGTTCGGGTTACATAGACATTAATTGAGTTTGATCCTCTTGGCGGATATGTAGCTGGGAAGACGTATGATGGGATAGGCCTATAATGTATGTTGACTATGTTGTAGTCATATGAGATTTATCGATATTTTAATATGGATTTTATTTATACCACTGGGTATTACTGTTTTTCGATTAGACATTGGTTTTGATATTTTAGTTACGTCTGATATCATCTGTTTACAGTTACATAGGCCTACAATTCTTGACTGTATGTCTTTATATTTATTTGAGACAGATACTGCAGTTCGTATCACTGAGTCATCACTTGTTCGACCAAGGTGGTGTATGAGCATAGGTCTAATTTGGCGGGAATGAGAGAGAATTTTGTGATTTTTTGACGTTATGTCATGATTTCTTATAGATACGTTGTGTTTGGAATGTGAACTTGACGTTTTTACATTTTAACCGGGTGATATCGGTTACTCCGGGTAACGCTATGAGGATGATTGTTTTTCGAGATAGACGATAGTTTAGGATACTTTTGTGATGAGGCTATATGAATGCTGTGATCTTAACATAATCAATTAAACGTTCTTTATGTGATTATTTTCACATATTTTCATGACGCGTATGTCATGTATAGCAGGTGTTTTATTTGATTTCAGACACTGGTCGAGAAGTCGTTTGATGTTTAAATTATGCTGGTTGCATGGATATTCGGTTTTTAACGTATAGCGTTGAAGTAGCTATTTTGTGTGTGCGGATTTATCATGTTTTTCATAAGTTGCAGTGTGAGTTTGTTTCAGTATTATTAGAAATGAGAAGATTTTCTGACTAGTGTATCTGCAGTAGGCCTACATATTTTAGAGTTGCAAATAGCCTGAGTTGCAAAACACTATATTTTGGTACGTATGAATTATGATTTAGATATAGATTTCAATGCTGCTGCTTAACATAGCAATAGGCCTTAGTCTTTGGATATGATATGCTTTAGTTTGTTTCATATTATACATTGATTGGATTTAGTCGTTTACGGTTTGTTGTACTGAACTGAGCGCAGTAGAGGACGCAATAGTACTATGTAATGAATGCAGTGATTTTAATATTATCAAACGTTCTCTATGCGATTATTTTGTACATATTTTCATGGCACGAATATGTATAGCTAGATTTTATTCCAGACACTGGCCGAGAAGTCACTTGACGTTCTAATTAGACTGTAGTCAGCGATATTCTGTTATTCGTATAGCGATTGATAGCTCTTTGTATGTGGGCGGATTTATCATGTTTTCATAAGTTGCAGTGTGATATTTTTTCGGTAGTATTTGAAATGAGGATTTGTTTTTCATACTGATATAGCAGTACATAGTTTATCTATGTAACAACCTTTGTTGCGGAAGTTTTTAGCGTGTCTTTTAAGACTCGGCCCGCGTATGTTATAGATTATACTTTGCAGAGCGTTCAATAGGCTTATTCAATTTTTGAATTGAGTTTTCATAGAGGTTAATCAAGTTATTCTAATAATTATGATGATACGTATATCGGGCCCCTTTTGCCCGTTCTTTAATGTTGATTAGTGGTGCTCGTCGAGAAGATCGGTGCACCCCTCCGGTAAGGTCATGTGTGTGTTTGTATTGTATATGTTCAGTGTTAGCGCATAAGGCGAGAATTATATGGAAAATTATTTATTTTCGGCTGAGCGTTTGCGCGAAAGAGAAAATTTTCTATTGGTTGATAGCCGTGTTGCATAACAATATGCAAAGTGGGTGTTTTTACCGGGTGTTTCAAACACTTGACTGATTTCTCGTGAGCCAGACACACGTAGCTGGTAAATTTTCTATGATGTTGAATTGATTGCCATGATGTTGAATAGAATTGAATGATGTTGAATTGAATTGTATTATTTTCAGTAACATACTTCTGAAGTTTTATCTTTTTAGAGCGATATTGTGAAAGAAGGATAGTTTCGTCAGTTTAAGGAGGGCGTTATAATTGTAAGTAATACGCATCGTTTTTTAGCTTCGTAAAGCCACTGGATTGTTTCGACCGACACTTACTGGTGTTTTACAGGGAGTTCTACACAGGTTCGGTCTTGCGCCCTCAGTCGTGTGTTCTGTGCTCGTCGAGAAGATCGGTGCACCCCTCCCTCCGGTAAGGTCACGTGTGTGTTTGTATTGTATATGTATAGCGCATAAGGCGAGAATTATATGGAAAATTATTTATTTTCGGCTGAGCGTTTGCGCGAAAGAGAAAATAATATAATCTCATAATCTGCTGGAGTAAACAGGCGAATTCGTGCGGGGACCAACCGCTTGTGTTTAAAGGTGATTAGATAGCTACAACACTATCACAAATCTAAAAGAATAAATATAACTGTATTTACCAAGGATATCAATCGTTCCTTCTTTGTCTGTAATTGCTTTCACTGTTTTGTCAATAGTTTCCTGTTTGGTCACATCAAGCTCCATGATGAAGAGTGTATCGTCTAATGCACTGCCAGCTTTACTCTTGATATCAATAGAACCGCTCGTTGTATCACGCATAGTAGCGTAGACCTTAAACCGACGCTGTGGATCCTTGGCAAGGTGCAAAGCTATGCCCTGACCAATGCCTTTCGAGCAACCGGTTATTAGCACGATGGACACCATTACAATTTTCTGTTTGTTAACTACAGTACACGGTTTTGATATCATCTTTTTACCTTGACCTATAGGTCCAGAGCCTGTCACACATTATTTCAACCCATGAAGTACGGAAGGTTTGACCCCCTAAAGTCATTTATGACATTAATTTTGTTGTGGTCAGATTGCAAAAATACTCAGATTATGGTGTAATGTGTAGTATCAAACTGTTCCTCCATTATAATCAGAGCATTTTTTGCAATTTGACTCGATCCTGTATTACTTTTAGGGGGTCTAGGACCTAGACCCATGCAGCTGAGGGGTCATTCTGACCACAAACAATAATGTCTTAGATGACCTAAGTAACTTTAGGGGGTCACCCAGCAAACACAAACATGTTTTATAAATGTTGTTTAAACATTGGCCAAAACATCATGAGAATGTTATTTGAAACTGTTTAGGCCTATATGACGTTAAAATGTATGCTTTTAGGATTTGGTCGGGTAAGTATGTTCACCAAAATGTTGAATAAATGTTTTTAAAACATTTAATTGGCAAAAATGTTTTTGAAAAATGTTTTCTCGACTAAATCCTAACCATACATTTTGACGTCATATAAACATTTTCAAATAACATTGTCATGATGTTTTGGCCAATGTTTAAACAACATTTATAAAACATTTTCCTGTTTACTGCCCCCCTCCCCAGGGAAGATACTGTGGACAAGCCATTTTTATATGACCCGACTAGGGGACCCAACAACATTTATAACACGTTTTTGTGTTTGCTTGCTGGGTACTTGCCATGAAATTATGAAACAATACATGATGTGGATGTAATCATTTATCAAAATTTATAAATATGAAATCCATAGTGTTACAAAACCAATATAATCAAGGTCAGTGCGCATGCGTGGAATTGATAACCTTGGCACAATGTCTGACAAACATTATAAAAACAATATCATCAGAAAATATTATTTGAACATTTGCACAATGTGACATGACAATATCGTGTCAATGTTTGCTTACGATGTTTTAAAAACAATTTCAATATCAGATTTTTCATAACATTTCCACAATGTTTCGAAAACATTAGGAAAACAATATCATCAGAAATGGTTTAAGTAATATCTTTGAAACGTTTGCAGTAGATAACAGTTATTGTTAAACAAATGTTTATAAAATAATTGTTTACGATATTATTTAGAAATGTGCGTCAAACATTCTCTATCTGTTTGATGAAAAGTTATCAATTAATACTAATAGGCAAAGTCTTTAGAAAATCATTGTATGCAAACATTTCAGCAACATTTTAAAAACATTTTAAAATGTTTTAAAAATGTTTAACAAACATTAGCAAACAAATGTTTTTCTAAACTATTTATATGACCTTTGAAAAATGTTGTGAAAATGTTATGTGTTTGCTGGGCAAACCTTCTGTACTTTATGGGTTGAAATCATGTGTGACAGGCTCCCAGACTACTAGGCTCGACTGACTAACCTCTGACCAAGGCATTACCTTTGTATAGGAATGTTTTAAGCGTGAGAATTTTGTAAGAGATCGCCTACAGCAGGGAGGTGGTGTCAAATAGAATTTGCAAAATGCAACTATACACGTTTATAGCAGTGTTTCTTCAATAGGCTACAAAAACGGTGAATTTGCAATTGGTGACGTGGTGTATGCACACAGCAAGACTATGTTTTTGTGACGGTGGCCACTGTTTAAATACTTGGTGTTACACAGAACTCTCCAGAGCTAGCCGGTGAATTTGCACAATAAATCGTAAGTTCTATTTATTGTATAGTTTAAAACCTGTGTATCAATCCTGTAACTAGACTTGCTGCAAGTCCTTGGGCAGCAAAGATACTCTTTACATACAGATAATCTCCCAATATTAGACCTCTACTCTCCCTAAGAAAAGACTGGTTTTTAGATTGCTTTATTATCCCTACCATACACCATGAAAGTAACTTACTTTCATGCATACACGCTACACAACGGGTTTCGGGCTCGGGTTTCAGGAGCTTGTCTTTGGTTGGTAACAAAGTCTTTGTTCTTCTGTTGAACAGTCTTTGTACTGGGCTTGTGTCCATATCTTTGGTAGGAGTGTTTCTATACTCCAGCATTGCTAAGTGAACATCTGTCTTTGATGCTTTAGCTTTGCGCATCAGATTCTTGGCTATCTTAACCGATGATTCTGCTTTCCCATTGCTTTGTGGGTATAACGGTGAGGATGTTGTATGCTTAAACAACCATTCCTTACTGAACGATTCAAATTCTGTGCAGACATATTGTCTCGCATTGTCTGACACGACCTCGTCAGGAATTCCGTATCTACAGAAATGTGTCTTCAGCTTTCTGATAACTGTCTTGGATGTTGTGTCTTCCAAGTAGTCTACTTCAAAGAATCCTGAATAATAGTCTACTGTTAGCAGGTAGTCTAGGCCATGTATTGTAAACAAATCTGTTCCGATTTTGGCCCATGGACGATCTGGTATGTCATGTGATTGTAGTGTCTCTTTCTGCTGTTTGGTCTCATACGTACGACATACTTCACATGTCTCGATGAACTCTTTAACTTCTGCATTCATCCTCGGCCAATATAATATCTCTCTGGCTCTTCTCAAACAACCTTCCACACCCATATGTGATGAATGGATTCTGTTCATCATATCTTTACGAAGGGATCTTGGAACCACTACTCTTTCACCACGGCATATTATGTCATCTTCGACACTCAGTTCGTCTCTTATGTTGTAATATACAGCTGCAGCATTCGGCACATCACTTTTATGTTCTGGCCATCCTCTGAAGATTACTGCTTTCAGTTGCTGCATTGACTTGTCTTTCTTGGTTTCACTGCGGATCTCTTCCAATCTTGGTTCTGCTACTCTCATACTTTGTAACATGTTTACAGTCTCTTTCTCTTGAACTGCGACTGGATTGTCCACATCTGGTAGATAAGCTCTACTCAGAGTATCTGCAAGATACATATGCTTGCCTGGATGATAGTTGATTTCTGCTTCATACTTTTGTAGTCTTAACAGGAGAGTCTGCAGTCTTTTAGGTGCTTTGTAGAGTGGCTTTCTGGTTATGATCTCTAGGGGTTTATGATCAGACTGTACGCTGACTTGTCTTCCATAGGTATACTGATGGAATCGTTCTAGTCCCCAAACCACTGCTAACAACTCCTTCTCGATCTGAGCATATCTTGTTTCAGCGTCGAGTAATGCTCTACTAGCATAAGCTATCGGTTGTCCATTTTGGATTAAAGCAGCGCCCAGACCGGTATCAGATGCGTCGGCCTGCAGCGTCAACTCTTCATCTGGCTCATAGTACTTCAGTACTGGATGCTCTGTTACTGCCTTCTTGATGGCATCCATGGCTTTATCATGCTCTTCATTCCAGTGCCAAGCTACTTCTTTCAGCGTCAACTTTCGGAGAGGCTCACAGAGATCACTCAATCTGGGTAAGAATCTGCTCAAGTAGTTTACGAAGCCTATGATTCTTCTTACTCCGGTGACATTTTCTGGCTTAGGCATCTGTAGTATCGCTCGTACTTTGTCTTTATCTGGTTTCAGTCCTTGGTCAGTGAGCAAATGACCTATGAACTTTACTTCAGTCAAGGCTAGTTTGGCTTTTGCTTTGTTTAGCTTCAAGTTCTTATCTTGACATCTCTTCATGAGATTTCTGAGATTTCTGTTGTGGTTTTCTGTAGCTTCTTCAATCGTGCTGCCTTTGCCCACAATCAGGATGTCATCTGCTACTGCTGTGACACCTTGCAAACCTTCTAAGACTTGATCTTGCCGTCTCTGGTATTCTTCAGGACTGCTTTTCAACCCAAATGGCATACGCTGCCATCGGTATCGACCATACGGCGTATTGAATGTTGTCAGTCTTGAACTTTCATCTGTCAGCTCTACTTGACAAAATCCATCCTTTGCATCCATGACACTGGATATCTTTGCGTTATTTAGTTCTGGCAAAATGTCATCGATGGTCGGCATTGGATAGTGGCGGCGTTTAATCGCTTTGTTTAAATCCTTTGGATCCAAACAGATTCTTGTCTTATTTGGCTTGTCAACAACTACCATGCTGTTTACCCATGGTGTAGCTTCATCTTTTATAGCTGTGATGATTTCTTCACTTACTAGCCGGTCTAATTCACGTTTTAGCTTCTCTTTGAGTGCTACGGGAACTTTGCGAGGTGGGTGTACGACTGGATGTACATCTGGATCCACTTCGATACTGTATTTACCTGGCAGCTTTCCAAGTCCAGTAAATACACCTGGAAATTCTTTTTCCAGTTGCTCTACAGTTAGTGGTGTTATTTCATCTGGTGCATCTATTTCTGGCTCTGCGAGGAGAACATTCTCATGGTTGATGCGATCAGGTTGTATTTCTTCTGTTAACATAACATTGCGTTCATTAACAGTCACTAGCTTCATCTGTTGCATGGCTTTCCATCCAAGGAGAGGATCACTTACACCATCACTGACAACTATGAAGTTTACTCTGTAACGCTTGCCATTCTGTGGATTATTTATCCTGACTTTACACTGTCCAAGCGGCTTGATTCTTGTTTTATTGTACATCACAAGCACTTTGTTGGTTTTCTCCATCTTTTGTGAAGCTGGTACATTGGACTGGTTAATCACGTTACAGGTCGCGCCTGAATCTAGCTGAAATTTCTTTCTTTCTTGTTTCTGCACCACTTCTAATACTGCGAAAAGCTTATTCTGTGCGTTTTCAACTGTGTTGATACGTTCTTCTTCTACGCCAACGACGTAAATATCTTCTGTTGATGAACTCTGATCTTCATCTTCTGTATCTACTTCATGTACAGATTTCTTTTTCTTCATTGGTTTTTTCTTTCTACAATGAGACGCGAAATGGTTGTAGCCTGAGCATGAATTGCATTGTTGACCATACGCTGGACATGCCTTACGGTCATGCGTTCTGCCACAACGATTACAGTTTATTATCTTGTCAGATTTTTCTTGACTTTGGCCTTTCTTCTTATTTGGCTTGGCAGCTGTGTTTCTTTGTTTTCTGCGACGACTATCTTGAGTGTAGTTACCGTAGTGAACACTTTCATGGCCTTTTTCTTTTGACAGGTGTTTTAACTGCATACTTGACGCTTCACTGATCTGCAAAATATCAATGGCATGCTTTAGATCGCATGCAGCCTGCCTGAAAATGTTTGCTCTCGCTGCTCTATCCTTAGTACCGATGACGAGCATGTCTCTAATCAACTGGTCTTCAAGGATTCCAAATTCACAAGGTTCCGCTAAACCTCGTAGTCGGTGGACGTATGCCTCTATGTTTTCTATTGCCAATTGTTCGGTGGTAAAGAAAATAAACCTGTCATAGATAACATTTCTACTCGGGGTGAATGTTTCTTTCAGTTGTTTTAAGATTTCTTTAGGGTCCTTCAATTGGTCTGCAGTAAGCTGTAATTTTGCAAGCCTTTTACAACACTCGTCGCCCATGACGCGCTTGAGAGTTGCCACTTGTATTGGGGCATCTTTTTCACTTAATTCTGTTGCGATTAAGTAATCTTTCCAGGACTCTTCAAACATTTTCCAATTCTCCGCTATATCACCTTTTAATTTCACGGGACTGGGTGAAGGTACCTGATATGTCGCCATTTTACTGACTTGCTTTAGGGATCACGTCAAAACTCGATCGCCAGGCAACCGCCGGTTACGGCCGGTTCCGCCCGGTTCTCACAAAACGTGTCGTCTGTTATAATATACACACATAATGAGGTCAAATAGTTACACTCTGGTGAACACGACCGGTTGATAGTGCCTCGTCACACGCGTGAGCAATAACATCTTGAAGTAATGGGCTCTTAAGTCTCAAGTTGACAACCAGTACAATACAGCTATTGATCTTCGCTGGGGTTGGCTTTTTCAATCTGTTTATAGCTCAATTAACTTTTTAAAATCAATACCGAAAGTCTATGAATGGGTTTTTTTTATAGAACGATTATAGAGAGAGCTATTATGACCGCAAAGTAACAGATTGATAGTGTAAATTGGTCCGGTTACAGCATTAAGTCAACCGGCGGTTGTTCAGTGTTGCATGCGCGAATATTCATATACCAGTAAAACATTTGACCTGAAAGAACCGGGCGGAACCGCCCGTAACCGGCGGTCAACGGGCGGTCGAGTTTTGACGTCTTCCCTTACTGTTTATTGATTTATCGAGTCTCTTTCACATGGTAAGCTTCTTTACATCGAGTAAAAAGTTTCCGAGACTGGACGGCACACAGCGCAAGTTTTTGGCTTTTTCCCACTTACAGCTTATTTCTTTAGCGGAATTTCGGCATTTTGGTAGTAGAACGATGTTTTATCCGACATCTGTCACCATATTTGTACCTCCTGGGCTCTTTATAACACATTAATAGACTCATTTAAGATCCACATATTTAATGTTATTGTTCATTCTACTCCATTGTAATATCGGCACCCGTATATTATAATGTGGGTTGCCGGTTGCATTATGTAAACATTATACTGTTGCCCAATGTAATGCTTTACTCTAACAGAGAGTTATGTGTGGTTGGGTCTTTTCTGGTACTAGTATTATTTGTATAGGCTATATATAAAGTGATATCCAGCAATTGCGCCTTGAATCAAGGCTATCCTGTAACTTGCACGAGCATCGAGCATACAGTTGAATATGAAATAACATCACACATTGTGTATTGAACGTTGAGACTGGTGCACAGTCTATTTGTGTAATTGTGATTTATTTTCATGAGTCACTTAGACTTGGTCAAAATACACTTTATACGATGTTTCTTGTGTGATAAGATATAACATTTTGATCAGCGTTACAGAAACGTCACGAGCGTATTGACGGTGTTATTAAAATATTATTCAATATTATTGGGTGATATTTGTGGTTACGAGCGTATAATTTGACGGTGTTAAATATTATACAATATTATTGTATGATATTGGTGGTTAAATTAATCAACAATATTAATTTACTTTAGAATTCTAGTTTGTGTCCAGAATCATTTCAACAAACAAAAGAATTACTATATCGTGTGTATATAAAAGAGTCATGGTCAAGTTTACTTTTACTCTTCTATTTGGGATATAATTTTATTTATTATATACAGCCGAACATTGGTGTCGGGTGCAAATACCAGACTATGGTACGGCCTACTTATGAGGACCAGACAAGTCGTCTCGTCGGGGGCTTAGATGTTACATCTACCATACAGTCTACGAGCAGATGATCTACGGGTCATAGTCTACGGATCTACGGGTCATAGTCTACGGATCTACGGGTCATAATCAACGGATCTACGGGTCATAATCAACGGATCTACGGGTCATAATCTACGGATCTACGGGTCATAATCTACGGATCTACTCTACGGGTCATGCATATTCTACAGGTCAGCTGTCAACTCAGCGTAGGAACTGTTGAACCAACGTAGGAACTGTTAAACCTGCGTAGGGACCGAATATAGTGGTTGTGCACAAACCAATATGAATATGGAATAATCTGTTTGAAGTGTTAAATTGACTCAAGCCAATATTATGATGTGTGTATTTATTGTTATGTATTGTTATCACATATGTTATATTCACCAAAAAGCGTGAACCAATCAATCATTAATAAATGTAGTGTCAAATCTAAAACAATTCTATGACCTTTTCATTCCTATGTGACAACTACTCATGCAAAAAAATTGTGCGCGGAATGAAACAGCCATCTGACCTTGATATGTGCATTGAACCATTAGAGCGTCGTTGTTTGTATAACGCGTAGTTAATCTAGTTTCTGCAGTTTATCTTCCCAAAATATGAAAGATCGACTGAAAACAAGTTTTGTAAGTTGACCGCGTTTTTCGTCATTCCAATGGGATTTATACAGTTAAGACATGAGTTAACAAGCAAAACATTGTTGTCAAAATGAGCCAAAGGTGGGTTTAAACACTGTAGAAATAAATAGTTAAGATGATAATACTTCACATACTAAAATATTGCACAAATAAAATGGGGTGTTTCCGTAACCTGACATACTTTATCTGACACACTGACACACTTTTATCTGACACAGTTTTTTTAGGCGTTCAAGGGGGTGTTCAAGGGGTGTTCAAGGGGGGTGTTCAAAGGGTGTTCAAGGGGTGTTAAAGGGGGTGTTCAAGGGGTGTTCAAGGGAGTGTAGAAATGTAAAAAGTAGTGAACACCCCCTTGAACACCCTTGAACACTTCTTTAACAACCCTTGAACACTCCATTGAACACTCCCTTGAACACCCCTTGAACACCCCCTTGATCACCCCCTTGAACACCCCCTTGAACACCCCCTTGAACACTTCTTTAACAACCTTTGAACAATCCCTTGAACACTCCCTTGAACACCCCTTGAACACCCCCTTGAACTCCCCTTGAGCACCCCTTGAACACCTCCGTGAACACCCCCTTGAACACCCTCTTAACACACCCTTAACATCCCCTTGAACACCCTTTGAACATGTTTTTAACAACCCTTGAACACTCCATTGAACACCCCCTTGAACACCCCTTGAACACCCCCTTGAACACCGCTTGGACACCCCTTGAATACCCCTTGAACACCCCCTTGAACACCCCCTCGAACACCCCCTTAACACCCCTTGAACACCCCCTTGAACGCCTAAAGAAACTGTGTCAGATAAAAGTGTGTCAGTGTGTCAGATAAAGTATGTCAGGTTACGGAAACACCCAATAAATGTTCTGAAGACACTTTGCTTCTTTATGATTGCACTTTAGAGTCATTCACATTGAAGGAAATGATTTGCCAGGTTCACAAATTATACGGTCTAAGTTTTTTGGTAAGACATAAAATAAAATGTTAGCGTTTTCAATTCGTAAGCCAAACGCATCACCAAACCACACATGAATGAATTGACATGAAGTCCCTGACCAGGTGCTTTGAGGTTGGCTAATTCAAAATATATGATCGGTACCAAAAATCTGAGATATACATTAAATGAGCAAATTTCTTCTCCGCAGTTTGATACCTCATTCAACAAAATCGAATAGATACTTTTAAAGTTATGGTGATTTCAATGACCGCGCATGCAACAGAAAAGTTGCACTAGGTATAGGAATCATTGATTTGTGTGTGATTACTGTCATAACTGTGTGCTACCTGAACGAGACAGATGAATGGGTCTTCAGTGATAACCGCAATGTGGTGAAGAATACAAGTCTTAGCTGATAAGCTGTGAGTTTTTCAGTGCGTAAATCCATAGACGGGTAAAACGTTGTTTTTACCGTCTATGGTAAATCACACACAAATCAATGATTTCCTATACCTAGTGCAACTTTTCTGTTGCATGCGCGGTCATTGAAATCGACATAACTTTAAAGTATCCATTCGATTTTGTTGAATGAGGTATCAAACTGCGGAGAAGAAATTTGCTCATTTAAACTATATCTCAGATTTTTGGTACCGATCATATATTTTGAATTAGCCAACCTCAAAGCACCTGGTCAGGGACTTTATGTGCTAGGTGTAGTTTGTAAAAACATCATGCGGATTTGTACCATCGTGACCTGTCACTATATCATACACACTGACATCTTGGCTGAGACTGATTAACCCAAAACCATGAACAGTGAAAACGCAAACAGTCTAAAACACCCACCTTCATCTACACAATGTACCTGTCTACGACCAGGGTTTGGCCTACATGTACATTAGTATCAATGTGTATATGTAATAGATGTGTAGTCTAACACAGTCTTTGGATCATGGTGGATTGGCTGTTTACACATGGACCTACTGCATCAAATAATTATTAAAAATGGATGTGGTGTTGTTATCTTGTAAATTCATAAGATTTTCAATGGACATCAAATAATCGTGCTTCTCTTATTAATATGTTTACTCATTTGCTTTGTCTTACGCACCGCTCCCAAGGAACATGGGTGCATGTTCCAAATTCCGTCAAATGTTAAAAGCTCGCAATTTCAAAGAAGATTATCTTGATCGAACTTCAGCAATAGGGTTTATAATAAACGATAACCGTCTTATAGTATAGTAGACATAATTATAAAACAAGATTAATTACCAACATATTTTAACTGTCAATTCCCAAGTTTCAGATTGTTTATTATTTTGGAGTTTCACTTAATAGTTCCATCAGATTGCTATTTTTTCATCCATGAATCCATCATGTCATTACCGGTTGGGTCAACAAATCTTTCCCGAGCCATTTTCTTAATTGTTTCTGAAGTCTGGTAACGAAAGTCTGGTTTGGGTGAAACGATAACTTCTTCTATAAACTTTGCGATATCTTCAACGCTTTGAACTTCCGTTCCAATCACGATGTCCGGATTGGCAGTTAGCATTCTTGCGGCGATTGTTCCGTCCTCTCCTGGATATGCGCTAGTAATTCCGTGCCATATTTTTGGAGCATCTTCTCCAAATCCTTTCATCAAAGGAGTAAGTACATATCCTGGCTCTATTATAGAAACCCTGAAATGGAAGTAAAACTTACAAAAATGACTCGAATTTGACGCAAATTTATGGCGGGAATTATGAACTGTATTTTGCAACCCGTAAGATTGAGTGGACCTTTTAATATTATTTGATATTGGACAATTTTTTACACATGTTTTTTTAATGAAGTTTGACTTATAAGAAAAGACTCATGAATCTATCTCGACTGTATTTCCAGTGAAAACTTCTAGGTGAAAGCCATCACATAAATTTACTATATCTCAATGGAAATTTACTTCCAATTTGAGAAATTTGTGAACATATTTGTTTCGATGTTCATCCTTCCATATTATTCTGATTACTTGTGGCGATCGTAGCTGGAAACACGGTAACATGGTAAACGGCGTCAACCATGGAATTATATTTACGAACGAAAAAATACTCAGAAATAAGTTGTTGTTTTTTCAACGTATTCAAACCATGATTTTGAAGTAAATGGGATCTTAAATACGCACTTGGACATTCACGACACCATTGTGGTTCTGACGGGGGCCCCAGTAATGACCAGCACTTTTTGGATTGTTGGCTTTGTCTATATTATAACATTACGTATTGTAGCCTTAGTTCATCAACTTATTATTTTTAATTCACTTCATTCATTAACAACGATTCGTGAATATGGGCTGCATGCAGATGTCAACATCTGCTGGGGTTTAGTATTTTCGGTTTTGTATTATGCAGGAATTGTCACATTTCAAAGGATTATGACGGTACATACATACATACACCTATACATATGAGATTTTATAAAGCGCTATTTCATTTAGATCACGGCGCTGGCAGCAAACAAACAAAACAAAAAGGTACAATCAACAAACAAAACAAAATTAATGTACCAATAAATACTAGTACTACATGTATACAGAAAGAACAATTAAGTAGGAAACAGGTGAGTCTTCAGTTGTTTCTTGAAAACTTGTAAGGATTCACAGAGTCTGATGTTGCTGGGTAGATCATTCCATAGTTTAGGACCAGCAACAGTGAAAGATTTATCTGCGGCAGAGTTTTTTGTACGCTGAACAGCTAGGAGAGATTGATCAGACCCATATCGAAGACCAGGTCGACCAGGTTCATAGTGAGCAATGCACTGATTCAGATAGATAGGTCCAGTTTCATTAATACATTTATAAATATGTACACACAATTTGTAGATTATACGCTGTCGCAACGGGAGCCAATGAAGTTCTTTGAGCAACGGAGATGGTGAGTCTCTTTTTCTGCCTCCGCAGACAAGGCGCGCTGCCCAGTTTTGTAATTATTGTAATTTGTTGAGATACTATTCATTTTGACATTAACTTACCAAACATTAAATTCTCTCAATGGGGGCGCTATAGCTTCACTGAATCCCTCGAGCGCAAACTTGGAAGGCGGGTATTGTACCATTGCAGGTATAGCTGAAAAGAAAAGACAAACTAAGCTAAGCCATTGTGATTCTGATTTTTTTTTGGTCTCAATTCTTAATCATGAAGAGTTGTATAAGCCCATTGTACGGCGCCTCTCACACATACGGCGACGCATAAGAACCGACCGGAGAACCGATTGGGGACGCAGTGGACACTGGCTAGAGTGGGAGAGGGTCCCCATGTAGCACGCAGGAAACTGCTCAAAATTGCACGAAGGGTATTAGATTAACAAAAACATATAGAAATAGTAGATACAGAAGGAATAACAATGATCTATGATTAAAGCTCTAATCACATGCCCGATCTTTAACATTGATTGTTATTTAAATCCTATTAGAGAGCATAATCCTAGCTTAGGGTAATGCGATAATGCCACTTTGTATAGCATGGAAATAGTAGCGTGTCTTTTGGCGGGAGTTTTGAACAGGTGTATCAATAACATTGTTAAAATCTGAATACATTAAAATGATATAGCGATAGTATCATGATGTGTTTGTCCTGCTCATATCGGTTCAATAAGAAAACCATATTGAATTATATGGATCACAACAAAGAGTGACATGGGATTGCTATACACAATCCCATGCTAATTTGTATGACAGATTATAATCTGTTAATCTAGATTACAGCATCCCATGTTTACAAAAATTAAAAACACCTCACGATATTCATGAATAAGTTTTGGTAGAGTATGTTTGGCTTATACCCTGTCACACATACGGCGATCAGGCCTTGCGCTCTCGTTGCGCTGAAAAAAGGATCAAAACGCCATGCAAAACGCATTAAGGTCACCGAGAACCGACTGGGAACGCAGTGGACACCATCTAGAGCGGTGTAGGGTTCCCATGATCGCCCATGAGCGCCATACAAAGCGCCGCGCTTGTTTACGCTCTGCTGCGATCAAGCCAGCGCTTGTATTGCGCTTATAAGTCGCTGTCTGCGTTGCTACACCTTCTCAACACGTTTTCATAACGTTCTCTGCGTCAGCGCGGAGAGTACAGAGCGAGTGCACGAAGGGTATAAATTCAAACATTGAAATAGTAGAAATTATACAGTCCTCAAAATAAGTAACTGGTTATAGATATAGTCTTAACTCAAACACTATAGCTCCTACGTAAACATATTAAATTATGAAGTAGGCCTAGTAAAGAAAATACTTCTCTTTAATTCGAGAGATATTGTTCACGACTGTCGGTTAATAATTAAGAACGCAACATTTTGAAGGATTGAACAAAGTGCAGTTTACATTTTCACACTTGGGATTTGAACACGCGGGACAGTGTATGTGACAGGTATGTGTATGGGCTGCTGCATTGATCAATTGAAGCATCCCAAACCCTCATCTTATTACTATCGACCATGAGTTGTCGCTACCAGTTAATCAATAATCTGCCTGTTGCTACATGTAGTCCGAGGCTGCGTGTAGGCGAACAAAATGTTAAAATGAAAAACGGACTTTGTTTTGGCTTTAGGCAAATAACAAAACGTGAACATTGAATGAATATTAACATATTCATTCAATCTTCACGTGTAATATCACAAATTAAAGGAAAGAAATGTCCATACCACTTTATAATTGAATACTTTTACGTCGGAGCTATTATTGTGTTGAAGTTGAGAGCATATTAATGTATTACCTGGTCAGTTATATACTTATTTTGAGGACTGTATACTCCTTGTAGTAGCTCTACAGAAGGAATAAAAATGACCCATGTTTAAAGCTCTAATCAC
Organism: Ophiura sarsii; assembly: GCA_035610835.1. NCBI lineage: Eukaryota > Metazoa > Echinodermata > Ophiuroidea > Amphilepidida > Ophiuridae > Ophiura > Ophiura sarsii. Next base: position 31,315,982 of record CM069443.1, read on the forward strand.
ATTGCTTGTTATGTAAATCCTATTTAGAGAGTATTATCTTCTTAGCTTAGCGTAATGCGATAATGCCACTTTTGTAGCCATGGAAATAATTGGCGGGAATTTTGAACAGGTGTATCAATAACATTGTTGAATCTGAATATATTAAAATGATAGGGTCATTCAATAAGTTCTACCCCATACCTCATAACTTTGCTATTGTATAAGCCAGTTGTTTGAAATATACCACAATTGTAGTTTTGAATCTCAGCTACAAATTCATAGTAGATTGGTCTGAGTACTGGTTGTACTTTCCTGGAGATGCAGTACAAACCAAACGTCCAAGTAGTGCGACGAAAACGATTACAAAACAGCCAAATGTTTCATAAGAGCTACTTTTGGCCAATTCTAATCGGTAGATTATAACCGTTCTAAATTACAGATATCTCTTGAACAGACTATAAACAATAAAATTAATTGATGCACCCTATGTATATATAATAGTATTAGGAATGCCCTCTAATAAGGCAGAACCAGACCAGGACAGCCATTAGTTATAACCCTACCACAGAGAACCGCTGCAAAGTCATATTTGCTCTTCACTATGGCTTGACTTGGCTTGACTTGTAACAACGAAAAATTCTCCACGAACCCCTCGGTGACGCAGTGGGAACTGGCTGGGACTTCAGAGGGTCGTGAGAGGGTCCCCATGGTCGCCCTTGAGCGCTAGTGCACCACGCTTGTTTTGTGAAACAAGCGTGGAGGTTCCGCGTTCTGTTCAGAACGCTATAATGACTCAGTAACAGCGAAAAGTGAGCGTCCCGTCGACGTAGCAAGGACGCATACAAACTACTTGTCCTCTGCGACTGCAGTAAAGGTTCGTTCACACTAGGCGATGTTTGCCGTGCGATGCGATGCGGTAGCCGTACTTCCACCGCAATGTACGGTAATTCGTCGCGGGTCACGCCGGGTCAACGCAGGTCACCGCATGCGATGGCATTCAGTGCCGTTTGGCAAAATATAAGAGCGTCAGCGTCAACACAATGCGATGGCAGTTAAATATGTTTTAACTCCATTGCAATAACGTACCGCACCGCACAGTAAATAACGTTTTAGTGTGAACAAACCTTTGCTGTCAGGAGACAAACACATCATGATATTATCACTATTATATCATGTTAATGTATTCAGATTAATCAAAAATGTTATTGATGCACCTGTTTAAACTCCCGCCAACAGATTTGCATGGCTATACAACAGTAGCATTATCGCATTACGCTAAACTAGGATAATGCTAAATAGGATTTAAATAACAATCAATGTATCAGAAATGTGATTAGAGCTTTAAACGTGAGTCATTGTTATTCCTTCTGTATCTACTACAAGGAGTATAATGTACAGTCCTCAAAATAAGTAACTGACCAGGTAATATGCTTTCAACTCAACACAATCGGCCGAGTGCACCAATGGCGAGTAGCTGAAGAATAGCGCTACCTCGCTAGTAACTGAGGCGTAACCAAAACATTTGAGAGCACCGAACCGGCGTAAGCTGCTAGGCTAGTAACTTGCGAGTCGCGATATTGGAGGCTGGTTTTAGTGAGATCATGAACAGTGAGGCAAAATCCTCAAGGAAGGAAGACAATAACGGGTGTATATAGCCAATTTGAACTCATTGCGAACCAGCGATTGCTCAATATTGTAACATTTATTGTTTGTCCAACAATCATGTCATACACATCTTTTTTTTCTTTCTTTACCATTGAATATTATGATGGTGTCCACTACGTCCCCATTCGGTTCTTAGAGACCTTACTGTGTTTTGCATGGCTTTTTGCAGCGCAACGAGAGCGCAAGGCCTGATCGCCGTATGTGTGACAGGGGTATAAGCGCCGACCTGATCGCAGCAGAAGGGTTTTAGCGATCTTGACTTAAAAATGGACAGTTTTCCGCGCTCTCTGCGTATTATACATATTTTTGAGCGCAGTTCAGTCGCTGGTCTGATCGCCGTATGTGTGAGAGGGCCATAACATTTGAGTAACAGCGCATAAGGACGGAATAGAGACGTATTGAGCGTAATAGGTCGGAAAAGACACGAAGTAAGCGCCTCATTGATCTTATTACAAGTAGTTTGTATGCGTCCTTGCTACGACAACGGGACGCTCACGTCGCTCGTCTTGCGCTGCCACGGCGACACTACTGCGTCACCGAGGGGTTCATGAAGATCTTGATGCGCTTGGCCTGGCGTTTTGATAATGTTTCAGCGTAATCCAAGTCCCGGCCTGATCGCAGCAGAATGTGAAAAGGTTTAGTGACCTTGATATAAAAATGGACGATTTGGGACAGTTTATCGCGCTCTTACTGCGTTGTATTCAAATTTTGAACTTTTTTGAGCGCAGTGCAATCACTGGCCTGATCGCCGTATGACAGGGGTATAACGGAGCTTTTTATTCTGGACGAGTATTTCATCGGTGCTTCATAGTCGGAATGTCAAATACTTTACTAACTTAGCAGCCATTTTGGATAAGTTTAAATGCTAGTAATCTGGTAATCATGAAGTCCAAACCATCAAACAATAGAAAATGATTCACGAAAAGTAAGCATGTTTATAACAATGGATTCTTCTTTCATTGTTTTTCATACAAATCATATAGTGCGTCATAAACAATAAGTACATCTGATTAACGGGGTGAATAGATACCAAAAGCGCTGGGCTCTGTGTCATAGTTTTATGTTTTGTTATGGGTTTTCAGGCGCGTACGCAGGGGGGGGGGGGGGGGGGGGGGGGGGGGGGGGTGGGGGGCGGGGGGGGGGGGGGGGGGGTTGGAGGTGAATTTTGGGTGGGCTTTTATCAGCACGTGTGTGTGAACCGTGAAGTCTAGGGCGAGTGGAACCCCGGGGGAACCCTGTTTGTACCCCTCTGTGAGGGTTACAAACAGGCGGGGACTGGTAGGATTCAAAGGGTTGATCACGTATTAAACACCCCCAGCCGGGTGAAAAGAAAAATAAGAAAATAGAAAGGGAAAAGACAGGATACAAATGAAAAGAGGGAAAAATAGATAAACTAAAAGAAACTAAATTGAAAAGAAAATTTAGGCGTCGATGCTTTTTTCTGTCTGTCTGCTAAACTTGAAAGGGAGAATAACCCGTGTCATGTGACACACATTGAACCAATGAGATCGCCAGTAAAAACCAATGCCAGCGGATTAAGTTACTGTATATAATTATGTTTTAGGGTTGAACTCAGTCAGAAAGTATTAAGATTTGGTGTTAACACATGAGTAACTGGTGAGAAATTGCAACGTTGAACTAAGAATAAACATGCAATAAGTGTTCAAAAATATGCAAGGAAATTTCAAAAAACTTCTGGCGTCGAGGGGGATACCCCATCGGGCCAGCGCTTCGCGCAGGCATAGATAGTGAAATAATTATATCAATATTTCTTAAACACCCCCTTCACAAAATCCTGCGCACGCGCCTGTGGGTTTTTTCTTCCTTTATATCTGTATATTGTATTCCAGATCATCTGAAACCGTCAAGACCTAGCAATGTTGGTACACAAATTAGACATGTAGCGTACACTGTAATAGGCCTTCACTTTTTTTGTGTTTGGAACACTATATTCAGTAGCAGGTTGGGCATCTCAAAGAGAATATTTCACCTTACGTTTATATTATACGAAACCGGTGCCAAAGAGCACAACTTACTTTGCATCTGTAGTGTTGGATACAACACATAACACATAAACTTTGCAGTTAGCTTTTATCCACATAACTGGCAATAACTCTAAATATGTAAAGGTAAAATGATTTACATGCTGAGATAGTTCGACATTGATGTTTTTTGTGTTTAGAAGTCATATAGAATTTCAGAAGCTAAAGTCTCATTTTATTACAGAATGTTTTTCGAAATAATATAGAAGGATTAGTCTACACGAAAACTTAGATGCTTGAATGTGATTCCTTATTTCATGAATAAATGGTTAGTGGCGGAGGAACAAAAGCCCCCCCCCCCCCCCCCTCTTCCTTGTAAACCAATTTTTACTTAAACCATTTTATATAATACATTAGCTGATTACAATTCAACAGCATATCAGATATATATTCCAGCCTCTGTGTTTTGAAGACAGATTTACGCATGCATCGCTTTTCAGTGTTTCGAATCGCATTTTATTCCTCAGCTTTTATTTTTTCAAAGTAAGGATCAAACTTCAAACAGTTATGTTTTCGTTTAAGCCTTTTCTTATTCTGCATACCCTTGAATCCCAACACACTAGAAATCTGGAGAATTCTGCCATTGCGTCTAGTTTTCATGATTGGTACAACGGCTTTTGTCATCCTTACGCATCCAAAGTAGTTGACGTTCATAACTTCCATGTATGTATCCATGGGAGCGGTCTCCCACCATAGGTCGTTTGTTATACCTGCATTGTTTACTATATATAAATATCACAATAATATTAGTTTTAATACAGATCATTATCAATCTTGGAAAATTCACCGTCTTCGGTAGCAAATGAGGTATCAAAATGTAGCTGTTGTAGATGGTTTGTATTTAATAACATTTTCGTGAAGGTGGGTACATCAACATTTACGAACTCTAATGAATGTGGTTTACGTTTTATAGCCCGGTTTAACGGTGATTAGATACAGTCCTCAAAATAAGTAACTGAGCAGGTAATAAATATACTCTTAACTCCAAAACTATAGCTCCTACGTAAAAATAATAATTTCTAAAGTTGTAAGAAATTCTCTTTTCTTCAATTTGAGACATTGTTCAAGAAGATCGGTTAATAATTGAGAACACTACATTGATAAGGATAGAACAAAGTGCAGTTTACATTTTCTCACTTGGGTTTTGAAAACGCAGGACCGTGTGACAGGTATGTGTATGGGCTGCATTGATCAATTGAAGCATCCCTAATCCTCATCCTACTATCAACCCGTGAGTTATTGCTACTAGTTAATCAATAATCTGCCTGTTGCTAGTCCAAGGCTGCATGTAGACGAACAAAATGTTAAAATGAAACTGACTTTGTTTTGGTTGTAAGTACATAACTGAGTTAATAATCATTCAATCTTCATGTGTAATATCTCAAATTGAAGAAAAGAGATTTCCTTACAATTTTATAATTTAATAATTTTACAAAAGAGCTATAGTGTTGGAGTTGAGGGCATATTAATTACCTGGTCAGTTACTTATTTTGAGGACTGTAGCTGCAACACTATCACAAATCTAAAAGAATAAATATAACTGTATTTACCAAGAATATCAATCGTTCCTTCTTTGTCTGCAATTGTTTTCACTGTTTTGTCAATAGTTTCCTGTTTGGTCACATCAAGCTCCATGATGAAGAGCGTGTCGTCTAATACACTGCCAGCTTTACTCTTGATATCAATAGAACCGCTCGTTGTATCACGCATAGAAGCGTAGACCTTAAAGCGACGTTGTGGATCATTGGCAAGATGCAAAGCTATGCCTTGACCAATACCTTTTGAGCAACCGGTTATTAGCACGATGGACGCCATTACAATTTTCTGTTTGTTAACTGCACAGTTTTTATATCATCATAGGCCTATATTGTACCTTAACCTATAGGTCCAGAGTCTGCCACACATTATTTCAACCCATGAAGTACAGACGGTTTCAGAATTGCAAAAATACTCAGATTACGGTGTAATGTGTATCAAACTGTTCCTCCATTACACCATTATCAGAGCATTTTTTGCAATTTGACTCGATCCTGTATTACTTTCAGTGGGTCTAGGGCCTAGACCCAGCTGAGGGGTCATTCTGACCAACAACAAAAATAATGTCTTAGGTGACCTAAGTAACTTTAGGGGTCAAACCTTCTGTACTTTATGGGTTGAAATCATGTGTGACAGGCTAGGCTGCATCAAACAAAAAAATGTGCCCGGATTGAAGCAGCCATTTGACCTTGATATGAGCATTGAACCATTAGATTGTTGTTGTTTGTATAACGCGTAGTTAATCTAGTTTATCTTCCCGGTTTTTTTTGGTAAGATATAGAATAAAATGTTAGCTTCCTGGCAATTTAGAATAGAATAATAAAAAAAAAGTTTTATCGAAGCCTTTTTCGACATGGCAACCTTGTTTACAGAAATGTATATCTACCCTGTCCAATATGTTGCGAACAGCTCGCAACCATTCCCCTGTTGCGGCGTAGAGATGCCACTTCGGATAAAAAGTTATGACCCCTTTTTTCTTCTTTTTACACACACAAATGCAATAAGCATACACAATTTAACTTTTTAGAATACTATAAAAATAATAAAATATACAACAATTATATTATTACTAGGCGGTCACCCGGGTTTGGCGGTTCTCGGGTTTGGTGGTTTGTAGAATGCATGCATAAAGCCCGATCCGACCAACTTCAAAAAGTTGACCCCTAGATGACCTTTGACCTCGTATGCTCTAGCGAATGCGAACTTGCTCTTGCGGGGACCGAGCTGCACCCACCCACCGAGTTTAAGCCCGATCGGACAAACTTTACAAATTCGACCCCTAGATGACCTTTGACCCCGGACGACCCAAGAAAAGCAAAGGCGTTTTATTTTTTCCACGCTCGACTCGCATTTGGGCTTCCCGTCACCGAGTTTAAGCCCGATCGGACCAACTTTGAAAATTCGACCCCTAAACGACCTTTGACCCCGGAAGACCCGACAAACGCTAACCCGTTTTATTTTTGCCACGCTCGCCTCGCCTGAGCATTGTGATCACCGAGTTTAAGCACGATCCGACCAATTTCAAAAAGTCGACCCCTAGATAACCTTTGACCTCGTATGCTATAGCGAATGCAAACTTGCTCTTGCGGGGACCGAGCTGCACCCACCCACTGAATTTGAACGCCGCCCGACCCCGGGAAGGCGACGAAAAATCGCGCACAGACAGACAGACAGACAAACAGACAGAGAGTAGCGTATTATTATATAGATACACGCTTTTGATATTTGTTGAGTAGTGTCAGACAAAAAATGCGAGTGTAGCACGCAAGCATTTACTATTTTACACCATATTTCCCCATGATTGAGGTATATTTGGGCTTTAAACTGTTTTTTGTGGGTACATGCGAAAAATAGCCATATTTGTACTTTTGTCCGTGATAATTTCATGATTTCCCTTGACAAGCATGCTGTCTTGTTGTTGAGTTCCAAGATGAGCAAAAGTCTACTGCACGTATGGGCCTAAAACAAGGGCACCACATTGCTGTTGTCAGTGTTCAGAATTTTATCTTTAAGGTTGTGTCCGTTCGGTAAGCCCCTGTTTTCAGACTGCCCAGTCACACACCCCTACCCTCTTCAAATTCGAGTAAGGGGTCTATACAACCGTCTTCATGTCACATGGTCATGGGTTGACAAAATACCACGGCTGTCGCGGTATCGCGAGGTGTCGTATGTCGCAGTGGCGTAGCCATAGGGGGACAAGGGGGCAAGGGGGAGGGGCGACCGCCCCCCCCCCCCCAAATATTAACTGTCGTGTCGGTTGAGATTGGCACTGTCGGTTCATTTGACAAATGGAATCACTGAATTATGATGCTTAAAAGTACACAGATGGACATTTTTCACGCGCTATGCGCGCATGTGTCCCATAACTGCAATATGTTTGGGTACAAACTTGTTTAGAGCCAAAATGAAGCTCAAATATAGCAAAAATAAATGTAAAAAGTCAAAATTGGCATTTCTTTTGTAAAAAACATTCTTGCCGGTTCACTTTCATTTATTGCCCCTCCCCCAATATGAAAAACATAGCTACGCCACCGGTGTGTCGCATTTTCATCCGTGTCGCATGCCGACTTAAAAATTAGCTTAAACTTAAAAGTCGCGTGTCGCAAAATAAATCCAATTTTCCCCCATGTCCGCGCACCGCTTTCGTCATATTTTAGCCAAGTTGGCACCCACTGCCCTAAAAAAATCCTGGATCCGCGCCTGATATCCCACACTCCGTCAAATGTTCTGAGACTTCGTTAAACTGTCGTAACTTCTTCATTGTTCATTTAATCCATATAAAAGTATACATTTAAGAAATGCAATTTTTTTTTAATTTTGAGCAAAAAAATACTTTTTTTACTCATTTTTATTTATTTTAGTTTTTACTTTTTGGTCAACATTTTAAAAACTAAAATGTTTATGTTAAAATAAAAACATTCCTATAGACATGATAGAATTGTCTTTAGATGATTTTGGTACGTTTGCAGCCAATTTTGAGCCAATAATAAATCAGCATTGTTGGTGAAATTGTATACCAAAAATGGATTCTCCGACTCATTTCCTTTCCAAAAATGTATACTTCTATATGCATCAAATTAACAAAAATGTGTATATAATGTACATCACATTAATAAAATGTAGCTAAAAAAAAGTTTGATAAATGTCATGCTTTGGGGGTTAACAGCTCCCTTTAAGTGTCAAATCCCAATATTCAGATTGGTTGGTGTGTAATCTGAGTTTCACTTTATAGTTCTAACAGTTGTTACCAACTTTAATTGTTGCTATTTTTCATCCATAATTCCATCATGTCATTACCAGTTGGGTCGACAAATCTTTCCCGAGCCATTCTCTTAATTGTTTGTGAAGTTTGGTAACGAAAGTCTGGTTTTGGTGAAACGATAACCTCTTCAACAAGCTTTGCGATATCTTCAACGCTTTGACCGTCCGATCCAATCACGATGTCTGGATTAGCAGTCAGCATTCTTGCGGCAATTCTTCCGTCCTCTCCTGGATATGCACTTGCAATTGCATGCCATATTTTTTGAAGATCTTTTCCAAATTCTTCTGCCATAGGAGTAAATACATGTCCTGGCTCTACTAGAGAAACCCTGAAAAGGACGTAACATTTATAAATACCCTATGATTAGATTTCGACGCAAATTTGTGGATGGATTAGATTGATATATAAAGCTGATTTTAAACACACAATTGCGAACTGGCTCTACCATTCTGCAGTGGCGGCACTACGGGGTGGGCATAGGGGGAAATCCTCCTCCCCCCCCCCCCCCAGTCAGCTCAAGCCCCACCCCATTTTGTCCCCCAAAAACAATAGAAAATGTTGACATGTCAAAATTAACTTGAAATTGGTCTGAGATTTATAACAAATTAGGCTAATTCCAGGCAATTTTTACAATAAAAACAAAACAAAACTTTTGCCCACCGTCCCCACCCCCTAAAAAAATTGATCCTGGTGCCGCCACTGCCATTCTGGTGCTGATTCTCCAGTTATGGCTCAATCAATTCTGACCATCTCTTCATGGCTTGTCGCATTTGTCTATTTTACAACGGCCGAGTGCACCAAATTGGCGTAACTGGAGAAATATTTATCCCCTAACTGCAACTCAAAAAAACATCGCTACAAGCGATGTATTTTTGAGAGCAAAGCAGAGCAGGATCGGGACCCGGGGATCAGGACCCGGGGATCGGGACCCGGGGATCAGGACCCGGGGATCGAGACCCGGGGATCGAGACCCGGGGATTGGTACCCGGGGATCGGTATAGTAAGTAGCGAGTAGAATATCCATAGAAGTTCACATCGCCTTACTTATACCATATTTGTCGCGTGCGCCAAATGTTTAAAATTAATACAGGTAGGCCTATAATTAGAGAGAAAAATTATAACGTTAATATTTTTTCCGTTAAATCATAATTGTGTCGTCAGTAGCTACATCACATCCGGCACAGCACAAAGACGCTCTCCAAAGACTTTATGGTGGCTTACTTGAAGGAGGTGTCCCGCACAAGGGCGTCCCCAGAGGGGGGTGTGGGGGGGTGTCACACCCCCCCCCCCCCATTCATCAAATCTGTCGGCAAAATAATGGGGCTGTGGGCAAAAAAAAGGAAGGAGGAAGAAAAGGGAGAAAGAAAGAAAGGGAAGAGAAAGGAAAAGGGAAAGAAAAAAGAAAGAAAGGAGAAAAAAAGAAGGGAAGAAAGAGAGAAAGGAAAAGGAAAGAGGAAAGAAAGAAGAAAGGAAGAAAGGAAAGAGGAAAGAAAGAAAGGAAAAGGGAAAGAAGGGGAGAAAGCCCTATAACATATATCGTATGCGCAAATGATAATGTTGTGTCGGCATATATGTTATGTTAACACAAATCAAAAATGAACGAAGGCAATGTAGGCATATAAATTTGTAGGCACTGTGTGAACGAGCCCATTTGTATGAGATTTTATGTCGGCGCACATGAACAGCCTATAGGCCCAAATAGTGTTTTGCATATTGTCAAGACACCTAGCAAAAAATTGTGTCGGATTAGTATAGGCTAAGGTGGGGGGGGGGGGGGGGGGGGCAGCCCCCACTTGGAACCCTTTCCCCCCGCTTTCCCCCCCCCAATGAAAAAAAATTCGCGCGCTATGCGCGCATGTCTTCCCAAAATGCAATATTCTTTCTATGGTACAAGCTTGTTTAGAGCCTAAATGTATAGCTCAATCGTGCAAAAAGTAGGTGTAAAGTCGAAAAATTTCGCGCGCTACGCGCGCATTTCTTGACACTGGAATGGAGCACGCCCATTAGGAGCACCCCATTTTAAGTTACTGCCCCTTCTTGCCCCCCCCAAAAAAAAAAATTAACAAGTCTAGTTACGCCACTTATCTCACGTAATGGTATAGGTCTATATGTCGAGTTTTCCATGACCATTTTAGTTTAAAAAATGAAAATCTTTGTGCACTTCGCGCGCATTCTTTCTACAGGTATCAACATTATGATGGTCTCGAACCAAACCAAATATTATATGTGGGACGTTAAAAACGTTATAGCCTACTGGACCCTTTAAGTGTTACAAATGCAAAATTTTGCGCGCTTCGCGCATATTAGTTTCAATGTTTCAATATTTAAGCTTAATTTATAGTATCAGAAGGCTTCAACCAGTTTTCAATGACCATTTTAATTCAAAAACTGACAAATTGGGCGCGCTCTGCGCACATATTTTCTACAGGCTTTAATATTATAATGGCCCTCAAACTATACGATTTGGATTTGGACTTGATATGTATGTAACTATGCAATATCAAACCGTCAAAAACGTCATACTTGACCATTTAAGTGTTAGAAATGCCAATTTTTGCGCGCTTCGCGCGTATTAGTATCAATGTTTCATTATTTAAGCTTTAACAAGACAGTTTTCCATGACCATTTTAGTTCAAAAACTGAAAAATTTTGCGCGCTCAGCGCGCATATTTTTTGCAGGTTTAAAGATTAAAATGGCCCTCAAACCACAACAAATATTCTAAATGTGGAGTAATTCTGTTATACCCTTCACAGTATTCACAATGCATGAACGACGCATACTACTAATGTAGGGTGTGGAGGATATAACAGAATTATGCCCTAAATGTTATGTGGAGGACATTTAAACGTCATACTGTACCTTTCAAAATCACAATTTTTGCGCTCTTTGTATTAGTTTCAACGTTTCAATATTTTTGCACCCCCCCCCCCCCCCCCCCATCAAAACAGTCCTGGATACGCCCTTGGCTCCCCCAGAACTATTCAATCAGCGCGATATGCTGCTTTATGTTAACATTTCAATTATCATTATCAAACTTGTGTCCCCCCCCCCCCCCCCCCCCCCCCTCAATGTGTCTGAAAACGGATTGACGCTTCTGACCATACAGTCCATTTTAAAATATGCGTGTATGAATTCCGGCGAGCGAAGCGAGCCACATTTTTTTAGTGTCGGCACAAATGGCTTTGTCGGCAATTGATGACCTTTACACCCCCCCCCCCCCCCCCCAATGAAAAGGGTCTGGGGACGCCCTTGGTCCCGCACGCATAAAAGTGTGCATTATATGTTAGACAAATAACTATCGAGCCCAACTTTTGTAATTATATAGAACAAAACACCACACTTATGACAAAAACAAATAAAAACCGCAATCTCTCAACATGCACTTTTTTAAATATGCGGCGATCGAAAGTCCCAGTGTCGATGATATCATAGTTATACAATGCACATGCGCAAATTTGAGCACCGATACCCATGACGTCATCGACACCGGGACTTCCGATCGCCGCGAATTTTAAAAATTGCATGTTGAGTGATGGCAGTTTTTATTCTTTTTTGTGCCTATAGTATGATGTTTTGTTCTATATAATTACGTAATTTCAGCTCAATAATAATTTTTCTAACAAATAATGCTCAATGTTGTGCTTGCGGGACCCTTCCTTTAAATCAGGGACAATCGAATGTACTATTATATAAGTATGCGTGTTGCGGGGGTACAAATATCATCAGTTGAGCAAGCATACAATATATTCATGAATGGGCACTGGTACAAATCTCAGCAATCATACTGTATGGAACGCCGTTTGTAAACATTTGAACAATCATAATTTGTGTGTGTATATGTAACATTTGTGTGTATATTATTGGTTGTGCACACACAAATTATGATTGTTCAAAGATTTACAAACGGCGTACCATGGAACGCCGTTTGTAAATATTTGAACGTTCAAAGATTTACAAACGGCGTACCATGGTACGCCGTTTGTAAATCTTTGAACGTTCAAATATTTACAAACGGCGTTCCATGGTACGCCGTTTGTAAATCTTTGAACAATCATTGTTCAAAGATTTACAAACGGCGTTTGGAGAAAAGGCACTGTTACTATATAGTATTAAATGTAATTGGATGACCAGTTATGCAAGCTCAGCTATACAGGACCCTAAACAGGTTAAAGGCAGTGTTGGAGCAAGTCTGACTCGGACTCAATGGATGAGTCCTAGTATGGACTCATACTCATACCCATTGGACTCGGACTCAAGCCTTGTGGACTCGGACTCGAACCCGAGTCCGTCGGACTCGAACCCGAGTCCAGTCAAACATGGCAAATTTCAAACAAGCCTCTTTTTTTAGGCCTAAGTTACACATGATTGTACAAGATACTGCTATACATGTGAGGGCAGTATATTGTGGACAGTTGACGTGTATTATAATGACCTAATTGAGACACTTTTATTTCCAAGTTATTCAGTATTTGGACTTATATATTAAAAGTTGAAATTTGCCATGTTTGACTGGACTCGGGTTCGAGTCCGACGGACTCGGGTTCGAGTCCGACGGACTCGGGTTCGAGTCCGAGTCCACAAGGCTTGAGTCCGAGTCCAATGGGTATGAGTATGAGTCCATACTAGGACTCATCCATTGAGTCCGAGTCAGACTTGCTCCAACACTGCCTTTAACCTGTTTAGGGTCCTGTATAGCTGAGCTTGCATAACTGGTCATCCAATTACATTTAATACTATATAGTAACAGTGCCTTTTCTCCAAACGCCGTTTGTAAATCTTTGAACGTTCAAATATTTACAAACGGCGTTCCATGGTACGCCGTTTGTAAATCTTTGAACAATCATAATTTGTGTGTGCACAACCAATAATATACACACAAATGTTACATATACACACACAAGTTATGATTGTTCAAATGTTTACAAACGGCGTTCCATAATACTGCACGACTCGCTGTGTGTCTTGCTCGATACGGATGGACCCTTAGTCGGGTGAAAGATCGACATGATCGCGAAGTAGGGTACAAATGTGATTTTATTGCTGAAAATCATGGATGAGTAAGTCTAGAGTAAGTCTTAGGCCACACACCCTTTATCGACTATGTTATAATAATGACAAATATATTTGCAACACAAACATATCGTGTATGGTATGAAATTAAAGCACGGCCTATAGATTCAAATTCAGGCTCGTTTTTATCTGAGCATTTTTAGTATCTTAGCTGTTCTCAATGTTGTTAGTCTCAAAATATAAGTCTTTGCCTCTATTTCCAGCTTATTTTGAATCACTTTACCCGCAATGTTGTGCTATCTCACAGTGTTTCCAAATTAATGGAGGCCTAATGTTGATTTACATGCCTGTACGCAACTATCCATATGTCCTTAAGAAAATCATGGAGAAGTAATATAATGAGAATACTGGTAACTGCAGTATAGGGTTTTCTTATGTTCTGAGGGTGGAATTGTGATGTTTGATCAAGTATTATATACTGTAGCCCTTCAACAAGGCACGGTTTTAATTAATCAAAATAACCACAAATAATGAAGGCCATATATAGTCTCAATCTACTTATATTAAATATTTGAACGTTTTCAAAACAAATAATTATCAGTATGCTGATGTGCCTCTAACTCCAAATACGGTATATTACTAACAAGCACCTGATGTGTATGGAGACAGGCATTGATGAAGTTGACAGTTTTATTTGTACCATGGATGAAGTATCACATCTTCAAATTGACAGGCAGAATATAGCGTTTTATGTACGTCACATGAAATTACAGGTGACATGAAATTACAGGTGACATGAAATTACAGGTGACATAAAATTACAGGTGACATAAAATTACAGGTGACATGAAATCACAGGTGACATGAAGTTACAGGTGACATGACCTGTATGAATACATTTTAATCACGTTTGACCTCTTTTGACTTTTTTATGTATTTATTATATCATTTTATATGTTTTCCAGGAGTCAACAGCTTTAATTGGGGGGGGGGGGGGGGTGGTCACAAAATTTCGCACGGTCACAACAAATCGCCCTACCCCCAAATTTTTCCCCTGCCCCCCCCCCCCCCGCTGTTACGCCACTAATGTTTCTATATGACTTGGATTAGTGCATCCATGCACGCCAATTGAGGCACCAACAATACAAGCCACATTCCACATGAATGAATAGCCATCCATTCAATAATACAAAATGAGTAACAGTTAGAAATGGATGTAGGCCCTTGCAACACAGCTCTTCATATACAAATATTGCACCTATTTGCATGATAAAAAACCGTTCTTTGTAATGGTTTAACAATAGCATGACGCTACTTCTACTGTCAAACTTATGTGTCGTGAACACTGTGTTCGTGAAGTTTGTAATCGGCAAACACCGGATTCTATCTATAAGTAGGCATAGCACACATAACATTCAAATGATTGAGACATGTTCAAAATTGGAGCCAAATGAAAGATTGCAATGAAAGATTTATTTTCCAAAAAGAATTATGACAATCGGTCAATGCATTATTGTGTTACGGTGTTTTGAAATACTTCGAGAATGGCCGAAAACCTTCCAAAAACAGTAACAATGCCCAAAGATAAAATTTATCAGGATTTAGAGAGCTCAATTTGTTAATAATGTAACATTCAAAACACCATTTACACATATTTCTTAACAATTGAATATATATATACCATGTTAAATGGTAAAATTATATTGCATTAAGCTAAAATAACCTAGTGAAATTGGTCATTTTGACCAGTTTTACTGACCGCAATCAAAAAAGTGACTAAGTCCAGCTAATTAATATGCGTAAATGTTATAAATCCAGATGTGAATGGTGTTATGCAATCAAACTTGGTACGTATACTGGCTAACTATATGATACTCAATCTTTTAAACTATAATTTAGTTTCATAAGCTCATTAAATATGCAAATTAGCTAATTATTTCAATTCAACTCATTAATATGCAAATGAGCAATGTCCGACAATTTTTTTCCCATCATAAGAGTGATCGGTAATAGATATATAACATGTATACCCAATTTGATTGACAAATATTGATGGATTTAGAAATTAAACAAGCTTTTCCATTTCTTAAATACCCATATTTAAATTCTCAGTCTTTTTCTCACATTGTTCACTCAAAGGATGCAAAATCTAAGCATATCACTAAATAAGTTGAAGTATTTAGTACAATATCTCAGGTTAGGTTTATTTAAATCGGCCCAATATATTCAAGTTTAGATCAAATTTCGTAAATTGGTAAAACAGTCCTAACTAAAAAACCTGATGATAAGTATTTATACCTGAATCAAAGTTATATAGTGCAAGGTCATGACTACCATATATGGCAAGCTCACTGCCCTATAGGGAGTGCACAATGTGAGGATAATTAATTTTATATAGGGGTGTTTTTCAAAGTGGAGCTGCATACATTATATGAAGAGAATTTGTTTCCATAAGGGCTTACACACCACTCCTACATGTTACTCATTTTGCATTATTAATTAATCAAAATATTGTATGGCTGTCTTCATGACTTGGATTAGTGCATCCATGCACGCCAACTGAGGCACCACCAATACAATCCACATTCCACATCGTGAATAGCCATCCATTCAATAATGCAAAATGAGTAACAGGTAGAAGAGGATGTAGGCCCTTTTGCAACACAGCTCTTCATATGTTGTTGTTCACTGGTGTAATGCTCTCAGTGGCAGACTCTGAGTGTGTGCATTGTGCTATGCCTACTACATGTATAAGTAAAGGTTATAGACCTTTTAAGTTGGAAGTATATAGTTGCTAGTCCCAGCTTCACGTTTGTGCGATCATCATACAACTTGTTGCTATACCGGTGGAAGACGTTGGTTATTGGGGACGTTGGTGTAGATGCCAGTAATTGCGACGTGAATGTAATTAGGTGATGTCTATCTATGGAACAATTCGTAATGTAAAACTTGTTTTCATAGGCACTTGGAAACAAGCTCAGATCTAACATTGATCGACATAATCATGGAATCGTCCATCTTGCAAAAGAATAATGTATCATTTAGTTACAGCATAAACTTATGCTTCGGGATTTAGCGTTAATAATTCGTAGTTTACTAGTTTAGTATAGCTTATTCCAATTAGGTGCTCTCAAAATGTTGATTAGCCCCTCATAGCCATATTATTCACTTACTCCTGAACGATACACTCGGCCGATATTGTAGCCTAATAGTTCATCAAATGTTTCTTTTAAAATGCATTTTATTCATTACCAACGATTAGTGAATAAGATATGCATGTAAATGTCAACATCTGAAGGGATTTAGTATTTTCGGTTTTGTACATATCACATGTCTAGGTTGTGATGATTACTATGGTCATGTGTTTTAAGCTCGCCTCCTTTCGCGTTACACACGGATTTTGGCTTTCGCGACATGATTTTAACTTTACACATTTATATTTGCTTGTATACCCCCTGAGGTGGTAAAAGTTTTCTGAAGGGAAATTGCATAAGGAAACCAAATAATATGCCATTGAAATTATAGTACGAGAACTAAAATGGTATGATCGTAAATGTTCGGGAAAATATCAGAGTTTTTAATTTGAGATCCATATATTTTTATACCTACCCCTATCATTATTTACTTTACATGTTTGAATTCCTCATGAAAATACCCATTAGATGATATATAATTGTCAAAGTTACTACGTCGGTATGGTAATTATACCGGCTAGTGAATATCTCCAATTTTTATTTTATATATTTTTAGAATTTTCAGGAATATTTGTTTAAGGATGAACCCTTCCCTGATCTAAACTGCATTTCTAATCACATGGTCTTATCCATAATTAATTAGTTGTTACAAATAGTTGACAAGTTTGTTGAACCACATACTTAAAGACTATTAAATATCCTTTAAAATGGGACCAGAATGGTGTTTGTAACATTAGGGGATGACTAGTTATTGTAAAAAGAACAACGCATGGGATTATCCCCATTGAGTTTGTACAGGCGGCACCCCTTCCGGCGGCACCCCTTCCAGCATCACCCCTGGTCCCCAAACTTCAAACAGCTGTATCTCCATTTCTGTATTAGCTCTACCAATGCCATTTTGCAGGCAGATAGCTTGTTATTAGGGCTTTACAATGATACAAATGTGTTGAGATAGCTTTTGTGGTTTTTATTTGAGGAATATGACAGAATGAGACTAAAAAATGTTAACGGCACCACCCTATTGGGAGGCGAGTTCATAACGCGTGACCCTATTCATTTTGAAATTAACTTACCAAACATTAAATTCTCTCAATGGGGGCGCTATAGCTTCACTGAATCCCTCGAGCGCAAACTTTGAAGGAATGTATTCTACCGCCGCAGGAACAGCTGAAAGAAGAAAAAACTATAAGCCATTCTGATTCTAATTTTTTCTTCTTCTAATTTCTTAATCGTGTAGAGTTGCACAGGCCTATTTTGTAGGAGCGCCTCTCCTTGTGGAGCTTAATAGTCTAGACGAGTGATATAATCATCATCATTAAAATCGTTGTTTCATAGCCAAGTTGTTCACGAATACTCTAATCACTTGATTCACTTTTCAAAAGGTAAGCATACTTGGATTCATCTTTTCGCTTCATATAATACTTCATAGTGCGTCATAAACATGAAGTAAAAACTTGGTCAAGAGGTACCAAATAATATATATTAAAGCGCTGTATGGTAAGACCTTTATCAGATGACAACAAATCTAGTGCTATAATTATAAACAATATAAATCTTAGGATTTTTCAGCATACCCTTAAATCCAAGCACACTGGAAATCTGAAGTATTCTGCCCTTGCGTCTAGCCTTCATGAATGGCACAACGGCTTTTGTCATCCTGACGCATCCAAAGTAGTTGACGTTCATAACCTCCATGTATACTTCCAAAGGAGCGGTCTCCCACCAGATCGGCTTTGCTATACCTGCATTATTTACTATAAAGATCAGGATAATATTAGTTTAATATAGATGTAATCATTTGCACCTGCCACTGAAAATGAGATCCTCCTCAACATCAAAATCGTGCACACTGGATCCCATTCCAACATGGATGCTGAAAGAACATATCGATATCTTTGTACAGGTTATTACTAACATTGTGAATCTGTCTCTTGGAAATGCAACATTTCCTAATAATTTTTAAAACGCTCTTGTTTCTCTTCTACTCAAAATACCCTCTTGGGTGCTGAAAATCTGAAAAACTTTCGTCCTGTGTCAAATCTGCGTTTTATCTCTAAAATTGTGGGAAAAGTTGTTGCACGTCGTCTTACCACGTCTTCTAATAACTTGTATGAACAATGCCAATCGGCATACAGAAAATATCACGTTACAGAGACAGCCCTACTTAAAGTTCATTATGACATATTACGCGAACTGGATGTTAAACGTGGAATCTTCCTGATACTTCTGGACCTCTCAGCTACCTTTGATACCATTGACCATGACATTCTTTTCAAACGTCTTGAATCAATTGGCGTCAGAGATTCAGAGCTAAGACGGTTTCAGTCGTATCTTTCATCTATATCTCAAGCAGTGTATATAAATGGGTGTGTTTCTACACATGTTTCGCTACACTACGGAGTTCCACAAGGATCTGTACTTGAACCTATACTGTTTATTTATTCATCTCCAATTGCTAACATTGCTCGAATATATAGATAATATGTTCATGCTTACGTGGATGATACGCAACTATTATTATATGTGCCGTTTGATTTGAACATGAAAGTGAATGATCCAAATGATGAAATGTTTGCCCGTCAACGTGCTGAAGAATGTATCTCAGAAATTAAGTCTTGGATGACTGTAAATACACTCAAACTGAATGATGAAAAGACATAATTTCTTATCATGGCGTCTAAATTTCATCAACACAAAATCCATGATCATCAGATTAAAGTTGACACTGCTTCCATTATTGCCTTAAAAAGTGCCCGCAATTTAGGAATTGTATTGGACAATAATCTATGTATGGACGTTCAAGTAAGGCGGATCTCCCAGTCTGTGTATTTCCATATAAGGAATAGTAATAGTATCCGGAAAATGTTGTCATATTAAACTGCATCTACTGTCATACATGCTCTTATCACTTCACGTATTGACTCTTGCAATTCTCTCTTGAAGTCCTGACTGGTAGTGGTATCACTGAACATTCTCTTCGTAAAGTTCAGCTTGCTCAAAACGCTGCTGCTCGCATTCTTAAAAGACACGGAAATGTGACCATATACCTGTTCGTGAAAGAATTCATTTCAAAGTACTTCTTTTAACTTAGAAAGCATTAATATGATTGAAGGGACTTGCACCATCATCATGATCATATATATAAAATATTCTTGTTCCATATCAACCACTCCGTGCCCTTACATGTAGGTCTTCTGATAAACATTTGCTCGCCGTTCCTAGAACGTCTTCTACACTTGGAGATCGTGCGTTCTCAGTTGCTGCACCCACTCTATGGAATTCATTACCTCTAAAATATCAAATGTTGTGACTCTATTCAATCTTTTAAAAACTTGCTCTCGTTTGCGCCTCGGAATCTAGATTGATGGCGCATTACAAAAGCCTTATTATTATTAGTATTACTTATTATTATAAGTAATATACCGGTATATTTAAGAGTAAGGCATACGCCTTGATAAAGTTGAGGACTTCAAATACCTTGAAGTCTGGATGAATAGTATGAGAAGGACGTTAAAATTCGCAAAGTAGCTGCATGGCGAGCTTGTGGCAAACTTAGTCAGTTATGGAAGGCCAAGTCACTATCCAGAAAGCTTAAATAAAGACTGTTCATAGCTACAGTAAAATCAGTCCGCCTCTATCATGTCTATGGACATGGATGTAAGACATGGACAAACACCCCCAAAGCTAAGTGAAAAGCTGGACGGATGACACCTAGAATGCATGTGACAAATGAGGGCCTGTGCGGGGATATATATAGTAGTTATAGTTATAGTTTATTCTCACCAAATCGCAGCTAAAAGCTGAATTACATGGTTATTACATTGGTATAAAAACAACAAATTGCACATAAAAATATATTCAAAGATAACATCAAAATTGAACAATAAAAATGCTAAAAGAGATTAAAAAGTATCAACATTTTGCCGGACACTGCTTCAGAGGGGCCAATGAGCCTGTACCCAAACTCGTACACTAAATTCCAAAACATGGAACAAGAAAGCGTGATAGATCAGATTCATACTAAGTTTTACAGTGGTTTGTATTAATTACATGTTCATGAGGTCGGTGTAGAAGGGGGAAAAAGAGAAGAAACGGGCAAAGGGATTGTTTTTCAATAAAATATTGGTCAAAAGTACACACCAAATCGCACCAATTGGGTTCGAAAATTGAAGAAGAAAAAATCCAATTCTGAGGGGCCACATCCGCCCTCAGACTCCCTGTTTTTAAACCATGTATACTTAAATCAAGAATATATTACTTATGCTCAACTTCTTTCGTGCATTGATAAAAAATATATATATATTTATTGGAAATGAAAAGGTGGCTTTTGGGGGCACATCCCTCTTAGACACATAGCGAGGGCGGTGCGACGCACCGCTATGGTACTAGCTTAATTACCTTACAGTTTTCAACATAAATGGCCGGGCCGCCCCGCTCTTTGGTACCTTGCTACGCCCCTGGACTGACAATTAACAGTTATGACCTCTCAATGGGTGTGGTTTTTGGTAAACCATCAACGGCAATACTATCACAAAACTAAAGATTAATAAATATGCAACAGTGGATGGTAGACTATATCCATTACTGCGAATAAATATAACTGCATATTTACCAAGGATATCAATCGTTCCTTCTTTGTCTGTAATTGCTTTCACTGTTTTGTCAATGGTTTCCTGTTTGGTCACATCAAGCTCCATGATGAAAAGTGTATCGTCTAATGCACTGCCAGCTTTACTCTTGATATCAATGGAACCGCTCGTTGTATTCCGCATAGAGGCGTAGACCTTAAACCGACGCTTTGGATCCTTGGCAAGGTGCAAAGCTATGCCCTTACCAATACCTTTAGAGCACCCGGTTATTAGCACGATGGACGCCATTACAATTTTCTGTCAACTGCATGGTTTTGATATCATCCTCAACGATCTATATACCTTGACCTATCTCGATCATTTAACCTATCTTTGTATCTCATAAGTAAATAATTCCACTTACCAATGCTGATAAAGCTTAATATGACTTTTCAGCCTTTGTAATTTTGGAAAAAATAATATTTAGACTCGGACAAAGTGGCGTGAATTATATAAACAAAGACCTTAAAATACACGGTCTCGAACCCGGTTCCTTTCGCTATCGCGGCGAAGGATTACCGACTTCTAATGTAGTAAATCATCCCTTAAACGTAGAGCCAAATAATCCTTTTAGATCAAAGTTTGGAAGATACGTAATCGACCAATATCGCAGCAGTATCATCAGCATATTGAGAAAAAACAATAACCGTTATCCACTATAAAAAAAACTTAATAGTTTTATTTTTACGAATCATTTTACCGAGAACTTCTGCACAGATTAAGAATAAATATGGACTCAGTCCATCACCATTTTTGCAACCCCTTTCAATCAAAGAAGATTCAGACAAAATCCATTCACGAACACGGAGGCAGTAGCCCTGTTGTAAAAAAAACTTCAATCCATCTTTGTATTAATGGACCAAAATTGAAGTAGTTCAAAACATTACCGTCCTTCATCAGTAATGGCTTTAACTGTTATATCCCCGGGGGGGCCAGTCAAACATAATGGTGTACACATGCGTGACCAAAAAAACGCGTAAAAAGGGGTGTTTTTCAGTGTTGGACGCGTCACGCGCGTGACGCGTTAAGGGTATCAAAAACGCTGATTTTCAAGAAAAAGGGTGGCTTAAAATACCAAAAAAACCCGCGTAAAAGGGGTTGTTTTTTCAGTGTTGGAACTTGGACGCGTCACGCGCGGGACGCGTTAAGGGTATCAAAAACGTTGATTTTCAAGAAAAAGGGTGGCTTAAAATACAGGTCGAACGTGTTTAGGGTAACTTGTTTTGTTCCCCGTTCCCAGAAGAATGTTATCCCCGTTTTTGCGATTTCTTTTGAGCGTCTCATTTCCAATTTGAGAACGCATGCAAGATCCTCCTTGACAGCATTTAATTTAAATGTATATACAAGAAAGAACAATACCCATGAATACATTTTTGTCTATTCATATCTACGGGCATATCTATTGCAGGCAAATAGACAAAAGTTGTTTAGGGGTCATATTCTGGCAAGAACTTGTTTAGGGGTCAAAATTTGCAAGGAAAGCGCGCTAAAAACTTGTTTAGGGGGTAATTTTGCTTGCAGGGTAAAACTTGTTTAGGGGGTGTCTGGAAAAAAGTTGGTCACGCATGTGTACACCATTATGTTTGACTGGCCCCCCCGGGGTTATATCATTGCCAATGGTGTCTTGTTTTGTCACGTAATAATTATAATAACACTAATAAGAGAATTGTATAGCACCGAATGCAATAATAAAGCCTCTGCGTGCTTGACAACACTAAAAGACATATTAAACAAGAAATTTAATGAAGGCAAAAAAATGTCAATGTTGTACAAAATAGCGATTTAAAAATACATCGTAAAAAAATGCGACCAGCGCAGTAACAAGAGTAACAGTCATAAAAGGTGGCAAGTGAGAGTGATGATATTTAAAAGTTAGTCGTATTGGTAAATGTTTTCAGAGCTGATTTCAAGCTGTTCAGAGACTGCAGACGCCTAATTTCCTAGTGCAGCAATGGCGATTATGGCGAAAGATCTTGCGTCATCTGTAAGAGTACTTTCAAGAAGTGTTAGTGTATAAGCGGAGAGTACGTTTGCGACGGCAATAAATAAAGCATTTCACAAAGATATGCAGGGGCAATGCCATGGAGGCACTTGAACACTTAGAGACTTATATCAAGGGTGTGCCACTCAACTTGCCGATCTGAAGCTACTGTTGTTGAACTTTGGTGAATGTCGCATTGTTGGTAGCGCTGTTTGCGTCGTCTGCTTTAGGTATTAAACTTAATTGAAGTTTACACGAATTGGTGGGGAAATTCCCCCAAAATTGTCCGGTTTTGAAAGTTATAATAAAACGTACGTGCTGGACGGTTTTTACAAGCCTGAAATATCTGATACTTCACATTTCATGCTTTATTTTAGATATTTTAATTAATTCTCTCACTTTTATACCATACCGTCATTGTTTGTGTCCTACGGACTTGCTGCAAGTCTATAAATTCCTTTAATTCCGGTGAGCATCATTAAATGGCGCTGTTGCCATTTTTAATTTATGCAAACGGGACCTGTTTAGCTACGTACGTACGAAATTTAATAGAATCCCTGCTTATATGGTATGTGACACGCAGTGGCGTACCCCCCCCCCCCCCCCACCCCCCATTGACAAAAGAGTTTAAACAAAAAGGACAAAGAGGAGAAGAAGGAGGAAGAGAAGGAGTAGGAGGAAGAGCAGAAGGAGGAAGTGAAGGAGGAAGAGGGAATTATTGCCATTTCGTCCTTTCCCATTTCGTCCTCTTGCCATTTCGTCCTCTCCCAATTGGTCCTTTACCACTTCGTCCTTTCCTATTTCATCCTTTCCCATTTCGTCCAAATTCCCCTTCGTCCTCGTGCCACTTGGTCCTCTTGCCAATTGGTCCTTTTCTATTTAGTCCTTTACCATTTCATCCTCCCATTTTGTCCTTTCCCATTTTGTCCTTTGCCACTTCGTCCTTGTGCTATTTCGTCCTTTTCTAATTCGTACCTTTGGCATTTCATCCTATCCCATTTCGCCCTTTGCCACTTCGTCCTTTGCCAGTTTGTCCATTGCCATTTAGTCCTTTCCCATTTTGTCCATAGCCATTTAGTCCTTTCCCATTTTGTCCATTGCCATTTCGTCCTCTCCCATTTCGTCCTTTGCCACAACGTCAATTGCTATATAGATTGGGGTGGGGTGGGCGGGCGACGGGGTTGGTCCGTGTGGGGATGGGAGTGGTAGTCATGTAGTGGTGGATATTGGGGGGAGGGGAGGTGATGGAGAAACTTGTTGCTGTTTTTCTTTAATGAGATTGGAGATGGGGTGGGGGAGAGTGATGGGGTGGGGAGGGGTGATGGAGGAAGATGGCCAGCATGACTTTTTTATTTTTGCTGTGGTGGGGTGGGGGACGGGTGGGTATCATTGGGGTGGTCCAGGGGTGGGGGAAGGATGGGTGATGGGAGGAAAACTGTTATTTTGCTGTATTGTGGGGGAAGGAAAACTGTCTATTGACCAAAACATATACAACCGAATATTAAAATGAATTTTGTGCTTTGCCATTGTAGTTCCTAGCTTTTTATTTTCTATGCATAAAAAAACAATTTATTTTTTAAATACGTTACCTTAGTTGAACCAAAGTGACATGCGACCCCAGGGGTGGGAGTAGGTCTACTGTAGAACAGACCCTATACAGAAACATAGAAACATGCCATCTTGTATATCAAATGACCTCCTTATTTTAATTGTACGTTCATTTTGTGTAGTATGTCCGTGGGTCCCTTTTTTCAACATTTTGTTTATTAAAAACAATTGGTAGCTATTTTGGTCCATCTAATTCTCCACCGGTGACCCCTCCCAGCTGGCATGGTCATAGTCATGCTCGCAGATCATGAGTATGTAACAATCAGCATTGTATAGCCTTTGTTTTATGGTGTATACCTTTTGTCGTCAGTCAAAAGACTGAAGCGGTGCCGATATTAATTTGTACCGTCCCCAAACAATAAAATCCCCAAATTAATAAATAATAAATAATAAAAAAAGTTGCCTCTCCTATTTTTCAACTTTGTAACCGGAAACACACAATTTATTGTGAAGGGCCATATGATTGGAATTTATAATAATATGATTCCAAAAATGCATCACTTTACATCAGCTAGCAATGTGTGAATATAATGTTTTGAACTTTTCGTCTGTCGCATTTGCTTGATAACGTAATCCGAAACCATAACCTGATATGCATATTAAACCCTAAAATAGTGAACTAATCTGTGTCCGGCATTGTCTGCATACTCAAGCTTTTTTCATCAAACGCCCTCTTTCAATAATGAACCTTTGCATTACCGTGATAACTAGTATTTTTTAAACGGTACTTAGGACGAAATGGGATAGGACGAAATGGCAAAGGACGAAATGGGAAGAGACGAAATGGCAAAGGACAAAATGGGAAAATA
Organism: Ophiura sarsii; assembly: GCA_035610835.1. Classification (NCBI taxonomy): domain Eukaryota; kingdom Metazoa; phylum Echinodermata; class Ophiuroidea; order Amphilepidida; family Ophiuridae; genus Ophiura; species Ophiura sarsii. The sequence goes on from CM069443.1 coordinate 31,341,697, forward strand.
GGAAATAGGAAAGGACAAAATGGGAAAGGACGAAATGGGATAGGACGATATAGGAAAGGACGAAATAGGAGAGGACAAAATGGAAAAGGTCTAATTGGCAATAGGACAAAATGGCAAAGGATGAAATGGTAAAGGACGAAATGGAAAAGGATGAAATAGGAGAGGACTAATTGGCAAAGGACAAAATGGCATTAAATGAAATAGGAAAGGACAAAATGGCATACCGGGTATGTATAAAATGGCATATGGATAAAATGGCATAAAGATGAAATAACATAAGGACCAATTGGTAGAGGACAAAGTGGAAAAGGACCAATCAGGACAAAATGAGGACAAAATGGCAAGAGGACGAAAAGGGAAAGGACGAAATGGAAAAATACCGGAAGAGGAAGGGTAGGGGCAAATAGGCGCGGCGCAAATGGGGAAGGGTTACGGGGTCACGTCCCCATAATTTAAATGTGGGGATGTTAAAAATGTTATACTGGACCTTTTTAGTGTTCAAAATGCCAATTCTTGCGCGCTTTGCACATATTAGTTTCAATGTTTCATTATTCAAACTTAACAAGAAGGCTTCGGGATAGTTTTCCATCAGACCATTTAAGTTCAAAAACTGCTTCACGCGCATTTTTTCTACAGGTTTCAACATTATAATGGGTCTCGTCTCGAACCACAACAAATATTCTAAATATTATGTGGAGGACGTTTACAACGTCATACAGTACCTTTTAGTGTTAAAAATCTCAATTTTTGCGCGCTTTCCGCGTACAAGTTTCAATTTAACAAGATTGCTTCAGGATTTTTTTTCTGAACCATTTTAGTTCATAAACTGAAAAAATGAATAATAAAAACTCTTTTACCCAACGGAGCGCAAATTGTTATTGTCAGAAAGTATGCTGGGCGCGCCCACTCTACTAAAATGGTAGCTGAACAAGACATGCAAGATGGCGTCAGGAAAGTTTTTTATGACCATTTTAGTTTAAAAACTGAAAATCTTTCTACAGGTTTCAACATTATGATGGGTCTCGAACCACACCAAATAATGTATTATGTGGGGGACGTTAAAAACGTCGTACTGGTCCATTTAAGTGTTAGAATTGCGAAAATTTGGCGCGCTTCGCGCGTATTAGTTTCAATGTTTCATTATTCAAGCTTAACAAGACGGCTTCAGGAGAGTTTTCCATGACCATTTTAGTTCAAAAACTGAATTATTTTGCGCGCTTTACACGCTTTTTTCTGCAGGTTTCAACATTATAATGGCTCTTGAATCACACCAAATATTCTAAATATTATGTGGAGGACGTTTAAAACGTCATACTGTTCCCTTAAAGTGTTAAAAATCACAATTTGTGCGCGCTTCGCGCATAAGTTCCAATGTTTCAACATTTATGCTTAACAAGATGGCTTATGGGAATTTTCCTGGACCATGACAGTTCATAAACTAAAATATTTGCGCGCTTCGCGCATATTTTTTATACAGGTTTCAACATTATAATAGATCTCGAACCACCCTAATTCTTCTTGCTTCATAATGCTGAATCTTTGCCATAAGAAGGCCGAAAACCCATGAGCTTCCCGGGGCTTCGCTCCTGTACCCCACCAAGGGACCTAAGGCGGCCCCTGGACTCCACCCGCTGGTCGCTCCACTCGCTTCACTCACTCCGCTCACAAGGATACAACATTTGCCCTCACCCCTTCCATCAAAACCGTCCTGGATACGCCATTGACTAGTGTGCACTACAATTTTCGATGTCTATAAGGGTAATGCACTGACCGTACCGTATCAAAAGTGGGTAAGGGTATCGTGTATAAGTCCCAAGTATGCAAATGAGGATAATGAGATTTATTCCGTTGTTGAGTACTGGGTAGATGTGTGGTAGAGCATGACATTGTATTCAGTGAGCTCATTTGCATACTTGGGACTTCTACACCATACCGCTACCCAAAAGTGCTCGATTTCTAAGAACATGAAGAAGAGCGGATGCTGTATTGGTGACTATCGGTGCACTCGGCCGATTGTGTTGGTTAACTTAGATGTTTGTTAATCTGATCCAACCGATCAGCTTCATCAAAACTGATGGATTGTTGATCCATCGCTAACAGCATCGACTTATCTAGCTACGCCTGTTAACCAGCTCTTCTGTTAATCAATCCCTTGTTTTACACCCTTTGTTGGCATTTATAGGCACTGTGTTATAATATAAAATCAAAACGAATTCAAAGTTCCATTCTGGTTACTTCGTCTAAGCTTATTATAGCGCCATCTATAATCTATAACAGTAAAATAAATTAACACCGGAAGCGGCCTTTATTTAGAGAAGATACTTCTCTTGTAAGTATAGACTCCCAAATATGGAAAATGTTACCTATTTCATATCTTTATGATCTTTATTGACGCTGTCATGTTATATCATATCTAATGAGTGATGAGTATAATAATGGTCTATAGGGCACTGTGTCACAGTAGCTTGACATTGAACCCAACATATAGATCTATCACTAAGTAGAAAAAAATTATAAACAGATATTGAATTGCATGGATCCGTGTTAATGTTATCAGTTAGCGTGTAGATTTTCTTTTGATAAATTATCTTGACTTATTATTGTAAACAGTCTATGTTGACTGTATGGAGTCAAAATAAACTTTGCTTGAACCAAAACGTGTGTTAAGAATATATCTCCGACTAGATATTTCATTTTAAGAAATCGGAAAGATAAAAAATGAAATAAAAATAAAAATAAGGCTTTTCATAGAAATATCTGTAAAATATAAGTCGTCCTATAGTTAGGATTTTCTGTAAGACCAAAGTCAGATGACAGTTCTGTGTGCTGATAGTTTCACGTGGAACTGACCAGAAGTGATCATTTTCGTGACCCCCTTGATGGTAGAGGGAGTAATCAGTGGATCGTATACATGACTGAGAGTGTAGACCCCTTCGTCTTTGTTCAAAACCTCTGTGCCTCGTCACCTTATCCAGATGGATTCCAGCGTATCAAACGTGAAGCAGGTCCAAACAGGAAGGCTCATTGAATTAAGTAAGATTGCCTTTCTTGGCATGTGGCAAGGGGGTCAAAATCGAAATGATTACCCCTAGTATACAGGGTCAAAATTTAAAAAGCTTCATTCAAGCTGAAAACCATTCACACCTTATTCGTTTGAGCTCAAGGATTCCGAAAATGTATAATTTGTCAGGGCCTATCTGATATGTTATCAGAAATATTGGTATATAATTCAGCTTGGTCCGATTTCAATCAGCAACGGGCCTGTCTTAATGTACACATGCCAAACACTAACGACCAGTGAGGAAAATGGTAAGATTGATGACGTCAACCAATACATTTATGTTTTTTATCACAAGAACATTAGTGTTGTTGTTTTTAATTAATTTGTTTGACAATTCCAGAGTCCCCTATTGCTACCGAGTGGAACATTTTATTTTCAATTATTTCATACATGATTATTCATTTTCAGCGTTTAGTAAGCCCATCTGATCTAAAAAATGTAGAAAAATTGACGAGAGCATAATTTCAAGTAAGAACGATATCCGCCTTCAACTTACTTGTGGTAACTCCATGTGTGTTTTGTTTCGATTTGTTTGAGTGTCCCGAATGTCAAAACACAATCTTCCGGATTTAAGTCATACACCCTTATCATATCAATAGGATGACCTTGGATAATTGAAAATCATTCATGCGTTCCCTAATCTTTCACTATCTTGTAAAAACCTGTTGATCTTTCAATGATATAAATCGGATAAACGGGTGAGAAGTTATGATATATTTAGTTGCAAATATTAAATAGGTTGTTTGGACAACTTTTAGAATCCCAGTAAAACAAAACCAGAAAATCTTTAAATACCATGTTCAAATCAATTTATTTCCGGATTTTTTAACTGTACATATTTGTGACTCTATATAACATACTTCATTATTTATCATACATCAAAATCATACTTTTGACAACAATTCCAGGTTTGATATCCACGCTGACTGCATGCATAGATCCTCGAGATATGCTACATGCAAAGTTACCGAATTTCGCTACCATTTAATATCAAGATTTAAATTTACCAGTGTCAAGCAAGAGCAGAATTTGGAAACCTGCGCTCACATATTATGATTGTATACCAAGCTGACATATAATACCAACTTGATTATATTTTGTTGTTCATGCATTGTCTGTTATTTATCGCTAGACATTGTTTTTTGGTGCCAATCGCGCCGTTCTTTGAAGATGAATAAACTGACTTTGTTAAAACTTTCCACGCGACAGTTGTCTCTGTCTGCAGACGACAGTTCCACAATTTCACAAAATGCTTCAAAAATGTCAAAATCATTGAATTCGTCACCATATTTGGTAACACCATGAGAAATGTATTAACATAAGTACAAACATGCCTAGTGCTGGTTCAGTAATCCTTGAGATAGACTTTGAAAGTTGGGAAAGGTTTATAAAGAATCTGTTATGTGTATGGTAAAACCAAAAACAGCCGAGTGGATCTATCCATTCTTTGTCATATGATCATTGCCCATAGCAACAGGTCAAAACAAGTCAACTTGATATCTACACTCCGTCTACTTCTATACCCTGCATATTATAGTTTGAGATAAGCAAGATAATTAATAAAAGGTATCTATACGCCCTATGACTATTTTTATAAATTTGGTATCGGATCATTTCTACTATCACAATTGATTACAACATTAATGTAAACAATTTTAAAACAAACATATAAAATGGGAATCAGCCCTATTGATGAAATAAATCCACATGATTCTGCCAGCAGCATATCAATACAGATTGGATAACTGTATTTGTATTCAGCGGCATTCAAAGTGTATGAAGCAATCTTTAAATGGTCAGAAGTCACAAACTGGTCAAAAAAAATGTTTCACTTCTAATAATGTTGAGAAATGCACCAATTCTGATTAAACGGGACAAAACTTAAGTTTTACATACTTAATGACCCACAAACTATATATTGTTGGAAAGCTTATGATTCAAGGTTTTTTCATTTTTGCAAAAAAAGAATCAAATTATACAGGGTGTGTAACATTTTTACAGGGTGGAACATAAAAAAGTTGATCGTTTTTGCTCCTCACAAAATATTTTGATAGTTTGTACAATTAGGGTTTAGCTGAAGATAGTCAGCAAAATCAGAACAACCGCAGAAGATGCTACCAAATTTGCTAAGAATCACCTGCCCAAAATGTACACAGGAAAAGTACAGGGTGTCTAAAATTATGATGAAATAATGCATAAAATGAAGGTTTGTATATAATATTCTATGAAATTTAGTTAGCATGGACTATTTAATTTAAAGGAAAAGGGTTATCAAAATGAACTACATGAATATTATTAAAGTTCCTTTTATTTTGAATACAGGGTGGTCCAAAATAGGTCTAAATAGCAAATTTTTCATGAATCTATGAACAATTCTGTGAAGAAACACTTCTGGCTTTTTTAGTTAAATGTTTTACTACCCAGGGTAGAAAAGGACCGAAGAGTCACACAAATGAAATAGAGAGACTGCGATTTGGCCATTGTTTAATCAATCAAATGAATCAAACTGTGTATTTTTTACATTAAAACACTCCCTGAATTGAACATCATATTCTAGTAGAGAATGTCTAGATAACAATTCAATATTATTATTCATAGTAGCAGGCACATGTTATTAACACATATGAGAAGTTTGAAAACTTTCCTATGTATACTTTTAAAATGGCATCAATTTCAAAAGTTCTAGTTTTCCGCTATTTTGTGTAGAAACCTATGGGCGCCTCATCCACCGGCGCCTCATCCACCGGCTCCACCCTTGACTCACTCGACGTTTAGATTGATAACTTCACTGTTGCTAAACATGTGGCTTTAATCCTTTTTTTATTCGGTAGCTGGATAAATTGTCTTTATTATGATACCAAAAATGTTATGTTTTGTTGACAACTTCTATTTAAAATAGAGACACGTATCACGATTTTAAGGATTTTTTGAAACGGCCCCACCTTATTTGATATACCTATTAGTGACCTGTGACCAAATGGTCTAAAAATTCATGACAACAACATAGTAGTAAGATTCATTAGGCTACTTGATTACAAACATATTAGACCTAAACCAGAGAACCATAACAAGTTGTATGTTTAATAGCTCCTATATTGCTTAGTGTTCAATGATAACATTATTCATGTTATTTTCTTACTCAAAAATCCTCAAGGCAGCCGTATATTGAAAGGCTGTATTCATTATATTACTGTTTCTATGACTTGGATTAGTGCATCCATGCACACAATTGAAGCAACAACAATGCAAGCCACATTCCACATCATGAATAGGGTCACGCGTTATGAACTCGCCTCCCAATAGGGTGGTGCCGTTACATTTTTTAGTTTTATGCTGTAATTTTCCTCAAATATTTTCAAAACCACAAAAGCTATCTCAACAAATTTGGTATCATTTTAAAGCCCTATTAACAAGCTATCTGCCTGCAAAATGGCATTGGTATAGCTAATACAGAAGGGGAGATACAGCTGTATTCATGTTTGGAGACCAGGTGTGGTGCTGGAAGGGGTGCCGCTGGAAGGGGTGCCGCCTGTACAAACTCAATGGGGATATCCAATAATGGCGATAATCTTTGTTCTTTTTACAATAACTAGTCATCCCACAATGTTACAAACACCATTCTGGTCCCATTTTAAAGGATATTTAGTAGTCTTTAAGTATGTGGTTCAACAGACTTGTCAACTATTTGTAACAACTAATTAATTATGGATAAGACCATGATCACCAGCTTTCTTCCTATTCGCTACACAGTCAACATGAATAATCAGCCTCAATTTTCGGAGTTATAAAAATGACTATAACAGAAAAAGTTTTCAACCTATGATAGCAAAAGTATACATTTTTGGAAAGCTTGTAACTAGAGGAATTCAGAAATGCAGTTTATATCAGGGAAGGGTTCATCCTTAAACAAATATTCCTGAAAATTCTAAAAATATATAAAATAAAAATTGGAGATATTCACTAGCCGGTATAATTACCATACCGACGTAGTAACTTTGACAATTATATATCATCTAATTTCATGAGGAATTCAAATATGTAAAGTAAATAATGAGAGGGGTAGGTATAAAAAATATATGGATCTCAAATTAAAAATTAAAAAACTCTGATATTTTTCCGAACATTTCCGATCATACCATTTTAGTTCTTAGTCGTACTATAATTTTAATGGCATATTTGGTTTCCTCATGCAATTTCCCTTCAGAAAATGTATACTTTTACTACCTCAGGGGGTATATACAAGCAAATATAAATGTGTAAAGTTAAAATCATGTCGCGAAAGCCAAAATCCGTGTGTAACGCGAAAGGAGGCGAGCTTAAAGCACATGACCATAGTCATCCATTCAAATTGATAGAATTTCCCGGCCATTTTAAAATAAAAATTATGAATGCAGCTTGAATTTTCGTCAGTGGAAAATCTGTTAAGAAAACAAACTCTATTTTAGTTGAAAAAAGTTGATAATAGGTGCTCCATAGAGGTCCTTTGTAGGACCGGCTGAGACCATATTGAATTTTTAACGATTGTTCATTATAGGCCAATGGAAATGGACTCATAGTTTCCTGTTTAAAATCTTGAAAAGTTGACGAGGTCAGATTTCATTATTCATTATTGGACAATATTGTACGCCATCTTGAATATGATGTACCTAGCTACTTAAAAATGCTTGAAATGAATTTGTAATGGTTAAAGCTTATATCTACGGCCGAGTGCACCAATGACGGGTAACTTAATAGGGAGGTAAGCTACCTCCCTAGTAGGTATGCTCTAACTGTAGCGTAACTTCATCATCATCATCATCTACCTATACTGTGCATAAACCTCAATATTGAGTATACTCGCACAATGTATCCCTGGAACCTCAGACTTTGAGATAATTTCTCAAAACACTGAGAAAATATCTCGAACTTTGAGTTAATAACTCAGACTTTGAAATAATTTATCTAAATTCTGAGAAAATATCTAGAACTTTGACTTAATAACTCAGACTTTGAGATAATTTCTCATAACACTGAGAAAATATCTAGAACTTTGAGAAAATAATTCAGACTTCGAGATTATTTTCTCATAACTCTGAGAAAATAGCTCCAATTTCGAAAAAATAATTCTGACTTTGAGATAATTATTTAAAATTCGGAGAAAATTTCTCAAACTTTGAGTTACTAACTCAGACTTTGAAATATTATCTCAAAGTTTGATTTATTTTCTCGTACTTGGAGATAATTTTGTTAACTTTGAGATAATGAAGGCTGACATCCTTCAAGTATCATTAACGTTTGGTTTTGTAAGTTTATGTCAGCCCTATGGTTTGCGGCACTTGCGGTTTGTTGCATGTTGCATTGGGGAGCTCGGCCATTGCAGAGTAAAGGTGAGAGTGTGACATCGAGCGAGCGATCTACTAGAAGCCGGGACTATAAGTAAGTGAAATTTATAATGTAAAACAAAGCTACGGTATATTTTTAAGACAAGACTATTTGAGATCGTTTTGTAACTATCATGGCTATTTTTGGGTGTTTTTTTTATGCTGGTGCCGCCACTGCCGCCACTGCCGCCACTGCCGGGGATATACTATAGGTAAGGGGGGTACTAACATACTAAGGTATACGGGGGGTGCTGTTCTAAAGACTACAGTCTGAGGGTCAGTTTTTCGAGAGATGTCCTTAAACATGGGGTATGATTTTGAGCTGAAATACCTTTGGACATGGGTCTGTATTTTGAAAATGGTAGCACACAAAAACACTGAAAAATAACTTAATAAGTCATTTTGATTAAATCAAAGCGAGCGAAATTGAGCAAAAAATGTACTGTAAAAGTCTAAACCATGGGTAGGCCTACGATGGTCCAGGTACCTATTTAATTTTGTGGAAAATGACCCTTAAACATGGGTATGGGTTATGTGGCTTCAGCAGCACCCTCCTTCCCAACCTAACCTCCCCCTGTCCAAACCAAATCTGAGTACACACCCCAAAATCCCCACCCCGGAATTTTAGGCCACCCTACTCGCCGTCTACTCCCGTCGAAAGTCGTGAGTCAGTGCCATGCCAGTGTGGTATCCAAAGTCTCTCACGGATTCGATTCGTGTGTACTCGCCGTCTTGGCCGTTGGCTTGCCATGGATTTTGCGCATGCCACTTCACTATGAAGTGACGAAACTGTCTATCCCCCTGGAAGTAACCCGTATACAATTTCACACATGCATGTCATCCACGTTAAAATTTCAGTACATGAGTAAGCTTACTATGCCTATGCATGCTATGCTAGTTTGTACAAAGTTAGGCCTACATGTTTTGTATTAGATCATCACTGATACTACAATAGCCATGATAGTTACAAAACGATCTCAAAATAGTCTTGTCTTAAAAATATACCGTAGCTTTGTTTTACATTATAAATTTCACCTACTTATAGTCCCGGCTTCTAGTAGATCGCTCGCTCGATGTCACACTCTCACCTTTACTCTGCAATGGCCGAGCTCCCCAATGCAACATGCAACAAACCGCAAGTGCCGCAAACCATAGGGCTGACATCAACTTACAAAACCAAACGTTAATGATACTTGAAGGATGTCAGCCTTCATTATCTCAAAGTTAACAAAATTATCTCCAAGTACGAGAAAATAAATCAAACTTTGAGATAATATTTCAAAGTCTGAGTTAGTAACTCAAAGTTTGAGAAATTTTCTCCGAATTTTGAGAAATTATCTCAAAGTCAGAATTATTTTTTCGAAATTGGAGCTATTTTCTCAGAGTTATGAGAAAATAATCTCGAAGTCTGAATTATTTTCTCAAAGTTCTAGATATTTTCTCAGTGTTATGAGAAATTATCTCAAAGTCTGAGTTATTAAGTCAAAGTTCTAGATATTTTCTCAGAATTTAGATAAATTATTTCAAAGTCTGAGTTATTAACTCAAAGTTCGAGATATTTTCTCAGTGTTTTGAGAAATTATCTCAAAGTCTGAGTTACTTTCTCGAATTTTGAGATATTTTCTCAGAATTTGACAAATTATCTCAAAGTCTGAGTTACTTTTTCGAATTTTAAGATATTTTCTCAGAATTTGAGAAATTATCTCAAATTCTGGGTTATTAAGTCAAAGTTCTAGATATTTTTCAGTGTTATGAGAAATTATCATTATCTCAAAGTTAACAAAATTATCTCCAAGTACGAGAAAATAAATCAAACTTTGAGATAATATTTCAAAGTCTGAGTTAGTAACTCAAAGTTTGAGAAATTTTCTCCGAATTTTGAGAAATTATCTCAAAGTCAGAATTATTTTTTCGAAATTGGAGCTATTTTCTCAGAGTTATGAGAAAATAATCTCGAAGTCTGAATTATTTTCTCAAAGTTCTAGATATTTTCTCAGTGTTATGAGAAATTATCTCAAAGTCTGAGTTATTAACTCAAAGTTCGAGATATTTTCTCAGTGTTTTGAGAAATTATCTCAAAGTCTGAGTTACTTTCTCGAATTTTGAGATATTTTCTCAGAATTTGACAAATTATCTCAAAGTCTGAGTTATTAACTCAAAGTTTGAGATATTTTCTCACAATTTTGAGAAATTATCTCAAAGTCTGAGTTATTAACTCAAAGTTCGAGAAATTATCTCAAAATCTGAATTATTTTCTCGAAGTTCGAGATATTTTCTCAGAGTTTGAGATGATATTATAAAGTTTGAAATGTTTCCTACAAGTTCGAGTTATTATTGCGAAGTTCAATATGATATCTCGCGGTTGGATTTACTTTCTCAAAGTTTAATATATTTTCTTAAATATTGAGTTATTATCTCGGTACTTTGAGATATTATATCAAAATTTTAAATTGTCATCTCAAAATGCCGAGATAATATATATTTTAGCCGATATATACGAATCTTTTCAATTTGGCCACTTTTGGCAGCCATTTTGTCCGCCATCTTGAAATCGATGTACATTAGCAACATAAAAATGATGGAAATGAATTTGCAGCTGTCAAAAATATATATATAGTAATTGTATTTATATTTTTATCAAATTTTTAACTGATGACTTTTCGCAAATGTTATCATTTTTGGCCGCAATATGGGGTCGGGGGGTTTCACTGTTAACATCCAAAATGTGTTTAAGGGCCCTAAACGGCATCCAAAAAGTTGGTTTGGTTTAGCACTGGGTGGTTCTTTTCGATGTGTGATTAGATTGAACATTTTAGTATTGCCTTGTGTGATTAAAGAGGTCAAGTTCATGTTAAATGTTTTACCCTTAGAGCAAACTGGTTCATTCAAATAATTGTTTTTATTGAAGATCAAGATATCTTCTGCTTAAAAACAATTACTTTTGTGGGGATTGACCTGCATTTTCCCCCGCTACGGGCCAATGATATCTATGATATCTACAATCCTGGAAAAAAGTATTGTAACGCTCACTCGTTAACAACGGTAAACTATCGCCCCCCCCTTTTTTTTTCCCCGTGCAATGTTGGGGAATGTTAATGTCTTCAGCAGTTGTTCAAGGTGTCCCAACATCGATCGATGGGGTGTAGGGAAGGGGAAATTGTTGTCTAAAATATCCTATTCACAGTTTAACAATATTAACATCATTTAAAGATCATCAAACAAATTCTGCACATAATGATCAAAACGTGTAAAGCGTTCTAAGGACTTTTTACCAAGATTGTAGCTAATACACTGCAAAAAGGTTGCTTAAAATACGTTGCTAAAAGTACTTTTATCATCCGTTGGTTGACGTGTTGATTAAAATTCATTCAATATATGTAAGTTAGGCGTTGTATAAAAGTAAAATATCCCCAGCGTTGAGCAATTCGTCGAAAACAATGTCCTTAAAATGTTGGTGGAAACTGTTTCTGTTGCTAAAATATGTTGCGTAAAAATATTCCACTTTGGCAACTGTTGCATGAGCATTGAGGACAATCACGCAACAGTTGATGCAAGTTACGCACATGTGAATTTTAGGCAACTGTTGTCCAAAAAAGCCTATTTCGTGAGCTGTTGCACACTTGAACAACTGTTGGTGAAAACATGTTATCCAACGGTGTTGGGCAAATTTTACTTAACAGTTGAGCGGCTGCATACTTGAACAACGTTGTGTAAAATGTTGAGTAAATATTTAAGCAACCTTTTTGCAGCGCAGGACCACAATTAGATTTATTCTTGTCTTGGCATCCAAAACGGAATACACTGACAAATAGTTTAAAATTGCCATCCTTGTTTGACATATATTTGTTTATGAATATCATTTCAACGGTGTTATAGCGACGTCACTAGCGATGAATATTGAATAGTCGATTATTATAGCCAAAAAATACACGACATGGACATATACTGAATAGTTCATGTCATGTGATCTATTTTGCACCAAAAGAATCACATAAATATGTTTATGTATTATATAATATGGACTATTTATACCTTCATACCCAGATAGCAAGACTACGTTTGGCAAACGTTCACAGTAAAAACACCATTGATAAGAGATGTCAGATATCATGTATAAGCCTATAGTTTAATAACATGTTAAAATAAATTACAGATTCACTACCGAACGGAAGTAGTATATGTAGCTCTGCTGCATCGCCTAGAATTCCCATTACAAGTTACCGGTTCACTACCGGGAGGAAGTGATGTATGTAGCTCTGCTGCATCGCCCAGAATTCACATTATTTTGCCTACCGCGTGTTGCTATACAAAAATGCTCAATATATAATAAAAACTTGACACAAATAAAATACCCAACATATGGCTATATTTGATAAATTAAGCAACAGTTGCTATACAAAAATGCTCAATATATATAATGAAAACAATTCACAAATTAAGCAACAGTCACAAAATGCCCAAGAATTGGTTAATTAATAATACCCAACTGTTGTGTAATTAAAATTGTGCAACTGCTGAGTAACTTGAATTGTTCAACTGTTGGTGAAAACATGTTATCCAACGGTAATTTTACGCAACTGTTAAGCGGTTGCATACTTCAACAACGTTGTGTAAAATGTTGAGTAAATATTTAAGTAACCTTTTTGCAGTGTAGGTAGGACAGCTATGAGGGGTCTATCTTAATTTCAAACACTACCGTGTATTGCCACAATGCAAAATATTACTTGGTGGTGTGCACTCTAATAATAGCTTAATCCATACAATAATTTGACCCCAGTTTAACTTAAAAGTTGTCATCGCTGTAATCAGTTATGTATCAAACTGATTGCCATAATCATAAAATGTCAATATTGTATGTTTATCTCACATGGGAACTTATACAAATGTATCACAATATAGATCACCATTTGGTTTTGTCGATAACAACAATTTGTATACAGTATCGCTTCAACAATAAATTGAATGACAAGTTCAATTGGAAGTTTATAAGGCAAAATAATAAGTAAACATGTTTAGCTTCCCTCTCTTTTCCTATTTTAAGGGGTCACTTCAATTTTATATGATTTTTTCTTTATTTCAACGATTTTTATACAGGTCTTTCAGAGTTTGAGATGTTTATTTCTTTCTTATTTCCATTTAACAAGTTTTGTAGTGTCAAATTGTGAGTGCACGCCACTGCATTTCAATTAGCACAAACAAACCTTTCGGATGCTGAACAAACGGTGAAACTATTAGTCCGGGAGCCCAGAAGGTTTAATCACCTGAGAAGGTACAAACGGTTTGATGATCTGATTTAGTTGGGTGCCAAATTGTATATTGCTGCCGTGTCGCATCCTGTACGGGTGGCCGCTATCTAAATTTATTTTTAAGCCCCCCGGGTAAAAAATCCTGTGCACGCCTATGCATATTCGTCAAAAAATTGGTTAAAAGTATGCACCAAATTGCACCATTTTCGTTCCATATTTTCAATATTTTCTTAATTCTGAGGGGGGATGGGGGCATATCCCTCAGACTCCACCCTGGCATCGCATAGCGATACGGCGGCGAATCGGTTTAAAAACAACCATTAATATACCCGAAACTCGTGTCCCCCTACTTTGGAAAACGGGATGACGCCCTTGCCGGGAGCCCAGATGGTTTTATCAGCTGAGAAGGTACAAAAGGTTTGATGATCTGATTAATTTAGGTGGGTGCCAAGAGTTAATATTTTGTATTGCTTCCGTGTCGCATCCTGTATGGATGAAGATCATATAGGTGAGGTTGGGGCAACTGGTCCGGTTAAGCATATTTCATGATATATAAGTTTAAAGCTCGTGTAAATAGTTATGGAATTGCTATGAAAATATCACCCACGTAACTGTTTACATACACCTAGCACCAAAAGTCCCGGACCAGGTGCTTTGAGGTTGGCTAATTCAAACTAGATAATCGGTACCAGAAATCTGAGATGTACATTAAATGAGCAAATTTCTTCTCCACAGTTTGATACCTCATTCAACAAAATCGAATGGATACTTTTAAAGTTATGGCGATTTTAATGACCGCTCATAAAAACAGCAAAGTTGCACTAGGTATAGGAAATCATTGATTTGTGTGTGATTACTGTCACAACTCTGTGCTATCTGAACGAGCCACCTAGGTATCTGGATGAATGAGTCTGGAGTATTAACCACAATTTGCGGGACAAAGGGTGAGATTAGCTGTGAAGAATGAAAGTCTTTGCTATCTTTACACACACATTTTCAGTGCGTAATCACATACAAATAAATGATTTCCTATACCTAGTGCAACTTTACTGTTGTTATGCGCGGTCATTGAAACCGCCATAACTTTTTAAAAAAACCATTCGATTTTGTTGAATGAGGTATCAAACTGCGGAGAAGAAATTTGCTAATTTAATGTATCTCTCAGATTTGTTGGTACTGATTATCTAAACTGCTCACACAAAGTTAGGAAACTTTTTTTAATCAAGTATATTTTTATTATTTATTACTCTCTTGTATTATGTTGCATATCAATGGAAAGCTGAAGTGTTCTTCTTTAAAATGATCTCAAATGTGCAATGATGACATGTTGCTGAACTTGGCCTCATGAATGAGAAAAAGGCAAAGTCACAAATCAAATGTGCCATAATTACCGTTATCTGTGCTAAACAGTCAATACTGGTAATGGCACGGGCTCTCTCCAAATCTGTTAAACGCGGCATATTGAAACTGCAAAACGTTTAACGTGTCTCAGAAAAATGTACAAGTTGTAGGCCTAAACCTGGGGCCTAAACCTTTCATCACTTACCTTCATGACCTTCCACCTGGAGTCATTGTTAACTCAGTCTTGCAAATACCCAAATAATGGTTTTCTAAAGAGATGAGGGTTAACTTGTGTGTGATGTGCTCACTGGTGCAAATCTTTGTGTAAACCATGAATGGTTCCCAAGCATGACCGGTTTGATTATTGATCATTACCTATTGACTGTTTAGCACAGATAACGGTAATTTTGGCACATTTGATTTGTGACTTTGCCTCATTCTCATTCATGTGGCCAAGTTCAGCAACATGTAATCATTACAAATGTGGTATAATTTTAAAGAGGAACACTTCAGCTTTCCATTGATATTATAACAGATACAAAGAGGGTAATAAATAATAAAAATATACTTCATTAAAAAAAGTGAGCAGTTTATTTTGAATTAGATAACCTCAAAGCACCTGGTCCGGGACTTTTGTTGCTAGGTGTATAACATATAATCAATGTTAAAAAAGTTCTAAAGAAAGGCCAATATACCACTAACTGAAAACTTTACCTGGCATGGACCAGTTACCCCATCATTGGGGCAACTGGTCCTATATGTTCTAACGGTTAGAATACACAGAAATCAGTGAATGACAACGCGAAAACTAGGCAGTATTTTCTTTACAAACACATTTCCATGTTATTTAATATGTAAAAAGGATACATGTCTCATGAAACCCATGTTTTATACATTTTCGTGGTTAACGTGTAAATAGCAGCAGTATACTAATGGTGTGCAAAGCAAGCGAAATTTTCGACTGCACATTTATTAGATAAACCAGTATGAACCTAGTTAAATGGTTACATGGTTGTGATATTCAGATACCCCATACATTTGTCTATACATACCCCTTTCTTTAATGATTTTATTTACTTCATATAATCATCATTTAGTACTTATAATAAACCATCTTGATATTTAGCCAGCTTTTCATGTTACAGGTGAAGATAGTCAATATGACAATGATGACCCAACGGTTAATATACACAAAAAGCAGTGGATAAAATAAATAAATCATGATATTTCGTCATTGCAAATACCTTTACAGACACCATTCAAAATATAATAAAGATGTAATTCATAATACCGAGGTTTTAAACCATTCTAAAGCAATTCCATGTCATATTGTAATCCTTCAATAGCAGAAATAGTGGTATTAGACCCAAAATGCCCCAAAATTTCTAAGAACTAGAAAGAATGTGAATTATTTCATAATCTATTCACATATAGATACCGAGTCATGTTTTATTGAAACTAACAACTAATTATCAAAATGAATTTTACAATTTTGATTAGGTTTTTGCAGGCGGACCAGTTGCCCCATACCCCTTCGGACCACTTGCCCCAACAATTACTACGCACTTTGTCGAGATGATGAAACATTATTCAAACACGTCTGTGACGTAATAAATTTTACGCCAAAATATTTTAAAACATACCACCATTTGTCATAATAATCAATAACTCCAATACATTTCAGAAAAAAGGCAAAACTGCATTTTTGTTTTTAGCCATTACACAGATTTCTGCAGCCAGCGAGTATCTTTGAATTCGCAAATATTACGGCTTTCGGGTCCTACAACTAGACGAGTTTCTTTATATAAAATAAGAAATGGTGTACTTTGTTATTTGCAAATTCATAAACTATTTTAACTCTACCAAATGAATACCCGTGATAATGATTTAAGTTGAAGCATTCTTTAAATGAAAATATTGATCGCAAATCCAAACTACCAACATGACCAATGTCCCCTGTTAGCAATATGCGCCATTTTACGGTCATTTCAACTATATACAACCTATGGTTTTAATCATATTTCGGAAAGTCCCTAAGCACACTACAATATAACATCCATTAAATGTAATATGCACCTAGCATCTTAAGACGACTGTACTGCATGTATATATTTACTGTTGCATATCTGTCAATCATAAAAAGTACATTTTAATGTACATGATCTAAACATGATCTAAACCCATCTTCATATATCGCTCATACTATCTGTGAATTTTATCACATGTGTAAATACCCTAAAGTTCCAAATGTGTTGGATTGTAGAAGGTAAGGATATATGTCAAGTTTCAACAAAGGTCCTACTGTTCAAAAGAAAGCAGTATGCCCATACAATTACAAAATCCTTCATTTCGGACCACTTGCCCCACGGACCAGTTGCCCCATCCCCTAGGTGTCAAAATTTAAAAATGGTCTGATTATATTGAAATGCATGTCAAACTCTTTCTGAGATCATAAAAAGCAAAAAATGTAATGGTACCGTTGTATTTCCATTCGATGCTTAGTTTTCGAGATGTAGGGCAAAATGGACAAACTTTTACATTTTGACCCCCATATGACCTTTGTCCAGAAAACGTTTATGAGGCCATCTTGTTGAAATTGAATAACACAACATTTTTAAAAAATCCCGCGGAGACTAATTTTGACAATGGTCCAAAAAAGGTCCAGAAAACTGAAGCCATCGTGTTCAAATTGAATGACAATTTTTTTTTTTTTTAAATGGCTATTGTAAAAAGAAAGGTTAATAAACCGTTCCTGAAGCCATCTTGTTAAGCTTGAATAGAAAACATTCGAACTAATTCGCGCGTAGCTCGCAAAAACAATGGGTTTTTTACGCTGAAATCGTTCCTGAAGCAATCTTGTTAAGCTTGAATAATAAAACATTGAAAATAATTTGTGCGCAGCGCGCAAACAAATGGTTATTTAACACTAAAATGGTCCTGAAAAACGTTCATGAAGCCATTTTGTTTAAGCTTGAATAATAAAACAATGAAACCAATTCGCTCGAAACGCGCAAAAATGGGCCAGAAAACGTTCCTGAAACATATTTTTATAAAGCTTGAATAAACATGAAACCATTACGCGCGAAACGCGAAAAATGTAATCTACGAGTCATCCCAGAAAAGAATCCCAAAGCACTGAGTAAAAATCCGCTTTAGCCGAACACGCATTGAAGGAGAACCACAGTATCAAATGGGAAGACTCGCAGATTATCGCCAGAGATGAGACAAGAGACACCAGATGGATTCGCGAATATATTTGGATTCGAAGAAAAGGCGGCATAGATAAACAGAAGCACCTAATAAATGGCGACGGGGGGGGGCGTACCAAATCAGTCATCTTTACGACTCAGTGATCCAGAAGGCGTCTTCATCAACTTCAGATGACGTCATCAACAAACAGTCTAGAAACACTACTAGCTCTGGATCAAACACAATCCACTGATGAAGACAACAGATCAGTTGTCGAAACCCGTATGTCAGGGTAGCATATTATATTGTCAAAATGTTTGCAATTGTAATGCCTTTTTATTAAACAGTATCTGTTGTTATTTCGTATCTAAAATATTTGTTGATATTGTACATGATGTTTAATTAATTACGGGTGTGGCATTGTATCTATAGCCTTGTGTGGAATTATTTAATCCAAACCGATACTCACCCAGTATGAGTGCGTATCTAGGACTGTTTCGATGGTTGCTAAAATTTGTATCCCTGTGAGCGGAGCGAGCGAAGCGAGTGGAGCGATCAGCGGGTGGGGTCCATATGCCCGCCTTAGGGCCCCTGTTGTGGGGTGCAGGGGCGAAGCACGTTGAAGCTTCTGTGTTTTCGGCCCTTGGAAATGTAATCCCGTTCCCAAACCCGCCCTCTTATGAAAGTTACGTTCCTAAGCCTGCCCTCTATTGAAATATCGAACGTATTCGTCACCAAGCGGAAGACGGACTCCCGTCACTTGATACCGCCGCCGTGTGAGCATTGACGGCAGTGCGTCACTAAGAAGCACGCCCTCAAGCTAAACGCGCTCCCGTTCCGGAGCAGACTGGTTACTGATTTAGTCTTACATTATGGTAGCAACATACTGTAACATTTGTCAAAATATCTATAGTATCATAATGTAGTCGTGTTGCATATTCAAAATATCTATGTCATATATAACGTAGTCCAGTTGCATATGAAATATAGTATCATTACGTACAATAGTAGAGTTGCATATGTGACCTCTGCTTTTTCGCATCTTGTGTACCCAATGTTTGTAATTGTTACGATTATTTTGGAATCATTCTCTCAAAATATCTATCAGCCATGTACATGTATTAGTTTGTTACATGTATAGGCCAACATTCAATACACTCTAATGATTCATAAGCTTCTGCTTCTGGAACTAAACTAACAAATAGCTTCTTAATGGACCTATCAATTCATAAACCACAAGAAAAGTCGAGGTATTGACCATAAAATCTGTTTTTATTAGTTGACAAGATAGACATCTTTGGCACAATGGCCGAGAAATATTGTTGATACTGTATGACGGCCCGTCGGCGCTGCAATTTATAGGCGAGACTGCCAAATCGATGCGATTGGTCCCTGAGTGAAATTCAAATTATCTTTTACTCTAGCACGCTAGCACCCGACTAATGACTGTAACACCTATGGTACAAATGGGCTATTCCATATGGAAGACATAAGCTTAATCTTCCATGCATGATACAGGGAGTGTTAATTACAAATGCTGTTACCTGTAAAGACCATATTCACGCGGCAGCCATTTTCTAAAATTTGCAACTAAAGCCTCGTTCCCGTTACGTAAACCTGCATCTTCGCGCAGCTGCGTGACTTGCGCATGGATCCGTACGCCACGCGCTTTGGTACAACGCTTCTCTCGCTGTTCTATCGAATGCGCCGAGGCGCAGATAGACCAAACGGGAACGCGGCTTCGGTGGCAAATTTTGGAAAAAAGCTGCCGCGTGAATAGAGTCTATTGGTGACACTCCCTGTTTGGGCGAAGGTCTTCCATAGGAAGTGTATGGATTTAAACTGAAATAGCCCAAAATACATATAAATATTTAGATGAGACCATGTAAATGTTGCAATGTCCGAAAAAACTACTATGATCATGATCAATGTTCAAGAATATTGTACGTTAGCTGATACCTGGCATTACTCTGGAATCTTCAATCTCTCTGAAACTCAGAGCGTTCTAATTTTGCTGCTGTTCTCTTAACAAAAATCTGATTACCACAATATATACACAAAAATAAATATAAAAATACGATTAAAGTTCAGTGATTGACAGTTATCCTGGTCGCAAGAAGAATACATATAAATATCCAGATGAGACCATGTAAATGTTGCAATGTTCGAAAAGACTACTATGATCAATTTTCAAGAATATTGTGATATATTGTAATTATCTTCAATCTCTTTGGAAACCAGAGCGTTCTAATTTGACAGCTGTTCTCTTAAGGCCCTGTCACACCATGGCGTATGGCCTGAACGTATGCCGACGTACACAAAAAATAGCTCGAAAATTGTCAGAGTCAAAGAACGTCAAAGAACGTCCAACTTCCCAACGAATTGCATAGGAAAAGTCGACATCGGTGTTTGAATGGACGTATCCTTAGCGTATCCATAGCGTATTGAACGTATACATAGCGTATGACTAACGTATTGATAGCGTATAACAAACTTATGTCAGCGTATCACAGCGTATACGAGCGTATGACCAACGTATTCTTAACGTATTCGTAACTTATGTCTGCCGTGTTCGACGTATCCTCAGCGTATCCTCGGCGTACAAAGAACACGTGACTTATACCGCTGTAGAAATTGAATTTCGTACACGTCGGGACAAGTGTTGCCAGTTCAAGAAAACGCGGCCTAAATGATAGCTATAAAAAAAACTAGAAGGATAAATTATTAAAGTAAAAGGAAACCAACAGGTCAAATCTATAACTTACGAGTAACGTACCTCTAACAGAGTCAGCGTATGTAAACGTATGTCTATCGTACCACGAACTTATGCAGAACGTATTAAGCACACGTTGAGTACGCCGAGAAATTTTGAACATGCTCAATAATTTTTCGCGGGCTCGACGTGTTCCAAATTTTCACAGCGTGCTCTTAACGTAAACGACATATCATATCCCCAACATGCCAACTTACCCCTAACTTATATCAGCGTACACCAACGTACACCAACGTATTTTTCGATATTTCGCATACGTTGGCATACGTTCAGGCGATCACCATGTTGTGACAGAGCCTTATTAACAAACAAAAAAACTGAATACTACATTATATACAAAAAAATAAATATAAAAATACGATTTAAGTTCAGTGATTGACAGTGATCCTGGTCGCAATAAGAAAATGTGTCCACATTATTATGTGCGTCCGATCATTATATGCGTCTATCACAAAGTCGTTTCAATATCAACGCACATGCATTGACGTAAAATGAAAAATGAATAATAAATCAATAAAAACCAAATTTTTAAAAGGGCGGCATGCTCGTTGACATAAAGTCTGTTGCTGGAGCTATGGGGATGTAGATGCAAAGATTCGGAACAGTATGCTGTAATAGTCCCATAAGAGCGGCACTGATCATAATAGTTGCTGGCAAAGTGATAACCCATGCGCTGAAAATCCCACTGAATAGGCGCCAATCAACGGCTCGCCGTGTGCGCACAAATCCTACTGCGCAGACAGAACCAACTTGACAATGCGTTGTGCTGATTGGAATGCCGAGATTTGAAGCTATCAGAACGGTAGTAGCGGATCCCAATTCTATGGCAAAACCACTGTAAGGTAATACAGAAGTACATGAGATAAATTAATATATTTCAATAATTGAAGTGGCTACTTCACATGGCCTAGACAAGCTTCGAAAATATAATTTATTTCTATCGGATATCAATTACTAAATCCAATCATATAACAATTGAGTTACCCTTGTCAGATTGTTAGAATGTTGAAGAAAGATCGGTAAATTTAGTCATCAAAATAAAGCACCAGGTGTATTCGCAGTCTAAAATTTAAGGTAAACTTCATCCAAAATATACTATGCAAATATTAAACTACCTGAATCAGTCAAACTGTATTATTACACCTCATCCACATATTTATAAGTGTATCCTTTTTTTGATTGGTTCTTTATTAACAAAGTCGGATAAATATAAAAGCCTGCCGAATGCTCGTTTTGCTTTTATACTACTACCGAAGATGCGGAAGTTTTAAATACTTCCCTCAAATCAACACACAGTCCCCCGAAACATTTTTAGGGCCTATGAATATTGCGTAAATATTGAACGGCGACGCCAAGTTACGAGGTTGAAGATCTGCCCGGCAAACTTGACAACAACAAAAATGACATCGTCTGCTAAACATCTGCCGACGAACTTCGCGGAACCTGGCCACTAAACAGACGCAGATTCTATACCGTGTGCAGTAAGTCTGTTCCTCCCCCCTAAAGAAAACCATTTAAACATGTTTTGAATTGAACTTACACAATTTATTTGTTAATAATTTGTGAGTGGATATTGTTTTAGATTACTAGAGATGTCACTTGGCAATTTATTTGAAGTTCTTGTCCCCATTACGGTCGATAACCTCCGAAACACGTTTTGTCCAGTTTCCGTTTCCGTTCATAAGGGCTGTTATTGTTGCCTTTTCTGCCTGGCCCATCTTTACGGTTGGTGGCCTTTCTGATCGTCGTATGTCTTTAAGTGATGCTCTAAATTGTTGTTACACCATTTGCGTACCCATCTGCAAGCAGCTTACCAATTTCCTTGTTAGTTTTACCCTCCTTTCTCCATTTCATGGCCAATCCCTTCCAAGCTACTGTTGTTTTACTTGGGCGCCATCTTTAAAGCCCCGAGGTTTGCGTCCCTTTAAAAACGTCAAAATCTACCAATTCTGCTCCTACAATTCACAGGAATATCCGGACATTTTAATTTTTCCACACTTTGAAGGCTATGAACAGCCTGTAGTCACAAATGTAAAAACCAACAGATGGCGCACTACCATATAGATGATACGCCCGGGGGAAGATGGCCCTAAGGGCGGAACGGACTTACTGCACACCGTATAGACAGTTATGATGCTGCTTCGTAAAGGTCTTCCGCAATTATTGTGAATAGGATACGGTTTTCGATGATAATGTTCTTCTGCCAAAGGAATTGAGTCCGTCTTGCTCGCTACGTGTAGTATAGTAGGCGTACGCGGAACACCGTAAGTTTTTTTCCATTTGTTTATTCAGTTTTGACAATGAAATATGTGTAAAATATTGTAATAAAACAAATGCAAATGGTTTAATTCTGGGAAGTAGTGCAGCGGAAGGTGTAGTCACCCATCATCAACACCAAGGGACCAGTAGTGTCTCGCAGTCCAAAAAGCACAACAGTCAACAAAGAATGGCAAATCCTCAGTGTTTTAAGCAGTTTTTGTTTTTTTAAGTGTCATTTATTTTTAAAACCAGGCGAAAATTGTCATTTTTAAATGGTTAAAATGCATAAGCCCTATATCCGAAGAGTGGGGCGGGGCACAAGGGGGACGGGGGTACAAACAATTCTGTCAGGGGGGCAACTGCCCCCCCCCCCCCCCAGAGCTACGCCACTGAGTAGTGTGCACTACTTCCCCTCAAACCATGTTGTATTTGTATACTCTTCAAACAGTGATTCACGTCCTCAAAATTTCAAAATGGAGTGTTACTATTGCCGTAAAGTTAACCACTGTTAAGATCTCGCTGAAATCTTCTCAAAGTAGGCCGACACTGTAAATAATGTTAGACTAAGTGTTGATTTACAGAATTCAGCGTTTTCAGTGATATTCTTACGAATTTACTTTCATAGTGCGGTCAAATAATTATGTTTTATATAGTTGATCATGACCACGGATCTGCCAGCATTCCTCGGTTAAGCTATAGAATACGAATATTCTACGCTATTTCAACTTACTTTGAGGGCGTCATTGGCGTCAGATCTGATCCGACTGTTTGAATTACACGCCGTCCAAGTACAAACAAACCAACAGATATCCCAGCTGCTCCGTATAGCAGAATCCAGTATGGTACTAAACCTTCTTGGGATACGCTACCAGTAGTAAAGATTATCCATAAGCTTACCAATGGACCTATACAGTTGCTGCAATGATAGCAATTATGTAACGTTAGTCATATCATAATGCATTGTCTCTCAAAGGGATGGATTCTAAAAAAAGTTCTCAAACATGAAAAACAAAGGAACGCTTAGGCCGCACTGCAAAACCAGTACGTATGACTCATACGTATAAGTGATTTGTACGTTAGACTTATACGATAGTCACCAAAGTAATATTTTGCATTACCATACGTTCAAGTATTAATGATAATTGAACTGACACCAATGCAAGAATTTCCGTGATAATAGTATATACATTTTAATGGGTGCTTGTATATGTATTCGTATGCAGTCACTTTGGCGCCTATCGTATAAGTCTTACGTACAGGTCACTTGTACGTATAAGTCATACGTACTAGTTTTGCAGTTTTACATTTATGTTATTATCATTTAAAACAATATTATGTGACCTTTTTCAAATGTTAACAACAACAACAAAAAATGTTGCTCTTTTAAAGGGACACTAAGAGATGTGTTGGAGGCAGCGCCCTCAATTATGATAAAAACTGAGATTAGTTTATTTTTATAATTGTATTACATGTATGAACTTACACCTATAAGGATTAGGAAAAATCAGCTCTCTTTGTACAAGAAAACGTTGATTCAAAAAATGCTGGTCCCGCTGGACCAGCATTTTACGTCCGACAGTATCCCCGTGCAGTACGCGTGATACATAACGCGAACCATATTTGCATAGAGGGCGTTTTTCAATAAATAGCGATGATATTGTTTTAATCTAGTTTTGCTGTGTTTTTTGTTAGTAGAAACAACAATAATGGCGATTTTTAATGTTCATCTTGAATTCTGAAGTAAATTTTTAAACATTTAAACTTTTCAACACCACTTAATGTCCCTTTAATCAAGTTTGATTTATCACGAAAGACTTCCCTGTACTCATATAAATCTATCTTGACCATTCCGTAAAAAAAATCAAATAACTTCATAAAGGAAATCTGCTTCCAATTTTTTGTAAAGTTGTGACCGTAAATATTGATTTTGAAGTAAGTTATTGCTCTGTTAACTTAGATGATATTTTAGTTTCATGTTTATACCTGTATTTTTGCCCTAAAAATGCATTAACATGACGAAATCAAAGGTAGAGGTGCGTTTCATGAAAAAAGATCGCATATTATGACTTTACGTTCAACGCAAAGCGTACTATCCACAAACTGGTCAACAGTACCCATTGCAGAGTGTGCCAAATATGATATCCATTCATAAGATTTTGAATTAATTGAAATTACCTGACGTCATTTCCGCCATGTGTAAAGGCAGCGAAACAAGCTGACATTACTTGCATAGGAGAGCAAAGGATTCTGACATCGGTTGTGTCTTTAACAGCTTCCCATTCAGCTGTTCCTTTCTTTATTAATCCAGTGCTCTTTGTCTCATTAGTGTCTGGTGAAGTTACGACCACATGATCCATCTGTGAAGTTACGACCACATGATCCGTGTGTACTGTATCGTATGCATGGTATGAGGGCGGTGGATGGTCCGCGTCTAGATAATAGATAGACATGATAGATAAGGCAAAAACATGTTAGTACGAAACAAAATACTGTGGATGGTTCATGGCCTTTCCTAGTTGTAAAGCCGTTAACAATGATCGTACCAATTATTGTCATCGTGTCTAGGGTCAATTGCCTAACATTACAATTACAACAGAGACCTGTAAAGTTTGTCGTTATATCGTTAATAATAATAATAATAATAATAATAATGGTAATTTATAAAGCGCCGGTATCCGCCGCAAGCGACGCTCATGGCGCTTCTCTGCATAACAACCAAAATAACATAAACACGAATAGGAACAAAGATGAGGAGAGTCACATCAAGCAAATGCTTCAGAGTACAAATATGTCTTCAGGTTTTTCTTAAAAATATGTACAGAGTTTGACAGTTTCACATATTCAGGCAAGCTATTCCATAGTTTCGGTGCTGCGACTTGAAAACTTCGTTGTCCCCACTGATGTTTAGCCAATGTTTCCTGAAGAAGACTTTGTTTTGAAGAGCGTAGCCCGCGATGCCCTGGCACATATGGTTGAACAAGTTCTGTTAAATAAGAAGGAGCTGCATCATGTAAAATTTTGAAAATAATAAGACATATCTTGTATTTCAGTCTCTGTTCAATTGGAAGCCAGTGTAGGTCCGCTAATACAGGAGTTATATGATCTGTTCTCTTAGTATATGTAATAATCCGGGCGGCTATATTCTGCAATCGTTGAAGGCGAGAGAGTTGTGATGTTGTAATTCCATATAGAAGTGAGTTATTGGAGTCAAGTCTGGATGTTACAAATGCATGAATGATGGTTTTAGCTGCATCCCTTGTTAGATGTTGACGGATTCTGCCAATGTTTCGTATTGAGTAGAAAGCAGCCCGTGAAAGCAGCCCGTTAATACAAATTACAGTACAGATATACCCAGCCCCGCCCCTCCCCTCCCCTTCATTTCTATACAGCGTGTATCAAAAAGAACGCAACACTTTTTGTCGAAAGCTGTACGGTCACAATAAAATACAAATCACTCTATAACTTATATATTCTGTTAGGTCTACTTATTGGCTATCACATAGTCAAATTACAACGATATCGATTATTTATTCGCTGAGATATTAAAGGTATAAGTAAAGAAGTGCAAAACACGTTTTACATCGTTCGTTCTAAAAACTTGGATTTTCCTGTCCGATTAGTGTTATGGGTTAACAGTTTAATAACTATGTAACTTTAATGTATGGAATGGTTTATCTTAATTTCCTTTGTTTGAGTAAGGTGGTACATAAAATCATTGAATCGTGTAATCTGATAATCATTCGAGCATTTGAATACGTCAATCACCCTTTTTAAGTTCTGAAGCACCGATTGCTATGATCGCCACATAATGTCTATGGTACGTTCTTTCATAAATTAAAGTTCATAATCGATGCATCTTAAAACAAGGACAGCATTTTGAGGGTCGAGCAGCACCATAATGTCCCATTCCCATTCACAACAGACTAACAATGACTGATTCATACAAGACAATTACTACCTTCACTTGTCTTTTCCATTTGTTTATCTTTTGAATATGTGCCATACTGTTTTATTTATGACATTAACAAGAGAAAAAGAGAGAGGATTTGCAAACAGACTTTGTAATCTGGATTTTCAAATTGTGTCATTAACTATCAACTAATTTATTGCCAGATTTAATTAATATTGATATGATACTGTAATAGCCAGACATTTGATACCTTTAACATGTCATTTTCTTCTCAGAATGATGAGTTTGATTCCAATTATTTAAGTACAATGAGTTATTAAAGTGTCTTGCTAATATTCACCTGACAAGAAAATCAGGCATACAGGATAAACGATGTAAAATGTGTTTTGCACTTGTCTACGTGTATCGTTGATATCTCAGCGAATCAATAATCGATATCGCTGTAATTTGACTATGTGATAGCCAATAAGTACACCTAACAGAATATATAAAATTCAGAGTGATTTGTGATTTGCCGTAAGCGGAGAGCTCGCGACAAAAAGTGTTGCGTTTTTTTTGATACACCCTGTACTATGGTTGAAACTCTTTTGCTGCTACTTATGATATGTCCAATCTAACATTTCGATTATCTCCTCTATATACGCTACTTGCACGCAATCGCCATTTTAGAATGAAAGCGAGGCTCTCTCCTCAGAGCGCGCACGACCAACCGCGTCACGCGATGCACAAACCTGCGTGAACCCACGACGCAGTGTGGCGTGATATTGCATGGCGAGGGGAGAGCCTCGCTTTCAATGGTTCCATCCGTACCATGCAAGTAGCGTATTAAGCTTCCTCTTCACATCAAATTCTTTCAGGATACCTGTTAGGCTTATTGTGATTCCTTTCTAAAAGATACTCACCTGACTTCATTTCGGAAGGATCAGGACACAGAACTCCATTTGGTTCATCAGCAATTTTCTCAATTTCATCATTCTTCGAGGATTTCGTTACTGGAATTAAAAGATAAAATTTCAAACAAAATATTCCAATTGTAATTTGTATTTCTATCGTCAAATTGAGAATGAATTTTATGTAGCTCCTGGGACAAAGCCATTATCATGATTATGATATTGCTTGCTCAGACACAGGGCACTCTGCAGCTTGCATGACTTGTTCCAAATAAAAGCAGCACTTTTCAACTAAATGGCTCAAAACTCTACAGTAGAGGTTCGATTTAGTTTCACATGAACAAGTGTGAGATAATTATGATAGCATTTATAGTTGAATTGGGTCCTGGCAGAGCCTACCTTTTACCCCCTCTGAGATTCGCCGAGACCTATGTTTTGGTTAGGATGTGAGTAAACAGATTTGACGAATAAAATGTTAATAGAAGGATCATTTGACAAATCCCAGAGGAGCGCAAAGTAGGCTGTGTCAGGACCCCAACTATAAGTGCTGCCACTCCCGGTGGCGGATCCAGGGGGCGCCCCCCCCCCCCCCCTAGAAAATAAAAATAATAAAAAAAGAAAGGAAAAAGGGAGAGAGAAAGGAAGAAGATAGGACAAACGAAATTGGAAAAGGTGAGGGTGGGTAGGGGTACAAGAAAGTGGGCGGGGAGGCATGCGCGGGACATAAGAACGTTTGGAGTTATTGGACGTTGGTGTCGGGATACGCGTACGTTGACGAGAAATCTGATATTTTGGAGGTTACTAGTATAACTGTCGATATTTAGCTTTTTTAAACCTAAAGTTTTCAACATAACAATTTTAAATCAAGAATTATATACATGTATATGTATATATCAGTATGCACAACTTCTTTCTGGCATGGGCCCATTTAAAAAGGCAATATTGATTGGAAATAAAGTGATTGCTTTTGAATAAAATGTCAAAAGCATACACCATATCGCATCAAATGAGTTTGAAAATTGAAAACAAACCCCCCCCCCCCCCCCCCCCCCCTTGTTCGCGCTTTTAAACCGTCTATAAAAATATCAACTTCTATCATGCATTGATATAAAAAAAAAAAGATATTGATTGGAAATGAAGAGGTGGCTTTTCGATAACATATTTGTCAAAAGTATACACCAGATCGCACCAAATGAGTTCGAAAATTGAAGAAGAAAAAGATCCACTTATTTGCGCGGGGGGCACATCCCCCTTCGAACTCCACCCTTTCCGCGCTCCACCGCTTTGGTTACACTTTTGCAAATATTCAAATTCTGACCCCCACCCTAAAAATATTCTGAATCCGTCCCTAGCCACTCCCACCCACCACTGTAACCTATTCTCTCTTGTTCGTAACATTGATAGGCTAACATAAGAATTAACAAGCTGGTATGATCGAGGATGGGAAGAGACAACCAGGAATGCAAAACAAATGCTACCTACCCTTTGTCATCTCTGTCCCAGCTTCCACTGTTGTCACATGATTATTAGCCCTTTCTTCTGCTTCAGCTTCTCTTGCGGCTGTAAAATACACATCGATTATGAAAGAAGTTACCAAGGTGAATGAGTGCAAACCCAGTCAAATATAGTTTTAGGCAAGTTGTCTTGATCTAAAACCTAATTTGTATATAACCATGGCCCATTCAATCAAGGCTCTCATTCTATAATCAAAATCAACTAAATCCGGGTCTACTAGTTGTCCAGTATGTCTCAAGTGATGTGATAACTGGTCTCATGGTATTATTCAAGTATCCTAACCATATCCGCTAGCCGGGTGGTTACTACAAAACTATCACGTACAGACGTATTGCAAATGTGACTTGTACGTAAGATTAAAGTCCTGTGATAGTCGCCAAAGTATTATTTTGCATCACCACATACGTTAGAGCCATACGGAACTAGTCTGGCAGTTCATCCTAAATACCAGGCATCTTAGCGATCTTATTATTAACACATTTAAGGAACCCATTTATGTTTAGAATAGTACTACCAACGTATGGTAGAGAAAATATAATAATATTACCTTGAACCTTTTTCTTTGTCATTGGTATGAGGATTAAAATAACAGCAGCGACCACTACTACTCCAGATCCGATTGCGATTACAAACGTCATCCATAGCTCATCAATTTTAGGGAAACCTGCATGATGAAGAGATATTCATACCAGTTATCAATTGTTGACAACAATCAATATTAGTTTGATTGCTGCTACTGCTGTTTAGCCATAGTCCTTTGCTACCAGTCCGCCGTCTGTCCACTCTCTGATGTTGTCAGTCCAAGCAGTTTTTCTGCGTCCTGGTAGAGCCTTCCCTTCTATCTCTCCTTCAATGCTTTCCGCACGTCGCTTCCAGGGACCATACTTTGCACGCTTCCTCTTCCTTAGTTTGATTGATGATCAAATTAATATTCCGAAGGTGTTATTGAATTGTAAATTTAAATTTGCACGAAAAGTAGAGAGACAATCCCCGTGTGGTAGACCACAGTTGAAGAAGCTTCGTTCTATTTTTCCCATAGACTATGGAGAAATCCCACATGTTTTTCAATACCAATGCAAGAAGTATAATAGACTATGGGCCATAGTCTATTATACTTCTTGCATTGGTATTGAAAAACATGTGGGATTTCTCCTGAACAAAATCTCAATTTTGGTGTTATATAATTATAGAAGTTGAGAGAAGAAACTGGGTCACACACAGACAAACAATCAGTGGGCAATGTTTGTAAAATAGATATTATAGATTGATTGGTAAAAAAAGTGTGCCATGCACAGGGTATAGACGCAAATATTCAACTTACTGTCCTCCGCGTCGAAGAATATAGCGAACAGGTTGACGGCAAAGACAATGAAGTACCAAAAGGGCAGCGAGTATAGTCCATTTCTCAGTTGATTTTTCTGTAGATTGCATAAAAATTGTATAACTTAAATATGTTATCCCGAAATTGCTCTTAGTTTACTTGACTAGGCTTATTTAACATGTTGAACCCCCGCTCCCTCTTTACCTTTCATAGTACATTTACCCTTACATTTACAATTTATTAATGGAATGAGTTTCCACTACTTACCGCTTTTATAACTGTGTAATTAAGAATAGTGAATATTATGCTTGATACCATTCCAGAGAAGGCGGGTGAGACAAACCACGAGAGAACTGTAATAAATCAGTGTTATAACTATGAATTATAGCAATGGCAAAGTTAGCAGTGGCGACCGCGAGGCTCTCGTCTTTGTCACTAAAACCCCTAAGAATGCTGCCAGTCATTAAAAATAATAATAACAAAGTCGTTTCATATACCTTTTCTTATGTATTGCTCTAATAATATAATGGGCAAAAGCTTAACTGCTTTACATGAAGAAATACTATGTACTCAGGCGCCATGAAATATCACTTAGCGCCGTGCAAGCGCTTGGTGCCGTAAAATATCACTTGGTGCCAGGCAATAGTACTCGAGGTCATACAATAGTACTTGGAGCTATGCAATATTAATTGGAGCTATGCAATATTAATTGAAGCTATGCAATATTAATTGGCACCGTGCAATATTCTTTGAGGCCATGGCGCTTTGAGATTGTACTGCATTTAGAAATTACGTGTATAAACATATGGTCACATTTATTAAGTTGGGACCCTATTGCGTCACATGCATACATTTGACAAAAGGTACATGTGATAATGCTCTAAGCCTAATAACTTAAAAAGTATACATCCAAAGTGTGCAAAAGTATACATTGTTAGAAAGCTGAGATATCTAGAAATGTGAATATTTAGTGTTTGTTCCAGTATACAGGGTGACTTAGGAAATATATAGGGTGTAACAAAAGAAATATTACTATGAAATATAATTTACTGTATGCCTCCTAATTTAAACATAGTGCATTGAAATAAATATTGAACCCCAGATTTGAGAAGCCAAAGGCAAGGCCCTTCCGGTCATATATTATTTGTAGGGGTTAATTAACTGTCAAACGAAAATACAGGGTGATCAAAATGTGTCAATTTTCACATAAAAAACTATATATTCTGTGTGGACGGTATGACAAAAATGTATATAAATGTTGTTTGTTCAAAAGAAACACTTAAATGAAGTTTATAAACATACCTTTCTGGTAGAAAGGTACAATTCATTCAAATTTGATTATACAGGGTGTCCAAAAATGAAGAAAACAAATTCGGCTGATTACTTACAACCTCATTTCTGTATTATGAATTGATTACAATGTTATGCCTGGCATTAATTGCACTGATATCTTGCTGACATACATAGTTAAGTCTGTTGATCTATAGAAATTAGCATTGGATATTGAACAATTTGAAAATGATATACTAGTAGGGTGACGGAGATGGATGTACATCCTAAACACTAAAAAGTGATATTATTGTGCGGATTTGGTGGATAAAATAAGCACTTGCTAGGTAATTAGTATCAATATAATTAACAAAGATTATCTAAAATATTAAGGCACATTCAACATTAGGTCCAACTTCATTAAAACACTGCAGAGATATTGCCCCCCCCCCCCCCCCCCCCCCCAGTTACCATTCGAAATTGGTAATAATCTGCCATTAATACATTTTCAGGTGTTATTTGTTGTATATAATTAATTAGTAATATTAATTAATTGTGAATGTCATTAACACTAATTAAGGTTTGGTAATTACAATAATGATACTAATCACACAAAATAGTAATTCAATGAACTAATATACACAAGATTTAATCATTTATTTTGCCCATCACATTGGAAATACATAGCATGCATCCTCACCCGCATGCATCCTCACCGCCTCCACCCTGACCAATTGTAGTTAACGAGTTATAGTAATTAATCTCAACTTGATTTATACATTTTTCTTATAGATACTATTAAAGCAATAAATTATCTTCCAAACGAGACTAAATATACTCAATTGTGATGTATGGTTTGAAAAATATAAGCATTTGAATGGCAAATGAACGAAAAAATGTTGCCCATCCCATAGGAAATACATAGTGTGCATCCTCACCCGCGTGCATCCTCACCGGCCTCCACCCTGACTAATTGTAATTAACGAGTTATAATAATTAATCTCAACTTGATTTATACATTTTTCTTATAGATACTATTAAAGAAAGAAATTATCTTCCAAATGAGACTAAATATACTCAATTGTGATGTATGGTTTGAAAAATATAAACATTTGAATGGCAAATAAGCGAAAAAATGTGACAAGTCCACCCTTTTTAGGGTCCCAACTTACGAAATGTGACCATATGGTATTTTAGGCACTAATTGATTAAATATCATACTGATATTTATTTATTTATTTATTTATTTATTTGAACATACGCTTTTAAAACAGCGGCACCCGTCTACCCGACGGTGCGTTCATATACAGAAAATCACAAGATTAATACATGTAATTATATACACAAATTACAAAGTTTTACCATGAGATAGATACATATTATATACAGACACAAAGTCAATCATACAAAATTGATCTGAAATTATGTCAGGCACACGTGGAAAATGGCACTATACATGTATACATGAACAAATATATTAAATTCAGTCGTCATTGTTTGCGCATTTCGTCTCTAATCGTGCCTTCCATGCACGCTTGGAGAAGGACTTACAAAATTTGTCAAATACATGATAAAAGTCGTTAACATTGCTTATATTACAAAATGTGGTGTATGTACTACCTAGCATTAATTTATATTTTACATCAAGATCGCTAGAGATAAATAGCACCCATACATCAATACCATTTAAGTCAATTAGAGCCTTTTCTAGATTATTATATTCATTAGTTCTTTTAGCATTAAGTGACATGCAAGTGAAAAGAAAGTGCTTTGTATCCTCAATACCATTATTACATAATTGACAGGTGCCATTATTATCAGGGGTCCATTTACTCACTTTGTACTCTAATGGTAGTGTATTTGAACGAATCTTGAATTTAAGACAAGCCCCATAAAAATCAATGTTATCTAACAAGTATGTCTCCATGCCTGGAGTGTACTTAATACTCAAATAATCTGTAAGAGAGGATTTGGATTTGACATCTTCTTCCCATTCAATGTTAGATATATTATTGATCGCGCGTTTAACTGAATTGGCCCAATGAGGATTCAATGGAGCTCTACCAGACTTCGCTGAATCAATGATGTCAATTAGGTCACACTTGTGCAAAATATTATGAATACAATATAAGAATTTGTATCGAAGTTTAATTGGCTCAATATCCAAACTTAGCATTGTGTTAATAAGTAATTTTGGCCAGCGATGTTGCTCCATGTCAATGATACGTGCGAAATATTTTGCTCTAAAGCCATCTTGAATTGTGGAAATTGGTGCCCATCCGAGTTCACCATAAAGTACAGCGCAAGGTGTGTTACGAGGGGCTTTCAAAATGTAACGTGCCATTTCAAGCTGAAGATTTTCAATTTTCTTTACATCTGCTTGACTACCAGGAAACCACACCGAACTTGCATAATTTATCGATGGAAGAGCTATTGTTTTCCATAGGACATCACCATAATGTACACGATTAAAGTTATCAAAATTATTAATAATAGACTTAATATATGCAATGAGTCTGTTACCCTTTTTAACTACTTCCTGAATATGACAATGAGCAGAGAGGTTGCGTGATATGTGAACACCTAAATACTTATATGAATCAACCTCAGATATATATTTATCACCCAAGCTCCATAACTTATTCTTATTTATGCGTTGCCCGACAATCAGAACATTAGATTTATCATTGTTAAAATTCAATTTCCAATCAATAGCAAATTTAGCAGCTAATTCGAGCATCCTTTTTAATTCATTCTCATCATTTGCAAGAAGAACCACGTCGTCTGCCCAGAAAAGGCTACCAACACATACGTTATGAATTCTTACACCAACTTCATGTTCCTTTAACAACCTTCATTGTTTGTATGCTATTTCAATGTATTCAATTTACAATACTTCACTTACTAATAAGTACAACAACTCTCCAGTTAACTCCAAGATCACCAAACACCACCATATGAAATCCTAGCGACGCCCCAACGATACTGTGCGTTGCCGAGACTGGGATCCTAAACCACGTGGCAATAAATAACCAAATACAAGAACCTGTGTGCACAAATATGACAAGGTTTAAGTTGTAGCATTAATACTTACTGGAAAGCAAAGATATGGTTGTAGATATGCTATCCATAATGATTCTCTGCATATCCAATGACCGTCGTGCCCCACAAAATTAGTTATATACAAGAAATGCTACGCATGATATGGACCGTATGTTGAAGCTACTCTTAGATTATTAAAAGGGGCTAACAGTGATCTCTGCGTAAGGGTGAAAAATGAAAATATGGTAGGAGCAGCTTAGAACTAAACAGAACCACCGTCAATAATTGCTTGCATATTAGAAATAAAGGGGTAAAAAAAAAGTAAGTCCCCCTCTAAAAATAGATTACCTTTGTTTACATAACTTCACACACAGTTAAACGTTTGGATAAATTTAAACGATCATGAAAAGAAAAAACGCTTGGCTACCAATAGAAAGTTTTTTGTTTTCGATATCATGTTTACTTTTCCCAAAACAGTGACATTTCCTCGAAAGGATGTTTTCAGAAAAAATGGCACTTACTTGTATTGGATTTTGGCAAATTTTGTGTTAACGGAAACATCATTTTGGGGATATTTGACTTTTTTGGGAAAAGTAAAGATGGTATTAAAAAGAGGAAACTTTGTACGGATAGCTAAGCGTTTTTCCTTTTCAAAAACGTTTCAATTTGTTAAAACGTCTAATTGTGTGGAGGTGTTACGCAAACAAATTTGTATAGGATTTTGAAAATTGCCACTGTTTCTGAGAACATCGTTTTGGGAAAATGAGACAATTTGGGGAAAAGTAAACATGATATTGAACAGGAGACACTTTTAATAAAGACCCAATCGCTTTCTCTTTTCACAAGTCTTTAAATTTCTCAAAATAAATAATCCTGTGTGGAGTAACGCCAACAAACTTAGTCTAATTTGCGTACAACAAAATCACGAGAGAGAGTTTTTAAATTTACTGGTACAGGACCAAGTGCCACTTTTTCTGAAAACATCATTTTTGGGAAATCTGACTGTCTTGGGAAAAGTAAACATAATATCGAAAATGGAAAACTTTCTATTGGTAGCCAAGCGTTTTATCTTTTTATAATCGTTTCAATTTTTCAAAACGTCTAATTGTGTGTGAAGTTATGTAAACAAAAGTAATCTAATTTTAGAGGGGACTTACTTTTTTTGACCCCTTTATGTATAAAGGAAGAAGATAAATACCAGTGTGAAGTAAAAAGGAGCCCTATTTGCATTGTGGAATGTCTGTACGTATACGTACAAACATTTATAACATTCGTAAAATTTCAAAGTTGATTCCTATTTGGATGCTTTTCCAATCTTATATTCGCAGCGTATATTATATTAGCACACATAAACTACGTACAAAAATGCAAAAATCACATTTTTGATGATCAATTTACATTTTCTAAATTAGCTAATCATTGCTAGTCCATTTAAGTAATAAGCCAAACTCCGGTAGTGCTGAAATGAGAAATGGCCGGGGTACTAAAATATGAGCAAGATGACTAAAAATTCAATCAAGATGTGTTTTTTCAATCAAGATATGAACTAAGCTAGTGTAACTACTCTTCCATTTCTAAGAAATGTATCAATTACGTAATACATACCGGATAGAGCACAAAGGTTTCCAATCATCAATAATTCCTCGTAACCCTCGTACAGGTTGGGGTCAAACAATCCTTTACGTATAGTATCCGATACCTTATGACCTAATAACAGGGCACCGCCTGTTTCAAAGATTGCCGCTATGATGCATGCCTGGATTAAAAAAATAAGTATACAAAAATAGGTTTCATTGGTGGAATATTAAATTATGGGGGAAAGTGTACTTTAGGTTCCCATCCCAGATACTAGAGTGTACTAGAATCGTCCAGTACTGGAACGCCCAGTGTCGTTCGATACTGGTACAATTCCTGTATGGCTCAAGTCAATTCTGGCACAATTAATGTTCCAGTGCAGTCAGTATTGCCCGATACTGGAACAAAATTATGTACCAGTATCGCCCGATAAGGGGGGTTGGGCATAAATAGTTCCAGTATTGTTCACCAACATACATCTTTGAACCCAAATATGTCACCTTTCACCCGATCTATGAATGAATGAACATAGTCCACTTGAACCCAAATAATTTGTCTACCACCTCTTGCTCTTATTGTTATTGTTATCAGTTCCAATCTTAACGCTTTTGTTGTTAATAATGTTTCCACTGCCGTGCGATACTAGAACAAAACGTTCCCATTTTACATGTGCCAGTATCGGGCAATACCGGAACAAAAACGTTCCAGTATCGAGCGATACTGGAACAGTACAATGATGCCAGTCTCGAGCAAAATACTGGTAATTATTATGTTACCGATATGTGGGACCTAAGTTACACTTGTCCAAATTATGTTGCAACTATTATTGAAACTATTGTTGATAGGGAGCCGTTGCCCCGGGGGGGGGGGGGGGGTACTCGCATTTGGTTTGGTCGGGGGTGTGCCGCTGGAGATTCAAAACCCATACCCATTTTTAGGGGTGATTTTGGAAAAATCGGTACCCATTTTTAGGGGTTTTGCTTCATTTTAGACCAAATTTTCGCGAAAATAGACCTAATTTTGGCAAATTTTCGCGAAAATAGACACAAATTTCGCGAAAATAGACCCATTTGTAAAAAGTGACCCCATTATTAGGGATTTCCAGCACAAAATCATACCCCATGTTTAGGGATTTTGTGCCCAAAAAGCTACCCATTAGAGTGGCACATCCCCGTATACCGTCTTAGGCGAGTACCCCCCCCCCCCCGGGGCCGTTGCCATCATCATCAAAGTTATTAGAGGCTTGTCAGTATTGCATGTCGAGTTTATTTATAATTACAAGAAAGAAACGTGACTTCCCCATCCAACATGTCCAATGAAGCAAATACTAAAAACCTTAGGAAACGTAAGCAATATAAAAAGCCTAAGGACACAAGCAATACGAGAAGCCTGAAGAAACGTATGGAATAACCTTCTTCTTGCATGAAAACGCAGACAACGCCATTTTCACACATTAAAAGTAATCCTTGTTTTCGGTTGACATTCTTACTTTCAAAATTGAAAATACAAATCATTGAATTAGTCCCATAGACTAGCATTGAACTTGTGCTTCCCAAATCATGCTAATAGCCCGAAACTGTGACCGGAACCTTCGTAGCAGAGACCTTGCCCCTAGTCTCCCTTCTGTCGTATATCGCTACGCCCTCATCACGGAACTAGTGGTACCAAAATACATACCTGATAAAGTGTGAGTACTTTTGCTCCGACGGATGTACCGAATGAGTTGGCAACGTCGTTGGCTCCAAGGGCAAAACCAAGGACAAATGATATAAGGAAACAAAGGACAACTATCCACATGACATCTTCTTTGTTAAAAGGTAACTCCGCATCGGCCAGGATGTCGAAAAACGTCATGATTCAGCCGGTATCAAATAGCTATGAATATAATATAATATTGTTTTATAAAATCATGCAAATTATATGCTCAAATTGTCGAGATATGGAAAACACTTTATTAAAACATTGATATATGTCATCACGTCCAGTAAAACCGCGTACATGACTTCTCTAATGGAGTATACTCTTTACATGAATTTGGCCATAATTAAGGTACGTTTAGGTCGTTTTAAACGGGCTTTAAAATGATATTCCTGGGTATATGCACGCATAGCTTGCGAAAGTATTCTATATTTATACTAATATGGTTTCGATTCCCCGAATGACGTCTAGAAATTGGATAGAAATGGAGTAAAACCACTTAACTTTCGCCCGAATTTAACCGAATGTGTGCAACTCAACCGAATGATAGTCAAAGGTGTGCCCCCCCCCCCCCCCCCCCCCCCCCCCCCCCCCCCCTTTGGACACGTCACTGATCATGCCTATGGATACTTAATTTTGAAAGACTGAAGCCCTAATTATGTGGTATGATAATTGTGTAATATATAGTTTGAATCTGTTATTTTACCATGGTGATGATTTCAGTAATTGTAAAAATTGCATGTGTCCAAATACTACTATCGTCAGTCATTAGCGCATCACATACCTCCCCAGAAATAGCGTAACATTCATAACATAACTCATTCATAGATAATTATCGGGCTCATTATTTTACCTATAGGCCTAATTACTCAGTGTTAATTAAAATATTTAGACATTAATTTAAAGTAATCAAATATGAAAAGCATAGCCCTAGAAAACTTACAATTAACCATGACAGTGTAATTATTATAATAATATAGAGCTGTTATTTGTATTGTAAACAAAAGCAAATGTTATTCTTACCTATTTGAAATGCAATATGATCCGCAATTAAAAGCTGATGTCGTCGTCGGATAAATCCTAGTGGTAATGTAAGTGAAATAATGAGCCTTTTTACCATAAGTGCCCTCAATAAATCGCAACGTTATCAAGCGGAATGTTCCATTATGTTAGAGGGATGTCAAAGTTTTGGATAGCAAATGATGTTGATCATGTCAATGTTCGACACAATATTGGCAGCCTAACAACCAACACGAGATCAAAGTCTGCTTTATGACATTCAAAAACACATCAATTTATCTATTTAACCTACCATATCAACCCAACATGGCCATTTTAGTTTGTATATCAAACGGTATTTCAGGCAAACATTCAAATGCATGGGTTTCATTCAGTTTTTTAGTCGATTATTATAGTTTAGTTTAGTTTAGTTTAGTTTAGTTTTATTTGGCATATCAAGACACAGAGATACAATACATCAGATCAAATATACAAATTTTAAAAACTTACAAAATTAACACAACATATTAATACAAGAAAACATATAATGCCAAGGATAGCCCAAGAAAGCTCTAAAAAGGGCTTATTTCCATTGGGGTCCTTATTAAAACAGCACATTATAAAAACATATATATTTGCACACAAATTAATATTGCACTTTTTATGAAACAACTGCATATAAAAATGGATGAAAAATCAAGATAGAAAGTGACTCTTTACTGCCTTTTTGAACTGCCCATGGGTTTTGGATGTTTTAACCTGAGTTGGTAGTAAGTTCCATTCCCGAATACCAGTAAAGAAAAATGTATTGCACTGCTGACCTTTAGCTTTGGGAACCAGAAAATTTGTTGCACTGCCCCTGGTATTGTATCTGTGAGTGTTGGACAATTTGGTAATTGAGAATTCAAGTACTCAGGTGCTATTTAATTATATATTTTAAAAACATGATTGAGTTTAAGTTGTTTAACTCTATCTTCAACTTTCAGCATTCCCAGCTTCTTAAATTCTACATCACCAATGTGGGACCTGGGCTCCAGCTTCAAAATAAAAACTTTGTGTGGGGGTGTGTGGGGGCCTATGATTGCAACAACCCTTCCATCAGGATCCAGAGACTTCAGGTGACATACTCAATTACTTGCCCTAATGCAGTGATTGAAAAATATATTGACCTGACTTGATTTGAATTGACTGTGTAACGTGACCAGTTACTTGAGGTAGTAAGGTACAGTGGCTTTGTCACAACTCTTACTTCAGCATAATTTCAGTGACACTTTCATCCTGAATCTATCCTTGCAAACAAGCCATCAACATATAAATGCCAGCGATTCAGCGAAGGTGCCGGGTTCTAATTCAACCAAAACTTGTGTCCAAATTTTAAAAAACTTGATTGAAACCAAATGCAAAATGTCTTGAAACAGTCGCCGACCATGAGTAGGCCTACATGCACGTCAATGTTCGAAAATTGTGTAAGGCAACCCGTAGTTCATTAAATTAGGTTTCGAAAACAACACCAATTTCCAATTGTATGTATTTACTACGGAAGAAAACGACTACCAATCCCGGGGGTATTCGCCTAATACGGTTAACGGGGATGTGCCGCTCTAATGGTTAGCTTTTTTGCAAAACTCCCTAAACATGGGGTATTATTTTGTGCTGGAAAATCACTAATAATAGGGTCACTTTTTACAAATGTATCTATTTTTGCGAAATTGGGTCT
Organism: Ophiura sarsii; assembly: GCA_035610835.1. Lineage (NCBI taxonomy): Eukaryota > Metazoa > Echinodermata > Ophiuroidea > Amphilepidida > Ophiuridae > Ophiura > Ophiura sarsii. The sequence continues at coordinate 31,382,862 of CM069443.1, forward strand.
ATAATGAAGCAAAATCCTTAGAAAAGGGTACAGTTCTTTCCAGAATCACCCTTAGAAATGGGTAGGGGTTTTGAATCGTCAGCCGCACCCCCCCCCCCCCCCCGACCAAACCGAATCCGATTTCCTTCCCCCACCCCCACCCCCGCGGCTACCAATCGGGCTACCAATGCCCTTGAACAACTCAACATCATACTTATCAACAAATATACGGTATTACAATTACAATTAAAACTGTATAATTACTGTCTCTATCAACAAAATAGACTATATAAATTATTTCTTTTCTATTATTATCTTACGCTGCTATAATAGTACCTAAACCAAAGTGGTTTGATCCTAATTATGCATAATCTGTAATTACAGATACCTGGGATAGAACCTGTCAAAGGAGATCTATGTTTATTGGTTTTTATTGGTTGATGAAGCTCTTTCACTCTAGATCCACGTGGGCGATAAGGATCGAATCCTAAAGCCAGTAAAATGTCCATGTGAACACCATCAAGAGTTAGCCTATTGACATGATCGAAGTTCAGAGCCACGATAGCTCCGGGTTAAAGTCCGCAGACATAAATTGATCACGTACTTTGATAATGATGTAACTTACAAGTGCTAGAATTAGATTATTTGCTGACGATATGACAGCTGATCATTATCATTATTTTCATATTGATTAATTTTACTTTGGCTTATCTCTCAATGTCATCTACGGTCATACAAATAATAATAGAATGTCATTTTGCTATTTGTATCGCTTTATCAAGCAGTTTATCAAATGAACCCCTCACGATAATATTCAATCTATCTATTTCAACTGGTATTGTTCCCGAAAAATAAAAACTAGCAAAAGTAATACCAATCTACAAAAAGAATGACGCTGACAAATTTTCTAATTAACGGCCAGTGTCCCTTTTGCGTGTTTTTCCAAAATTCTAGAAAGACTTGTATTCAATAGATGTGTTTGAATATGTTGATGCCCATGAAATCCTAAATGACAAACAATTTGGATTTAGACAAAATCGTTCAACCTAATGGCTATTTTGCAACTATAGTTGATAAAATTAACAATGCTGTTGAGAGAAACGAAACCACTATTGAAATTTTTCTAGACTTATCAAAAGCTTTTGATACCATTGATAATACTTTTATACAAATTGGAGCATTATGGATTTCGTGGAATTGTATTGGAATGGTTTAAAAACTAGTAATAGAAAACAATATGTTTCATATAACTCAATTGAATCTGAGGAAGAAGATATTCTTTGTGGTGTTCCGCAAGGATCAATATCGGGTCCCCCCACTGTTTATACTTTATATGTTAATGACATATCTAATACCTCAAATGTACTGGAATTTATTCTTTTTGTTGATGACACCACTATTCTCTACTCGCATCCCACTATTGAAACAACTATAGCCTGTATTAATAAAGAATTAAAAGAAGTCAGCAATTGGGTCAAAGCTAACAAGTTATCAGTAAATGCTAGCAAAACTAACTATATGATTTTAGGAACACCTCATATGGTATCAAATGTCGATTCTCATATTGAAGTTATTTTAGACAATACTGTTTTAAAAAGAGTAAACAAACTAAATTCCTAGGTGTGTTAATCGATGATTGCCTTACATGGAAACATCACGTTGATTGTGTGTCTAAAACAATTGCTAGAAATATTGGTGTCATGAACAAACTTAAGCACTTTGTTCCAACCCGTATATTACATACTCTAAACTGTACCCTTATCTTGCCTTATTTAAATTATGGTGAACTTTGGGGAAATACTTG